>CM046944.1:110614410-111289465 GCA_025698515.1 Gossypium sturtianum
AATAAAGGGAAAAGATAATGGGAAAAGAAAGAGGGAAAAATGGGGTTTTTGGGTTGAAGGAGAGGTGGATAAAATGGAGTAAATGGAGTGAGGAGGCGATGGCCGGTGGTGAAAAGAGAAAAAAGTTGTGGTGGCTAGGGTTGGGAAATAAGGGATTTGGGGAAGAAAGTGAGCAGGAAAAAGAGGTTTAAATAGAAATCAGCTTCCCACGCCCGTGTGCCCCGGGCGTGTTAGGTCACACGTCCGTATCGCACGGCTGTGTGGTACCTCATTCATTTCTCCCATGCCTGTGTAGTGGTTTCCATGGCCGTGTTAGATTAATCAGTGTCGACCACGGCCTAGGGACACGGGCGTGTCGCACTCCCGTGTTACTTTCTCAGTGTCGACCACGGCCGTATCGCACGGCCGTGGCATTTTATCGCAGTCCGTGTTTTGGGAAGATTGTCGCCCTATGTTCACACGGTCTCTGCCACGCCGATGTGCGTATTCGTGGTGTCCACACGGCCACGGCCACTCCCGCACTTGTGTGCAAGGCCGTGTGGTAGGGAAACCTGCGCTTTATTAATTTGGTTAGTTTTAGTGAGGTGCTAAGAATCAAAAATATGAAAATTAAAGGGGTTAGTGCTCGGGTTGCCTCTTGAGAAGCGCTTGTTTAGAGTCCTAAGCTAGACTTACCTTGTATCTGCTCTTTATGGAGGTTCACAGAGCTGAATCTCCTCTCTAATATCTCTAAAATCCTCACCGTTATATAATTTAAGTCGTTGACCATTTACCTTGAATGTGCCATGAGTCGGATGAGTTATCTCGATTGTGCCATTGGGAAAAATGGTTTTGATTACGAATGGACCTGACCATCTTGATTTCAGCTTCCCAGGGAACAATTTGAGCTTCGAATTGTATTGTAGAACAAGATCTCCAACTTTAAACTGCTTAGGTTGCTTCAAACGAGCATCATGGCATCGCTTTGTTGCTTCTTTGTATAAACGTGAATTCTCGTAGGCATTCGCTCGCCACTCATCTAGCTCGTTCAACTACATCAGTCTTTTCTCACCTACAAGTTTAAGATCGTAATTTAAGAATTTTATAGCCCAAAATGCTTTGTGCTCTAATTCAAATGGTAAATGATAACTCTTTCCGTAGACAAGTCTGTATGGGGATGTTCCTATGGGAGTTTTAAAGGCTGTTCTATAGGCCCATAAAGCATCATCTACTTTTAATGCCCAATCTTTCCTGTTTGATTCTACTGTTTTCTCTAGAATACGCTTAAGCTCTCGATTTGCCACTTCCACTTGTCCACTAGTTTGAGGGTGATAAGGGGTAGCTGTTCTGTGGTGTACTCGTATTTCTTTAAGACTTTATCAAATTGAGTAGTACAAAAATGAGTACCCCTATTACTAATAATTGCTCTAGGTGTTCCAAATCGAGAGAAGAGTTTCTTAAGAAATCTCACTACCACTCTAGCATCATTAGTAGGTAAAGCTTGAGCTTCCACCCATTTTGACATATAATCAATTGCTACTAAGATGTATTTATTCCCAAATGAGCTAGGGAATGGACCCATAAAATAAATACCCCATACATCAAATATTTCACATGATAGCATATATGTTTGAGGCATTTCATCGCGTTTAGAGATATTACCTGTTCTTTGACATCTATCTCACGAAGCAACATACCTGTTAGCCTCCTTGAATAGAGTGGGCAAATAAAAACCTGATTCGAGTGTTTTATGTGTTGTCCTAATCCCACTATAATGTCCTCCTGATGGTCCTGAATGGCAATGATCAAGTATTTTGCTTGCTTCTGCCTTTGCAACACATCTCCAAATTACTTGATCTGCACATGTACGAAAAAGAAAAGGGTCCTCCCAAAAATAGTTTTTTGCATCAGCAAAGAATCGCTTCTTTTGATGATGTGTTAACCCTTTTGGCAAGATGTTAGCAGCTAAATAATTCGCAATATCTGCAAACCAAGGTACCTCGAATTCGGAAATAGCAAAGAGTTGTTCTTCAGGAAACGAGTCATTTATCTCACTTTCATCGAGTTCTTTGATATGTGGATTTGCAAGTCTAGAAAGATGGTCTGTCGCGAGATTTTCAACTCCTTTCTTATCCTGAATTTCCAAATCAAATTCCTGTAAGAGTAAAATCCATCTTATGAGTCGAGGTTTTGCATCAGATTTAGTTAAAAGATAATGAAGAGTTGAATGGTCAGTGTAAACGACAACTTTAGATAATATCAAATACTGTCTAAATTTATCAAATGCAAAAACCACAGCTAGCAACTCTTTTTCTGTAGTGGTGTAATTTTCTTGCGCGGCCGTCAATGTTTTGCTAGCGTAATAAATTGGCTGAAAATGCTTGTCTCTTTGCTGTCCCAAAACCGCACCTACTACAAAATCACTCGCATCACACATTAGTTCAAAGGGTAAATTCCAATCAGGTGCTATTATAATCGGAGCATTTATTAATTTATTTTTGAGGGTATTAAATGCATCTAAACATTCCTGATCAAAATTGAAAGGCACATCTTTTTCTAGTAATTTAGTTAAGGGATTAGCTATTTTAGAAAAATCTTTGATAAATCTTCTATAAAATTCAGCGTGTCCTAAAAAGCTTCTAATAGCCTTAACTGAACTAGGAGGAGGTAATTTTTCTATGGTTTCAATTTTTGCTTTATCAACCTCAATCCCTTTACTAGAAATTTTGTGACCTAACACAATCCCTTCTCGAACTATAAAGTGACACTTTTCCCAATTAAGCACAAGGTTTGTTTCCTCACATCTCATTAGAACTCTTTTTAAATTTTTAAGGCAAAGGTGGAAAGAATTACCAAATACTGAAAATTCTCCCATAAATACCTCCATAATATCTTCCACAAGTTCATCAAAGATGGCTAGCATGCATCGCTGAAAAGTAGCAGGAGCATTATATAATCCGAAAGGCATTCTACGATAAGCAAACGTACCATATGGACATGTAAATGTTGTCTTTTCTTGATCCTCAGGAGCTATTGGGATTTGGAAGTAGCCAGAGAGTCCGTCCAAGAAGCAATAGTACATATGCCTAGATAATCTTTCTAACATCTGATCAATGAATGGTAAGGGAAGGTGATCTTTTCTCGTGGCATCGTTTAATTTCCTATAATCAATGCAAACTCTCCAACCTGTGACTGTCCTTGTTGGAATCAATTCATTCTTCTCGTTGGCTATAACAGTCATAACTCCCTTCTTTGGAACAACCTACACAGGGCTTACCCAAGTACTATCAGAAATAGGATAAATAATTCCAGCATCTAGAAGTTTAATTACCTCAGCTTTAACAACTTCCTTCATGTTGGGATTTAATCATCTTTGAGGTTGCACACATGGTTTATATTCATCTTCCATTAAAATTTTGTGGGTGCAAAACGATGGGCTTATCCCTTTAATGTCAGAAATTTTCCAAGCTATGGCTCTTTTATGCTCTTTTAGTACCTGTATTAACTCGTCTTTTTCATTGGGTTCCAATTATGAAGAAATAATTACCGGTAGTGTAGAATTATCTCCGAGGAATGCATGCTCTAAGTGATTTGGTAACTGTTTCAATTCCAATTTGGGGGGCTCTTCAATAGAGGGTTTTTGTTTTAGTTCGTCGTTTATTTCAATACCCTCATACTTATTTTGTCTTGGGGAAGAAATTTTTACCTCCCCCATCTCATTGGTATCGCCATCGGCCTCCTCTCCTTGCGCAAGACACAGTTCCACCGTGTCTTTATGTATGATTTCCTGAAAATAATCTTGAATAGAATGATCAATAGCATCGATAAAATAACAGGAATCTTCTTACTCTCTAGCGTATCGCATCGCATCATAAATTTTAAAAATAATTTCCTCGTCACCTATTCTGAGCACAAGTTTACCATCACCTACATCAATAACAGCCCTGGTAGTAGCTAAAAATGGGCGTCCTAAAATTAATGGTACCTCAACGTCCTCATCCATGTCAAGCACAACAAAATCAACAGGGAATATGAATTTATCAACTTTTATCAAAACATCTTCAATAATTCCCCTAGGATATTTAATAGATCTATCAGCTAATTGGATACTCATCCTAGTGGGATTTGGTTCCCCAAGACCAAGCTGCTTGAACATTTTATAAGGCATTAAATTAATACTGGCACCTAAATCAGCTAATGCTTTCTCAATATTTAAACTACCAATGAAACAGGGAATAGTGAAACTTCCTGGATCTTTCAATTTGGTTGGTAGCTTATTTTGGAGAATAGCTGAACATTCCTCGTTAAGCGCCACGGTTGATAGCTCTTCAAACTTCCTTTTATTTGTTAAAAGCTCTTTTAAGAATTTTAAATGCACGTAGGCATCTCGAATGAAATAGCTTCAACAAAAGGTAAGTTAATATGTAATTGTTTAAAAAGTTCAAGAAATTTACCGACTTATGCGTCCATGCGGTCTTTCTTCAACTTTGCCGGATATGGGATTGGTGGTATATACTGTAATATCCGGGATTTATGGCTTGTGCATTATTGCGTAATTATGTGAAGTAGCATGCCCGTGTGTGTTGTAAATATGTTTTATGAATTTTTAGAACCTTAAGAGTGTAGGTGAATGCCTTAGAAAATATTAAATTTTAAGTATTGAAGGGGAATTGAACAAAAGAGGCCTTAAGAGAAATAGTAGGGGAAATTAGACATAAAAAGTGCCTTGGTAAAGTGGCATGAAGGCGCCACTTAAAGCTCTGGTAAGTGACGCCATATGCAGTGGGCAAGAGGCTAGGTTCGAGCTGCAAGGGAAGCAAATAAAAGAATTTTATTTTGCAGCAAGGAGCAAGAGAGGTGGACGGCAATGGGGCACTAAGGGATGAGTTTAAGATGTGATTAAATTCCTTTGAAAATTTCGGCTAAAGCAGAAGATAAATAAGGATTTATTTTAAATTATTTTGAATGTGCAAGGAAGAGGAAAAATAGGAGAATAACAAGGTAAATCTAGTGTTTGAGTGGGTAGCCAAATTTATCAGCAGAGTATTCATCTTTTTCCTTGTTTTTCTTTTATTTTCTCATCTCTTTCTCTGGCCGAATTCTCCTCCTCTTCTTTTCTCAAAGTTTTTCTTTTCTAGCCGATTTCTTCCTAGCATCAAAAGCCGAAACATCCCTTGTGCTAGCCGAATCTTTATCTATCACCATTGTCGAAATTACTCAACCTTTGTCTTCTTCTTTTCGCAAATCTCAAAAGCCGAAAGCAAGTTCTTTCTAGCCATAGCCGAATTTCTCTGTGGATTTAAGCAAGGGAGCAGTCGACTACAGCATTAAGGGTAAGATCAGATGCTATTCAATTTCCTTTCTTTTCTTTTAGCCGAAACTTAGGAACTAATCCCAATATCACTCTTTGGCCGAAACTATGAAGGATCTTTTTGGGATTTTGGGGTAGTCGACTTCTAGGGAGATCATTCGGGATTTGATTCTTCAAGGTAAGTAAAGTGCAATATTGGGCCGAAGGCCATGTATAGTGTCCATTAAGTATTGGAAATCAGATCTAACATGAGCTTATAGGTATTTCGACAGATACCAACCAAGGGACACTTTTCGGGATTTAGATCCACAAGGTAAGTGAATCTGACATTCGACTAAGGCCATATTTGGTGATTCAGATCTATTTCTTATTTATTCAAAAGCCAAAATTAACTGGTTAAGTGAATTAGTAGTTGGTCGATTGCAAGAGGGAACATCACAAAGTTTCGGGATTTGATTAGTAATCAAATCGGCAGCAAGGAACTAGAGATCTAAAGCATTAGATCGGGATTTTCGGGATTTCAGTGAAAGCATTAAGTAAACCAGGTGTGTACCCCACACTAACTCTTAATAGATTTATGGCATCAATTTAATATATGTGTTTATAATAATGTGAAAAGTGGGCAAAGGTACCATGTGATGGTATAAAGTACTCAGGTAAGTAACCTTAACATTATGTTAATAAATGATATGAATAATATTATGATATGAATATTTAGAATATGGTACATATGTGAATATCGATAAGAATGTGGAATGAGGCATAAGGCATGATATTGCATATTCTTTGTGACATGGGGCATATGGGTTATATGGAAAGGCGAAGTGATCTTGTGGTTTATACCACAATATCTGAATGTGGTGACTCATGTCACGAAATCGAATGTGGTGACTTATGTCACAAAATAATGTCCGTGGCTATGCCACAAAATTTATAAGAGGCGATGAGCAAGTCGTCTACAGCGACGCGCTCGATGATGTGTAGCGGATGGAGGGTCGACTTAGTAGTCCCCACGGTGTGATGGTTGGTACGGGTGATGTGTAGCGGATGGTTATCTAGGTATGGGTTGGGTTTGCATCATTATTTCTATCTGTTATATATAACGTATGATATGATATGATATGCCGAATCGTTGGGACTTAGTGTCGGTTATACACACCGAGTCTGTTTGACTCACCCCGTTGTGGGATATTTTTCAGTGACACTCAAGAACGGACCGGGGTCGGCGGGAGCTTAGTGGTGGCCATGTTCAACTCGGACTTTATTTTAATTTTGGACTTTTTATTTCCAAGTATTTTGGATTTATTCGGGTTTTGTTTTAATGTAATAAGGTCATAGCTATAAACTGATTATGCATGCATTTTTATTTATTTTATTATGATACAATTTTTATCAATTTAAAGTTTAAGCAACTTTTCTTAAAAATAAATCTTTAAATGTTTTAACACCTAACACAAATGATTTTCAATTTAAATAGTAAACTCTAAAAACTCGACTTTTTCCTTTAACTTATGGTTTTGAAATATAACAATAAAGTCTTAATAAAGCCTAATCTTCGAGAATAACGATGTTTTCAATTTGAACCCAATCCAATTTTTTCTCCTAAATCACCCAAAGTTTTCCAAAGAAACAAACAAGTTTTTAACCGTTTTACTCAAGGAACATACCAGATCCGATCAAGGCTCGTGGGCCGGGTTTGGGGTGTTTCATATACTCTTTAAGTACCGGTGTTATATTCTCGTTTACTTCCTCACCCTTTGCCTTATCAGTATCTTGTGGCATCTTCTTTTCAGTTTCGACCAACTCCTTCCCACTCCTTAGCTTAATTGCCTTCACATGCTCTTTTGGTTTGGGTTCGGTGTTACTAGGTAAACTACCTGATTGTCTTTCGAAAACTAACTTAACCAGTTGTCCAATTTGATTCTCAAGCCCTTGAATCGACGCTTGCTAATTTTTCAACGCTGTTTCGGCATTCTAAAAATGAGTCTCTGACACCGAAATAAACTTTGCTAGCATATCTTCA
Organism: Gossypium sturtianum; assembly: GCA_025698515.1. Lineage (NCBI taxonomy): Eukaryota > Viridiplantae > Streptophyta > Magnoliopsida > Malvales > Malvaceae > Gossypium > Gossypium sturtianum. The sequence continues at coordinate 110,621,724 of CM046944.1, forward strand.
AGTTTCGGCTTTCTCTCTTGCTGGTAGGATGGTTGGAAAACTGGAGGAATTTGTGGTCTTTGATTCCTTTCATTATCCCATGAGAAATTTGGGTAGTTCCTCCATCCTGGATTATATGTATTATTGTAAGGATTATTTGGAGGTTTAAAGTTATTACCCATATAATTCAACTGCTCATTCCCCATGCCAGAATTGTAGGATGGATATTCTGTATTGCTCATTCCTCCTCCATTCGTGTCGCATTGCATTACTGGATGTACCTGCAAAGAACCACACAAACCATCAATCTTTCTATTTAACAGTTCTACCTGGTTTTATAGCATGGTCACTGCATCGAGGTTGAAAACACTAACGACTTTTGTTGGCTTTGTCCTCATAACTTGCCACTGATAGTTAATCAGTGCCATCTCCTCTATAAACTCATAAGCCGCTTCAGGGGTTTTGTTATTTAGGGTTCCACTGGCAGGTGAATCAATCAACTGCCTAGTTGAGGGGTTCACACCGTTGTAAAAGGTTTGAACTTGTAGCCACAAAGGTAACCCATGGTGAGGGCACCTTCTTAGTAAATCCTTGTATCTCTCCCATGCATCGTAAAGTGTCTCTAAATCCATCGGCACAAAAGAAGAGATATCATTCCTCAACTTAGCCGTTTTAGCCGGCGAAAAATATTTAAGTAAAAAATTTTCGGTCATTTGGTCCCATGTAGTGATTGATCCTCGTGGTAATGATTTCCACCACTGTTTAGCCTTGTTCCTCAACGAAAAGGGAAACAACCGAAGGCGAATGGCATCATCAGAAACGCCATTAATTTTAAAAGTGTCGCAAAACGGTAGAAAATTTTCCAAGTGATTGTTTGGATCCTCATCCTGCAAACCATCAAACTGAACAAATTGCTGAATCATCTGAATAGTGTTAGGTTTCAGTTCAAAATTATTTGCAGCAATAGCAGGTCTAACAATACTTGATTCATTTCCGGTTAAATTAAGTTTAGCATAATCATACATAGTACGAGGAGCAGGGTTTTGATTCACCGGGTTTGCGGCAACGACAGGAGGTAGTAGATTATTATCAGCCATCTCTTCTGTAGTATTAGTTTCGTCTTCTTGCTCTTCTTCTATGTATTGTAGACTTCGCCTTATTTCTACTAATCCAAAACTTTTTCATTTCCTCAGTCTAACCTTGAATTTGTGTTGTCCGAATCTATATAAATAGCTTTAATCATCAATTTCACATATTTCATATTTATTTGGACTTAATTTACATCCTAGGAAAAATTACCATTTTTCCCCTAGCTTTTCAATCAATTCCAATTTCATCCCTAGGCTCGGAAAATGAAACTTGTGCAATTTACTCCCTATTCCAAGCCCAACCAAAATCCCATTACAAATTTTACAGCACATGTATTCATAAAAATTCAAAATTTTTCATCAAATTTCACAACTTTACATTTTAGTCCCTAAATCATGATTTCATCAAAAATCACTTTGTAAAAGTTATTTACCTATCAACAACCTTTCATTTTCTACCATAAATTTCTAATTTTCAGCATATTCATCCATGAACCAAATTTCATACCTTGATAACTTTTCAAATTAATCCCCAAATAGATAGATTAGACTATCCCAGTTTCAAAAATATCAAAATTACTAAAAAGGGGACAAGGAAACTTACCCAATTAAGCCTTGAAAGTTTCTTCTCTCTCTCCTAGGGTTTTCATAAAATTTTGGGGTTGAAGATGACAAATTAAGATGATATTTTATTTTTATCATCTTTTAATTAATTAATTATTTCAATTTCCAATTTAGTCCTTATTCTTTTCTAATTTTTCCATGGATGAGTCACCAAAAATCCACATTTTTCTTTAATGGTCTAATTACCATATAAGGACCTTTAGATTTGAATTCCATAGCTATTTAATTCTTATAGCTACTAGAATTCAACTTTCGCATTTTATGCGATTTAGTCCTTCTCGTAATTAAACACTTAATTGATAAAATTTTTGTATCAAATTTTTCACACGACATGTCTATCATAATACGGACCATATAATAAAATAAAAATAAATTTTATTTTTGGGTCGGATTTGTGTTCCCGAAACTACTGTTCCGATTTCACTGAAAAGTGGGTTGTTACAGCTCTCCCCCCTTTAGGGATTTTCGTCCTCGAAAATCTTACTAGTAAAAAGATTCGGGTATTGCTTCTTGATGTGTCTAAAACTGACTATGACAACAATAAAGGCAAGCACACCTATCATTTAATAGTATAGTTATGGTAAGACTGGTAATATCGTATCCACAAGGACCAAGAATACTAGTAATTACTATTTTTTTATTATTTAGCCTAAGTATAGGAGTTATTTCTTTTTAAACTAAAACTTAATTAAAAACACGACAAAGAAAGAATTGGAAATTACTTTTAGACAACTTATGTGATAGGCAATACCTAAGGAAGAATCTACCTAGACTTCACTTATTACTTTTGATTCATATGATTTATTCACTTGGCTTAATCCGTAGAAATCCCTGATTTATGTTAATATCTCTCTCGAGACAAAAAACAACTGAATCTAGGTTGATTAATTGAAATCTCTTTCTAATTAAAACCCCTATTGTCACATTAATTCGATCTATGGATTCCCTTATTAGATTTGACTCTAATATGGCAGATTTTCGTCGCCCTATCTCTAGGGTTGCAATCAACTCCGCTTAATTGTGTTGATCTACTCTTAAACAGGGACTTTTGCTCCACTGAATAAGCACATTCGACTTGGATCAATAACCTGAATTATCAAATCAAAAATAAGAACTCACAATTAAGAATAAGAACAAGTATTTATCTTATAAGTCAAATAATAATAAGATCCGTCTTAGGTTTCATCCCCTTAGGTATCTAAGGGATTTAGTTCATACTGGTAGAAGGAAACATCTCAAAATAAGGAAAACAACAAAACATAGGAAAACCCAAAAACTTCTAAAGAACTTGATGGGAGATCTTCAGTCTTGATGGAGATCCTTCCTCCGAGCTGCTTTCGATGACTGTCTTCGAGTATTTTCTGCGTTCTATTCTACGTCCTCTTTTTGGTCACCCCCTAGGGTGTTTATATAGGCTTTGGAACGTCGTTCTTTTTCCCCAAGTAACCTTTTCTGGATAGAATTAATCTTTAATACGGCAGGGACATGCCCGTGTTCGATAGCCTTGGGCTGTGCTCGCTCCTGCTCACCACCCACGGCCGTGTGATTTCCCCATGTACGTTGATCCAGGCCGTGTTTGATCCTGCTCATAATACACGGTCGTGTCCAATGGCCCAGGCCGTGTTGAGTTCTTAGATTGGTCCATTTGTCCGTTTTTGGCCTGTTTCTCATTCTTTTCGACTCCCTAAGCTCTTCTGAGTGTAAAACATGAAATTAAAGGATTAGGAGCATCGAATTCATCAAATCTAATGAAACCTCATCCAAAAATAAGCTAAGCATGGGGTTAAAATATGTATAAATTAAGGTTTATCACTTCTTCATAGTATCCTCCGGCTCCGAAGTAGCTTCTTCAATACCATGTTGCTGCCAAATAACTTCTACTAAAGCTACCTTTTTATTTCTTAACTCTTTTGTTTCCCGGGCTAAGATTTTGATTGGTTCTTCACTATATGTCATATCAGGCTAAATCTCTACCTCTGCCGGAGAGATAACATGTGCAGGATCGGATCGATACCGCCGTAGCATAGACACATGAAAAACATTATGAATCCGATCAAGTTCTGGTGGTAAAGCTAACCGATATGAAACGGGTTCGATTCTTTCTGTAATCTCATATGGTCCAATGAACCGTGGACTCAGTTTTCCTTTACGACCAAACCGGAGTACTTTCTTCCAAGGCGATGCTTTCAAGAATACTTTGTCACCAACTTGAAATTCTATTTCTTTTCGTTTCAGATCAGCATAAGACTTTTGACGATCAGAGGCTGCTTTCAAACTGTCTCGAATTACTTTCACTTTTTCCTCGGTCTCTCGGACAAAGTCAACTCCGTGTAACTTTTTCTCACTGAGTTCTGTCCAATACAATGGTGTTCTACATTTGCAACCATACAAAGCTTCATACAGTGCCATTTAAATGCTAGACTGATAACTGTTATTATAAGTAAATTCAACCAAGGGAAAATACCTTTCCCAGTTACCTTCAAACTCAAGTATACAACATTGAAGCATATCTTCCAAGATCTGTATTACCCATTCAGATTGACCATCTGTCTGGGGATGAAATGCAGTACTAAAGTGTAACTGAGTACCCAGAGCTTCTTGCAATTTGCTCCAGAATCAAGATGTAAACCAAGGGTCTCTATATGAAATAATGGAGACAGGCACTCCATGCAATCTGACAATCTCAGAAACATATAATTTAGCCAATCTATCCAAGGAAAAATCCATACGTACTGAAATAAAGTGTGCAGACTTTGTCAACCGATCAACAAATACCCAAGTGGCATCTTTGTTCTTTGGAGACAGGGGTAAACCCGATACAAAGTCTATAGTAATTCTTTCCCATTTCCATTCTGGTATCGTAACCGGATGTAATAGTCTAGAAGGCAACTGATGTTCAGCTTTTACTTGCTGACATATCAAACATTTAGATACAAACTCAGAAATATCCCGTTTCATTCCTGGCCACCAGTACATCTTTTTCAGATCATTACCATTATGAGCTTCATTCAAAATCTTCTATAATAGTTTTGAACTTTTCGGTACACATACTCTGTCTCTGAATAACAAACAACCATCAGTCCCGATCTGAAATTCTGAGTCAGGAGTCGATTCACTTTGTATTTGTTTTGCTTGCATCTTACTATCATTTTTCTGAGCTTCAGATATTTGTTATAAAAACATTGGTCTAGCTTTTAACTCAGCTATGATTGAACCATCATCAGATAATGAAAATCGGGTGTTCATTACTTGCAAACTATACAGGGATTTTCTGCTCAAAGCATCTGCCACTACGTTGGCTTTTCCCAGATGGTAGTCAACAACAAGATCATAATCTTTCAATAACTCAAACCATCTACGCTGTCTCAAATTCAAATATTTCTGTGACATCAAATATTTCAGACTTTTATGATCAGTGAATATGTGACATTTTTCACCAAATAAGTAATGCCGCCAGATTTTCAATGCAAACACTATGGCTGCCAATTCAAGATTGTGTGTCGGGCAGTTCTTTTCATGTGGCTTTAGCTATCGTGAAGCATAGGCTACTACTTTACCATCTTGCATCAAAACACAACCTAAACCATAAAATGACGCATCACTGTAAACTATAAATTCCTTACCCGATTTTGGCTGAACTAACACTGGTGCATCTGTCAATAAAGCTTTTAATCTGTCAAAACTCTGCTGGCATTTATCAGTCCACTCGAACTTTACATATTTCTGTAGCAAACGAGTCATTGGAGAAGCTATCATTGAAAAACTTTTTACAAATCTCCGATAGTAACCAGCTAGTCCTAGAAAACTTCGGACTTCAGACACATTCTTCGGTGGCTTCTAATTCACAATGGCTGAAATTTTATTCGGGTCTACTCTGAAACCTTCAGCAGATACTATATGCCTGAGAAAACTAACTTCCCGTAGCCAAAATTCACATTTACTAAATTTGGCATACAATTGTTTCTCTCGAAAAGTTTGCAACACTATTCTCAAATGATCAGCATGTTCATTTTCATCTCGAGAGTAAACTAAAATATCATCTATAAATACCACCACAAACCTGTCCAAATACGGGTTGAAAATTCTGTTCATCAGATCCATAAGCACTGCAGGTGCATTTGTCAAACCGAATGGCATCACAAGAAATTCATAGTGTCCATATCTAGTTCTAAAAGATATCTTGCGTACATCTGAATCTTTTACCCGTAGATGATAATAGCCAGAACAGATCATCAATACGAGGCAACGAATACTTGTTCCTTATCGTAGCTTTGTTGAGCTGTCTATAATCAATGCACAGCCTCAACGATCCATCCTTCTCCTTTACAAATAGAACCGATGCACCCCAAGGTGAGAAACTAGGTCGAGCAAAACCTCTGTCAATCAACTCTTGCAACTGTATTTTCAGCTCTTTCAATTCAGTAGGAGCCATTCTATAAGGTACTATAGATATAGGTGTTGTACCTAGAACAAGATCTGTAGAGAATTCCACTTCTCTATTCGGTGGTAAACTAGGTAATTCTTCTGAAAATGCATTAGGAAATTCACATACAACCAGCACTGATTGAATCTTTGACTTAGATACTTTAGTATCCAGCACATATGCAAGGTAAGCATCATAACCCTTTCGGACATATTTCTGTGCTGATATTGCTGAAATCACATTAGGTAATCCATCCAGTTTATCGGATTCAACATGAAGTAATTCACCACTCTCACATTTCAATACAATATATTTCTGCTTACAATTCACCACTGGATCATATTGAGTTAACCAATCCATTTCCAAAATCACATCAAATTCATCAAATGGAAATATCATCAAGTCAACCGAAAAGCAATAACCTTTTACCATCAACGGAAAATTTTTACAAACTTTATCCACCATAACACACTGGCCCAGAGGGTTTGAAACTTTAACCACAAATTCAGTGAATTCAACAGGTAAATTTTTAACAGTGACTAAGTTCGTGCATATGTATGAATGTGTGGAACCAGGATCAATCAATGCAGTAATATCTGTATCAAGTAGAGAAAATGTACCAGTAATGACGTCTGGTGTAGAGGCAACCTCCCTAGCACGAATAGCATATGTTCTTGCAGGTGCTCGTGCCTCAGATCTAACTGATGTATCCTTGGTAGTACCTCGACTACCACTAACATTGCCGGGGTAACGGGGTGGTCTGCCTCTCGAAATAGGATTACTAGGCTTTGGAGCTGGTTCTATCTCTTTTTCAACTCTTTCCGGACAATCTCTGAGAAAATGGTCAAGTGAACCACATCCAAAACAAGCTCCACTTCTAGACCGACATTCCCCATGATGAAATTTGTTACAATGTTTGCATTTTGATTTGGGATTACCGACCCTACCCACACTACTCACAGATAGAGATGAAGACCTCGGGTTAGAACATTGAGAGCCTCGCTCTCTTCTAGAATATCCCATAGAGGTGGTCACCCGATCATAATACTTCTTTAATTTCTTAGAAGCAAATGATTGTGACTTACTCATAGTTCTTTTTCTAGAAACCCGAGCCTCTCTTTCAGCCTGTTTCTTTTCCTTACTCAATTCCTCAGCTTTGTGTGCTCGACCGGCTAACACCGCAAATTCCCTTATTTTGAGAATTCCGATCAATAACTTGATATCTTCATTTGGACCCTCTTCAAAGTGTTTACACATCTCAGCCTTGGTTAGAACCCATTCTCTGGTATATTTACTCAGCCGAACAAATTCTCGTTCATATTCGGATACAGTCATGTTTTCTCGTTTGAGCTCTAGAAATTCTTTCTTTTTCTGATCCATGAATCTCTGACTAACATATTTCTTTTTGAATTCAGCCTAGAAGAATTCCCATGTAACATTCTCTCTCGGTACAACTGAAGTTATGGTATTCCACTAATGATAAGTTGTATCCTTCAGTAGAGATACTGCACATTTCAGACATTCGGCAGGTGTACAAGATAATTCATCAAAAACCTAGATAGTATTTTCTAGCCAAAACTCTGCCCTTTCTGGATCATCAACTACGGTAGCTCTAAATTCTCCTACCCCGTGTTTACAGATTTTATCTATCGGAGGCTTACATGTTCTAGCAGGTTCAGCGCCCTGTGGTACCTCAAGAATCGGTTGGGGAGCAGGTGGGGGAGGTCGTTGCATAGTAGGATTTGTTCTCAGATACTGGGTAAACCATTCATTCATCATTTGAAAGAAGGCTTGTTTTGCCTCCTCACTTCGGCCCTCAGACACGGGCCTTTCATTACCAGACGTAGACGCAACTCTTTGAACTGAAGCTGAAGCATTGCTCTCAGCTTCCTCGGATTCAGCTCTAGCTCGGTTGGATGACATTACTATATGAAAAACACATTTAAAATTATCAGGAGTCATCACACTATCACAATTTATATAATGGCATGTATAGCTAAACTCGTGTTTGCTACGTCAAATCCAAGAATCGGCTAAACCGTAACTCTGATACCACTAAATGTAACACCCCTAACCCGTATTCGTCGACAAAATAGGGTTTCAGAACATTACCAAAACTTTCAGAACATTTTTCAAACAAATTAGGTAAATTAGTATTCATTAGCCGAGAACATTCAAAACGTCCCTTGATTGGACCCTCGAGGCCCAATACGAGCATTAGAATCAAGTCAGGACTTAATCAGAACCTCTAAGATTTTTTCGTGACATTTCAAATTCTTTCCAAGGTGCAGGGCTCACACGCCCGTGTGGTCCAAGGGACACGCCTGTGTGACCCTGGGACACGTCCGAGCTACAGGCTGTATTCGACCCCGTGTGTAACATCCTGAAATCGAGGCTATTTGTGATTGAATTATTTTTTCATGTGTTTGAACTTTTGTGTTATTAATTGTGGTGTGGTAAGGCTTAATTATGGACTTTGAGTAGGTTCGGTTTAGTAGAATAAATTTTTGTATGGTTTATTTAATGAAGTGGATTAAGTGAGCTTAGCACTTAAGTTAATTTAAGTGTTAATTAAAGCACATGAGGAATTAGTGGCAAAGTGGTTATGGTGTTTGAACTTATAGCTTGGGGTTAGAGGTTCGAGTAGCATGTTTAACATTTTAAAGGTTTATTTTTGAATCCTTGCATTGATGGACGGTCAAACTTATTTATGATAGGTTGGACTATTCCTTTTGGTAAGTTGAAAATTTGTTATGGAAAGCTTGAAGATAGGGATAAGAATCTTGAGTTTATGGTATAATGAGGGGACAAAGGCATGGAAGGTGGGGGATGTTTTGGAAAGAAATCCTATGCCTTAATGCATGAATGTGGACGGCATGTAAGGCTAGGGGGGAGTGGCCAAATTTTTGGTAGGTAGCTTGGAGGATGTTGACCAACCTTTTGTTTTGTGCATCATTTTGTGTTTGTTTTTCCTCTCCAAAAAGCTCTCATCTTTGGCCGAATGTATAGGGTACTTTTGGTGCAAAAATATTTCTTTTGATGACAACTTCATTTTGTTGGAAACAAAATACCACTTTCTTTCTCTCATTTGTCTTTTGAACCAAACTACATTTTTGCATCTTGTGCATTTTCTTCTTTGGTAAAGTTTGTGGTGACCGAATATCATTTCTTCCATTTCTCTTTTTCTTCCTTTGATCAATTCTTTTCATTCTCTTTTCAAATTTTATCAAAACCAAAAACCATTCTTTCTTTCTCTAAACTTTGGCCGAATCTCCTACACCATTATCTTTCATCTACTACTTTTCTTTTCTTCTCAAAACCGAATCCCCTATTTCTCCTTTCTTCTCAATAATTTCTTTATTTGCCAAATATACTCCTTTGGGTGTGCGAAACTCTCTTCTTCCATTTAGAAGTATCTTGGTCGAATATTGAAGGTGGTAAGGATTTATTTTAAGGGATTATTCTTTTGATTATTCAAAAGCCGAAGGCTATTACATTAATGGTTGCCGATTGTAGGAAGTGAAGCGTTTCGCGTCTGCGGTTGCCGTAGTTAGTACTCGAAGGCGATTAGGTGAGGTTTTGGATTCAAATGATAACCCCTCGAGATTATTTTGGTTTTGCCAAATGGCCTTGGTACTAACTTTGGGTAATGGCCGAATATAGGGCAAGGGAAACTTGTGTGGCCGATTGTCTCCTTAGGGATTTAGACTATCGTTGGTGACAGTGTGTACATACACACTTTATAATTAATTAACGTGCAAAGTATTATGTGTATGCTAATCTGATTTGTGTAGATTTGAGTTTAATACCATAAAGGTATAGCAAGGCTTGAGGTAAGTCCTTGACAATATGATTTGCTATTTGATGCTTTTGGGAAGCATGACATATTTGGTATATGTGACTTATAAATGATTATTGGTAAATCCTATATATGTTGCTAAATGAGTATGTTGGCATGATTTTTGTTAACTATCATTGATTGATGTGGGTTTTATGAGTGGAGGGGCGGTGATATTCGTGTCGACGGACACCGAGTGTTTTGGTAACACATTGTGACTACGGTCACCAAAGGTTTGGCACCTCCGGAGGTTTGGCACCTCATAGCGTCTCGCCCCGTGGCTTAGTACCACCGTGGGTTGGCCCCACATTTGAGATATGGGATTGACGCCGGTGATTTGGTATCACACGATGGGTTGGCCCCATCATTTGATTGTGACTTCGGGTCACCAAAGTGGTTTGGTACCACAATATTGACGGATTTCGTGACTATACGTCACCGGTGGTTTGGCACCACGGTGGTTTGGTACCACACGGGTAGAGAAAGGCGACGGATGGCTAGGTTGGGTGCATATTAAACTTGTGCATATTAAATTAATTATGATTTGTGTATGATGTTACATTAAACCGGGAAAGAGGGTTACACATTGGGTCTTGATGACTCACCTTTTTCTTTTAACATTTTCAGTGACTCGTAGTTGCGGATAAGGAGCCGGATGAACTCGAGGCGCCATTCAATGAAAATATGGACTAGGTGGATTTGGAACTATTTTTATTTTAATATGGGTTTGATTTATTTTGTTTAAGATGTAATAAGGCCTCCTAAAATTTGCACTTGGATTATTTTATGTTTTGATAAATTGCTTAACTATTTTATGATATTAAAATGGGTACACATGTTTTTCTCAAATTAATTCGTAAAAATGTTTTATTGTGCCATCGGGTACACTTGAAATCAGAACAACCTAACTTAGTATATTTTTAAATGACATTAAGTAATGCTTTCTTCATAACACCTCAACTGTTTTAAATCAAAACAATATCTTTTATCAAAATTTAAAACGACTTAAAAAGGGATTTTCAAAAGTTTTTCCTCCGTAGCATACCAAATTCAGCTTGTAATGTTTGGGCGGGTTTGGGGTGTTACAAATTGGTATCGAGCCCGGTTCAAAGCTCGGGTCAGGGCCCAAGGCCCAAAAATGTTTTAGTAGGTCTATTTGAAATATTTTGGTTTTGAATAAGCATGGCACCAGAGTCTCTGACCGATCCGCCTGTAAGTACCTCTAACTTTTTGTATGGATTATTATTATAGAAGGGTAAGTAGGGAACGTAGTTAGTGTGATAGGTGTTGAACCTTAGGACTAGTCCACCCCAACAAAACTCACAAGACTTTAACGGCCTAATTAAAACCAACCCCTTGACCAAGTCGCCGAAAGTTAGGGTGTGGTAACCTTAGTGCGCATGTCTCAGGATTGGATCCGTAAGAGCTTGGTATTTAAGCGGTCCTCGTGACTCACCTCCTCTTCGCGGGATTCCTACAGTGCGTAGCTTCCGGTTCACCCTAACCAAGAGGACTCTGGTCATAGGCTAAACACGTTAAATAAAACCCAAAAGGGATTAACCCCTGTTTTGTGAAAGCTCTAAGTTTTAAAAATCGTTATGATACTCATTTCAATAGCAACAAAAATTTACTTTGGAAAATTTTCAAAATATTCTTCAACTTACCAAAATTACTGAAATTTCCCTAGTGGCAAAATTACGAAAAATACCCAGGATAGAAACGGACAAGAATGCCCAAGAGTGCATAGGTATGAAAGGTATAGGGAATGGATGTACTTTTCTATGTAAATTAGGACAGAAGACTTAAAACTTTGATTGATCGAAAGAATCTCTATTAAATTCTTTTCATAAAATTTCTTCGCGGATAACCAAGTGAAACATGTACTAATTCATAAAAATTTCCTAATCGATTAAAGCACGATAGTTAGAATGAGCTTTAGAGGACATGGCCGTCGTGGACGCTGAAGGGGTAGGATGACCGTGTCGTAACTCCGCCGATCGGGTCGTGGATCTCGAGAATGAGGTACCACCGCCACCACCACCCCAACCTTTGGAGCCGAGGAGCAGGATCGGACGGGTGATGACGCAGATGTCACAAGCGATCTATGCGGGTTCTAGAGAGAGTGGAATGGGTGGAGGTGGAGGAGCTCGTAAGTCGGCACGAGAGACTTGAGCCAACAACGAGCTGAATTTTTCGAGGTGTGTCCGTGTAGCGCCCAATCTGGTGAGTATTGGCTAGAATCGATCGAAAGAATCATGGATGAGATAGATCTGACGAATGAGGAGAAACTGAAAGGAGCGGTGTCGCTTCTCAAGGATGAGTCATATCGATGGTGGCTCACGGTTCGAGATGGTGCTACGGCAGATGATCTGACTTGGGAATACTTCAAAGCTACTTATCAGAAGAAGTATGTGGGCACAAGCTACATTGATGCACAGAGGAAAGCTTTTCTGGGGTTGGTACAAGGAAATAAGTCTGTGTCGGAGTATGAAGCAGAATTCTTGAGGTTGAGCCGCTATGCTCAGGGTATAGTGTCAACGGAGCATGATCGTTGTGTCCGCTGAAGACGCACTTAGGGATGAGTTAAGGTTGCTGATTGCTCCGCAGCAGGAGCGTGAGTTTGCTGTCTTGGTGGAAAAGGCTAAGGTAGCCGAAGGGGTCAAGGAGTCCGTGAGACAGAACTATGATAGGAACAAGCAGAAAAGAGGATTTGGGTCGTCTGGATCGGGTGGTAATGTTCGGAAAAAAGGCGCGAGGCAGTGGGCGAATCAGCGCAGAAGGCCCATGGCTACTAACCGAGACCGGCTCATCAGAATCGCTGTGGCAAATCGCATTGGGGAGGTTGTTGGACAAAGTGAGAAGGGTTACTTTGAATGTGGGTCTTTGGACCACCGTAAGGGATTGTCCTTGGAAGTTAGCCAAGAATCGGTCGGAGGGTCGAACTGCGTGCTCAAAGCTAGAATATAGGACCACCACGGAGGGTCGTGGTAATGGTAGAGGAGGAAATGGATCTAATCGAGGTCGCAGAATTTGAGGCGGAGGTACAGAGCGACCTGAAGCAAAGCGGCACTGGTCTAGTCTATGCATGAGGCGCCGAGAGGAAGGTGACGACCGGACGTTATAACCGTGACGTTCTTAATCTTTGGTGTTCCATATAACGCTTTGATTGATGTGGGTTCGACGCATTCATACGCTGCTAGTAGTAGTGTGGTAGAGACTATGAACTTAGACTTCGAGGATCGCTTCTAGGAGATGACCGTAATTAGTCCTTTAGGTCACTCTGTAGTTGTTAATAAGCTATATAGAGATGTACCTCTAGAACTCCAAGGGTCGTGTTTGTGGTCGATCCGATGGAACCGCCGCTTGGGGAGTTCGATTTGATCCTTGGTATGGACTAGTTGGTTAAGCATCGGGCAAGGTTGATCGCGCCGCTAAGCGCATGGTTCTTAAGATGGCCGAGGTGATGAAGTGGTCATGATAGGTAATAGAAGAGATTACCTATCTAATGTAGTGTCTGCGTTGAAGGCTGAAAAGATGGTCAGGAAAGGTTGCGAGGCGTTTTTGGTTCGAATTTGTGCTTTGGAAGCTAAGGAGTCGCCGGTTGAGAAGGTCCAAAAAGATGGGAATTCGCCGATGTGTTCCCGTAAGAACTTCCGGTCCGCCTCCAGATCGGAAGTTGAATTTGGTATAGACTTGCTACCAGAACGGCACACGTGTCAATAGCACCTCATCGAATGGCACCAAAGGAATTGGTGGAGTGAAGGCTCAAATTCAGAGCTTTTGGACCAAGGATTTATCCGACCAAGTATATCTCCGTGGGAGCACTCGTGTTGTTTGTTAGGAAGAAGGATGGTTCAATGCGGATGTGTATCGACTACCGCCAATTGAACAAGTTAACGATCAAGAACGGTATCCATTGCCTCGGATTGATGACTTGTTTGACCAACCTGAAGGGTGCATCGGTATTTTCAAAGATAGATCTTAGGTTGGGATATCATCAACTCAAGTTGAAAGAGGTTGATGTGCACAAGACGGCATTAGAACAAGGTATGGGCATTACGAGTTTTTGGTGATGCCTTTTGGGTTGACTAATGCACCAAAGGCATTCATGGACTTAATGAATAGAGTGTTTCAAAGAAGATTTGGATCAATTTGTCGTGGTGTTTATAGTACGACATATTGGTTTACTCAAAGACAGAGAAGGAGCATGACATGCATTTGCGTATAGTTCTACAAGGCATCGAGAGAGAAGCGATTATATGCCAAATTCAAGTAAGTGTGAATTTTGGCTTAGAGAGGTGGCTTTCTTAGGTCATGTGGTGTCGTGGAAGGGATTAGAGTAGATCCTCGCAAGGTGGAAGCGGTGTTGGATTGGAAACCCCTAGGTCGCGAGAAATTCGAAGCTTTTTGGGTCCGCAGGATATTATCGGAGGTTTGTGGAAGGATTCTCTTTAATCGCAGCACCGTTGACTAAGTTGTTAAGAAAGAGAGTTCCATTTGTATGGTCGGAGAAGCAACAAGAAAGTTTTGACAAGCTAAGGAAGATTTTGACAGAATCTCCGGTTTTGGTACAGCCTGAGGCAGGAAAGTTATTTACGGTTTCATCGTGGCGCGCCCCATCTTTGGTTTGGGATGCGTATTGATGCAAGAAGGGAAGGTAGTGGCCTATCGTCCCGTCGGCTAAGACCGCATGAGGTTAACTATCCAACGCGCGACTTGGAGTTAGTGGCGTGAGTGTTCGCTTTGAAAATATGGCGGCATTACTTGTATGGCGAAAAGTCAATAGTCTACGGATCATAAAAGTTTGAGGTATCTTTTGACTCGAAGGATTTGAATTTGAGACAAATGTCGGTGGATTGAACTGTTAAAAGACTACGATCGTTCGATTGAGTACCATCCGGTAAGGCGAACGTGGTGGTCGATGCCTTGAGCCGAAAAGTCGTGATGCACTTAAGAGCGATGTTTGCTCATCTCGATCTATACGACGACGGAAGTCTTTTGGCGAATCGCAAGTTAAACCGACTTGGATCGAGGAGATTAAGGAAAAGCAGTTGGTGGATGACAATTTGAATGGAAGGAGGTTGCAAGTTCAAGACGGTGGTTTGGAAGGGTGCAGTTTATCCAGCGAGGAGTGTTATGTTTTCAAGGGCGAGCTTGTATGCCGAAAGATGTGGAGTTGAGGCAAAGAATTCTCCAAGATGCACATAGCAGCCCATACGCTATGCATCCGGAGGTAGCAAGATGTATGGAGATTTGCGGGAAGCAGTTTTGGTGTCCTAGGTTGAAGCGTGAGGTGGCCGAATTGTGGGTAAGTGTCGACGTGTCGCAAGTTAAAGCCGAACATCGATTGCCATCGTGGTTACTCCAACCGCGAAGATTCCTCGGTGGAAATGGGAGAGGATCACTATGGATTTTGTCGGTGGATTACCCTCACGCCTAGTAAGAAGAACTCGGTTTGGGTAATTGTGGATCGACTAACTAAGTCGGCGCATTTCATACCGAAGAAGGGTAGATTATTCGCCGAAGCTAGCAAAGCTATATGTAGCCGAGATAGTAAGATTGCATGGTGTGCCAAGATCGATTATCTCGGATAGGGATCCGAGGTTTACATCAAGGTTTTGGAGAGTTTTGCATCGGGCCTTGGGAACGAGATTGGACTTCTTAGATGACTTTTCACCCAAACCGACGGACAATCGGAAAGAGTGATCTGATTTTAGAAGATATCTTTGAGAGGTTGCGTTTTGGATTTCAAAGTGGTAGTTGGGAAGAGTATCTACCATTGGCGGAATTCGCTTATAACAACAGATTATCAAGCGAGCATTCAAATGGCACCATTCGAGGCAATTGTATGGACGGAAGTGCCGTACTCTCTACGTGTTGGACGGAATTAAAGGAGCGACATGTCTTGGGTCCGATTTGTAGCGTAAACCGAAGATAAAGTTAAGTTAATCTAGACTCGTCTCAAGGAGGCATCGGATAGGCAAAAGTCTTATGCCGAGCCTCAAGCGCAAAGAAATGGAATACGAGGTAGGAGATAAAGTCTTTCCAAGGTGTCGCCTTGGAAGAAAGTGTTGCGATTTGGGAAAAAAGGAAGCTAAGCCCTAGGTTCATTGGGCCATATACTGATGTTGAAGCGAGTGGGACCCGGTAGCTTATCACTCGAGTTGCCGGTAGAGTTAAGGCAAATTCACGATGCCTTCCATGTGTCAATGCTTAGGCGATATCGGTCCGATCCATCGCACGTTGTGCCCGTGGCGAGATTGAGGTTAATTGGACTTATCTTTCGAGGAGGAGCCAATTCGGATCTTAGATCGTGATGTCAAGGTTCTGCGTAGAGGAAGTCGCACTTTGGTGAAAGTATTATGGCGAAACCATGGTACGGAGGAAGCGACGTGGGAACCCGAGAATGTGATATCAAACAATACCCCATCTTTTACGATCGGGTAATTTCGAGGTCGAAATTATTTTAAGGGGGTAGAACTCGTAACATCCCGAAATCGGGGCTATTTGTGATTGAATTATTTTTTCATGTGTTTGAACTTTTGTGTTATTAATTGTGGTGTGGTAAGGCTTAATTATGGACTTTGAGTAGGTTCGGTTTAGTAGAATAAATTTTTGTATGGTTTATTTAATGAAGTGGATTAAGTGAGCTTAGCACTTAAGTTAATTTAAGTGTTAATTAAAGCACATGAGGAATTAGTGGCAAAGTGGTTATGGTGTTTGAACTTATAGCTTGGGGTTAGAGGTTCGAGTAGCATGTTTAACATTTTGAAGGTTTATTTTTGAATCCTTGCATTGATGGACGGTCAAACTTATTTATGATAGGTTGGACTATTCCTTTTAGTAAGTTGAAAATTTGTTATGGAAAGCTTGAAGATAGGGATAAGAATCTTGAGTTTATGGTATAATGAGGGGACAAAGGCATGGAAGGTGGGGGATGTTTTGGAAAGAAATCCTATGCCTTAATGCATGAATGTGGACGGCATGTAAGGCTAGGGGGGAGTGGCCGAATTTTTGGTAGGTAGCTTGGAGGGGATGTTGACCAACCTTTTGTTTTGTGCATCATTTTGTGTTTGTTTTTCCTCTCCAAAAGCTCTCATCTTTGGCCGAATGTATAGGGTACTTTTGGTGCAAAAATATTTCTTTTGATGACAACTTCATTTTGTTGGAAACAAAATACCACTTTCTTTCTCTCATTTGTCTTTTGAACCAAACTACATTTTTGCATCTTGTGCATTTTCTTCTTTGGTAAAGTTTGTGGTGACCGAATATCATTTCTTCCATTTCTCTTTTTCTTACTTTGATCAATTCTTTTCATTCTCTTTTCAAATTTTATCAAAACCAAAACCATTCTTTCTTTCTCTAAACTTTGGCGAATCTCCTACACCATTATCTTTCATCTACTACTTTTCTTTTCTTCTCAAAACCGAATCCCCTATTTCTCCTTTCTTCTCAATAATTTCTTTATTAGCCAAATATACTCCTTTGGGTGTGCGAAACTCTCTTCTTCCATTTAGAAGTATCTTGGTCGAATATTGAAGGTGGTAAGGATTTATTTTAAGGGATTATTCTTTTGATTATTCAAAAGCCGAAGGCTATTACATTAATGGTTGCCGATTGTAGGAAGTGAAGCGGTTTCGCGTGCACGGTTGTCGTAGTTAGTACTCGAAGGCGATTAGGTGAGGTTTTGGATTCAAATGATAACCCCTCGAGATTATTTTGGTTTGGCCGAATAGCCTTGGTACTAACTTTGGGTAATGGCGAATATAGGGCAAAGGAAACTTGTGTGGCCGATTGTCTCCTTAGGGATTTAGACTATCGTTGGTGACAGTGTGTACATACACACTTTATAATTAATTAACGTGCAAAGTATTATGTGTATGCTAATCGGATTTGTGTAGATTTGAGTTTAATACCATAAAGGTATAGCAAGGCTTCAGGTAAGTCCTTGACAATATGATTTGCTATTTGATGCTTTTGGGAAGCATGACCTATTTGGTATATGTGACTTATAAATGATTATTGGTAAATCCTATATATGTTGCTAAATGAGTATGTTGGCATGATTTCAGTAACTATCATTGATTGATGTGGGTTTTATGAGTGGAGGGGGGTGATATTCGTGTCGACGGACACCGGTGTTTTGGTAACACATTGTGACTACGGTCACGAGAGGTTTGGCACCTCGGAGGTTTGGCACCTCATAGCGTCTTGTCCCGTGGCTTAGTACCACCGTGGGTTGGCCCCACATTTGAGATATGGGATTGACGCCGGTGATTTGGTATCACACGATGGGTTGGCCCCATCATTTGATTGTGACCGGGTCACCAAAGTGGTTTGGTACCACAATATTGACGGATTTCGTGACTATACGTCACGGTGGTTTGGCACCACCGGTGGTTTGGTACCACACGGGGTAGAGAAAGGCGTCACGGATGGCTAGGTTGGGTGCATATTAAACTTGTGCATATTAAATTAATTATGATTTGTGTATGATGTTACATTAAACCGGGGAAAAGGGTTACACATTGGGTCTTGATGACTCACCTTTTTCCTTTAACATTTTCAGGTGACTCGTAGTTGCGGATAAGGAGCCGGATGAACTCGAGGCGGCCATGCAATGAAAATATGGACTAGGTGGATTTGGAACTATTTTTATTTTAATATGGGTTTGATTTATTTTGTTTAAGATGTAATAAGGCCTCCTAAAATTTGCACTTGGATTATTTTATGTTTTGATAAATTGCTTAACTATTTTATGATATTAAAATGGGTACACATGTTTTTCTCAAATTAATTCGTAAAAATGTTTTATTTTGCCATCGGGTACACTTGAAACTGTAACAACCTAACTTAGTATATTTTTAAATGACATTAAGTAATGCTTTCTTCATAACACCTCAACTGTTTTAAATCAAAACAATATCTTTTATCAAAATTTAAAACGACTTAAAAAGGGATTTTCAAAAGTTTTTCCTCCGTAGCATACCAAATTCGGTCGTAATGTTTGGGCCGGGTTTGGGGTGTTACACCGTGTAACTCTCTGACTTGTGCCCACGGCCATGCCACACGCCCGTGTGCTAGGCCGTATGGTCAATTAATTCATTTCAAAATTATGTGCAGGTTTCACACGGCCAAGACACATGCCCGTGTTCTAGGCCATGCAGCACACACGGCTGAGACACACGCCCGTGTCTCTGCCCGTGTGCTCAATTCTGAACATTCTGTTTCTCAAAATTAAGGTGCAGGGGACATGCGGCCTAACTACACACCCATGTACTCGACCGTGTGTCACACACGGTCTAGACACACGCCCGTGTGTCTGCCCGTGTGGACAAAATAAAGCCATTTCTAGCTTCATTTCTCACCCAAAATTGCACTCAAGACATGCACTTGAGACACACATCTAATATCAACCATTCCAAGCAGTCAAATTAAACAATTCCATCATTCATCATGCCATACCGTTACATGCATATGTGTTTATAAACTTACCTTGGATTAACTTAGGCATTAACATCACTTGATCACATATACTTAACATATCACATATGATTATATCATAATAACCTACTTAATCATACCAAAATAACCATTACTAGCCATTCCAATGGCTAGATTACAAACATCATTAACATGCCACTAATGGCCCTGTTGTCCTATACATGCCATTATACCAAAATGATTTTACTATGTATACCCAAAATAAGCTAGTCGATAGTGTGACGATGATCCAATGATCTTCCAACCTTCGCGACCTTCCGAGCACTTTAAAATAGGGAAAATAAAAACAGAGTAAGCATTACATGCTTAGTAAGTTCGTATAACGGAAACTAAACTTACCAATGACGTTTGTTAAATCTAAGCATACAATATCATGTTTTCCATCCATTAGCAAAATTGCCTAAACACATGCATTCAATCAAACATGTTAGTCACCAAATTCTTCATATCAATCAAGTAAACATAGATGAGCTCATCATGCAATATTCTTTCAAGTCATTATCATTTCATCTCAAAATTCTCATACCATGTCAGGAGTTGTGTCCGTTGAATCACTGAAATTTCGATGGATGCTCAAGTAGTACACACGAGGTGTATTGTTCCATAATCCGTCAATTTATATTCAGGATTACCCATTAGGGTACTAAATCAAGGAACATACTCTCAAGCCACATATCCTATAACAGGATTACGAGTACAGGCTAAATCCTTTATATAACGTATGCTCAGAAGAGTTCAATTAGCATTACCAGTCCAGGCTAAACCCTAATCGTAACGTATACTCGAGAGGTATTATATTATGATTACCCGTCTGAGCTAAATCCTTTCTATAACAAGGTCAATAGGATTACTCGTCCGAGCTAAATCCTGTTCGCAACAAATGCAGGACCTTATTCGTTTCGGGAAAGCGCATATAATCATTGGAATCCAATATTCAATCGGGACTTAGCCCTTTTTCACCATTTCAAGCATGTATTAAAATTTTCATTATAGCATTCTAATAATGTACATCAATATAAGTCACATTCCATACAAACACAACATTCAATTAAACATATCTACAAGCTCGATTAAGTTACACGAACTTACCTCGACACTTGTTCGCATATAAAATCTACTAATCCAAAACCTTTTCTTTTCCTTGGTCTAACCTTGAATTTGTGTTGTCTGAATCTATATAAATAGCTTTAATCATCAATTTCACATATTTCATATTTATTTGGACTCAATTTACATCCTAGGAAAAATTATCATTTTGTCCCTAACTTTTCCATAAATTCCAATTTCATCCCTAGGCTCGAAAAATGAAACTTGTGCAATTTACTCCCTATTCCAAGCCTAAATAAAATCCCGTTACAAATTTTATAGCACATGTATTCATAAAAATTTAGAATTTTTCATCAAATTTCACAACTTTACATTTTAGTCCCTAAATCATATTTTCATCAAAAATCACTTTTTAGAAGTTGTTTATCTATCAACAACCTTTCATTTTCTACCATAAATTTCTAATTTTCAGCATATTCATCCATGACCCAAATTTCATACCTTGATAACTTTTCAAATTAATCCCCGAAATAGATAGATTAGACTATCCCGGTTTCAAAAATATCAAAATTACTAAAAACAGGACAAGGAAACTTACCCAATTAAGCCTTGAAAGTTTTTTCTCTCTCTCCTAGGGTTTCCATAAAATTTTGGGGTTGAAGATGACAAAATAAGATGATATTTTCTTTTTATCATCTTTTAATTAATTAATTATTTTAATTTCCAATTAGTCCTTACTCTTTTCTAATTTTTCCATGGATGAGTCACCAAAAATCTACATATTTTTCTTTAATGGTCTAATTACCATATAAGGACCTAAATATTTGAATTCCATAGCTATTTAATCCTTATAGCTACTAGAATTCAACTTTCGCATTTTATGCAATTTAGTCCTTCTCGTAATTATACACTTAATCGATAAAATTTTTGTATCAAATTTTTCACACGATATGTCTATCATAATACGGACCATATAATAAAATAAAAATAAATTTTATTTTTGGTTCAGATTTGTGGTCTTGAAACCACTATTCCGATTTCACTGAAAAATGGGCTTTTACAAAAACAAAATTAAAGGTTAATATACCATAAAATTATTATAAAAATTAATTTTAAATTTTGCTTATTTTTATCATATTTATAATTATGATATAAAGTTATTTATTTTCTTATAATTATACTAAATCATACAAAATACTATATAAAGTTAATGTAAATTTTGATTACTTTTTTACCTACATTTATAATGACAATTTCCACTTGTCAAATTACAGAATTAAGTTTAAAGTGTTGATATTTATTGTAATGCAGGGGATTATTTAATGATTTTAATTTAAAAATGTTGATGTGTCATCTAATTATGTTGACACTTGTCAGAAAGAGAAGTAATAAAAAATTCAAACTTACTCTATTTGGTTAAAAACCTAGTTAAGGAATATATGTTCTAGTTATCCGCGCAATGAATAAGTCGATTATGTTTATTTAATAAAATATTTTATATTGAATTATTTTTATTAATTTTTAAATAATTTCCAATGTGTGAAGTTAGTAAAAAGAATTATTGTAAAAAAATAATTAATCCAAATAGTATGTTTATAATAAAAATATAAACTAGTAATATTTTTTTGTGTGTTTGATTGGGATTGAATTTAAGAATTTCCCAATAAAATACAAATTAAAATATTAACTAGAATTATAATAAGTGTTAACAAAATTAATGACGAAATTGGAATAATTCCTATTATTGCTATCAAATAAATATTTTTATATCAGAACTGTTAAATTTTTATGAGTTAGTGGATGAGCACCATCATTTCCATCCATTTTAATTAAATATGTTAATTAAGGATTATTACCAATTTTTAATTTATTAATTAAGTTTAATCAATCATTAATCTTAAGTATATATAAGTGACTGGGGAGAGAATAAAGCATTTAATCTTTTCTTCTCCTTAAGCCACCATCAATAACCAAAGAAAAGAAGAAAAATCATTATGTTCCTTTTTCAATTTGGTCCTAAAATCCATTAGGTAAACATGCTTTTCTTTTGAAATCTTTATGTTTTCATGATTATGTGTTTTTCATGTGAATGGGTGAAAACTAATATCGTTTCTATACTTGAATTATCGTACGTAGCTAAAGATGACGTCGGGTCGTCCTGATTATGTGTTTGATTATGTGTTTTTCATGTGATCAGGTGAAAACTAATATCGTTTCTATACTTGAATTATTGTACGTAGCTAAAGATGACGTTCAGTCATCCTGAGATGAAGGAAAGGCGAGAGCCATAGACAAGTAGCTATTACAGTTTGTGCTTTCATTATTTGAATTCAATATAAATATTCCTTATTAAAATTAGCTTGATTAAGGTAAGAATCCTACTTATCTCATGATTTGGTATGTATATGTGATAAGTGTTAAAAGTAACATATTTTAGCCTTATTCTTAACGCATCTTTGGGTGATTACACGGTGTTAATTGTGAATTATATACTCCTAACCCTTTAAATCCATGTTTTGAAGCTTAATAGAGCACTTGGGAGCAATAGGAGCGAAAAACGAGTGAAAATCAGAACATTGGAGTTGTTTGGAAGCTGCACACGAGCAACAAAGTTTCACACAATCAGACCACATGACCATGTGAGCCTATCAAACCAAGCTTTATTTGATAAAAGATTTTGATATAATAAATTGAAGTGTTTTTGAATATAAGTTAAAATTGACAAAATGATTTTTAAATTTGAAGTCTAATAAATAAAACTTTGAATATTTACATTAAACTCTTAGAAAATTTTGAGACAATTTTAAATCAAGTGAAAATGATTTAAATCAAGTCAAAATCAGTTTAACACATCAAAATGATTTTCAAACCAGTTAGAATTGCTTCAGGCCAAAAAGCATCAATACCATTTTCCTAAGTATCGGTATTTTTGGAATTATTGATACCCTTTGAAAAATCGAGATCGAACATGCATTCTATTTTTAGAAACCCTAAAAATTATCGATACTATAACAGTCCGTTTTCAGTGAAATTGGAATAGTGGTTTCAGGACCACAAATCCGAGGCTGGAAGAAAATTTATTTTAATATTATTTTATGGTCTATAGTATGATAGAAATATCGTTTAAACTGTAACACCCCTAACTCGTATCCATCGCCGGAACGGGGTTACGGAGCATTACCAAAATTTTTAGAATATTTACAGATAATTCATATCTATTACTATTCATTTTTCGATATTAACTATAATGTCCCTAGAACAGACCCTCGAGGCCCAAAATACATGTTAGGATCGGGTCGAGACTAAACCGAGCGAGAACATAGGAAAAATTTCGTGAAATTTAAAAATTTTATTCATGTACAGGGGGGTCACACATCACACGACCAAGTAACACAGGCCACACGGCCGTGTCCCTAACCCGTGTAACTCTCTAACTTGCAAAATATGAAGATGTAGTTTTCACACGGCCAAGACACACGCCCGTGTTCTAGGCTGTGTGGCACACACAGCTGAGACACACGCCCGTGTCTTTGCCCGTGTGCTTAGTTCTGAGTATTATGTTTCTCAAATTTAAGACGCGGGGGACACACGGCCAAACCACATGCCTATGTGCCAGGCCGTGTGTCACACACGGTCAAGACACACGCCCGTGTGTCTACCCATGTGGATGAAAATAGGTCATTTTAAGGCCACTTTTCTCATCCTTTACACAATTTAACCTGCATGCAATACTTTCATATACCATAATACTTTAATCAAGCAATCAATACAAGTTATAATTCAAATTTTAGACCTATATGTTATAACACAACTCATTTGTACCAATTTACCACATTGGCTCCATTCATTAAATTATTATAAGATGCTACTAAATACTTGCTTTTAACATACATATGTAAGGATATGTATATACTACTCACAACCCCATTACAAGTATATTTTCTTTCAATTCGATCCTATACATGCCATATAAACTATAGGATATTTAACAAAATCTACCGGAGTTATCTGGATAGTGTGGCTTGATGTGTTGATTCGATCCTCCGAACTCTTGTCAATCTACACATAACATTAAACACACAAGAGTAAGCTTAAGAAAGCTTAGTAAGTTCATAGACTTAAAACATAAATCTTACCGAACATTTAATAATAAATCATCAAACAAATGTTTCACTAACTTTTCCTGCCATCCACAATTTCAAATGATGAATTCACTTGATTGAGCTCAATGTCAATAACTAGTTAGATTCCAACACTTTAATTCAAATAATACTTACCAATACTTGTCAAATTAGAGAACGACTTACGGATTTGAGTACATCATTTACTTAATGTCATAGTCAAACTATGGTCTTACACATATATTACCTTGGCCTTGCCATGGTCTTGCACATAACATAATGCCATAGCCCCGCTATGGTCTTTCACTTTATTACGATGCAATAGCCCAGCTATGGTCTTACATGTACACACATATACTGCCATGGTCCAACCATGGTCTTACGTTCACAATGTCATAACCCAGTTGGGGTCTTTTCACTGAATTTTCATAGCCCAACTATGGTCTTACATTCCACACTTTCCCTTGGTCCAACCATGGTCTTATCCGTCAATTCATCACTGGTCACGGACGATTGTACTCAATCCTGCGTTCTACTCAATTTAAACTTTTAATTTGATTTTCACATCATTACGATATTCATAATTCAATAACAAAGATATAAAATAGTACAATAAATATCATCTCTAATTTAACAATTACTCATAAAATTCAACCATATGAACTTACCTGGGTCAACTTGTAGAAGTTGTAAGAATTCAAGGACTAATCGAAAAATTTCTCCTTTCCACGTTTATCTTCAGATTCTCGATCTATAATGTAAAATTTTCCATTCATTAGCATCTAATTCAATTCTAATCCTTCAATTTTTAAAATTACAATTTTACCCAAAAAATTTTAGTTTTTACAATTTAGTCCCTGCTTAATTTGCTCCTCAATTGAGCTAATTTTTCTTAATTAACACTTTATCTAATCATTTTAAGCTACTATGCAGCCTTTGATACACAGAATTTCAACACCAAACCCTAATTCACAACTTTTTTCACAATTAGGTCTTAAAAATCATTTTCTATTAAAATCACTTAATAAAATCATCATATAATGAAATTAAAGCTTCAAATCCATAATAATTCATCATAAACTTCCATCACTCACTCATGGTAACTTTCAAAATCACTCATGGAATAAAAAACAAATGAATTCAATAGTTGGACCTAATTGTAAAAGTCACAAAAACATAAAAATTTTAAAGAAAAAGCAAGAATTGAACTCACATGGTGCAAAAATATGAAAAACCAGCTTGTTTCAGACCTCCTATGGTGTTTTTGGCTGATAATTAAGGAGAAATGTCTAGGTTTTTCAATTTAGTCACTTGTTTTATATTTAATTTTAACCAAATTACCATTTTGCCCTTAGTTCACATTGTTTTCTTGTCTATTTCTATACCCATACCGTCCAACCCATATAATTTGGGTCTAATTGCCTTTTAAATCCTTCCTCATTACACACTTAAGCTTTTTAATCAGTTTAGCAAGTTTTCCACCTTTTACAATTTAGTCATTTTTATTTAATTAACTATCAAAACGTTAAAATTTCCTAACGAAACTTTAATACTAACTCTTTAACACTCCATAAATATTTCTAAAAATATTTATGGCTCGGTTTATGAATTCGAGGTCTCGATACCTCATTTTTGACCCAATTTATCTTATAAATTCTTTTAAATCACAAAATTCACTAATTCAAAAATACTTCTAATGCCATACTTGACTCATAAATGTTAATTTATTAAATTTTTTAGACTCACTCATCGTATATAGTGATATCGAATCATTATTTTTGACACCACTAAAAATAAGGTTGTTACAACTCTCCCCCTTTAGGAAATTTCATCCTCGAAATTTGTTACCTGGAAATAGACTTGGATATTGTGATCTCATTAATTCCTCCGTTTCCCAAGTTTCCTCTTTCGAACCATGACAATTCCATAACAGTTTAACTAATAGTACTCGTTTATTCCATAATTCTTTAACTTCACAAGCTAAAATCTTCACTGATTCTTCTGAATAAGTCATATCCGGTTGAAGCTCAATTTCAGTGTGAGGAATCACGTGTGAAGGATCTGATCTGTACCATCTTAGCATAGACACATGGAACACGTTATGAATTTTCTCGAGTTCCGGAGGCAAAGCTAATCGATAAGCCACAAGACCTATTCTTTTCAAATTTCATACGGTCCAATAAACCTTGGACTCAGTTTTCCTTTTCTGCCAAACCATAACACTTTTTTCCACGGAGAAACTTTTAAGAACACTCGATCACCCATATTAAATTCTATTTCTCTTCTTTTCAAATCTGCATATGACTTCTGACGATCTGAAGCAACTTTCAAACTATCCTGAATAATTCTAACTTTTTCTTCGGTTTCTCGGATCAAGTCAACTCCAACCAACTTGGATTCACTCAATTCAGACCAATACAATGGAGTTTTACAGTTTCTACCATAAAGAGCTTCAAATGGTGCCATTTTGATACTAGACTGATAACTATTATTATAAGCAAATTCGGCCAATGGTAAGTACCTTTCCCAACTATCTCCAAAGCGTGTCACCTCATTAAAAGTCCGAACACGGCCTAAAGACGATTCACACGGGCGTGTGCCATGGCCGTGTCCCTGTCGTGGAGAAGAGCAATTTCACTCGGAAAAGGATCCTTAGGGGCAAAGAAACCTATTTCAAAAGCCTATATAAACACCCTAAGTATAACCTAGAAGAGGGGGTGAGCTAGGCCGAGGAGCCGAGCTGAAAAGGTCAGATTTGTGGGAAACACTCGAAGATAGCCAGTGGATCCATCTCAAGAAGCCAGAATTCTACTCAAGACGGCGGATCTCTCCTTCAATTCCTTCAGGGGGTTTTAGGGATTTCTTATGTTTTGTTTTATCTTTTCTTCTGAGATGTTTTCTTTTATCGTTATGAACTAAACCCTTTAGATACCTGAAGGGGATGAAACTTAGATGAATCTTGTTATCGTTTACTGAACTATATGATAAATATTTGACTTGTTCTTAACTATGTGTTCTTAATTCTTGTGTTAATATTTCCGGGATATTGATTCAAGTTTGATGTTCTTAGGTGGAGGAGCAAAAGTCCCTGCTTAAGAGTAGATCTAGCATAATTATGCGGAGTTGATCGCGCGCCTAGAGATAGGGTGACGAGATTTTGCCAGATTAGGGTGAAACCTAATATGGGAGTCCATAGATCGAGTTAATGCAATTTTAGGGGTTTTCATTTGAAAGAGATTTCAATTAATTAACCTAGGGTTAGACATTATTCGCTTCGAGAGAGGGTTTAATATACATTAGGGAGTCTTACGGATCAAGTCAAGTGAATAAATCGTCTGGTTTAGAGTTAGATAACAAGTGAAGTCTAGGTGGATTCTTCCTAAGGGTATCGTCTTAATCAACTAAGTTTTTCCAACAGTATTTCCCCAATTCATTCTTTTTGTCTTTGCGTCTTTAGCTTAGTAGTTAGTTAAATTTGGATTAAATAATAACTTCACTTATTTTAGGCTAGATAATAAAAAGAAAGTTAGTATTAGTACTTTTGGTTCCTTTGGGTTCGACAATCCGGTCTTGCCTAAGCTATACTATTGTTTGATAGGTGCACTTGCCTCAATCGTTGTTATAGTTAGTTCCAGGTTCGATCATTATAAATTTAAAACTCTGAAATCAACGATCAAGTTTTTGGCACCGTTGCCGGGGAACTAAAACATTAAGAAAGCTCTATTTTTATTACTTTAGCAATTGTTTTCCGCAATTTACTTTTATTTTTATTTTTATTTTTGTTTTGTTTTTAACTTTGCTAAATTTTCTTTCTTTCTTTTCCTAGCAGGTACCTCTAGTTTATGACTAGAAGGAACCCGAGAGGACCACTAGTATACAACAGTGATATTGAAGCTACCGCTCGTAAGAATCATGAGAGAAATTAGGCGAGCCCTAAATTACACAGAAAAAGAGCACGAAGGCGGATCCAATCCTCTCGAAGGGATGGACGAGAATAATCCACCACCACAAGATGTGGCGAGAAAATAATGCTCTGCGTACTATGTATGATTATGCTAAACTTCATTTAACAGAGCAGAATCAAGTATTGTTAGGCTGCTATAGTCTGCTAATAATTTTGAATTAAAACCTAACACTATACAAATGATTCAACAATTTGTTCAATTTGATGGTTTACTGAGGAGGAAGACCCAAATACTCATATAGCTAATTTTTTAGAGTTCGTGATACCTTCAAAATAAATGGCGTTTCGATGATGCCATCCGTCTTGATTATTTCCCTTTTCATTAAGGAATAAAGCCAAACGTTGGTTAAACTCAAGCGTTACGAGGGTCAATCACTACATGGGATCAAATGACCGAAAAATTTTTATTAAAATATTTCCCACCGGCCAAAACGGCCAAATTACGGAATGATATATCTTCTTTTGTGCAGATGGATTTAGAGACATTATACGACGCATGGGAGAGATACAAGGATCTCTTGAGAAGGTGTCCGCACCATGGTTTACCCTTGTGGCTCCAAGTCCAAACTTTCTATAACGGTGTAAACCCTCAACGAGGCAACTAATTGATTCACCGCCGGTGGAACCCTCAAGAAACAGAACTCTGAAGGCGACCTACGAGTTTATTAAAAGATGTCACTGAATAACTATCGGTGGCGGTTACAAGGACAAAACCAACAAAATCAGCCGGAGTTTTCAACCTCGACGCAGTAACCATGCTATCAACACAGGTAGAGATGATGAATAAAAAGCTTGATGGTTTGTGTCCTTCACAGGTACATCCAAGAATGTGCGATGCGACGCAAGTGGAAGCGTGGCGAATCCTCGAGTACCTACCCTACCAACCTAGCACGAGAAGAGAAGCAGATGAACTATATAGGTAATAATTTCAGATCTAATAATAACTCTTATAGTAATACTTATAATCCAAAGTTGGAGGAACCACCCAAATTTTTCATGGGGAGGTCAAGGAAATCAAGGAATTTAAAGACACCAACCTCCTCAAAATTTCCAAAATTAGCCCTATCCACGGGGAAAAGAGGCCGAACCTTGAAGAGATGTGACAAAATTCATGGCGACCCTGGATAACCGTCTCCAAGACACCTGAAACCACCCTTAAGAATCAACAGGCATCAATTAAGGTGATCGAAAGTCAAGTTGGGGAACTTACTAAGATAGTTGGAAAACTTGCAAAGATAATTTCCGAACGATCGCAAGGGCGTCTACCAAGCAACACAGAGATTAACCCAAAGGAGCAAATCCAAGCTATCACAGCTCATGATAGTATAGGGTTAGATGAACCCAATCCAATACAAGAAAACGAGGTAGAGAAAGGTAAAGTTGAGGTAACACAAGAAAAGCCAAAACTAATAATCAAAAAGTACCAACCTCGCATTCCTTATCCCGAAGCGATGAAGAGAGACGATATAGAGGAACAGTTCAGTAAGTTTCTTAAACTTTTAAAGAAATTACATATTAACTTACCACTACTTGAAGCCCTTTCGCAAATGTCAGATTCTAGAAAAATTTTAATAGAGCTTTTGACGAACAAACGAAGGATAGACGAGGCATCACACGTGGAACTAAATGCAATGTGCTCGGTAGTCTTGCAAAATAAACTACCACGAAAATTAAAAGACCTAGGGAGTTTTACAATTCCATGCTTCATTGGTAGTTTATCTATTGATAATGCGTTAGCTAATTTAGGGGCAAGCATAAATGTCATGCCTTATAAATTGTTTAAACAACTAGGTCTAGGGAAACCCAAACAAACTAGAATGAGCATTCAACTAGCTGATAAAATTGTTAGAATTCCTAGGGGTATTATCGAAGATGTTCTTGTAAAAATTGATAAATTCGTTTTCCCAGTAGATTTTGTTGTCTTAGACATGGATGAGGATAATTCGATTCCCTTAATTTTAGGAAGACCCTTTTTAGCAACTGCTAGAACAAAAATTGATGTTGGTACAAGAGAACTCATACTTCGTGTAGGTGACGAATTGATCAGTTTACAAGATCTTGATTCGGCCAGGACAACAATTGATGAAGGTGAGAAAGTAAATTCAGTTGATAACCAAGTTGTTCAACTTTCACCGCAGGAAACACCACAAGGTTACAAACCTGAGCCAAATCATGGACCCCTTGACAACAAAGAAGAATTACATAAGGAATGAAGCCTTAGGGTCGACAAATTAGAAGAGTGGAAAATGCAATTCAAAGAAGAACCGGAACCACACAAAGTAAAACCGAAGGAGCCCCCAGAAGAACTCATAGGAACAACAAACCACTTCAAAATAGGAGACCAGGTACTGTTAGATAAAGCA
Source organism: Gossypium sturtianum (assembly GCA_025698515.1). Classification (NCBI taxonomy): domain Eukaryota; kingdom Viridiplantae; phylum Streptophyta; class Magnoliopsida; order Malvales; family Malvaceae; genus Gossypium; species Gossypium sturtianum. The sequence goes on from CM046944.1 coordinate 110,652,675, forward strand.
GATCCTCACCTCATCACATCAGACCTGAACACAAACGAAGAAATTCCTCTTGAGGTACACAATATTTTCCCATACGGAACAATCGAAGTAAGTAATCATATTTTTGGTACTTTCAATATAAACGCTTCTCGACTTAAACTTTATCAAGGAAATAGAACTGATAGCATGAGAGAAGATATTCAAAATTTTAAACCACCCTGATTTTTGCGAATACGAGGAAAGTCTAGCTTAAGACTTTAAACGAGTGCTTCTCGGGAGGCAACCCGAGCACTAACCCTAATTACTTTCCTATTTTTTTCATTTTATTTTCTTCCCTTCTCTTAGTCTTAAACACCTAGTTTTAAACTAACCAAAAGTGAAGATTTCCATCCCACACCGCCTTGCACACGACCGTGGCCGTGGCCGTGTGGAGGTACAGAATCTCTGTACTGACAATGGCAGAAGAGGTACAAGTCAGAAAGAATCAAATTTTCAGAGTCATGGACTCCAACCACCACCCCACAGGCACCTACAAAATGCCACGGCCGTGCGATGCGGCCGTGGACAACACTGACTTATCACCAACGGGCGTGGCAATCTATAAAATGGGCGTGGGAGACATGAACGACGCTCAACACGGCCGTGTGATATGGCCGTGGTCGACACTGGTAGTTTACACACAGGCGTGGCAAACAAAACATGGGCGTGGGAGAAACGATACGATGCATAACACGACCGTGTGAGGCAGCCGTGTGAATCAACACGCCCATAGAACACGGGCGTGGGAATGTACCTGACTTGAGAATTTTATTTAAACCACCCACCCCTCCCTCTTCTCACCCATTCAGCCCATTTAGTTTTTCTTTTCTCAACCCTCTCCCTACTTTTCTTCTCCAATACATTCCCAAAACCCTTGAGCTACACCAAATGCCGAAGAAGAAGAAGGAATCAAGCATAGTCTCCCTGAGGGAGACCGATCTATATAATTTCATGCCGGCCGCTTCAATCATTCGACGAGCCAAGGATATTTGAGGCCATTTAGTTTTTATTTCGTTTTTCTCTTTTGCTTTAATTTCCTTATCTTTACTTCTCTTCTGCTTAATTTAACTTATTTTATTTTAGTTTCTTGGTTTTAGGTTCTTCAGGCTACTTGGGAATCACACCACGACCACCACCATATCCACAGCCCTAGAAATCACACCCAACAATAAGGACTCTATGGTCTATTTATCTTTTCTTTTAATTTTAGTTCACTTTTTATTTTTCTTCACTTTAGCTTGCTTTTCTTTAATTATTTAATTAGTATAGTTTTAATTATTATTATTATATCCTGGCTAATCCTCCATGAGCTACCCAATTTCTTCATCTAGCGCAGGATCATTATCAAGAACGACTCGTCCAACTTATCTTTCACCTCCAACGCAAGGATTTCATCCATAATTCAGGGAGTTTCACCTCTCTCCATATCTTTTAAATTTATACTTAATTATCTGTATATATATCTTTGTACATTGAGGGCAATGTACATCTTAAGTGTGGGGGGGTGAACAACCTAAAAAGGTGCCTAACTTTTTTTTCATTATTCTCAAATTCTTGAAATTAGGTGCCAAACTTTTTGCATCGTTCTCAAATCCCTGAATTATGTTTTGTTTCTAAAGTAAGTTTCTCATACTATCATTAGAATGAAATTTCCATGAATTATGATCTTTATTGATATGTTTTAGATTAAGTCATTGATAATTGTGCATTGATAATTAAATTCTAAGATACTAGAGAATCAAGCATGATAAGTCTAGTTTTTTTTTTTTAGAAATTAAAAAATTTTCTAGGTTGTCTACCTGAATTTGAATATTACTTTGAAATTTGAAATTTACGAGGTTGATATCAAAATACCCATAATTTTTGTGAGATTTTGAGCCTTATAAGAGCATATATCCTTTTTCATGCTCACTTTTTGATTATGAGTGTGTCAACAATGAACTGTTATTCTAGAACTTGCCTCGATTATACATGTTGAGACCACATCTTTGATTTGATATACAGAAATGATAAAGGCACCTAGGATTTAACCCACTTACTCCATAAAAAGCCTACCTTCATAGTTAACCCCTAGTGAACCCCTTTGATCCTAACAACCCTTTTTATTGACTCACCCACTAATATTAACCCAAAACCCTTTGTATTTGTTATCACCATTCTTCTTGACTACCCTTTTTTGTCGAGATTTGATTTGATCAGTTGCCTAACTATGTTCTTTATTTCAGTTGTTAAAGTTCTTTATTAATACTTGATCCTTTAAAAAAAATCGAAGTATATTCAGTATTAGTATGATGAAAAGCAAGCTTATACAGTTAAAGCCTATTTATTGAAGAAGAAGCTCGTATTATTAGTTTCAAAGTTTCAATTCATGTAATTATTTATTTTTCAGTTCGCTGTTTCTAGTTAGGTAATTTGTCAATTCAATCTCGATTTTAACCTTCTAATTCAGCCTTTATCCACACCTTTAACCTAAGCCTCGTTACAACCCTAATTAAAGACCTTTTGATTTATGTATCATCTCATATTATAGTGGTGGAGATTTGATTTTCAGGCAAGCCTATGGGATTAACTTTTCATGTTCGACTTATGAGTGCTTTCTCCCTGAACTTTAAACACTTTGAGTGATTTGAGTGAATCTTTAGTGAGGATGTCAATCCTTGTCGATTTTGGATCAGAGGTAATTATTTAGATAAGGGGAGACACCTATGTTTTCGAGCTACAAATTCATGACTTAGATTGTTTGAATCTTTAGGACTATTTGAGTTAAATTATCCATGTATAAATTATCTATGAATTATGATGAGACATTGTTGATAGGAATATTGAATCATGGAAAGTTTGTTTTAATTGTAAGTTTAGAATTTTGCTTGAGGACAAGCAAAAGCTTAAGTGTGAGGGTATGTGATAAACCGTAAAAGTAATATATTTTAATCCCACATTTAGCATACTTTTGGATGATTTATCCCTTGATTTATGTAAAAAGGTGCTCTTAATCCTTTCTCTTCATGTTTTATACTCAGGAAAGCACCAGAGGATGGAAAGAACGAGAAACGGGCTCAGAACGGACCAAATTGGGCCAAAGTGAAAATCGACACGGCCTAGACTTGAGCCAACACGGCCGTGTCTCCTTGATAGACTAGAACACGGCCTGATCACGATTTACATAGGCGTGTCACCTCATTAAAAGTCCGAACACGGCCTAAAGACGATTCACACGGGCGTGTGCCATGGCCGTGTCCCTGTCGTGGAAAAGAGCAATTTCACTCGGAAAAGGATCCTTAGGGGCAAAGAAACCTATTTCAAAAGCCTATATAAACACCCTAAGTATAACCTAGAAGAGGGGGTGAGCTAGGCCGAGGAGCCGAGCTGAAAAGGTCAGATTTGTGGGAAACACTCTAAGATAGCCAGTGGATCCATCTCAAGAAGCCAGAATTCTACTCAAGACGGCGGATCTCTCCTTCAATTCCTTCAGGGGGTTTTAGGGATTTCTTATGTTTTGTTTTATCTTTTCTTTTGAGATGTTTTCTTTTATCGTTATGAACTAAACCCTTCAGATACCTGAAGGGGATGAAACTTAGATGAATCTTGCTATCGTTTACTGAACTATATGATAAATATTTGACTTGTTCTTAATTACGTGTTCTTAATTCTTGTGTTAATATTTCTGGGATATTGATTCAAGTTTGATGTGCTTAGGTGGAGGAGCAAAAGTCCCTGCTTAAGAGTAGATCTAGCATAATTAAGTGGAGTTGATCGCGCGCCTAGAGATAGGGTGACGAGATTTTGCCGGATTAGGGTGAAACCTAATATGGGAGTCCATAGATCGAGTTAATGCAATTTTAGGGGTTTTAATTTAAAAGAGATTTCAATTAATCAACCTAGGGTTAGACGTTATTCGCTTCGAGAGAGGGTTTAATATACATTAGGGAGTCTTACGGATCAAGTCAAGTGAATAAATCGTCTGGTTCAGAGTTAGATAACAAGTGAAGTCTAGGTGGATTCTTCCTAAGGGTATCGTCTTAATCAACTGAGTTTTTCCAACAGTATTTCCCCAATTCATTCTTTTTGTCTTTGCGTCTTTAGCTTAGTAGTTAGTTAAATTTGGATTAAATAACAACTTCACTAATTTTAGGCTAGATAATAAAAAGAAAGTTAGTATTAGTACTTTTGGTTCCTTTGGGTTCGACAATCCGGTCTTGCCTAAGCTATACTACTGTTCGATAGGTGCACTTGCCTCAATCGTTGTTATAGTTAGTTCCAGGTTCGATCATTATAAATTTAAAACTCTGAAATCAATGATCATAACTCACAAATTCATTGAAGAAACACAGGTTTTGCTTTTAACTCTTCCAAAATATTACCATCTTCATTGACAAACAAATGAGCATTCATTGCTCGAAGTGTAAACAAAGACGAATTTCGACTAACTGCGTCAGCAACTACATTAGCCTTTTCCGGGTGGTAATTAATAACCAAATCATAATCTTTTAGCAACTCTAACCACCATCTCTGTCTCAAATTCAACTCCTTCCGAGTCATCAAATACATCAAACACTTGTGATCTGTATACACATAGTGTAACAGTCTGGTTTTGACCATAGTCGGAACAGTGGTTTCAGGACCACAAATTTGAGTCAAAAAATATTTTAATATTATTTTCTGAGTTTACAGCATGTGAATTGATATGTGTGAAATTTCTGTGAATTAATTTGTCCGTTTGCGTGTTTAATTTGATAAAAGGACTTAATTGTGAAAGATGCTAAATTAGCATGCTATAAGTTAAAAGCACTTAAGTGTCATGTCTTTATAAATTTGGTGGCCTTATGTTGTAATTAAACCATTGACATGGTTAATGGACATTAATGACCTTGTATTTATATGTTTTATATGTTAAATTATAAGGTTAACATGGTAAATGAATTAATAAGTAAAGTTATAATAAAACAAAGGCATGAAATAAGCCATTATCATCATCCATATTGCCGAATTTGAAGAAAAGAAAAGAAAGAAAACTAAGCTAGGGCATTCGGTCATTTTTGAGCTTGATTCAAGGTATGTTTTGCTTTAGTTTTTTGATAATTTCTACGTTTTTGTAATCGTTGCTTCATGTTCTTCAAAACCCATGCTTCAATTTTATGAATTGATGAAAGTTTTGAAATGTTCCATTGATGAACACATGGGTTTTGTGATGTTTGAAGATGAATTATGGAAGATATGTGTTAGATTAAAATAGTTTGTCTTTGAATTTTTGTTGAATTTGAGTAATTTGGACTAAATTGAGAAAATAATACTTTGAAGGACTAAATTGTAAAATAAATGAAATATATGGACTTAGATGAGCATGAGTAAAATTCGGCTAAGCATGGGTATAAGCAAATTATGTGTATTTTGTGATTTTATGAAATAAGGACTAAAATGTCAAAATGTGAAAATGTGGGGGCTAATTTGTAAATTGCCCTAAATATGTGTTTTTGGATTGAATTGAATGAATTAGTGAATAAATGAGTTAAATTTGAATATGTATAGATCAAGAATCGAAGAAAACAGACTTAGATTGTGGGAAATCGAAAGTAATTGAGTAGCCGAGTTCATTTCCGTTTGTCCGAATCCGAGGTAAGTCTATATACAAATAAATGTATCTACATTGATATATGTATGTTCATATGAAAATTTATAATGATGAATGTATATGAGATGATGAGTACATGAAATTCGAGATAGTATTGGCATAATGTCAACATCCGAAAAAGTCCCATATGAACCTAGGAATAGATAGGATTACATATGTCATGACATAGGTGTCTGATATGTGATATCATGTAAGACCACGTCTGGGACGTTGGCATCGATTTGAGATTTACGAGTAAGACCATGTCTGGGACATTGGCATCGTGTTGATTCGTGTAAGACCCTGTCTGGGATAGTGGCATCGATATCTGAGTACATGTAAGACCTCGTCTGGGATGATGGCATTGTATGACTATTCCGAGCACTTCGAGTATCCTATTAGATTTCAAACAGTTCAACGGGCAAGTCCGATAAATGAATGTCTATAAGAAATGTATAAACGATTCAGGTACGTTTGAAAGGTACATTATATATGTGTAATAAAGGTAAGTGTATATATGAGCTTACTAAAGTGAATATGAGTATGGATTATATGAGATAATATGTGATACATGCTTGAATGAGTTATGAGTAATGTGATGTATTAAGCTATGAATTGTGGGTAAGTAATGGCTAAATAAATGAGCCAAAGGATATGTGATGAATTTGCAAATGAGAAACATTAATGTCATTGTATCAATGTGGCTATGAACATTTTATGCTAATTTTATTTGTATATGGCTTACTAAGCTTTTGGAAAGCTTACTTTGTGTGTGTTTACTCTATTTTACAGATCATCAAAGCTACAAAAGGCTCGGGAATTGTCAAGGATCATCACCACACTATCAATCTCTACTTTGGTACTTTGAATGTGTATAAAACTATTTATGGCATGTATAGGCTAGTTATTTTGGGATATGTTTGATTTATGTACATGGCCATGTGATATGGCTAAATATATATGGTTGTGTTATGAATGATTAGTAATGTTCTATGATGCTAGTTTTGATGTAGCTTAATAGCAAATGAAACGATCATATGAAAGGTAAGCTTATTGATGCATAGTTAGCATATTATTAATGTTATGTTTATGATGGATTATACTTGAAAATGCTTGTAGTTATATTGAGTTAAATGACTATTAAGTTGGTATGATTGTTAGGCTCATAATTGAGTAGAAATGATGCACAATTTGATGTGTTTTGGTTGCCAAATGTGTATGGGATGTTCCTTGTATGTGCTTGTAGGGATGACCCAAGTGTGGGTGGCATTTTGGCCTTGCAAATGGCCTATATCTACCCACACGGTTGAGCACACGGGCGTGTGGCTCGACCATGTCCCTCGTGGTTTCATTTCAAAAACAAGTCAGGCTTGACCACGGGCTAGACACACGGGCGTGTGACTGTCCATGTGATGCAAGTCAGGCTCGACCACAGGTGAGGCACACGGGCGTGTCCATGGCCGTGTGGACAAGTCAGTATGTATGCCCTGTTTTGACACAGCTCGGGCACATGGGCGTGTCTGAGGCCGTGGGAGGCACACGGTCTGCCCACATGGGCGTGTGACCTCTGTAAATTTGAAAAAAAATTTAAATTTTTGAAAATTTCTGTATGTGTTCGGTTTAGTCCCAGCCCTTTCTAAAGTATGATTAAGGTCTCGTAGACCTATTTAAGGGACACTTTGATGTGATTTGTCAAAATATGTTATAAAATGTCTGTAATAGGTTCTATTTTGTTCGGTAACGCTTTTAACCCTAGATCGGCGACGGTTACGGGTTAGGGGTGTTACACATAGCATTTTTCACCATATAAATAGTGTCTCCAGATTTTCAAAGCGAACACAATTGTAGCCAATTCAAGATCATGTGTAGGATAATTTTTCTCATGCGGTTTTAACTGCCGAGAAGCATAAGCCACTACTTTTCCCGACTGCATCAGTACACAACCCAAATCATTCAGAGACGCATCACTATATACAATATACAACACACCTGATTCTAGTTGAGTTAATATTGGAGCTTCCGTTAACATTTTCTTCAACTGATCAAAGCTCCGCTGACATTCATAAGACCATACAAATTCAACATTTTTCTATAGTAGCCGAGTCATCTGTGAAGCAATCATTGAAAAATTCTTGACAAAACGACAATAGTATCCTGCTAATCCCAGGAAACTTCGCACTTCTGTTATATTCTTCAAAATTTTCTAATTCACCACTGCAGATACTTTGCTTGGATCCACACGAATCCCTTCAGCTAACACAATACGGCCCAAAAATCCAACCTCATAAAGCCAGAATTCACATTTGCTAAATTTTGCATATAACTGCTTTTCTCTCAAAATCTGTAACACAATTCTCAAGTGTTGTGCATGCTAGGATTCTGTCTTGGAATAGATCTGTATATCATCAATAAACACAACTACAAATCTATCTAAATAAGGCTGAAAAATTCGATTCATCAAATCCATAAAAGCAGCAGAAGCATTAGTTAATTCGAAAGGCATTACCAAAAACTCGTAATGACCATACCGAGTTTTGAAAGCTGTTTTCGGCACATCACATTCTTTAACTTTCATCTGATAATACCCAGATCTGAGATCTATTTTCGAAAATACCGCAGCACCTTTCAGTTGATCAAACAAATCATCGATACGAGGCAAAGGATATTTATTTTTTATTGTTACCTTATTCAACTGTCTGTAATCTATACACAATCTCAATGAACCATCTTTCTTTTTCACAAACAAAACAGGTGCACCCAAAGGAGACATGTTCGGTCTAATAAACCCTTTATTTAATAACTCTTGCAACTGTGTCTTCAACTCTTTTAATTCAGTCAGTGCCATTCTGTACGGTGTTATGGATATCAAAGCTGTTCCTGAAATCACATCAATCATGATACGAACTCGCCTACAGAGGATGTTATTCATGACACCATCAAGCTGCCCATTGGGCCAATTACGCACGTGCTAAACAATTTGCAAATACCATTTCAGCTTTGGTGGAACAAGCTTGGAAGGATGACCGAAAGGAGTTCAAGAGTGAACCAAAAATTTACAACTTAATGGAGGCCGAAATTCCTTCAGCTAGAAAGCTCAGCTGCTAGCTCATTAAATACTTTATTTTTGCATTATTATTTAGTTTAATACAGCATAATTAGTTGATTAAGTTTGTCTTGAACTTAATTTAATTTGTCTTAGTTATTACATAAATTAATATTGTCCAAGACTTAGCCGAATTTTAATATGTCTTAAATAGTTTTTATTTAAGTTGTTTAAATGTCAATTAACATGCCTAAATTATGTTTTTAATGTGTCCAGCCGAATTTGGCTTAATTAAATGGATTTTTTTATTATTTTGTAGGTTCAACCGAATTTGGAGATACATTTGGACAGATTCATGCATGTAGATTCATGCATGGGACGGTTCATGAATGAACCTTATCAATGTATGTATGCTGCACATTTTTGCTTCCCCAAGGTGACCATTCGGTCAAGAGATACCAACACATTAAAGACCTCATGTTTGGCCGATTACCTTCCCAAAGAGCATCGTTGCGTTTACACTTACTGTTCACACAAGGGGGACTATTCGGTTGGCTTTGTTCACACTCAAGTGGCCATTCAAACTTCATTTTCACACCTAAATGGCTGTTCAATGTCCTCTTTAATTGCTCATATTTATTCAGTAATAGTTGCCAATTCAATTAACCAATTAAGGCCTTAGCCAAACCTAGACGTGGCTGGTGGGCTTCCCATGCATTCACCTTCTTGAAGATTCATTTGCTTAAGCTTTAAGGAGTCTCCATTCAGCCGAATTTTGATGGACACTTTAAGGATTGAATTCTGGAAAATTCTAGCTATTTCTAGATTAGTTTTACTTAGCCATTAAACCTTGTTTATGGCCATTCGGCTACTAGCTTTTAGGCTATAAATATTTGTTACTTTTGGTTTGAAAAAGAACTTTTGATGATTGTTGAAATATCATATAGTGAGTTATTCACTCTCTTAATTCTTCAAGGTTCAATTGACTTATCTAGCTCCTAGTGGCGTCAATCGTCTTTGTTTCGAACTTATCATCCTTCCCGGGTGTGGCGTTCAACCCTTATACCATTGGTTCTTATCTTGCTAGATAGTGGGTCTCGATTTTATCCAAATTTCTTCATCCATCTGAAACACATAAGATTCGGGTCTTTAATAACTATTAGAGGTTCTTTCTTGTTTCAACCTTCTCTCCACCTTATCCATCTAATTGTTTTGCTTCAAACCATTACCATTCAATACCAAAATTCTCCCTTTGTTCAACTTAAAATGAAAGCTACCTAATTTATGATCAGGCAACATCTAGGACTCGTTTCAAACCCGAGCGATTCATATCAGTTGGTATCAGAGCCAATTAAATTAGGCACGTTTTTGCGTTAATTCCGAGCTTCCGAGTAAGTACCAAAAAAAGAGTGTATTTTGTTTCCAAATATTGTATTTGAGGTATATATATTAAAAAAAAGAATTAAGAAATTAAAAAAAGAAAAAAAATTATAGGAGTATAAAAAAAAAGGAGAAGAAAGTGGACATATTACAAGTCCTGTGCTCACTTTCCAATCCCCGATCTTCATATTCATCTTCCTTCTACCAAATTCTTATACTCTAACGCCACATACCAACCTCCCTTTTCCTTTAGCCTACCCTTACCGAAGACCATCTTCCTTTGTTAACCCCTTTGAGGCCGACCCACAAGTGGCAAATAAGTCTAAGACAACCTTTTAGAATTTCAAGAGTTGGATTCGAGAGGTAAAAGGCAAGAGAGACTCATTAAAGAAAAAGCCAAATTTGAGAGAAAACACGAGTGCGAGTGTTCGACAATTACTTTTCTTTGTGAGTGATCTAGTGAGGTTTTCCTTAATTTATTTAACATGTCTAGAAGTCCAGATCGAAGAGTAACGAGCGGAGGAGCATCCAATGCCGCCGGTGGAGGAGGAGGTCAACTTCCTTGAAAGAATGTTCCCGGAGGTAGAGTACCTGACTTACAAGTACAAGCCATAATACGAGAAGTCACACGGTTGTTCCAACCACAACTGGATTCCATTAACGAGCATTTGGACCAACGGGATGAACAGAGTCAACGAGCAAACACTCCTCCAATTCCGAGGAGGGAACAAGAACGACCTTGGCAGCATGACAATGACTTGTATGAGCCAAGTGAAGTAGACATCGATCAAGCTTCCAAGCAAAGTGAACGAAGAAGAGGACCACGAGCACGAGGTCGAAGGGAGCAAGAGTGGGTCGATGATGACCTGAAAAACCTTAAAATGGCGATTCCTGCTTTCCAAGGGCGATCCGATCCAGAAGCCTATCTAGAGTGGGAGAAGAAGGTGGAGCTCGTTTTCGAGTGTCATAACTACTCGGAAAGTAAAAAGGTAAAGCTTGCTGCCATCGAGTTCTCTGATTACGCCATCATTTGGTGGGATCAGCTAACGACAAGCCGAAGATGAAACAGAGGACGTCCGGTATCAACATGGGCTGAAATGAAGGCCCTAATGCGGAAAAGATTCATTCCCACTTATTATCACCACGAGTTGCATCAAAAGTTTTAAAGTCTGACTCAAGGCAATCATAGCGTGGAGGATTATTACAAAGAAATGGAAGTGGCCATGATCCGAGCCAATGTGGAGGAAGACCGAGAAGCCACCATGGCATGCTTTATCACCATTCTCAACCATGACATCGCAAATATTGTGGAATTACATCACTATGTAGAGGTCATCGATATGGTCCATATGGCCATGAAGGTTGAGAAGCAACTCAAATGAAAAGGTACGTCTCGTACAATCCCTAATAATTCTTCATCTTCTAAATAAGGACAAGGAACCATCAAGCGAGACATGCCGAACTGACCCAAAGAAACGAGTGGCGCACCCAAGTTTAACAAACCAAGTGGCGAGTCAAGTAAAGGCAAGACGGAAGCCGCTCCAAATCGGTCCTGTGACATCAAATGTTTCAAATGTTTGGGACGAGGTCACATTGCAAGTCAATGTCTGAACCGGAAAACTATGTTTATCCGAGATGATGGTGAGATCAAATCTGAAAATGAAACGGAGGACGATGCCAATGAAACCTCTAATGACGAGGAGGAGATAGAAGAAGCCGAAAATGGTGAGATTCTAGTTGTAAAAAGAAGTCTAAGCTTGCAAGGCATTGAAAACGAGCAGCAACGCGAAAACATCTTCCATACGCGTTGTCAAGTGCAAGGGAAGATTTGTTGCATCATCATTGATGGAAGAAGCTGTACTAATGTGGCCAGCACCATGATGGTGGAAAAACTTGGCTTAGTTACCACCAAACATCCCCATCCGTATAAGTTGCAATGGCTTAATGACGGGGGAGAACTAAAGGTCACAAAGCAAGTGTTGGTGTCCTTTGCGATCAGAAAGTACCAAGATGAAGTTTTGTGTGACGTGGTACCGATGCATGCGGGGCATCTCCTTCTTGGATGGCCTTGGCAATTTGACAAACGAGCAATTCACGATGGTTACTCCAATAGGTACACCTTCAAGCATTTGAGCCAAAACGTGACGTTAGTGTCGCTAACTCCAAAACAAGTATACGAGGACCAATTGAAATTGAAAACATCTATTGAAAAGTCAAAAGAGAGTGAGCGGAAAAATGAAAAAGAAAAAGAAAATAATTTAGAAAAAAATAAAGGCAAAAAAATGAGTGATAAAAAAAAGAGAGTTCGAACAAAAAGAAAAAGAAAAAGAAACAAAAGATGAGAGTGAGAAAAGAAATTTTTACATAAAAGAGAGGGACGTCCGAAAGTCTATGTTGTTGAAACAACCCCTGTTGGTACTTCGGTACAAGGAAAGTTTGCTTGGAACTAACGATTTTCATGAAAAATTGCCCTATCCTGTTTTGTCTTTGTTACAGGAATTCCGAGACATATTTCTGGAAGAGATTCCTAGTGGACTGCCTCCTATTCGTGGAATCGAGCATCAGATAGACTTTGTGCCGGGAGCCACAATTCCAAATCGACCAGCCTATCGGAGCAATCCCGAGGAAATAAAGGAACTTCAAAGACAAGTGAATGAACTCCTTGAAAAGGGCTATGAGCGAGAGAGTTTAAGTCCTTGTCCCGTGCCAGTCTTGCTAGTCCCTAAGAAAGATGGAACGTGGCGAATGTGTGTATATTGCCGCGCCATCAACAAGATCACGATCAAGTATCGACACCCTATTCCGCGATTGGATGATATGCTCGATGAATTGAGCGGAGCGAGCCTATTCTCAAAAATTGACCTTAGGAGCGGATATCATCAAATACGTATGCGCGAGGGCGACGAGTGGAAGACTACTTTCAAGACGAAGCAAGGACTCTATGAATGGCTCGTTATGCCATTCGGGCTAACAAATGCCCTAAGCACGTTCATGCGACTCATGAACCACGTGTTGCGATCGTTCATCGGTAGATTTTGTGTCGTATACTTTGAAAACATACTTTTCTATAGTAAAACTTTAGAAGAGCATGTGAAACATTTAAAGTATGTTCTTGAAGTTTTGCGAAAAGAGACCTTATATGCCAATTTAAAGAAATGTGATTTTTGTACTAACAAAATTGTGTTTCTAGGTTTTGTCGTCAGTTCGGAGGGCCTTCAAGTAGAGCAAGAAAAGTCAAGGCGATCCAAGAATGGCCCCGTCCAACGAACATTTCCCAAGTTTGAAGCTTTCACGGATTAGCTAGTTTTTATCGATGGTTTGTGTCGAACTTCAGTACGTTAGCCGCACCCTTAACTGGGGTAATCCGTAAGAATTCTAACTTTGTGTGGAAAGAAGAACAAGAGAAAGCATTCTTAAAAATTAAAGACTGTTTGACTCATGCTCCATTATTGGTTTTACCTAACTTTGACAAAACTTTCGAGTTAGAATGTGATGCCTCAGGTGTAGGTATTGGAGCTGTACTTATGCAAGATGGACGCCCTATTGCGTACTTCAGCGAGAAGCTCAACGGTGCCGTCCTAAACTACCCGACATATGACAAAGAGTTATATGCCCTCATTCAAGCCTTGGAAACTTGGCAGCACTATCTCCTTCCCAAAGAGTTCGTGATCCATACCGACCACGAGTCTTTGAAGTACTTAAAGGGGCAGCATAAACTCAACAAGCGACACGCCAAATGGGTAGAATTTCTCGAATCATTTCCTTATGTCATTAAGTATAAAAAAGGTAAAGAAAATATAGTGGTTGATGCACTTTCTCGAAGGTATGCTTTGTTAAATGTGTTGGATTCCAAATTGATAGGGTTTGTATTTATTAAGGATCAGTATGCCAGCGATGCTGATTTCGGTGAATTTTACAGGTTGTGCGAGAAAGGATCCTACGAGAAATATTATCGTCATGATGGGTATTTATTTCGAGAAGGGAAACTTTGCATTCCGCAAGGGTCCGTTCGAGAGGTGTTGATAGATGAGGCTCATAGTGGCAGATTGATGGGTCACTTCAGAGTTGCTAAAACCATGGCTACACTCCAAGAACACTTCTTTTGGCCTAAGATGCGACGTGATGTAGAACGGTATTGTGGAAGATGCGTTACGTGCAAAAAAGCTAAATCTCGAATCAAACCCCATGGTTTGTATAAGCCTTTACCCATTTCTGAAACTCCTTGGACTAATGTCTCTATGGATTTTATACTCGGCCTACCAAGAAGTAAGAATGGTCAAGGTTCAATATTTGTGGTTGTGGATAGATTCTCTAAAATGGCTCACTTTATAGCCTGCCATAAAACTGATGATGCCGTGAATATTGCTAACCTATTTTTCAAAGAAGTGGTCAGGTTGCATGGCATGCCTAAGACGATTGTGTCTGATCGAGACGGGAAATTCCTTAGTCATTTTTGGAGGACGTTGTGGGGGCGATTGGGAACCAAGTTACTATTTTCTACTACTTGCCATCCGCAAACGGACGACCAAACCAAAGTCGTCAATCAAGTTCTTTCTACATTGCTTCGAGCAATCATTCGGAAGAACTTAAAAACGTGGGAGGACTGTTTACCGCATGTGGAGTTTTCATATAATCGTTCTATTCATTCTGCTACAAAGTTTTCTCCCTTTGAAGTTGTTTATGGTTTTAATCCATTAACACCACTCGATTTAATACCTTTGTCTTCTAATCAACTTGTGCATGCAGATGGAAAACGCAAGGCCGAATATATTAAGCAATTGCACCAAAAGGTTAGGGACAACATCGAAGCAAGAACTAAGGAATACGAGCGACGGGCCAACAAAGGTCGAAGGCGCATTATCTTTGAACCAGGAGACTGGGTTTGGGTTCACATGCACAAAGAGAGGTTTCCCGTGCAAAGGCGATCCAAACTTCTTCCGAGGGGAGATGGCCCATTTCAAGTCCTTGAACGAATAAATGATAATTCTTACAAGTTGGACTTACCAGGTGAGTATAATGTTAGTGCGAGTTTTAATGTTTCTGATCTGTCTCCTTTTGACGTAGGTGATGATTCGAGGACGAATCGACTTGAAGAGAAGGGGGATGATACGAACTCACCTACAGAGGATGTTATTCATGACACCATCAAGCTGCCCATTGGGCCAATTACGCGTGCACATGCTAAACAATTTGCAAATACCATTTTAGCTTTGGTGGAACAAGCTTGGAAGGATGACCGAAAGGAGTTCAAGAGTGAACCGAAAATTTACAACTTAATGGAGGCCGAAATTCCTTCAGCTAGAAAGCTCGGCTGCTAGCTCATTAAATACTTTATTTTGCATTATTATTTAGTTTACTACAGCATAATTAGTTGAGTTTGTCTTGAACTTAATTTAATTTGTCTTAGTTATTACATAAATTAATATTGTCCAAGACTTAGCCGAATTTTAATATGTCTTAAATAGTTTTTATTTAAGTTGTTTAAATGTCAATTAACATGCCTAAATTATGTTTTTAATGTGTCCAGCTGAATTTGGCTTAATTAAATGGATTTTTTATTGTTTTGTAGGTTCAGCCAAATTTGGAGATACATTTGGGCAGATTCATGCATGTAGATTCATGCATGGGACAGTTCATGAATGAACCTTATCAATGCATGTATGATGCACATTTTTGCTTCCCCAAGGTGACCATTTGGTCAAGAGATACCAGCACATTAAAGACCTCATGTTTGGCCGATTACCTTCCCAAAGAGCATCCTTGCGTTTACACTTGCTGTTCACACAAGGGGGACTATTCAGTTGGCTTTGTTCACACTCAAGTGGCCATTCAAACTTCATTTTCACACCTAAATGGCTGTTCAACGTCCTCTTTAATTTCTCCTATTTATTCAGCAATAGTTGCCAATTCAATGAGCCAATTAAGGCCTTAGCCGAACCTAGACGTGGCTGGTGGGCTTCCCATGCATTCACCTTCTTGAAGATTCATTTGCTTAAGCTTTAAGGAGTCTCCATTCAGCCGAATTTTGATGGACACTTTAATGATTGAATTCTGGAAAATTCTAGCTATTTCTAGATTAGTTTTACTTAGCCATTAAACCTTGTTTATGGCCATTCGGCTACTAGCTTTTAGGCTATAAATATTTGTTACTTTTGGTTTGAAAAAGAACTTTTGATGATTGTTGAAATATCATATAGTGATTTATTCACTCTCTTAATTCTTCAAGGTTCAATTGACTTATCTAGCTCCTAGTGGCGTCAATCGACTTTGTTTTGAACTTATCATCCTTCCCGGGTGTGGCGTTCAACCCTTATACCGTTGGTTCCTATCTTGCTAGATAGTGGGTCTCAGTTTTATCCAAATTTCTTCATCCATCTGAAACACATAAGATTCGGGTCTTTAATAACTATTAGAGGTTCTTTCTTGTTTCAACCTTCTCTCCACCTTATCCATCTAATTGTTTTGTTTCAAACCGTTACCATTCAATACCAAAATTCTCCCTTTGTTCAACTTAAAATGAAAGCTACCTAATTTACGATCGGGCAACATCTACGACTCATTTCAAACCCGAGGCAATTCATATCAAATCACAAATTCAACTTCATGATCTGGTGGTAAACCCGGTAATTCTTCCGGAAACACATCAACAAAATCATTTATAACTGGTAACTGTTTCATCTTTGATTTAGAACTCCTAGTATCAAGAATGTAGGCTAAAAATGCTTCATTACCTTTTCGCATTAATTTCTAGGCTGAAATAATTCCAATAACATCTTTTGTGTTCCCATACTCAGCTGATATTACTTCCCCTATCTGACATTTCAAATCAATCCATTTTTCTCTACAGTTTACTACAGCATCATGTTTTGTCAGCCAATCCATTCCCAGAATAACATCAAATTCCCGAAAGGGCAATAGTATCAAATCAGCAGAGAAATCACAGCCTTTTATTTTCAGTGGGCAATTTTGACACATTAAGTTAACTATCACACTTTGACCTAATAGATTAGTGACTTGTACATCATAATCGGTAGATTCCACAGACAATTTCTTTTCTGATGCTAATGCAGTGCAAATATATGAATGTGTAGATCCAGGATCAATTAATGCATACACAGAATCATCAAAAAGATAGAAAGTACTAGCTATTACATCTGAAGTAGAAGCTTCCTCTCTTGCTCGGATGGCTTATGTACATGCAGGTGCCCTAACTTCTGATCGAGCAGCTGAATCTCTCATACCCGAACGAGCAGTCCCCGTAGCACTACTTTGACTCGAATGTTTTCCTTTTTGAGAAGTAATTTATTGTCACTCTTTTTGTTCTCCCTCCTCTTTAAGCAGTTTAGGACAATCTCGGATAAAATGATCAGTAGCCCCACATTTGTAGCAAGCTCCTAATTTGCCTCTACATTCGCTTGGATGTGATTTCCCACAATATTTACATCTAGGACTGGGAGCATTCTGCACACTACTAACACTAACTGCAGGTTTAGTGATTACCCCAAATTCTTGCGGAGTTGCTCTATTCTTGTTCGATCGTTCTGGCATTAAGGTCGATCGACCTGAATCGTCTCTAAACTTTTTAGCCGAAAATGTTAAGAATGATTTTGAAGAACTTATCTTATAAGATTCTTTACTTCTTCTTTCTCGTTGAATCTTCCTATTATACACTTCTTCCATTTTTTGGGCTCTATTTGATAAAGCAACAAATTCTCGAATTTCTGTACCTCCAATCATCATTTTGATCTTATCATTTAATCCTTCTTCGAACCGAATACACATTTCCTCTTCGACAGGTACAATATCTCGAGCATATTTGCTGAGATATACAAATTCTCTTTCATACTCAGCTACTGACCGATTACCCTGTCGTAAATCAAGAAATTCCCTCTTCTTCTTATCTAGATATCTGCACTCTACTGTTAACTTCTTCAGGTTCAGTATGTTCAGGTATATCAGACATCTTTACAATCTATAAGAAAAACAAGGATTAGATCGAATCATACACATCACACTATCACAGATTTATATGGCATGTATTTTTAAACACTTAACACGTCTCATTCATTTCGAGAATCGGCTAAACCGTAGCTTTGATACCAATAAATGTAACACCCCTAACCCGTATCCATCGTCGAAACAGGGTTACAGAGCATTACCGAAGTTTTTAAAATATTTACAGATAATTCATATCTATTACTATTCATTTTTCGATATTAACTATAATGTCCCTAGAATAGACCCTTGAGGCCCAAAATACATGTTAGGATCGGGTCGGGACTAAACCGAGAACATAGAAAGTTTTTTGTGAAATTTAAAAATTTTATTCATGTACAGGGGTCACACGCCCGTGTGGGTAGGTCGTGTGACTCACACGGCCAAGTAACACAGGTCACACGGTCGTGTCCCTAACCCGTGTAACTCTCTGACTTGCAAAATATGAAGATGTAGTGTAGCAGCCCGAATTAGGGCCTAAATGGAATAGTGGTTTTGAAACCATGAATCTGAGGTTGAAATATTTATTCCGATTGAGTTTTAGTGTTTATTGAGTGATTGAATGTTTGTATGAAATTTTGGTTGAGAATTTTTATTGTTTGAATGTCCAATTTGAAAAGTTGGACTAAATTGCAATGGGTGAAAAGTGTGTATTATAATCCATATAGGTACTTGATTGAGATGGGTTTTCAAATTGGGAGTCCTTGGTTGGTAATGAGACCATCCTATTATAGTTTGGACATAAAATGCCCATAGAGGGATAAAATATCTAAAGGATTTAGTGAAGGGCAATTTGGTCATTTGGCTAATAAAGGAAATAAAATGGAAAATAAGGCTAAAATGTTGTCCATCTTCATCCTCCATAGCCAAAAATTTCAAGGAGCCATAGCTAGGGTTTTGTTTCACTTTCAAGCTTGATTGTAAGTACCTCCTAGCCCCGTGTTTGATGTTCTTCATTTTTTTGAAATCCTCGTGTTTGAATTTTACCCATGGATGAAATACATGTATTTTGATGTCTAGTGGTAGAATATGAAAGTTTGAAGTGTGATAAACAACTTTTGCTAAATGATTTTTGGTGAAATTGATAAAAATGACTTATTTGCAAAAGATGAAATAATATGTGTATAAAATGTAAAATAGTTAAAATTGTGGGTCTTTGTAAGAGAGAATATGAATCGACTAGGCTTGGGTGTGTGAAAAATGAACACATTTCATTTTACTGAGCCTAGGGACTAAAGTGTAAAAATTGAGAAAGTTAGAAATTTGAATTGTAAATTTTGCCATAGGAAGATTTTGGACTAATTTGAATAATGTGTATATTAAATAAGATAAGTGTGTCATTATAGATCAAGAAGAACGTGGAATCAACCTTGACCGAGGAAAAGGCAAGGTTTCGGACTAAATTGCAAATTGACACATTTTGTATCGAGGTAAGTTTATACGTAAATGATACATCCTTTTTATTTATGTTTTTACATATTAATGTATTATGTGAAATGTGAGTGAATGTTATCAATATTTATTAAAATGATGAAAAGTGAGGAAATTCCCGGATGATCCTTCGGAATAGAAAAAGGATACGGATAAACACCGTATTTATTATTATTGGTGGGCTGTGTGTGATACCACCGTATTTATTATTATTGGTGGGCTGTGTGCGATACCACCATATTTATTATTATTGGTGGGCTGTGTGCGATACCACCGTATTCATTATTATTGGTGGGCTGTGTGAGATACCACCGTATTCATTATTATTGGTGGGCTGTGTGCGATACCACCGTATTTATTATTATTGGTGGGCTGTGTGTGATACCACCGTGTGTATATGTATCCTCCGGTATTATTCTGAAGTGTTCATCGGGAAAATTTGATTAAGTGAAATTATGTGTGACAACGTGGTGACAAGTGCAGGTTTATAGATGCATGTAATTGTGAGCAATGTCTATGATTTGTAATTGGAATGTGGTAAGGTTTGAAATGAGTAAGTGCAATTACAAGGACCTGAATTGTTCTTGATTTGTATGTAACGTTCTTGATTGATAAGTATGTGGTGATGTTCATTGTTTACGTATAGACTTACTAAGCTTAAAGCTTACTCCCTTCTCTTTTCCCTTGTTTTATAGTGTCGCCAAGCCAGCTCGGGATACGGAGATCGTCGGAGGATCATCCACACTATTTACACATTTTGGTATACTGAGATTTACATTGAATTATGGCATGTATAGGAATATGGTTATTTTGTAAGTGTCATAATTGTTTGGCCAAGAATGTGGTCTATGTCATTTGATATATCATTTTGTATAAGGCCATGTGATGTGGCTAATATTGATTGTGTTATAAGTCTATGATGAGGCCTTTCATGAAAGAGTTTGCTTGCCTAAGTGGGAATGAGTGTTAGCATGAAATTGAAGTGTGGGAGGTGTGACATGTGAATGGTTGTGTAGGTGCATGTGTGATGGCTAAGTATAAGTGTGATTATACATGATGAGTATGGTTATTAAATGATGCATGAATGCTCTTAATGTAGACAAATAGATGTCTAATAATAGCATGTTAAGTTTGGTTGGGAATGGTTTAAGTGGGGATTTTTTCAGGGTGGCAAAGGGCTTGGTAAATAGCCTTATAATTGTCCACACGGGTAGACACACGGGCTTGTGTCTAGACCATGTGTGACACACGGTCTGCCTCATGAGCGTGTAGTCTGGCCGTGTGTCCCCTGCACCTAATTTGCAAAAAATTCAGTTCGTCACACGGGCTAACACACGGGCATGTGCCTTGGCCATGTGACCTAAAATGTGTGCTGAGATCGTAAACAGAATACCAAGGTTTTGCACACGGGCAAAGACACGGGCATGTGTCTCGGCTGTGTGAAGGACACGGCCTTCCCACACAGGTGTGTGCCCAGTTTTTATGTAAATTGTCTAGATTTTTCTAAAGTTCTCGGTTTGGTCCCAGACCGTTCCCAAAGTATATTTTGGACCTCGTAGACCCATTTTAGGGACTTTAAGATTGAATATTAATTTTTTTTTAAAATTGAAAGAAATTTTAAGGCCCGGTTTTGCATGAATGTTTGTGTTATTATCCGGTAATGCCTCGTACCCTGTTCCGGCATTGAACATGGGTAAGGGGTGTTACATGCAGTTTTCACACAGCCAAGACACACGCCTGTGTTCTAGGCCGTGTGGCACACACGGCTGAGACCACGCCCGTGTGCTCAGTTCTGAGTATTCTGTTTCTCAAATTTAAGGTGCAGGGGACGCACGGCCGAACCACATGCCTATGTGCCAGGCCGTGTGTCACACACGGTCAAGACACACACCCGTGTGTCTACCCGTGTGGACGAAAATAAGCCATTTTAAGGCCACTTTTCTCACCCTTTACACAATTCAACCTGCATGCAATACTTTCATATACCATAATACTTAAATCAAGCAACCAATACAAGTTATAATTCAAATTTTAGACCTATATGTTATCACACAACTCATTTGTACCAATTTACCACATTGGCTCCATTCATTAAATTATTATAAGATGCTACTAAATACTTGCTTTTAACATAAATATGTAAGTATATGTATATATTACTCACAACCCCATTACAAGTATATTTTCTTTCAATTCTATCCTATAAATGCCATATAAAATATAGGATATTTAACAAAATCTACCGGAGTTATCTGGATAGTGTGGCTTGATGTGTTGATCCGATTCTCCGAACTCTTGTCAATCTACACATAACATTAAACATACAAGAGTAAGATTAAGAAAGCTTAGTAAGTTCAAAGACTTAAAACATAAATCTTACCGAACATTTAATATTAAATCATTAAACAAATGTTTCACTAACTTTTCCTGCCATCCACAATTTCAAATGATGAATTCACTTGATTGAGCTAAATGTCAATAACTAGTTAGATTCCAACACTTTAATTCAAATAATACTTACCAATACTTGTCAAATTAGAGAACGTCTTACGGATTTGAGTACATCGTTTACTTAATGCCATAGTCCAACTATGGTCATACACATATATTACCTTTGCCTTGCCATGGTCTTGCACATAACACAATGCCATAGCCCCGCTATGGTCTTTCACTTTATTACGATGCCATAGCCCAGCTATGGTCTTACACGTACACACATATACTGCCATGGTCCAACCATGGTCTTACGTTAACAATGTCATAACCAAGTTGGGGTCTTTTCACTGAAATGCCATAGTCAAGCTATGGTCTTACATTCCACACTTTGCCATTGTAACAGTCCATTTTTCAGTGAAATCAGAACAGTGGTTTCGAGAACCACAGATCCGACCCAATATACGATTTATTTTATTTTATTATACGGTTCGTAATATGATAGACATGACATGTGAAAATTTTGACATGAAAATTTTATCAATTTAGTGCCTAATTACGAGAATGACTAAATAGCATAAAATATGAAAGTTGAATTATAGTAACTATAAGGATTAAATAGCTATGGAATTCAAAACTAGAGGTCCTTATATGGTAATTAGACCATTAAGAAAAGTATGTAGATTTTTCATGGTGACTCACCCATGGAATTATAGAAACCAGTCAAGGACTAAATTGGAAATAGCAAAAATTTAATTAATTAAAAGATGATAAAAAGAAAATATCATCTTATTTTTTCATCTTCAGCCTTAAAAATATATGGAAACCCTAGAAGAGAGAAAAGTAACTTTCAAGGCTTAATTGGGTAAGTTTTCTTGTCCCGTTTTTAATAATTTTAGTATTTTTGAAATGGGATAGCTTAATATCTCTATTTGAGGGATTAATTTGAAAAGTTATCAAAGTATAAAAATGGGTCATGAATGTATTATGCTGGAAATTAGAAATTTATGATAGAAAATGAAAGATTATTGATAGATAAACAACTTTTACAAAGTGATTTTTGATGAAAACATGATTTAGGGACTAAAATGTAAACTTGTGAAATTGAAGGAAAAATTCTGAAATTTTATGTATACATGTGCTGGAAAATTTGTAATGGGGCTTTGCTAGGCTTGGAATAGGGAGTAATTTGCACAAGTTTCATTTTCCGGGCCTAGGGACAATCAGAATTTATGGAAAAGTTAGGGGCAAAATGGTAATTTTGCCTAAGACGTAAATTGAGTCCATTTAAATATGAAATGTACGAAATTGATGGTTAAATTTATTTATATAGATCCGGACAACACTAATTCGAGGTTAGATCGAGGAAAAGAAAAGGTTTCGGATTAGTAGATTTCTAACGCGAACAAGTGTCGAGGTAAGTTCGTGTAACTTAATCGGACATGTAACTATGTTAATTGAATGTTCTGTTTGTATTTAATATGAATTATGTTAATGTGCTTTAGTTGTATGCTACGGTGGAAAATTTGCTACATGTTTGAAATGGTGATAAAGGGTTAGTCCCAATTGAATGTTGAATTCCGATGATTATATGCGCTTTCAAGAAACTAATAAGGTCCTGCATTTGTTGTGGACGGGATTTAGCTCAGACGAGTAATCCCATTGACCTTTTTATATAAAGGATTTAGCCCGGATGAGTAATCCTAATATAATTCCTCTCGAGTATACATTAAAATTAGGGTTTAGCCTTGACTGGTAATCCTAATCGAGCTCCTCTGAGCTTACATTATGTAAAGGATTTAGCCATGACTGGTAATCCTATTATACGATATGTGGCTCGAGAGTGTGTTCCTTGGTTAAGTGCCCTAAAGGGTACTCTTGAATAAGAAATTGACGGATTTTGGAACCGTACACTTCGAGTGTACTACTTGAGCATCCATCGGAATTCAATGATTCAATGGGCATGTATCTCTTGACTTGGCATGAAAATCTTGAGATGTAATGATAATGACTTGAAAGAACATTGCATGATGAGCTCATCTATTTTTACTTAACATGTTTGTAAATGTTGTGACTAGCATGTTTGATTGAAGGCATGTGCTTAGGAAATTTTACTAATGGATAGAAAACATGATGTTGTGTGCTTAAATTTAATAATAGGATTGGTAAGTTTAATTTTCGTTATACGAACTTACTAAGCATGTAATGCTTACTCCATTTATTTTTCCCTTATTTTATAGTGCTCGGAAGCTCGAGAAGGTTGGAAGATCATCGGAGCATCGTCACACTATCAACTAGCATTTTGGGTATACTTAGTAAGATCATTTTGGGTATAATGGCATGTATAGGACAACCTGGCCAATAGTGGCTTAAAATGTTATTTTGTAACCTAGCCATTGGAATGGCTAATATTGGTTCATTTTGGTATGACTAAATAGATTATTATGATATACATGTATTCACATGTGTTATGTTAAAAATATGTGATCAATTTTGGGAATGCTTAAGTTAAACTAAGGTAAGGTTGTGATCATGTATGCTTGTAGTGATATGCCTTGTGAATCATAGAAATTGCCCAATTTGATTGCTTGAACTGGTTGGTGTTGGATGTGTGTTTCAAGTGCAGGTCTTGGGTGAAGTTTTGGGTGAGAAATGAATCTAGAAATGGCTTCACTTTGTCCACACGAGCGTGTGTCTAGACACTGTGTGACACATGGCCTGGTAACCCAGGCATGTAGTTAAGCCGTGTGTCCCTTGCACCTAAATTTTGAGAAACAGAATGCTCAGAATTGGACACACGGGCAGAGACACGGATGTGTGTCTCATTTGCGTGTGCCACACAGCCTAGAACACGGGCGTGTGTCTTGGCCGTGTGAAACCTGCACCTAATTTGAATTAAATTAATTAACCAAACGGCCTAGCACACTGGCGTGTGGCATGGCCGTGTGGTGCAAGTCAAAGAGCACCCTAAATCGAACACGGCCTGTAGCACGGGCGTGTTCCAGGGTCACACGGGCGTGTCCCTTGGACCACACGGACGTGTGAGTCCTGCACCTTAGAAAAATTTTGTAATTTTGCGAAAAATTCTTAGAGGTTCCGATTAAGTCCCGATTCGATTCTAATGCTCGTATTGAGCCTCGAGGGCCCGATCAAGGGACATTATGGATGATCTCGGTAAATGAATGGTAAATTTATGTAGTTTAATAGAAAAATGTTTTGAATGTTCTGGTAATACTCTGAAACCCTGTTCTGGCGACGACCACAGGTTAGGGGTGTTACATTTAGTGGTATCAGAGCTACGGTTTAGCCGATTCTCAGATTTGAGGTAGCAAACATGAGTTTAGCTATACATGCCATTATATAAATTGTGATAGTGTGATGACTCCTGATCATTTTAAATGTGTTTTTCATATAGTAATGTCATCCAACCGAGCTAGAGCTGAATCCGAGGAAGCTGAGAGCAATACTTCAGCTTCAGTACAAAAAGTTGCGTCTGCGTCTAGTAGTAAAAGGCCTGTGTCTGAGGGCCGAAGTGAGGAGGCAAAACAAGCCTTCTTTCAAATGATGAATGAATGGTTTACACAGTACCTGAGAATAAACCCCATTGCATGTGACCTCCCCACCGCTTCCCAACCGATTCTCGAGGTACCACAGGGTGCCGAACTTGTTAGAATTGGTAAGCCTCCGATAGATAAAATTCGCAAGCACGGGGCAGAAGAATTTAGAGATACCGCAGATGATGATCCGGAAAGGGCTGAGTTTTGGCTAGAAAATACCATCCGGGTTTTTGATGAATTATCCTGCACACCTGCTGAATGTCTGAAATGTGTGGTATCTCTACTGAAAGATACAACTTATCATTGGTGGAATACCATAACTTCGGTAGTATCGAGGGAGAATGTCACATGGGAATTTTTCCAAGCTGAATTCAGGAAGAAGTATGTGAGTCAGAGATTTATGGATCAGAAAAAGAAAGAGTTTCTACAAGGAAACATGATTGTATCTGAATATGAACGGGAATTTGTTCAGTTGAGCAAGTATGCCAGAGAATGGGTTTTAACCGAGGCTGAAATGTGTAAACGCTTTGAAGAGGGCCTAAATGAAGATATCAAGTTATTGATTGGAATTCTCAAAATAAGGGAGTTTACGGTGTTAGCCGGTCGAGCCCAAAAAGCTGAGGAACTGAGTAAGGAAAAGAAACAAGCCGAAAGGGAGGCTCGAGTTTCAGGAAAAAGAACTGTAAGTAAGTCACGATCATTTGCTTCTAAGAAATTAAAGAGGTATTATGATCGTGTTACTACCTCTATGGGGTATTCTGGAAGAGAGCGGGGCTCTCAACATTCTAACCCAAGGTCTTCATCTCCATCTGTGACTAGTGTGGGTAGTGTTGGTAATCCCAAACCGAGATGTAAACACTGGACCAAACTTCATCATGGGGAATGTCGGTCAAGAAGTGGAGCTTGTTTCAGATGTGGTTCGTTTGACCATTTTCTCAGGGATTGTCTCAGAAGAGTCGAAAAAGAGATAGAACCAGCTCTAAAGCCGAGTAATCATGTTACGAGAGGCAGACCATCCTGTCACCCCGGTAATGTTAGTGGTAGTCGAGGTACTACCAAGGATACGACAGTTAGATCTGAGGCACGAGCACCTGTAAGAACATATGCCATTCATGCTAGAGAAGATGCCTCTGCACCAGACGTCATTACTGGTACATTTTCTCTACTTGATACTGATATTATTGCTTTGATTGATCCTGGTTCCACACATTCATATATATGCACGAGCCTAGCACCTGTTAAAAATTTACCTGTTGAATTTACTGAAATTATGGTTAAAGTTTCAAACCCCCTGGGCCAGTGTGTTATGGTAGATAAGGTCTGTAAAAACTATCCGTTGATGGTAAAAGGTATTTGATTTACGGCTAACTTGAAGTTATTGCCATTTGATGAATTTGATGTGATCTTGGGAATGGATTAGTTAACTCGATATGATGCAATGGTTGATTATAAGCAAAAATATATTGTATTGAAATGTCAGAATGGTGAATCACTTCAGGTTGAATCTGATAAACTAGATGGGTTACCTAATGTGATTTCAGCATTATCAGCACAGAAAGATGTCAGAAAAGATTATTATGCTTATCTTGCGTATGTGTTGGATACTAAAGTGTCTGAGTCAAAGATTCAATAAGTACCAGTTGTATGTGAACTCCTTGATGTATTCCAGAAGAATTACCTGGTTTACCACCGGATAGGGAAGTGGAATTCTCTATAGATCTCGTTCCGGGAACGACACCGATATCTATAGCACCTTACAGAATGGCTCCTACAGAATTGAAAGAGCTGAAAGTACAATTATAAGAGTTGATTGACAGAGGTTTTGCTCGACCTAATTTCTCACCTTGGGGTGCGCCGGTCCTATTTGTAAAGAAGAAGGATGGATCGTTGAGGCTGTGTATTGATTATAGACAGCTCAACAAAGTCACAATAAAGAACAAGTATCCATTGCCTCGTATTGATGACTTATTTGACCAGTTGAAATGTGCCACTGTGTTTTTGAAGATTGATCTCTGTTCTGGTTATTATCAATTACAGGTAAAAGAATATGATGTGCCTAAGACAGCTTTTAGAACCAGGTATGGACACTATGAGTTTCTCGTGATACCATTCGGCTTGACAAATGCACATGCAGTGTTTATGGATTTGATGAACAGGATTTTCAGTTCGTATTTTGACAGGTTTGTGGTGGTATTTATAGATGATATTTTGGTTTACTCCCGAGATGAAAATGAACATGCTGAGCATTTGAGAATAGTGTTGCAAACCCTGTGAGAGAAACAACTGTATGCCAAATTCAGTAAATGTGAATTTTGGCTATGGGAAGTTAGTTTTCTTGGGCATATAGTATCTGTTGAAGGTGTCAGAGTAGACCCGAATAAAATTTTAGCCATTGTTAATTAGAAGCCACCAAAGAATGTGTCTGAAGTCCAAAGTTTTCTGGGACTAGCCGGTTACTATCAGAGATTTGTAAAAAAAATTTCAATGATAGCTTCTCCGATGACTCGTTTACTACAGAAAGATGTAAAGTTCGAGTGGACTGATAAATGTCAGCAGAGTTTTGATAGATTAAAAGCTTTATTGACAGAAGCTCCAGTGTTAGTTCAGCCAGAATCGGGTAAAGAATTTATAGTTTACAGTGATGCGTCATTACATGGTTTAGGCTGTGTTTTGATGCAAGATGGTAAGGTAGTAGCTTATGCCTCACGACAGCTAAAGCCACATAAAAAGAACAACCCGACACATGATCTTGAATTGGCGGCCATAGTGTTTGCATTGAAAATCTGGCGGCATTACTTATTTGGTGAAAAATGTCACATATTCACTGATCATAAAAGTCTAAAATATTTGATGTCACAGAAAGATTTGAATTTGAGACAGCGCAAATGGCTTGAATTATTGAAAGATTATGATCTTGTTATTGACTACCACCCGGGAAAGGCCAATGTAGTGGCAGATGCTTTGAGCAGAAAATCTCTGTATGCTTTACAAGCAATGAATACTCGACTGTCATTGTCTGGTGATGGTTCAATCCTAGCTGAGTTAAAAGCTAGACCAATGTTTTTACAACAAATTTTTAAAGCCCAGAAAAATGATAGCAAGTTACAGGCAAGTCGTATACAAAGTGAATCAACTCCTGACTCAGAATTTCAGATCGGGACTGATGGTTGTTTGTTATTCAGAGGTAGAGTATGTGTACCGAAAATTTCAGAATTGATACAAAAGATTTTGAATGAAGCTCATAATGGTAACATGTCTATACATCCTGGTAGTAATAAAATGTATAATGATCTGAAAAAGATGTACTGGTGGCCCAGAATGAAACGTGATATTTCTGAGTTTGTATCTAAATGTTTGATATTTCAGCAAGTAAAAGCTAAACATTAGTTGCCTTCTGGACTATTACATCCAGTTACGATACTGGAATGGAAATGGGAAAGAATTAATATGGACTTTGTATCGGGACTGCCCCTATCTCCAAAGAAGAAAGATGCTATTTGGGTAATCGTTGATCAGTTGACAAAGTCCGCACACTTTGTTCCAGTACGTGTGGACTATTCCTTGGATAGATTGGCTGAGTTATATGTTTCTGAGATTGTCAGATTGCATGGAGTACCTGTCTCCATCATTTTAGATAGAGATCCTCGGTTTACATCTTGATTCTGGAGTAAATTGCAAGAAGCTCTGGGTACTCAGTTACACTTTAGCACTGCATTTCATCCCCAAACAGATGGTCAATCTGAACGAGTAATACAGATCTCGGAAGATATGCTTCGGTGTTGTGTCCTTGAGTTTGAAGGTAACTGGGAAAGGTATTTGCCTTTGGTTGAATTTTCTTATAATAACAGTTACCAGTCTAGTATTAAGATGGCACCGTATGAAGCCTTGTATGGTCGAAAATATAGAACTCCATTATACTGAACAAAACTCAGTGAGAAAAAGTTACACGGAGTTGACTTGGTCTGAGAGACCGAGGAAAAAGTGAAGGTAATTCGAGATAGTTTGAAAGCATCCTCGGATCGGCAAAAATCTTATGCTGATTTGAAAAGAAAAGAGATAGAATTTTAGGTCGGTGACAAAGTATTCTTGAAAGTGTCACCTTGGAAGAAAGTTCTCTGGTTTGGTCGAAAAGGGAAATTGAGCCCACGGTTTATTGGACCATATGAGATTACCAAAAGAATTGGACCTGTTGCATATCGGTTAGGTTTACCACCAGGGCTTGATTGGATTCATAATGTTTTTCATGTGTCTATACTACGATGGTAGTAATCTGACCCTTCACATGTTATCTCTCCAACAGAGGTAGAGATTTAGCCAGATATGACATATGGTGAGGAACCAATCAAAATCTTAGCTCGGGAAATAAAAGAGTTAAGAAATAAAAAAGTAGCTTTGGTAAAAGTTCTTTGGCAACGACACGGTATAGAAGAGGCTACCTGGGAGCCGGAGGAAACTATGAGGAAGCAATACCTGAATCTTTTTACTTGTAAGATTTACGAGGACGAAAATCCCTAAAGGGGGAGAGTTGTAACAGCCCATTTTTCAGTGACATCGGAACAGTGGTTTCGGGACCGCAGATCCAACCCAAAATATGATTTATTTTTATTTTATTATACGGTCCGTAATATGATAGACGTGACATGTGAAAATTTTGACATGAAAATTTTATCGATTTAGTGCCTAATTACGAGAAGGACTAAATCGCATAAAATATGAAAGTTGAATTCTAGTAGCTATAAGGATCAAATAACTATGGAATTCAAAACTAGAGGTCCTTATATGGCAATTAGACCATTAAGAAAAGTATGTAGATTTTTCATGGTGACTCACCCATGGAATTATAGAAAAAGATCAAGGACTAAATTAGAAATTGCAAAAATTTAATTACTTAAAAGATGATAAAAAGAAAATATCATCTTATTTTGTCATATTCAACCTTAAAAATACATGGAAACCCTAGAAGAGAGAAAAGCAACTTTCAAGGCTTAATTGGGTAAGTTTTCTTGTCCCATTTTTAATAATTTTAGTATTTTTAAAACCGGGATAGCTTAATCTCTCTATTTGAGGGATTAATTTGAAAAGTTATCAAAGTATAAAAATATGTCATGAATGTATTATGCTGGAAATTAGAAATTTATGATAGAAAATGAAAAGTTATCAAAGCAACTTTCAAGGCTTAATTGGGTAAGTTTTCTTGTCCCATTTTTAATAATTTTAGTATTTTTAAAACCGGGATAGCTTAATCTCTCTATTTGAGGGATTAATTTGAAAAGTTATCAAAGTATAAAAATATGTCATGAATGTATTATGCTGGAAATTAGAAATTTATGATAGAAAATGAAAGATTATTGATAGATAAACAACTTTTACAAAGTGATTTTGATGAAAACATTATTTAGGGACTAAAATGTAAACTTGTGAAATTGAAGGAAAAATTCTAAAATTTTATGTATACATGTGCTGGAAAATTTGTAATGAAGCTTTGGCTAGGCTTGGAATAGGGAGTAATTTGCACAAGTTTCATTTTCCAGGCCTAGGGACAAAATCGAAATTTATGGAAAAGTTAGGGGAAAATGGTAATTTTGCCTAAGACATAAGTTGAGTCCATTTAAATATGAAATGTACGAAATTGATGGTTAAATTCATTTATATAGATTCAGACAACACAAATTCGAGGTTAGATCGAGGAAAAGAAAAGGTTTCGAATTAGTAGATTTCTAACGCGAACAAGTGTCGAGGTAAGTTCGTATAACTTAATCGGACATGTAATTATGTTAATTGAATGTTGTGTTTGTATTTAATATGAATTATGTTAATGTGCTTTACTTGTATGCTATGATGGAAAATTTGCTACATGCTTGAAATGGTGATAAAGGGTTAGTCCCGATTGAATGTTGAATTCCGATGATTATATGCGCTTTCAAGAAACTAATAAGGTCTTGCATTTGTTGCAGACGGGATTTAGCTCGGACGAGTAATCCCATTGACCTTGTTATATAAAGGATTTAGCCCGTATGGGTAATTCTAATATAATTCCTCTCGAGTATGCATTAAGATTAGAGTTTAGCCTGGACCAGTAATCCTAATCGAGCTCTTCTAAGCTTACGTTATATAAAGGATTTAGCCTGGACTGGTAATCCTATTATACGATATGTGGCTCGAGAGTGTGTTCCTTGGTTAAGTGCCCTAAGGGGTACCCTTGAATAAGAAATTGACGAATTATGGAACCGTACACTTCGAGTGTACTACTTGAGCATCCATCGGAATTCAATGATTCACTAGGCATGTATCTCTTGACTTGGCATGAAAATCTTGAGATGTAATGATAATGACTTGAAAGAACCTTGCATAATGAGCTCATCTATTTTTACTTGACATGTTTGTCAATGTTGTGACTAATATGATTGATTGAAGGCATGTGCTTAGGAAATTTTGCTAATGGATGGAAAACATGATGTTGTGTGCTTAATTTTAATAAAAGGATTGGTAAGTTTAATTTCCGTTATACGAACTTACTAAGCATGAAATGCTTACTCCATTTACCTTTCCCTTGTTTTATAGTGCTCGGAAGCTCGTGAAGGTTGGAAGATCATCGGAGCATCGTCACACTATCAACTAGCATTGTGGGTATACTTAGTAAGATCATTTTGGTTATAACCTAGCCATTCGAATGACTAATATTGGTTCATTTTGGTATGACTAAGTAGATTATTATGATATACATGTATTCACATGTGTTATGTTAAAAATATGTGATCAATGTTGGGAATGCATAAGTTAAACTAAGGTAAGGTTGTGATCATGTATGCTTGTAGTGATATGCCTTGTGAATCATAGAAATTGCCCAATTTGAATACTTGAATTGGTTGGTATTGGATGTGTGTTTCAAGTGCAGGTCTTGGGTAAAATTTTGTGTGAGAAATGAAGCTAGAAATGGCTTCATTTTGTCCACACGGGCAAACACACGGGCGTGTGTCTAGACCATGTGTGACACACGGCCTGGTAACACAGCCATGTAGTTAGGCCGTGTGTCCCCTGCACCTAAATTTTGAGAAATTGAATGCTCAGAATTGGGCACACGAGCAGAGACACGGGCGTGTGTCTTGGCCGTGTGAAACCTGCACCTAATTCTAATTAAATTAATTAACCACATGGCCTAACACACGGGCATGTGGCATGGCCGTGTGGTGCAAGTCAGAGAGCACCCTAAATCGAACACGGCCTGTAGCACGGACGTGTTCCAGGGTCACACGGGCGTGTCCCTTGGACCACACGTGCGTGTGAGTCCTGCACCTTAGAAAAATTTTGTAATTTTTTGAAAAATTCTTCGAGGTTCCAATTAAGTCCCGATTCGATTCTAATGCTCGTATTAGGCCTAGAGGGCCTGATCAAGGGACATTATGGATGATCTTAGTAAAGGAATAGTAAATTTATGTAGTTTAATAGAAAAATGTTCTGAATGTTCTTGTAATGCTCTGAAACCCTGTTTTGGCGATGGGTACGGGTTAGGGGTGTTATAGCAGTGGTCCAACCATGGTCTTATCCGTCAATTCATCACTGGTCACGGACGATTGTACTCAATCCTGCATTATACTCAATTTTAACTTTTAATTTGATTTTCACATCATTAAGATATTCATAATTCAATAAAAAAGATATAAAATAGTACAATATATATCATCTCTAATTTAACAATTACTCATAAAATTCAACCACATGAACTTACCTGGGTCAATTTGTAGAAGTTGTAAGACTTCAAGGACTAATCGAAAATTTTCTCCTTTCCACGTTTATCTTTAGATTCTGATCTATAGTGTAAAATTTTCCATTCATTAGCATCTAATTCAATTCTAATTCACTTCACAATTTATGCCCTTCAATTTTTGAAATTACACTTTTACCCAAAACTTTTCAGTTTTTACAATTTAGTCCTTGCTTAATTTGCTCCTCAATTGAGCTAATTTTTCTCAATTAACACTTTATCTAATCATTTTAAGCTACTATACAGCCTTTGATACACAAAATTTCAACACCGAACCCTAATTCACAACTTTTTCACAATTAGGTCCTAAAGATAATTTCTATTAAAATCATCATATAATGAAATTAAAGCATTAAATCCATAATAATTCATCATAAACTTCCAGCACTCACTCATGGTAACTTTCAAAATCACTCATGGAATCAAAAACAAATGAATTCAATAGTTGGACCTAATTGTAAAAGTCACAAAAACATAAAAATTTCAAAGAAAAAGCAAGAATTGAACTCACATAGTGCAAAAATATGAAAAATCAGCTTGTTTCAGACCTCCTATGGCATTTTTGGCTGATAATTAAGAAGAAATGTCTAGATTTTTCAATTTAGTCACTTTTTTTATATTTAATTTTAACCAAATTACCATTTTGCCCTTAGTTCACATTGTTTTCTTGTCTATTTCTATACCCATACCGTCCAACCCATATAAGTTGGGTCTAATTGCCTTTTAAATCCTTCCTTATTAGACACTTAAGCTTTTTAATCACTTTAGCAAGTTTTGCACCTTTTACAATTTAGTTCTTTTTATTTAATTAACTATCAAAATGTTAAAATTTCCTAACGAAACTTTAATAATAACTCTTTAGCACTCCATAAATATTTCTAAAAATATTTATGGCTCGGTTTATGAATTTGAGGTCTCGATACCTCATTTTTGACCCAATTTATCTTATAAATTCTTTTAAATCACAAAATTCACTAATTCAAAAATACTTCTAATGCCATACTTGACTCATAAATGTTAACTTATTAATTTCTTTAGACTCACTCGTCGGATTTAGTGATCTCGAATCACTATTTCTGACACCACTGAAAATTAGGCTGTTACAAATTTCGATAAGAAATTTTACCGGTTACATGTTTAATTTGATGAAAAGGACAAAATTGTACAAAGTGCAGAAGTTGAATTCTAGTAGCTAAAGGTACCAAATAGCTATGGAATTCAAAGTTTGAGGTCCTTATATGGAAAATAGACCATTTAGAGGAGTTAGTAGATAAGGATGATTATTCATCATTGGAAATTTAAGAAAAGTAAAAGGGTTAAATTGGAAAGATGATAAAATAAAAGATGATAAATGAATTAAATAATAAAATATCATCATTTTCATCATCTTTCCTAAATTAAAATTCATGGAAACCCTAGTTATGAAGCTTGAAGATAGACAAGCTTATTTGGCTTAATTAGGTGAGTAATCTTGTCCCATTTTTAATTATTTTTATGTTTTCGAGATCGTAATAGCTTAATCTAGCTATCTCGGGGATTAATTTGCAAAACTATCAAAGTATTAGGGTTTTTTCCATGGATGAATATAGTTGACTTATGAAGTTTTATGGTAGAAAATGAAAGGTTGTTGATAGATAAACAATTTTTGTAAAGAGAATTTTGATGAAATTATGATTTAGGGACTAAATTGAAAAGATGGAAAATTCATGGAAAAATTTTGAATTTTATGAAATACATGGGCTTCTATTATGATATATGAAAATCGTCTAGCCTTGGAATAAGGATTAAATTGTATGAATTTCATTTTCCGAGCCTAGGGACAAAATCGTAATTAATTAAAAGTATAGGGGTAAAATAGTAATTTCACCAAAAATATGTATTGGACTAAATTGAATGTGAATTGTATTAAATTGAACTAAATTCTTTCGTATAGATCTGGATAGACCTAGTATGGAATTGGATAGAGGAAAAGAAAAAATATCAGATTAGTAGCTTACAATCCACGAACACTTGTCGAGGTAAGCTCGTGTAACTAAATTGTATATTTGTATGTTTTGAATTGAATAGTGATATATATGTGAAATGTATAATTGCCATGTATAAGTATTGATCACATATCCGGAAATATCTGACAATTACAAAGTCCCGTTTGAACCTTGGAAATTCAATGGATACAAGTAACATTGTCATTAAGGGTTCCCAATTGGTTGTGGTCCTGCATGTGTTGCAAATAGACCACAGCTCTTCTGAGCGTCCCGATATATGGCTCTCACGAGCTTCCCATTATTTGGCTCTCACGAGCTTCCCGTTAATTGGCTCTCATGAGCTTCCCAATTAATGGCTCGCATGAGCTTTCCGAATTTGGCTCTCTTTAGTTTCCCGTTTATGGCTCGTATGAGCTTCTCGATATTTGGCTCACAAGAGCTTCCCATTACACAGCTCCCATGAGCTTTCCGTTATATGGCTCAAAAGAGCTTCCCGATTACATGCTCGCACGGGCAAACATGTATTTGTAACAGCCCAATTTCGGTGAAATCGGAACAGTGGTTTTGGGACCACAAATCTGAGCCGAAAATAAAATTTATTTTTATTTTATTATATGATTCGTATTATATTAGAAATGTCATGTGAAAGTTTTGATAAGAAAATTTTACTGATTATGTGTTTAATTACGGGAAGGACGAAATTGCATAAAATGCAAAAGTTAGATTCTAGTAGCTAGAAGGATCAAATAGCTATGGAATTCAAAACTTAAGGTCCTTATATGGTAATTAGACCATTACAGAAAGTATGTAGATATTTTGGTATGACTCATCCATGGAAAAATAAAAAAAGGCTAAGGACTAAATTCGAAAGATGAAAAGTTATTTAATGACAATTTAATTAAATGAAAAAGAAAACAATTTCATATCATCTTCCCAAAATATTTCCATGGAAACCCTAGGAGAGAGGAAGAAGACTTATCAAGCTTATTTTGGTAAGTAATCAAGCCTCGTTTTTAGTATTTTTTATATTTTTGAAACCGGGATAGTCTAATCTATCTATTTGGGGGATTAATTTGAGAAGTTATCAAAGTATGGAAAATGGGTCATGGATGTATATGCTGAAAATTTGAAATTTATGGTAGAAAATGAAAGGTTGTTGATAGATAAACAACTTTTACAAAGTGATTTTTGATGAAAACGTGATTTAGGGACTAAAATGTAAAGTTGTGAAATTTGATGAAAAATTCTGAATTTTTATGAATACATGTGCTGTAAATTTTGTAATTGGGTTTTGGTTAGGCTTGGAATAGGGAGTAAATTGCACAAGTTTCATTTTACGAGCCTAGGGACGAAATTAGAATTTATGGAAAAGTTAGGGGCAAAATGGTAATTTTGCCTAGGATGAAAATTAAGTCCAATTGAATGTGAAATATGGTAAATTGATGTTAAATTTACTCGTATAGATCCGGATAGACCATATTCGGAGCTAGAACGAGGAAAGAGGAAAATGTCGGATTAGTAGATTTTACGTACACGAACATTGTCGAGGTAAGTTCGTGTAACTAAATTTTATATGTTTTTATGCTTGAATTTAATGTTGTGTTTGTGAATTGTATAAATACCATAAATATGTGAAATGGTCACATACTCGTTAAAGCTCGATAAATGAAAGTGCCCGATCAATTATAATGGTCGACAAATGATAAATGATAAAAATGTTAATTTTATGCTTGAGTTGATGGTGAACATTTGAGTTGCATAAATGCATAAATATATGAGATTACCACATGCTTGATAATGCTTGAAGGATGCTAAATTCCGTTTGAATAAAATGGAAATTTGATGGATATGTGATTTCCCGAAATGAATGAGGTCCTGCATTTGTTGCTGACGGGATTTAGCTTGGACGAGTAATCCTATTGACCTCATTATAGAAAGGATTTAGCCCAGACGGATAATTCTGATATGAGTCCTCTCGAGCATATGTTATGGATTGGATTAGCTCAGACGGGTAATCTAGATCAAGCTCTTTAGAAAAAGGATTTAGCCTAGACTGGTAATCCTGTTGTATAGATGTGTGGCTCGAGAGTGTACTCTCTGATATAGTACCCTATGGGTACCATTAGACATGAATTAACGAATTTTGATTCGTACACCTCGA
Source organism: Gossypium sturtianum (assembly GCA_025698515.1). NCBI lineage: Eukaryota > Viridiplantae > Streptophyta > Magnoliopsida > Malvales > Malvaceae > Gossypium > Gossypium sturtianum. Next base: position 110,690,048 of record CM046944.1, read on the forward strand.
GTGTACTATCTGTGTATCCATCGATATTTCAGATAAATTCAACGGGTAAAAGTTCTTGACATGAGAAGATGTGAATAAGAAATGAGTTATTACACATATCGGCCTGAAATACATGAAAATGACGATACGTGATAATTGATATATGGAAATATGAAATGATGATATTGTATATGGAATTTATTTGATGAGTATGTACATCCTTGATTCTAGACTTGTACACCTTGAGCGTACTAATTGTGACCTTGGTATTCCGAGTAATATGGGTAAAGTTCGGATATGAAATGATCTAAACTCGAGATAAACTATTATGAAATTATAATTGTAATATAAAGAAATGATTTATACATGTTAAACGAATACATGTTGTGAAAAGCATATGTGCATGGAAACTTGATTGTTGTTGAGCCCTTATATGTTTGTGATGTTATTATGGATTATATGACTAACAAGGGCAATGAGGATATGTGTAGGGCTTGTGTAATAGCCCAGTTTAGACCCTAGTCGGAACAGTGGTTTCGAGACCACAAACTCGAGGTCAAAAAAATATTTTAATATTATTTTTGGTGTTTACAGTATGTGAATTAGCCTGTGTGAAATTTCTGTGTGAAGATTTTATTGATTGTGTGTTTAGTTTGCGAAAAGGACTTAATCGCATAAAGTGTAAAAGCTGTGTGCTAATTTTTAGGTGCCTAACTGTTGTTGTCTTTATAAATTGGAGGTTTTATGATGCAATTAGTCCATTATATAAGTTAGTGGATGGAAAAAGGACTATTATAACCTTATTATGTATGTTCATACGTTAAATAGTAAAGACTAATTAAGTAGTAATAATAATAATAAGTTATTATAACAAAAACATGAAAAGATGCCATGTTCATCTTCTTGGTGCCGAATATAGAAAAGAAAAAGGAGGAAGAAAAGCTTTGAATATTCGGCTAGAGTTAAGCTTGATTTGAGGTATGTTTGAGCTCGATTTTTGATAATTTCTACGTTTTCGTAATCGTTGCTTCGTCTACTTCAAAACCCATGCTTAAATTTTTTGAATTGATGATGAATTTGAAATGTGCCTTGGATGGACTCATGAGCTTTGTGAAGTTTGGTGATGGATTATGAAAGATATGTGTTAGATTAACATATTTTGTCTTTAAATTTTTGATGAATTTGAGTAAATTGGGCTAAATTGAGAAAAGTGTAAATTGAGGGACTTAAATGTGAAATAAATGAAATGTGTGGGCTTGTATTAGCATGGGAAGAATTTGGTTAAGCATATGTGATATGAAATTTTATCTATTTGATGATTTTATGAAATAAGGACTAAAGTGTCGAAATGTGAAAATGTGAGGGCTATTTTGTAAAATGCCCTAATTATGTGTGTTTGGACTAAATTGAATGAATTCGTGATTGAATGATTTAAATTTAAATGTGTATAGACCAAGAAAAGAGAGGTTCGGATCGAGATCGAGGCAAAGATAAAGTGCTCGATTAATCAATCGTTTTAGTATTTCGACGTTCGATGTAAGTTCGGATATAATACCAGTTGTTAAATTATATCTATGTGATGAGAATTGGTTGAACGCATAGTTAATGAATAGAAATGTATTCTATATGAAATCGAGTAATGAGGCACTAAGTGTGCGAATTAAGAAACGAGAAAGAGATGATTAGCACTGTATGTGCGAAATGATAAGAAGCTTCAGCTTATTGATCTGGCACTGTGTGTGCGATACAGAATTAAGTTCGGTTTTGTATTAAGGCACTAAGTGTGCGATCTTAATTAAGTTTCGGCAATGATTTGAGCACTAAGTGTGCGATTGAGTTTAAAAGATATCGAGTAGTGAATGAGGTATGGTATCGAGCATCGATAAGCAAGAACGTTTGTTTACTGAGTGTTGGCAAAGGTATGTTTGAACCTATGTGGTTGATGATAGTTTTAAAGGTTAAATGAATGGATATTTGAGCATATGGTTGAGGATGATAATGTGTTTAATTGTATATCTATCTATGTGATGGTTTATTTATGTATTAATGTCGCATTATTGAGAAGTATGTGTTATATTACGAACTTACTAAGCTTTAAAAGCTTAATGTGTGAATTGTTTCTCTGTTTTACAGTGTCAGTAGAGCTAGCTCGGATTCGGGGATCGTCAGCGACTTGATCACACTATCGGCAATATAATTCGGTACTTTTGAAATATGTATATAGATGGTATATGGCATGTATAGGCTAGTAGTTATGGTACATTTTGTGATGTTGGAACCTTGCCATGTGATTTGGCTTGGAAGTTGAATAATGTTGATACTTATATGAGCTATGGAAATGATGAATATGGCATGAGATAGCAAGAATGGAAATGGTATGTTATATATGTGGTTTGTTTGATAATAATGATGGATAAAATGTGAACTTGTAGTAAGAATTTCATGATGCTTGGCTTATTTGATTGAGTTGTGATCATGGTGCTTGAATGGATTTATTTGAGTAGGAATTGAGAACATGAATAGATGGTATTATTGAGGATTAATTGAAGTATAAAATGGTATGTTTTGGTTGCCAATTGGGGTATAAATGCATGAGATTTGAAGCTTGTAGGTGAATCAATGTGTGGGAGGCAAATTTGGCCTTGAAAATGGCTTATAATTGCCCACACGGTTGAGCACACGGGCGTGTGGCTCGACTGTGTCGTTTAAGTTTACCAAGTGAAACAAGTCAGTAGCGACCACGGGCTGGACACACGGGCGTGTGACTGGCCGTGTGGTGCAAGTACGAGTCCACCACGGGTGAGGCACACGGGCGTGTCTCAGGCCGTGTGGACAAGTCAGTATGTATGCCCTGTTTTGGCACGGCCTGGACACATGGGCGTGTCTGGTAGCCGTGTGAGGCACACGGCCTGACCGCACGGGCGTGTGACCTCTGCAATTTTGAAAAATGTGCAAATTTCCAAGAATTTTTGAATGTGTTCGGTTTAGTTCTGACCTCTTTTTATCACATGTTTAAGGTCTCGTAGACCGTAATAAGGGACTATATGTTTATATTTGAATATGTTTGATTGATGATTGACTTTGTGTCATGAAATGGATGTGAAATGTTTTGATTGATTGGTAATGCCTCTTAACCCTATTCCGGCGACGGTTTCGGGTTAGGGGTGTTACATTTTATTGGTATCAGAGTTACGGTTTAGTCGATTCTCGGACTAACGTAGCGTGTGTGAGTCTAACTATACATGCCATATATATAATTGCGTTAGTGTGATGAATCCTGACAGTTGAAAATGTGTTTTCATATAGTAATGGATTCCGATCAAGCAGTTACTGACGATGTTGAGAGTAACACGCCTGCTCCCGCTCAAGGGACAGCGCCGGCCACATCTAGGCCGAATGATAGTAGTGAGGGAGGAGAGGCTAAACAAGCCTTCTTCTGAATGATAAGTGAGTGGTTTTTGGAGTTCGTTCGAACGAATCCGGCTGCTCCACAACCTCCACCCCCACAAGTACCTGTTGTACCACAAGTGATAGATCCGATCCGATTGAATAAGCCTCCTGTGGATAAAATCTGTAAGTATAGGGTCGAAGAGTTTAGGGCCACAACTGACGATGATGCCGAGCGAGCTGAGTTTTGGCTCGAGAATACTATTCGAGTGTTTGATGAGATGTCGTTGACACCTGATGAATGTATTAAATGTGTTGTTTCGTTGTTGAAGGATACCGTGTATAACTGGTGGAAGACATTGATATCTGTGGTTCTGAGAGAGGGAATCACCTGGGATTTCTTTCAAGTTGAATTCTGAAAGAAGTATATTAGTCAATGATTTATTGATCAGAAATGTAAAGAGTTCCTAGAGCTGAAACAAGGCCGCATGTCTGTTACTGAGTATGAACGGGAGTTTGTGAGATTGAGTCAGTATGCACGGGAATGTGTTTCGACTGAAGCTACTATGTGTAAATGCTTCATTGAAGGGGTGAATGAAGACATTAAATTTTTGGTTGGGATACTTGACATAAATGAATTTGTTGTGTTAGTTGAAAGAGCTTGCAAAGTCGAGGAGCTCAGTAAAAAAAGAAAGAAAGCATATTCTGAGGCTAGAGATGAAAGAAAAATATTGATGAGTAAGTCGTCTCAACCTTCGACGAAGAGATTTAGAGATGCAAGTAATCGATCAAATGCTTCATTTGGACATCTGAATAGAGACCGTGCAAGACTAAGTGTTGGTCTGAGAACTCAAGCTCCAATTGAATCAAGTGTTGGAAGTGCTAAAAGCAACAAACCTGAGTGTAGACAGTGTGGAAGGCGACATGTGGGAGAATGCTGGGGCAAGTATAACAATAGAGTTTGTTATAAATGTGGATCACGAGATCACTTCATTTGAGACTGCCTAAAGATTGCTGAGGAAAAAAATGTTCAGAATGTGAGATCGAGTAATGTGACGGCTAGGAGTAGACCACCCAGAAACACCGGGAATATTAGTGGGAGCCAAAGAGGGGATACCGATACAGCTATGAGATCAGAGGCGAGAGCACCTACCCGAGCCTATGCTATACGCGCACGAGAGGAAGTGTCATCTCCAGATGTCATCACTGGTACTCTTACTCTATTCGATACTAATGTGATTGCATTGATAGATCCAGGTTCTACTCATTCCTATGTGTGTGTGAATCTAGTATCAAGTAAGACTCTACCTGTTGAGTCTACTGAATTGGTGATTAGAGTATCGAACCCCTTAGGCAAGTGTGTCTTGGTGGATAAGGTGTGCAAGAACTGTCCGTTGATGTTTTGAGATGTTTGCTTTCGGGCTAACTTGATGTTGCTACCATTCGATGAATTTGATATAATTCTGGTTATGGATTGGCTCAATTTGCATAATGCCTATGTGAATTGCAAAAGGAAGAGTATTGATTTGAAAAGTCAAAACGGTGAGATAGTTCGAATTGAATCCAGCGATTTGAATGGGTTGCCAGCTGTTGTATCTGCGATGAAAGCTTTGAACTATGTGAGAAAGGGTTGCGAAGCTTATTTGGCATATGTGATTGATACAAAAGTGACTGAAAAGAAAGTTGAATCGGTACCTGTGATTTGTGAGTTTCCAGATGTGTTTCCTGAAGAATTACCGGGATTACCTCCAATTCGAGAAGTTGAATTTGGCATTGAATTAGTGCCGGGGACTACTCCTATCTCAATAGCTCCGTATAGAATGGCACCAACGGAATTGAAAGAGTTGAAGTCTCAGTTGCAAGAGTTGACCGATAGAGGATTTGCACGATCGAGTTTCTTGCCCTGGGGTGCTTCTGTATTGTTTATGAAAAAGAAAGATGGCACTATAAGGATGTGTATTGATTATCGACAGTTGAATAAAGTGACGATAAAGAATAAGTATCCCCTGCCACGTATTGATGATTTGTTTGATCAACTGAAAGGAACTACAGTGTTTTCTAAGATAGATTTGAGATCGGGCTACTATTAGTTACGAGTCAAAGAGTCAGATGTACCGAAAACTGTTTTCAGAACAAGGTACGGGCATTATGAGTTTTTAGTTATGCCTTTCGGACTAACAAATGCTCCTGCAGTGTTTATGGATCTGATAAATCGGATATTCAGACCGTATTTGGATCGTTTTGTTGTGGTGTTCATTGATGATATTCTGATTTATTCATGTGATGAGATGCAACATGCCGAGCGTTTGAAAATTGTGTTACAGACTCTACGTGAGAAGTAATTGTATGCAAAGTTTAGTAAATGTGAGTTTTGGTTGCGTGAGGTTGGATTTCTAGGGCATATTGTATCAGCTGCAGGAATACGAGTTGATCCGAGTAAGATCTCAGCTATTCTAGAATGGAAACCTCCAAGGAATGTGTTTGAAGTCCGTAGTTTTCTGGGACTAGCGGGATACTATAGACGCTTTGTGAAAGGTTTCTCGATGATTGCGACTCCGTTGACGAAGTTGCTACAGAAAGATGTTAAATTTGAGTGGTCAGAAAAGTTTTATCAGAGTTTTGAGCAGTTGAAAGTGTTGTTGACGGAAGCACCAGTGTTGGTTCAACCTGAATCGGGCGAAGAATTCATAGTTTACAGTGATGCATCATTGAATGGTTTGGGCTATGTGCTGATGCAAGAAGACAAAGTCATTGCATATGCTTCAAGGCAGTTAAAGCCGCATGAAAAGAACTATCCGACGCATGATCTTGAATTGGCCGCGATTGTGTTTGCGTTAAAGATTTGGCGTCACTACCTATTTGGTGAGAAAAGTCATATTTATATTGATCATAATATTTTGAAGTACTTGATGACTCAAAAAGAATTGAATTTGAGACAGAGGAGATGGTTAGAATTGTTGAAAGATTATGAGCTTGTGATTGATTATCATCCGGGCAAAGCTAATGTTGTTGCTGATGCCTTGAGTCGAAAGTCTTTAAATGCTTTGCGAGCTATGGGTACTAAGATAGATCTATGTGATGATGATTCAGTTTTGGCTAAGTTGAAAGTAAGGCCGATGTTCGTACGTCAGATTTGTGATGCTCAGAAAAGTGATAATGAGATAATAGCAAAACGAGCTCAATGTGATTTGAATTCTGATTCAGGATTTCGAGTTGATAGTGATGATTGTTTGAGATTTAGAGATCAGATTTGTGTTCTGAAGAATTCAGAGTTGATTCAGTTAATTTTGAATGAAGCTCATAATAGTTGTTTGACTGTTCATCCGTGGAGTACAAAAGTGTATAATGATTTGAAACAGTTTTATTGGTGGCATGATATGAAACGGGACATCTCTGACTTTGTGTCGAAATGTTTAACTTGTCAGCAAGTTAAAGCTGAACATCAGGTTCCGTCTGGATTGTTACAACCGATTATGATTCCTGAGTGGAAATGGGAGAAAATCACGATGGACTTTGTGTCAGGATTGCCATTATCTCCGGGAAAGAAAGATGCAATCTGGGTGATAGTTGACAGATTTACGAAATCAGCTCATTTTATTCTGGTGAGAAAAAATTATTCACTTGACAAATTACCCAAATTGTATATTGCTGAGATTGTGAGATTGCACGGGGTGCCAATATCCATTGTGTCTGACAGAGATCTGAGATTTACCTCGCGATTTTGGAAGAAATTGCAAGAGGCTTTAGGCACAAAGTGTCACTTCAGTACTGCTTTTCATCCGCAAACGGATGGACAATCTGAGCAGATCATTCAGGTTCTCGAAGATATGTTGAGGTGTTGTATTCTTGAATTTGAAAGTGCATGGAAAAAGCATTTACCGTTGATTGAGTTTGCGTACAACAACAGTTTTCAATCTAGCATTAAAATGGCACCGTATGAGGCTCTTTACGATCGAAAATGCCGAACTCCATTGTATTGGACTGAGCTGAGTGAGAATAAGATTCACGGGGTTGATCTAATAAAAGAGACTGAGTAGAAGTGAAAGTGATTCGTGACAGTTTGAAAGCGGCCTCAGATCGTCAGAAGTCTTATGCAGACTTGAAATGGAAGGATATCGAATTTGAGATTGGTGACAAAGTGTTTCTGAAAGTGTCTCCGTGGAAGAAAATACTTTGATTTGGCCGAAAAGGCAAGCTGAGTCCAAGGTTCATCGGGCCGTATGAGATCATTGAACGAGTTGGGTCAGTTGCTTATAGATTGGTGTTGCCACCCGAGTTGGAAAAGATTCATAATGTGTTTCATGTGTCGATGCTTCGACGGTACAGATCTGATCCGTCACATGTGATTGCTCCTACTGAGGTTGAAATTCAGACAGATTTGTCGTATAATGAAGAACCGATTTGAATTTTGGCACGAGAGACCAAAGAGTTGAGAAACAAAAGAATTTCTTTAGTGAAAGTGTTGTGGCACAAACACGGAGTAGTAGAGGCTACGTGGAAGCCTGAGAACATTATGAGAGAGCAATATCCACACCTATTCACTGGTAAGATTTTCGGGGACGAAAATCCCTAAGGGGGGAGAGTTCTAACAGCCCAGTTTAGACCCTAGTCAGAACAGTGGTTTCGAGACCACAAATCCGAGGTCAGAAAAATATTTTAATATTATTTTTGCTGTTTGCAGTATGTGAATTAGCCTGTGTAAAATTTCTGTGAGAAGATTTTATTGATTGTGTGTTTAATTTGCGAAAAGGACTTCATCGCATAAAATGTAAAAGCTGTATGCTGATTTTTAAGTGCCTAATTATTGTTGTCTTTATAAATTGGAGGTTTTATGATGCAATTAGTCCATTATATAAGTTAGTGGATGGAAAAAGGACTATTATAACCTTATTATGTATGTTTATACATTAAATAGTAAAGGCTAATTAAGTAATAATAATAAGTTATTATAACAAAAACATGAAAAGATGCCATGTTCATCTTCTTGGTGTCGAATATAGAAAAGAAAAAGGAGGAAGAAAAGCTTTGAATATTCGGCTAGGGTTAAGCTTGATTTAAGGTAGGTTTGAGCTCGGTTTTTGATAATTTTTACGTTTTTCGTAATCGTTGCTTCATCTACTTCAAAACCCATGCTTAAATTTTTTGAATTGATGATGAATTTGAAATGTGCCATGGATGGATTCATGAGCTTTGTGAAGTTTGGTGATGGATTATGAAAGATATGTGTTAGATTAACATATTTTGTCTTTAAATTTTTGATGAATTTGAGTAAATTAGGCTAAATTGAGAAAAGTGTAAATTGAAGGACTTAAATGTTAAATAAATGAAATGTGAGGGCTTGTTTTAGCATGGGAAGAATTCGGTTAAGCATATGTGATATGAAATTTTATGTATTTGATGATTTTATGAAATAAGGACTAAAGTGTCGAAATGTGAAAATGTGAGGGCTATTTTGTAAAATGCCCTAATTATGTGTGTTTGGACTGAATTGAATGAATTGGTGATTGAATGAGTTAAATTTAAATGTGTATAGACCAAGAAAGGAGAGGTTCGGATCGAGATCGAGGCAAAGATAAAGTGCTCGATTAATCGACCATTTTGGTATTTCGACATCCGAGGTAAGTTCGGATATAATACCAGTTGTTAAATTATATCTATGTGATGAGAAATGGTTGAATGCATAGTTAATGAATAGAAATGTATTATATATGAAATCGAGTAATGAGGCACTAAGTGTGCGAATTTAGAAACGAGAAAGAGATGATTAGCACTGTGTGTGCGAAATGATAAGAAGCTTCGGCTTATTGATCTGGCACTGTGTGTGCGATACCGAATTAAGTTCGGTTTTGTATCAAGGCACTAAGTGTGCAATGTTAATTAAGCTTCGGCTATGATTTGAGTACTAAGTGTACGATTGAGTTGAAAATATATCGAGCAGTGAATGAGGTATGGTATCGATCGATAAGCAAGAACGTTTGTTTACTGAGTGTTGGCAAAGGTATGTTTGAACCTATGTGGTTGATGATAGTTTTAAAGGTTGAATGAATGGATATTTGAGCATATGGTTGAGGATGATAATGTATTTAATTGTATATCTATCTATGTGATGGTTTATTTATGTATTAATGTCGCATTATTGAGAAGTATGTGTTATATTACGAACTTACTAAGCTTTAAAAGCTTACTGTGTGAATTGTTTCTCTGTTTTACAGTGTCGGTAGAGCTAGCTCGGATCCGGGAATCGTCAGCGACTTGATCACACTATCGGCAATATAATTCGGTACTTTTGAAAGATGTATATAGATGGTATATGGCATGTATAGGCTAGTAGTTATGGTACATTTTGTGATGTTGGAACCTTGCCATGTGATTTGGCTTGGAAGTTGAATAATGTTGATACTTATATGAGCTATGGAAATGATGAATATGGCATGAGATAGCAAGAATGGAAATGGTATGTTATATATGTGATTTGTTTGATAAGAATGATGGATAAAATGTGAACTTGTTGTAAGAATTACATGATGCTTGGCTTATATGATTGAGTTGTGATCATGGTGCTTGAATGGATTTATTTGAGTAGGAATTGAGAACATGAATAGATGGTATTGTTGAGGATTAATTGAAGTATAAAATGGTATGTTTTGGTTGCCAATTGGGGTATAAATGCATGAGATTCGAAGCTTGTAGGTGAATCAATGTGTGGGAGGCAAATTTGGCCTTGAAAATGGCCTATAATTGCCCATACGGTTGAGCACACGGGCGTGTGGCTCGACCGTGTAGTTTAAGTTTGCCAAGTGAAACAAGTCAGTAGCGACCACGGGCTGGACACACCGGCGTGTGACTAGCCGTGTGGTGCAAGTACGAGTCCACCACGGGTGAGGCACACGGGTGTGTCTCATGCTGTGTGGACAAGTCAGTATGTATGCCCTATTTTGGCACGGCCTGGACACATGGGCGTGTCTGGTAGCCGTGTGAGGCACACGGCCTGACCGTACGGGCGTGTGACCTCTGCAGTTTTGAAAAATGTGCAAATTTCAAAGAATTTTTGAATGTGTTCGGTTTAGTTCCGACCTCTTTTTATCACGTGTTTAAGGTCTCGTAGACCGTAATAAGAGACTATATGTTTATATTTGAATATGTTTGATTGATGATTGACTTTGTGTCGTGAAATGGATGTGAAATGTTCCGATTGATTGGTAATGCCTCTTAACCCTATTCCGGCGACGGTTTTGGGTTAGGGGTATTACAGCTTGAAGGCAAATTGATTGAATATGCCTTACATAGTTACCTCAAAATAGAATGAATGGTAAGTTAAGTACCATGTTATACGAACTTACTAAGCATTTTATGCTTACTTAGTTTTATTTCCCTGTTTTAGAGTAAATCGGAAGCTCGTTGGATTCGATGCTTGGCGGAGATCACTCACACTATCCATCGGCCTATATCGGTATATATGGTAAATCAATTATGGTTGTAATGGCATGTATAGGATATATTGGCCATATTGGCATGTAAATGTAAATGATGCTTGTAATCTAGCCATTGGAATGGCTAGTAATGGTTTGTTTTAATATACTTGTAATGTCAAACTATGGTAGCTACATATATGTTAAGTAGTTGATCTATTATGTCTAACATATGGACTAAACTAAGGCAAGGTTATGAACATGTATGCATGTAATGGTATGCCATGTTGAATGATAGAATTTGTTTAATTTGAATGCTTTGAATGGTTGGTATTGGATGTGTGTTTCAAGTGCAGGTCATGGATATGATTTTGGGTGAGAAATGAAACTAGAAATGGCTTTATTTTGTCCACATGAGCAGACACACGGGTGTGTGTCTAGACCGTGTGTGACACACAGCCGGATATGTGGGCGCGTAGTTAGGCCGTGTGTCCCCTGCACCCTAAATTTTGAGAAACAGAATGCTCAAAATTGAGCACACAGGTAGAGACACGGGCGTGTGTCTCAGCCGTGTGTGCTACACGGCCTAGAACACGGGTGTGTGTCTTGGCTGTGTGAAACCTGCACCTAATTTTGAATTGAATTAATTAACCACACGGCCTAGCACACGGGCGTGTGGCATGGCCGTGTGCACAAGTCAGAAAGTTACACGGGGTCGAACACGGCCTGCAGCACGGGCGTGTCCCTTGGACCACACGGGCGTGTAAGCCCTGCACCTTGGAAAATTTTTGAAATGTCGCAAAAAATTCCTAGAGTTCCCGATTAACTCTCGACTCGATTCTAATGCTTGTATTGGGCCTCAAGGGTCCAATTAAGGGACGTTTTGAATTATTTCGATTAATGAATAGTAATTTACATGAAATATCTGAAAGTGTTTTGAAAATTCCCAGTAATGCTTCGTAACCCTGTTTCGGCGACAGACACGGGTTAGGGGTGTTACATTTAGTGGTATCAGAGATACGGTTTAGTCAGTTCTCGGACTGAACGTAGCGTATGTGGAGTCTAGAAATACATGCCATTATATAACTTGTGATAGTGTGATATCTCCCAACTCTGGTGAAAATTGTTTTGCAAATAGACAGAGATGCTTTCCAACCAAGCTAATTCCGACACTATTGAAAGTGATACACACGTGTCTGAGTAAAAATGTTGCTTACGATAAAAGGGGACTTGTAAAGGTATGAAATAAATGTTTTATAATGGACACGTTAATGATAAATGTTAAGTGATATGTGTGTATTTATGAAAGCTAAATTTTAAGGCTTACGATCTCTACCCCCTTACCAGTACAGTTTTATGCGATGAAATTCATAAGATTTATATAGATTAAGCTCATAAGTGTGAAAGAAGAGTTCAAAAGCTGAATGATTAATAATGTAGTCAAAATCGAGAATGAGTTAATAAGTAAAGACGGTATTAAAAGAGATATCAGATTTTTCTGATGATTATTCTGAATATGTGATGTCATTGTTAAGAAAGAAGTTATTCATGAGTAAATGACTTATCCAGATATGATATTTACAAAATGGATTAGCCGAAAATTTCTTCCGAATTGACTCTTTTAGTGAACTGAATAATGTAAGATTGTTGATGACTTCATTAGTCAGTGGAATGGTGATGAAATTGTAAAGATATTTGAATACAGCTGTTATAATTGAGTATATTACAGCAATCTCTTCTGGGTATTCTATATGTTCTGTTATCCTCAGAGGCATATGAAATTGTGCATGTACAGATGCAATATTTATCATATTGGAAGGCTAATAAATTATGATAGATGGAATTACTGAAAGTCTGGTTGATTCATGAGCGGTATTGCTCTATCATACTTGGGTTTTCTAATTTATCATGATTGACTTAAGATATTATGATAAGGTTCATATGATATCATTTCTACTTCTACTGATTGAAGCCCTGAATTGTGAATATGAAAGTTATATTGCCTTTATCACAGTTGTTTCTACTGAGTATGCGTGATATTACTCTTCTGAATTTTCTCTGAGATATCATTAATCTCTTTATTATGTAAACATGGGTTACTTGTGAAAGATATTCTTTGACCGGAGGTAATTACATTTATTACCATTATAAATATTGACTCGATCATGAGGTATGGTGATAGAGATCACAGATTATAGAAACTGTGTTACTGCATAGGTTATTATTGGGGCCACTTTCAGTATTCCCTCTTTTAAGTTGAGGTGCACTATTGATATTGAAGTGTTGCTTTATCTATACAGTTGAAATGTCGGTCATATTAATGCACTATGGTTTTAAATCTATCTGATGGTTGTGGCTTTGGAAAAACTCAAAGCTTCAATGCTAATAATTGAAATAGCTACATTGATGACCCAGTTATTACAGAAAAGAGGTAAGATTTGAATGGACCGATAAATATCGAAGAAAGTTTTGACCCGATTAGAAGCTCATTGACCAAGTATTAATTGCAGTTCGGCTGAATCGGATAAGGAATTTGTTATTACAAAGATGTATTATTGAATGGGATTAGATTATGTTTTGATGCAGTAAGGCAAGGTAATAGCCTGTACTTTCAGACAGTCAAAAACCACATGGAAAGAATTACTCGATACATGGTGTAGAATTGTCGGCTATTGTTTTTGTATTGAAATCTGACAACATTACTTGTTTGGTAAAAAATGTCATAATTCACCGATTATAAAAGTTTGAAGTATCTGATGTTGCTAAAAGATTTGAATCTGAGATAGTGTATATGGTTTGAAATGTTGAAAGATTATGATTTGATAATGGAATATCACTCGGAAAGAACGAATGTGGTTACAAATATTCTGAGTAGAAAATCTCTGCATACTTTGCAAGCCATGGATACCGATTATGATTGTTTGATAATAGCTCAATTTTAGCTGAGTATAGAGCTAAACCGATGATTTTACGACAGATCAGTAAAACTCAAAAAAGTAATAATGAGTTGTAAGTTAAATGAATACAGTGTGAAATAATTTCTGATTCAGAATTTCAGAATAGATCTGATTAATGTTTGTTATTCAGAGACAGAGTCTGTGTACTGAAGAATTTGGAGTTTATACAGAAAATTTTACATGAATGATCATAGTGGTACTATGTCTGTTTATCTGGGGAATGATAAAATGTATAATGATTTGAAAAATATGTATTAGTAGCTCGAAATGAAACGTGGTATTTTTGAATCTGTATTTAAATGTTGGATGTGTCAGCAAGATGAGGATGATACTTTCAAGATAAGTATAGTCAGTGAAAATATCGAAATGGAAATGGGACAAAGTTACCATAAATTTTATATCAGGATTATCCATATCCGTAACGCCCCGAATTTGGGCTTAGAAGAAATAGGACATGAGCGTAGGAACATATAAAAGTTTATGTGTGCAAGGAAATAACACAAGTACCTATCTGCTTCAGTGGTTAAGTGATTTAGCAGTGTTTTGGAGTGTCTGAGAAGTCTTGGGTTCAAACCTGGGCTTTAGCAAAAAATTTAGTTTTAGTGAATAAAATCATTGGGATCTAGATAGAAGGTTCTTAAATATTTGTGGTTAAATTATGACACAAAAAGAGCATGTGGTCTAGTGGCAAGGTGGCGTTAGGAGTATGCATGTGGTCTGAGGTTCAAGTCAGGGCGTGTACAGATATTTTGGTTGTTCCTTGAATAAACCTGGATATTAGCGTGAAGGCTTTATAAAATATTGAGGATAAGTTATGTCATAAAGAGCCTATTGGCTTGATGGTAAGTGGCGTGATAAAGATTCAAAGGGGGATGGTGTTCGAGTCACGCCTGGAGCGAAGAAATATTTATTTTGCTAACATGGGACGGAAAGTGTTGGAAGTAGATTCGAGCTCTGTTGAGTGAAAGTTTGAACTGGTCTTGGAGTTGTTATGGAGGATATCCAGGAGAAAATCAAAGAGGGATAAGGGGAGACAATCGAGGAGTTTGAGTGAGAGGAGAGTTGTGCTGTTTGGGGGAACTCAAACTTTGACAATTCGGCTGGGGGGGATTGTTAGTCATTTTTCATCTTTGGTCTAGGAGTTGCTGAATTCTCCTTGCTCTCCTCCCATTGTTCGGCTTTTGGGTCTTTTTCGAAATTATTTTGGTTGCTTTCTCTCGGTGACCGAATGTGTTAGGCACTTTTCTTTTCCTCTGTTGCCGAATCCCCCTTTTCCTCCTTTGTATTCCTTGGCTTTTGGTTCATGGCCGAACCTTCTTGTTCTCCTTTTCAACATTTCTTTCCTTCCTCTATTTTTCTTCCTTTCGGTGTTCTTTTGTTTATGGGTGTTGGCCGACTGTCTCTATACTCTGCAGTAGTGTTGTGGTTTCAGTCTTGAAAGGGTTCTGACGAATTGGTAGGTAGTCATGAGTCCCCTCCTTCGACTCTTTGTTGGTTCTTTATGTGTTCAATCTGTTTTCTTCTATCTTTCTCGAAAGCTGAGTGCTTCTTCTCATGATTTCTTTTTCGTTCTTGTCTTCCTTGCGATGTGGCGGTTTGTTGGGTGTTAAGGGCTTCAGTAGAGTGAAGAGGTGCAAGTGACTGAAGCAATCAAAACCTTTTCGTTCATCTGTCAAGGTAAAAGAGTCATCTTGTCCTTTCTGTGCATAGGCTGAATATCCCTATGTTCTGCAAATTTGATATATTCGAATTGAGGCCACTTATAAGGCTTATCTTGTTTAAGAATCGGTTTTGTGATGCAGATAAACCATAAAGGCGTGTGATCACTTCTGGATAGTGGTTTTGGAGGACTAAAGTCACCTCATTCAAGCAAGGTAAGGAAGGTGGTTTGGATTAAGTGTCCATAAGAGGGTGTTTTACCCTAATGATTAAAGGATTAACGTAGGTCATATTTGAATTTAGGTTGGGTGCTCGTAGATCTTGGAACGACTCCGTAAAAAGGCGTGTAATCACACTATCTCTGCTGTGAATCGGCAGATGCCGAAAAGCCGAACCTTCGGCATTTGAGGCCTCACGAGCGTGCGATCGCTTGGGTGGTAAAACCGAGCCCACAATCATGGGAGATAGCCTGTAGAGGCCACCACGAGCGTTCTCGTGCTCTTGGGCCGTTATGAGCCTCGTTGGGCTGAAATGGGTCGTGTGGGCCCAATAAGGCTCATGGGCCCCACACGGAATAAATCCATGATAAGTGGTAAATACTGGACTGGGCTATATCATTCGCATAACCGTGACTGAATATGGGCTAAATGGGCCACACGAGCGTGTGGGCCCACTTGGGCCGAATATTGGGCTTTGGGCCCATTTACACCGTTTCGATCATATATGTTATCCGTGTCGCTCGAAGCGACTGTAGACCTTCGGGAAGGTTGTAAAATGACTAAAATACCCCTAAAGAGTGAAATGACTAAAATACCCCCATAGAATAAAATGACCGTAATACCTCTGTAGGGTAAAATGACCGTAATGCCCCTATAGGGTAAAATGACCGTAATACCCCTGTAGGGTAAAATGACCATAATACCCCCATAGGGTAAAATTGACCATAATACCCCCATAGGGTAAATTGACCGTAATACCCCTATAGGGTAAATTGACCGTAATACCCCCATAGGGTAAATTGACCGTAATGCCCCTATAGGGTAAAATGACCGTAATGCCCCTGTAGGGTAAAATGACCGTAATACCCCTATAGGGTAAAATTGCCTATAATACCCCCATAGGGTAAATTGACCGTAATACCCCCATAGGGTAAATTGACTGTAATACCCCCATAGGGTAAGTTGACCGTAATGCCCCTGTAGGGTAAAATGACCGTAATGCCCCTGTAGGGTAAAATGACTGTAATGCCCTTGTAGGGTAAATTGATCGTAATGCCCCTGTAGGGTAAATGACTATTTTCCCCTCGAGGGTAAATGATTGATTTGTCTGCGATGTAAATGATTGATTTGTTCGTGATTTGTATGACTGATTCTGAGCATGGCATTTTGCATACACGACATACTGCATGGGGTTGGGATACTGCTATGGAGGAAGTATCAGATTGGTGGCTCGCCACAATCATTTATTCTGCTTGGCTTTGCCACATATTCTGTTATTGGCAGCTTTGCTGCTATTCCGTTGTTGGCAGCTTTACTGCGATGCTACTGATGGCTTTGTGCCGATCATATTATCGTTACTGATGGCTGTGTGCCGATCATATTACCGTTACTGATGGTTATGTGCCGATCATATTACCGTTACTGATGGCTGTGTGCCGATCATATTACCGTTACTGATAGCTGTGTGTCGATCATATTACTACTACCGATGGCTTCGTGCCAATCATATTACTATACTCATGTCGTTATAGCTATCCTGTTTACGGCTCTTAGCCATTTCGACATCTTGGCACTCCAAGCTTATTATTACCGCAACTATCTTTGCGATATTGGTGTCTTTGGGGTGGGTGGGTCGATTTTATCCCCACATGGTATGTTGGTTGGTACGGGTGGTGTGTTGGCTGGATTGGGATGGGTTGCATGATTGCATTGTTGCATTTCTATTATCGACATCATCATTTGTATTGGGCTTAGGCCCACATGTATTTTGTTTTCGATTACTCATTATTGTAATGGGCTAAGGCCCACACTGCATCTTATTCTTGAATAGGGCTCGAGCCTGCATCATTCTTGTATGATAGGGGATTACACACCGAGTTCTCGTAACTCACCCTTTTCTTTCAACTATGGTAATCCCCACCTTAGATGATTTGGAGTCATGCGAGGACTCGGAGGTGGCCACACGTTCGCTAGTATTTTATTCTAGACCTAATTATTTAAATTTTTATATTGGGTTGATATTTATGTAATAAGGCCTCTGGTGATTTTAATTTCTTTTAATTGGGTTTAATTTCATGTTTTAAACTACCAAATTGATACAAATAAATTTTCAAAAATAATAACTATTTTAAAAAGACAAACTCACATTTTCAAACTTCAAAATGACATTCATTAGAGTAGCTTCCGCGGGTTTTTAACCAACTAAGAAACCAACAGTAACAAACATGGCTATCGTTTAAAAACGGATTTTTCTCAACAAGTCTGATTTCAAAAAACACTTCGATGTGACACGTCAGATTCGGTCGTAACGTCTAGGCCGGGTTTGGGGTGTTACACTGTCTACGAAAAAGAAAGATACTATTTGAGTAATTGTCAATTTTTTGATGAAGCCTGCACATTCCATTCTGGAATGAGTGGATTTCCCACTTGATAGATTGCTTGAATGATCTGTTTTTGAGATTGTCAGATTATATGATGTGCTAGCTTTTGTTATTTCTGATAGAGATCTACAGTTCATATTCCGATTCTAAAACAAGTTACAAGAAACTGTGGGTATATGGTTGCATTTTAGTACCGTGTTTCATTTTCAGATGGATGATCAATCTGAACATATGATTCAGATCTTGGAAGATATGATTCGATGTTGTGAACTTGAATTTGAAGGTAACTGAGAAAAGTATTTACCTTTGGTTGAATTTGCTTATTATAATAGTTAACAGTCAAGTACAAAATTATACTGTACGAGGCTTCATATGGTCACAAATGTAAGACTTCGGTGTTTTGGACGGAGTTTAGTGAGAAAAGATACATGTAGTAGGTTTGATTCTTTGAAACCGAAGAAAGATGAAGTGATCTGAGACAGTTTAAAAGTAGTATTTGATCGTTAGAAATCCGATCTGAATCTGAAATGAAAAGAAATGGAGTTTCAGATTAGCGAAAAAATATTTTTGAAAGTTTTGCCATGGAAGAAAGTTCTCCGGTTTGGCAGTAAAGCTAAATTAATTCTGTGGTTTAATGGGTCATATGAGATCATTGAAAAGAATTAGACCTGTTGCGTATTGATTGGTATTATTATCAGAGTTCTACAGACTTCACAATGTATATGAGTATATGTGTTATGACAGTGTTGATCAGACCCATCATCTGTTATTACTTTTATAAATGTTAAATTCAGCCTGACACAACTTACAGCGAGAGATCAATTGAAACTTTGACACTTGAAGAGAAAAACTGAGAAATAAAAAGGTAGCTTTAGTAAAAGTTTTCTGACAATGACATGATATAGCGGGAGCTACCTAGGAACTAGAGGAAACTATGAGAAAATAATCTCTGAATCTCTTTACTGGAAAAATTTTCGAGGACAAAAATTTCTAAAGGGGGGAGAGCTATAACAGCCCAATTTCGGTGAAACCGAAAAAGTGGTTTCGGGACCACAAATTCGAGCCAAAAATAAAAATTTATTTTTATTTTATTATATGATCCGTATTATACTAGAAATGACACGTGAAAATTTTGATAAGAAAATTTTACCGATTATGTGTTTAATTACAGGAAGGACCAAATCGCATAAAATACCAAAGTTGGATTCTAGTAGCTAGAAGGATCAAATAGCTATGGAATTCAAAACTTAAGGTCCTTATATGGTAATTAGACCATTAAAGAAAGTATGTATATATTTTGGTATGACTCATACATGGAAAAATAAAAAAAAAGGCTAAGGACTAAATTGGAAAGATGAAAAGTTATTAAATGACAATTTAATTAAATGAAAAAGAAAACAATTTCATATCATCTTCCCCAAATATTTCCATGGAAACCCTAGGAGAGAGGAAGAAGACTTATCAAGTTTATTTGGGTAAGTAATCAAGCCCCATTTTTAGTAATTTTTATATTTTTGAAACCGAGATAGTCTAATCTATCTATTTGGGGGATTAATTTGAGAAGCTATCAAAGTATGGAAAATGGTTCATGGATGTATATGCTGAAAATTTTAAATTTATGGTAGAAAATGAAAGGTTGTTGATAGATAAACAACTTTTACAAAGTGATTTTTGATGAAAACATGATTTAGGGACTAAAATGTAAAGTTGTGAAATTTGATGAAAAATTTTGAATTTTAATGAATACATGTGCTGTAAATTTTGTAATGGGATTTTGGTCAGGCTTTGAATAGGGAGTAAATTGCACAAGTTTCATTTTACGAGCCTAGGGACGAAATCAGAATTTATGGAAAAGATAGGGGAAAAATGGTAATTTTGCCTAGGATGAAAATTAAGTCCAATTGAATGTGAAATATGGTAAATTGATGTTAAATTTACTCGTATAGATCCGGATAGACCAAATTCGGAGCTAGAACGAGGAAAGAGGAAAATGTCGGATTTGTAGATTTTACGTACACGAACGTTGTCGAGGTAAGTTCGTGTAACTAAATTGTATATGTTTTTATGCTTGAATTTAATGTTTTGTTTGTGAATTGTATAAATTCCATAAATATGTGAAATGATCACATACTATTTAAAGCCCGATAAATTAAAGCGCCCGATTAATTATAATGCCCGACAAATGATAAATGATAAAAATGTTAATTTTATGCTTGAGTTGATGGTGAACATTTGAATTGCATAAATGCATAAATATATGAGATTGACCACATGCTTGATAATGCTTGAAGGATGCTAAATTTCGTTTGAATAAAATGGAAATTCGATGGATATGTGATTTCCCGAAATGAATGAGGTCCTGCATTTGTTGCTGACGGGATGTAGCTCGGACGAGTAATCCTATTGACCTCATTACAGAAAGGATTTAGCCCAGACGGGTAATCCTGATATGAGTCCTCTCGAGCATATGTTATGGATTGGTTTAGCTCGGACGGGTAATCCAGATCAAGCTCTTTAGAGCATATGTCATAAAAAGGATTTAGCCTGGACTGGTAATCCTATTGTATACATGTGTGCCTTGAGAGTGTACTCTCTAATATAGTACCCTATGGGTACCATTAGACATGAATTGACGGATTCTGATTCGTACACCTCGAGTGTACTACCTGCGTATCCATCGATATTTCAGATAAATTCAAAGGGTAAAAGTTCTTGACATGAGAATATGTGAATAAGAAATGAGTTATTACACATATCGGCCTGAAATACATGAAAATGATGATACGTGATAATTGATATATGGAAATAGGAAATGATGATATTGTACATGGAATTTATTTGATGAGTATGTACATCCTTGATTTTAGACTTGTACACTTTGAGTGTACTAATCGTGACCTTGATATTTCGAGTAATATGGGTAAAGTTCTGATATGAAAAGATCTAAACTCGAGATGAACTATTATGAAATTATAATTGTAATATAAAGAAATGATTTATACATGTTAAATGACTACATGTTGTGAAAAGTTTATGTGCATGGAAACTTGATTGTTGTTTAGCCCTTATATGTTTGTGATGTTATTATGGATTATATGACTAACAAGGGCAATGAGGATATGTGTAGGGCTTGAAGGCAAATTGATTGAATATGCCTTTCATAGTTACCTCAAAATAGAATGAATGGTAAGTTAAGTACCATGTTATACGAACTTACTAAGCATTTTATGCTTACTTAGTTTTATTTCCCTGTTTTAGAGTAAATCAGAAGCTCGTTGGATTCGAGGCTTGGCGGAGATCACTCACACTATCCATCGGCCTATATCGGTATTTATGGTAAATCAATTATGGTTGTAATGGCATGTATAGGATATATTGGCTATATTGGCATGTAAATGTAAATGATGCTTGTAATCTAGCCATTGGAATGGCTAGTAATGGTTTGTTTTAATATACTTGTAATGTCAAACTATGGTAGCTACATATATGTTAAGTAGTTGATCTATTATGTCTAACATATGGACTAAACTAAGGCAAGGTTATGAACATGTATGCATGTAATGGTATGCCATGTTGAATGATAGAATTTGTTTAATTTGAATGCCTGGAATGGTTGGTATTGGATGTGTGTTTCAAGTGCAGGTCATGGATGTGATTTTAGGTGAGAAATGAAGCTAGAAATGGCTTTATTTTGTCCACATGGGCAGACACAGGCGTGTGTCTAGACCGTGTGTGATACATGGCCAGGTACATGGGCGTGTAGTTAGGCCGTGTGTCCCCTGCACCCTAAATTTTGAGAAACAGAATGCTCAGAATTGAGCACACGGACAGAGACACGGGCGTGTGTCTCAGCCGTGTGTGCTACACAGCCTAGAACACGGGCGTGTGTCTTGGCCATGTGAAACCTGCACCTAATTTCGAATTGAATTAATTAACCACACGGCCTAGCACACGGGCATGTGGCATGGTCGTGTGCACAAGTCAGAGAGTTACACGGGTCGAACACGGCCTGCAGCACGGGCATGTCCCTTGGACCACACAAACGTGTGAGCCCTGCACCTTGGAAAATTTTTGAAATGTCGCAAAAAATTCCTATAGTTCCCGGTTAAGTCCCGACTCGATTCTAATGCTCGTATTGGGCCTCGAGGATCTAATTAAGGGACGTTTTGAATGATTTCGATCAATGAATAGTAATTTACATGAAATATCTTAAAGTGTTTCGAAAATTCCTGGTAACGCTTCGTAACCCTGTTTCGGTGACGGACATGGGTTAAGGGTGTTACAGTATATGAATTGATGGATTACGGATTTGTACACTTCGTGTGTACTACCCGTGTATCCAATGATATTTAAATGGTTCAACGGGCAAAGTTCTTATATGAGACAATCTGAATTCGAAATGAATTATTATGGAAATATATTTTAAATACATGCATATGATTTGTACATGTTATATGGTCACATGATGTGGAAAGTATATGTTTATGGAAATTTGATTATTGTTGAGCTCATACATGTTTCTTGATATTCAAATGAAATATATGACTAACATGGTTGATGAGGATATGTGTTAGGGCTTTTGGCCAATTTGATTTGAATATGCATAGAATGCTTACCTTTAATGTGATTAAATGGTAAGTTAAATTCCATTTTATATGAACTTACTAAGAATTAAATGCTTACTCTATTTTATTTTCCTTGTTTTATAGTAATTTGGAAGCTCGTTAAGGTTTGAAGCTTGTCGGAGCTACATCACACTATCCATCGGCCTTTTCAGTATATATAGCAAACTAAATTTTGGTTATAATGGCATGTATAAGCTAAATTTGCTCAATGATGGCATGTAAATGTTTGGTTGAAATTAGCCATTGGTATGGCTTGCGAATGGTATATTTTGATATGTATATATATATGGCCTTAACATATATGATATGTGTTTGAAATGGTTGAATGATGGAAATCATATAGGCATATTGATGATAGGCTTGAGATAGCATAATTGGTAAAATATGCATATATGTGTAAATGGTTGTTTTGGTAAGTTTAGATACTTGAATATATGTGATGATATGTTAGGTATAAATCTTGATTTTGGGTTGAATTGAAGGTCTTGTTGTGACTTGTGAATGTCCAAATTGTTATTTTTAGGTTGATACCAAGTTTGGGTGAGAAATGTGGCTTGGAAATAGCTTATTTTTGTCCACACAGACAGAGACACGGGCATGTGTCTCAGTCGTGTGTGACACATGGACAGGTAACACGGCCGTGTGTCCCCTGTATTTTCAAAATTTGCATAAGTCAATATACTCATAATTGTTCACACGGGCATATGGTTTGGCCGTGTGCCCCCTGCATCTTTTAAATTTCAAAACAGAATACTCAAATTATTCACACGGCCTAGCACACAGGCGTGTGGCTTGGCTGTGTAACCCTTGCACCTTATTAATGCAAGTTAGTATGCTCACACGGCCTAGCACACAGGCGTGTGGCTTGGCCGTGTGACCCAATTCAGAGAGCTCCCAAGTTTGGACACGGGCTGGGACACGGTTGTGTCCCTAATTCGAATGCCCACATGGCCTGGCCACACGGGCGTGTGTCCCCTGCACCTTTGAAAAATTTTAATATTTTCTAAAAAAAAATTTGAGTACCCGGTTTAGTCCCGACCTATTTCTAATGTGTATTTTAGGCATCGAGGGCTTGTATAAGGGACTTTATGATTGACTTCTGATATGAATATTATATGATGTGAAATATCTGTTTACTTGATCTGTAAATTCCAGTAATGCTCAGTAACCCTGTTTCGGCGACGGATATGAGTTAGGGGTGTTACATTTATTGGTATCAGAGCTATGGTTTAGCCAATTTTTGGACTAATGTGGCATATACGAGTCTAGCTATACATGCCATTATATAACCTGTGATAGTATGATATCTCTTAACCATTTTAAAACATGTTTTTCATCTAGCAATGTCATCCAACCGAGCTGATTCCGAAGAAGCTGAAAGTAATGCTTAAGCCTCTGTACAAAGAGCAGCCTCAAGTATTAGAAGGCCCGTATCTGAGGGCCGAGGAGGAGAGGCTAAAGAAGCCTTCTTTCAAATGATGGATGAATAGTTTATTGAACATGTAAGAACAAACCCGACTGTACAACAACCTCCACCCCTCTTGTTTCTCAACTGGTTCCCGATATGCCTCAAGGTACAGAACTTATTAGAACTGGTAAGCCTCCTGCTGATAAAATTTGTAAGTATAGGGCAGAAGAATTCAGAGCTACAGCTGAAGATGATCCTGAAAGAGCTGAGTTCTGGTTAGAAAACACTATTAGAGTTCTTGATGAACTATCTTGTACACCGGCTAAATGTCTTAAATGTGCGGTATCTCTGTTAAAAGATTCAGGTTATCAATGGTGGAATACACTGATTTCTGTTATACCAAAAGAAATGGTCACTTGGGAATTTTTTCAATCTGAGCTTTGAAAGAAATACATTAGCCAGAGATTCCTTGATCAGAAACATAAAGAACTTTTGGAGCTTAAACAGGGGCATATGACAGTATCTGAATATGAACGGAAATTTGTTCAACTGAGCAAATATACTAGAGAATGTATTCCGACTGAAACTGCAATGTGTAAGTGGTTTGAAGATGGTTTAAATGAATACATAAAATTTTTAGTTGGAATTCTTGAATTAAAAGAATTTGTTGTATTGGTTGACCGAGCATATAAAGCTAAAGAGTTGAGTAAAGAAAAAAGAAAAGCTAATATTGAAGCTAGAACTTCAAGTAAAAGATTTACGGGAAAGTCACACCAGTCAGCATCAAAGAAATCAAAGAAATATTATGACCGTTCTACTACCTCTGCGGGGTACTCCAGTAGAGACAGAAGTACCTGACGCTCTAGTCTAAGATCTCAGACTGCATCTGTAGTGAGTGTGGGTAGTGTTAGAAACACCAAACCTGTAACACCCCTAACCCGTAACCATCGCCGGTCTAGGGTTAAAGGCATTACCAGGCAAACGGAACTTTTTACAGACATTTCATAATACAACTCAACGAATTAAATCAAAGTGTCCCTTAAATAGGTCTACGAGACCTTAAACATGCCTTAGAAATGGGTCGAGACTAAACCGGGATCATACAAAATTTTTCCGAAAATCAAACATTTTTCAAAGTTACAGAGGTCACACGCCCGTGTGGGCAGGCCGTGTGCCCCCCCACGGCCTCAGACACGCCCATGTGCTCGGGTCGTGTCAAAATAGGGCATACATACTGACTTGACCACACGGCCTGAGACATGCCCGTGTGCCTCACCCGTGGTCAAGCCTGACTTGCAACACACGGCCAGTCACACGCCCGTGTGTCCAGCCCGTGGTTGAGTCTGACTTGTTTTAAAATACAACCACGAAGGACACGGTCGAGCCACACGCCCGTGTGCTCAACCGTGTGGGAAATTATAGGCCATTTACAAGGCCAAAATGCCACCCACACCTTGGATCATCCCTACAAGCACATACATGCATCATTCCAAACACTTATGGCAACCAAAAACATACCCAATTGACCATCTATTTTGCTCATTCAAGAACATTTCATCACAACATCTTATATGCTAATTAGCCCAACTAAATCACAAGTATATCCAAGAATGATTCATCCACAACTTACCACAATAATAAGACATCTTCTCATCAATGATATACCAACTTTGCATCAATAAGCTTACCGTTACTGTGACCATTACATTAGTCATTAAACCATACCAACCAAAGCATCATATAACATGACTACTCACTCATATCACAACCAATTATCTAGCCATATCACATGGCTATATACATATCTCAAGCATAATTCAAAGTGACTAGCCTATACATGCCATACTTTAGTATATACACTTTCAAAAGGTACCAAAACAGGATTGAGTAGTGTGATGATGATCCTCGACGATCCCCGAGCCTTCCGTAGCTTTAACGATCTATAAAACATAGTAAACACACACAAAGTAAGCTTTCCAAAAGCTTAGTAAGCGATATACAAATAAACTTAACATATAATGCACATAATCATATTAATACAAGATTATTAATGTTTCTCAATTGCAAATTCATAATATTTTCTTTGGCTCATTTGTTTAGCCAATTCTTACCCACAATTCATAGCTCAAAGTATCACTTTTGCTCATAACACAAATCATGCATATATCATATTTTATTTCATCAAATCTATGCACATAATTCACCTTGGTAAGTTCATATGTAACGCCCTGGAATTTGGGCCTAGAAGTATTGGGCCTTGAGCAAGGGAACGGTTAGGAAACTATGCATAAAAGTTTATGTGAGCTAGGAAATGACACAATTAAATGTCTGCTCAAGTGGTTAAGGGTCCTGAGAGGAGTTGGAAAAGTCCTAGGTTTAAACCTGGGCTTTAGCAAAAATTTTGGTTTTTCTTTTAAAGGAACCTCGACTTTGGCCTTTAGACCTTTTATTTCATTGAAGATAAAATGTGACACAAGAGATCTTGTGTTGTGGTGGCTAGTGGCGTGTTGGGCATTTAAAAGGGAGTGGGTTCGAATCCCATGGCTTGTAAAAAGGGGGTTTTATTTTATGTCTCTGTGGCGTGAGAGGTGGAGTTTGATTCAAACTCTGTAGAGGTGGTTGGAGAATTGGTCATTAGAATTTGAATGGAATTTGAATGGGGGGAGGTTGGAGTAAATCTAGGAGAAATCGGTGGAGATTTTTAAGAAATTGAGGTGTGAGGGGAGTGATAGCCGAATTGGGTAGCTAGAGTAGGGGAATTCGGCTAAGAGAACTCATTGGGTGCATTTTCGGCATTTTGTGAGAGTGTAGAAGTCGATTATCCTCTCTGCTATTTTGGGTTCTTTCCTTGTGGCGTTTCGGGTTTTTCTCTCCTTGTGGCGTTTCGTGCAGTGTTTTTGACAATTCGGGTCTTTCTCTTTTCAACTTTGTTTCTCAACTGTTGTTCACTTTAGCCAAAACACAAATACCAAGTGCCTTCTCCCTTGAAACTTCTCTTTTCTTCTTCACATTTTCTCTCTGCCGAATTGGCATTCTTCTTCTTCTCTTTTGCTAAATCGAATTAAGTTTCTCCTGTTTCCTCTCTTCTTAAGTAATAGTCGAATACCTTGCCTCCTCCTCACACCTTCTAAAACTCTGACAAGCCGATCACTGCATAGACCTTCTCATACTTTCTTTTTGTCATTCCATTTCTGTTGCGAATCTATTATTACCCTTTCTCTTTGTCACCAAGTCGAATATTGGGGTAAGTAATTAGGTTGTTTCTTGTTACTTTTCGGTTTTCCCTTTTAGGATTATCGTTGTTACTATTTAATGATCTCTTTTCAGTTTATCCTCTTAGATCAAATGCAATATTCCACTCTCGTGTGCCGCTCCCTTAAGTCAGTATTCAGTTCTGGGGGATTTGGTAAGTTGTTCTCTGTCTTACTCAAGTTAATGTGATGGGTGTAAACTATATCTTTAATCAACCCTCTAACAAGATCTGTTGTTATGCAGTGAGTGGTCAATCAACAATTGTGGGAGTCTAGCCAAGTGATTTTAGGGTTAAAGGCTATACTCCTGTTTACCAAGGTTAGTGGTAAGGGCAGTGTAGAGATTCAGGGTTTGTGAATCTTATTAACGATTTAAGGACTGATTGAATTTTTGGATTGAATCTAGGTTGGTGCTTTTGGAATTTTGCAAGTGGTCGCTAAAAGGTGTGTAATCATACACCCAGTATTGTTACGGTCAAAACGATGGACAATGGTGTGTATTCACACCCGTGTCTATCTGTGAATCAGCAAAAGTCGATAAGCTGAAATGTCAAAATGTCGGCATTCGAGGCCTCACGAGCGTGCAAAAGCACGTGGGCTAACTGATCCCCAAATCATGGGTAGCAGACTGCAGAGGCCACCATGTGCGCTTTCGTGGACTGGGGCCGTTATGGGCCTCGATGGGTCAAAATGGGTCGTGTGGGCCCAATGGGCTTGTGGGCCTACACGGGTAAAATCCTCGGTAAGTGATCATTGATAGGTTGGTTTATGAGGCTCGCGATGCCGTATGTGAGTCTAGACTAAATGGGCCACACGAGCGTGTGGGCCCACTTGGGACCAATAGCGGGCTTTGGGCCCATATACACTGTTCTTGCAGTGTAGGTTATCTGAGTCGCTTGAAGTGACGATAGACCCTCTAGGAGGTCGTAATAAGTACCGAGACCCCAATATTTGTAAAATTACTGAAATACCCCTGTAGGAAAAATGATTATTTTGCCCTTGAGGGTAAATGACTGACTTAGACTATGAACTTGACTGATTTGACTATGGTTAAGTGACTGATATGCTTTTAATATATGTTTAAATGACTGTTACTAAGCATGGCCATTCTGCATACACCTGTGATGATTGAGCATGACATACACGACATTTTACATGGGTTTGGGACATTGTTACGGAGGAAGTGTATGGCCCGTTGCCGTTCTGTACAAGGCTTCCAGCCTTTCTGCGATATTTATGGCTGTTAGTCATTCTGTCTACGGCGTCGAGCCGTTCTGTTGACTTTGTGCTGCAACTGGTGCTAAGCTTGGTGTGTTGGCTGGGTGGGTCGATTTTATCCTCATATGGTGTGTTGGTTGGTACGGGTGTTGTATTGGTTGGATTGGGCTCGATTTGCATGCGTATATCCGCATCATCGATCATCTGTTTTCGTAATGGGCTTAGGTCCACCTGGTTCTGTTAATGGGCTAAGGCCCACCTGGTTCTGTTAATGGGCTAAGGCCCACCTGATACTATGTCTATGATGGGCTCAGGCCCAGTCTGTTTTTGCATACCGTATATCTGACTATTTGTATTATAAGGGATTACACACTGAGTTTTCACAAACTCACCCTTTTGTCTAACTGTATAGGTAATCCCCAGCCTTAGGCGATTTGGAGCCGCGAGGGACCTGGAGGTGGCCACGTGAACACTGATTTTCCGCTTGAGAATTAAATATTTGAATTTTATACTTTGGGTTTTAATTCTGTTATAAGGCCATTTGAGGTTTTAACTTCTTGCTTCAACCTGTTAGATTAGGAAAAACGGGTTTTTCAAATAATAACTGATTCCAAAGAAAATCACGCATTGCAAATTTTAAAGTTTACAATTAGAAAAGCTTCCGCGGTTTTTAATTCAGATTAATAAACTGGTAACAAATGATATGACCAATAATTGGTCAACATGTTTTGATTTTACAACACCAACTTTTTCAATAGCAATTAGTTAAAAGGGATTTAAAACTTTAGTCAAGAACTTTCATCGACAAGACCAGTTTTCAAATCAACACTTCGATGTGACACGTCAGATCCAGCCGTAACATTTAGGCCGGGTTTGGGGTGTTACATTTAGTGGTATCAGAGCCAAGTTACAAAACTCGGCTGTGGAATGGGTTTTCAAAATTTTGAATTACAAGAGGTTGGTTTCAAATATGTGAAGTGTTTTGAGGTATTTTTCTGAAAAATGTGGCACACTGAGTCTCCGGCACCAAATCTATAAGTTCTCTGACTTTGTTTACTGTTATAGACTGAAATGTTATACTGAGAAACTACTATAGATAGTAGCACTGCATTGAAACTCCATAGATAGAGTAAACTGAAAATCTGTAGTGAGCTTGCGAATGCGAAACAAACTCTAAACTATTGTTTCTCATAAGACATCTGCTTAATTACTGAAATTGTAACTAAATTGCATAAAAAAATTTAATTCAGATAATACGCAAAGAGAAAATGAGCGCTAGAAGGGGTACAAGAGGCCGTGGTAGAGGCTGTGGTAGTGCTAGTGCTGGGTCTTCGGCGTCAGGCCACATGCTCAATGTTGAGGCGAGGGAAGCACCAACTTCACCGATAGCTAAGACAGGGTCGTTTGATCGAGCGGCTGGGGATGACGCATTGTCCCAAGCAATGTTGAGGATTCTAGAAAGGGTTGCGGGTACTGCTAGGTCGAATACCGTTACTGCGGGCCGCGGGTCAGTTATAGAATGACTTCGGTCAAATGGAGCAGAGATCTTTAGGGGAGTTTCTGGGGTGGCCCCGAGTGTGGCAGAATACTAGTTGGAGACCACCGAATGAAATATGGATGACCTCGACTGTACATCGGAACAAAAGTTGAAGGGTGTTGTGTCCCTGCTGAGAGATGAAGCCTATCAGTGGTGGCTTACGGTAAAAGAAGGTACTCCGTCTGACCGATTGACCTGGGAATTCTTTAAGTCCACGTTTCAGGGAAAGTATGTAGGCGCCAGCTATGTCGATGCTCGTAGGAAAGAATTTTTGAATTTGGTTCAAGGTGACAGATCTGTGGCTGAATACGAGGCAAAATTTTTGCGACTTAGTCGGTATGGCCGAGGAATAGTAGCAAAGAATACGAGCACTGTGTTCGGTTTGAGGACAGCCTCAGGGACAGCCTTCGAGTGTTGATAGCTCCACAGAGGGAGCGAGACTTTGCCGCATTAGTAGGGAAAGCTAAGATTGCTGATGAGGTAAAGCGCGCCGAGCGTCAGAACCGGGAAAAGGAAATGAGCTGAGATAAGAGGGATTTAGAACCCTCCAATTCGGATCGGAGGCCTAAGAGAAAGGCCAGAATGCAAGGGCCAGTTCGGGTTAGGGCCCCTGTTGCTGTTACTGGATCACAGCCTTGTGCGGGTTGTGGGAGCTATCATTGGGGTGACTATCGGAAAAGGACTGGGACGTGTTTCAGGTGCGGATCTGTAATAGTCTGGTTTATACCCTAGTCAGAACAGTGGTTTTGGGACCATAAATCCGAGCTTGAATAATATTTTAATATTATTTTCTGTGCCGTTGATATGTGATTAAGTATGTGTGAAAGTATCGTATAAAAATTTGTCTGTTTGTGTGCTTAATTTGAGTAAAGGAATAAATCGCATAATTCGTAAAAGTGGCTTTCTATTTGATTAATGGCCAAATTGATGTGGCTTTATTATTGCGAAGTCCTTAAAAGGCAAAGGTCCATTTTTGGTTATAGTGGACGGTATTAAGTGTGGTTATGCATATATTATATGTTTGTATAAGTTTATATTATATGTTAAATTAATATTATATTTCATAAGTTATATTAATAAAATAAAATGCATTAAATAAGGCCATTTTCATCATCTTGGCCGAAAAAAAAAGAAAAGAAGAAAATAAAAAGAAAGCTAGGTTTCGGTTAAGAGGCCGGCTGATCCGAGACCGGCTACGAGCGGTCAAGAGGGAGAAGCTAAACAAGCTTTCTTCCAGATGATGAGTGAGTGGTTCACTCAGTTTGTTAGAAATAACCCGACTGTTTCGCAACCTCCGCCCCCGATTAATCCCCCTCAGACTACAGTTGTGCCACCGATTATGTATCCGAATCTATTGAATAAGCCTCCGGTTGACAAGATCCGTAAATATGGGGCTGAAGAGTTCAAGGCTACTAATGATGATGATGCAAAAAAGGCCGAGTTCTGGTTAGAAAACACAATCCGGGTATTCGATGAAATGTCTTTAACTCCAGATGAAAGTATTAAATGTGTTGCTTCGCTATTACGGGATGCAGCCTATCAGTGGTGGAAAACCCTAACTTCTATTGTTCCGAAAGAGCGAGTCACGTGGGACTTCTTTCAGATTGAATTTCGGAAGAAATTTATCAGTGAGAGATTCATCGATCAGAAACGAAAGGAACTTCTGGAACTGAAACAGGGCCGAATGTCTGTTACGGAATATGAACGAGAGTTCGTAAGACTGAGTCAATATGCTTATGAATGTGTATCCACTGAAGATGGCCTTAATGAAGATATCCGCTTACTAGTCGGGATTTTAGAGATAAAAGAGTTCGTTGTGCTAGTTGATCGAGCGTGCAAAGCTGAAGCACTCGGGAAAGATAAAAGAAAAGCTGAGTATGAAGCCAGAGATACGAGAAAGATATTTCCGAACAAATCATTTCAGTCTGCTTCGAAGAAATTTAAAGATGAACTAAGTCGTTCGAGAACTAATGTGGGACATTTGAGTAGCGATCGAGCTAGATCACAGTTGAGCTCCAAAACTCCGGCAACTTCAGTAGCAACTGTTGGAAATGTTCGATCCGAACGACCTGAATGTAAGCACTGTGGCAAAAGACATTCGGGAAGCTGTAGATTGAACGATCGAGTCTGTTTCAGATGTGGGTCGTTGGAACATTTCATCCGTGATTTCCCCAAGTCTATTGAACCAGACATTGTTCAGAACTCGAGATCCGATAATGTTGCAGCTAGAGGTAGACCCTCTCGAAATGAAAGAAATGTCAGTGGTAGTCAGAGAACTACGAGAGATACCATTGCGAGATCCGAAGCTAAAGCGACTGCTAGAGCGTATGCTATCCGAGCTCGTGAGGAAGCTTCATCTCCAGATGTTATAACGGGTACATTTACACTTTATGATACTTCTGTGATTGCATTGATAGACCACGGTTCTACTCATTCGTATATATGCATGAATTTGGTAACCGAAGAAACTTTGCTGTAGAGTCTCATCGAGTTTGTTATAAAAGTATCGAACCCCTTAGGTAAAAGTGTCTTGGTTGACAGAATATGCAAGAACTGTCCGTTAATGTTTCGAGATATCTGTTTCCTTGTTGATCTGATGCTACTACCGTTTGATGAGTTTGATATAATTCTGGGTATGGACTGGTTGACATTGCATGATGCTGTTGTGAACTGTAAAAGAAAGACTATCGATTTGAGTCGTCAGAATGGTGAAATAGTTTGTATTGAGTTGAATGATTTGAATGGATTGCCTACTGTGATATCTCTGATGAAAGCTCAGAGTTATATGAAAAAGGGTTATGAAGCTTATTTTGCTTATGTGATTGATTGGAAAGTGTCTGAAAAGTAAGTTGAATTAGTGCCAGTTGTTTGTGAGTTTTCTGATGTATTCCCTGAAGAATTACCGGGATTGCCTCCGATACGTGAAGTTGAATTTGGTATTGATCTGTTGCCTGGTACGACTCCTATTTCAATAGCACCGTATAGAATGGCACCAACAGAGTTGAAAGAGTTAAAGTCTCAGTTGCAAGAGCTGACTGACAGAGGGTTTGCTAGACCGAGTTTTTCACCTTGGGGTGCTCCTGTTCTGTTTGTGAAAAAGAAAGATGGCACGATGAGAATGTGCATTGATTACCGTCAGTTAAATAAGGTGACCATAAAGAAGAAATATCCGTTGCCCAGAATTGATGATTTATTTGATCAGCTAAAAGGGGCTACCGTATTTTCTAAGATTGATCTGAGATCGGGATACTATCAGCTACGAGTGAAAGACTCAGACATTCCAAAAACTGCTTTCAGAACAAGGTACGGACATTATGAGTTTTTAGTTATGCCTTTCGGACTAACGAATGCTCATGCTGTTTTTATGGATCTGATGAACAGAATTTTCAGACCGTACTTAGATCGATTTGTTGTTGTATTCATAGACGACATTCTGATTTACCCACGGGATGAAACTGAACATGCTGAACATATGAGAATCGTGTTGCAAACTCTGAGAGAAAAGCAATTGTATGCGAAATTTAGTAAATGTTAATTCTGGTTGCGTGAAGTTAGTTTTCAGGGACATATTGTATCAGCCTCTGGAATACGAGTTGATCTGAACAAAATTTCTGCTATTCTGGATTGGAAACCTCCGAAGAATGTATCTGAAGTTCACAGTTTACTGGGACTTGCTGGTTATTACCGCAGATTTGTAAAAGGCTTTTCGGTAATAGCTACTCCGTTAACTAAATTGCTTCAGAAAGATGTGAGATTTGAATGGTCCGATAAATGTTAGAAAAGCTTTGATCAGTTGAAAACTCTGTTAACTGAAGCTCCAGTGTTAGTACAACCAGAATCGGACAAAGAATTTGTAATATACAGTGATGCTTCGTTGAATGGTCTGGGATGCGTATTGATGTAGGAAGGCTAAGTAATAGCTTATGCTTCAAGACAGTTGAAGCCTCATGAAAAGAACTATCCGACGCATGACCTTGAGTTAGCTGCGATTGTGTTCGCCCTAAAGATTTGGCGCCATTATTTATTCGGTGAGAAATGTCACTTATTTTCAGATCATAAAAGTCTGAAATATTTGATGACTCAGAAAGATTTGAATCTGCGACAGAGAAGATGGCTAGAGTTGTTGAAAGATTACGAGCTTCTGATAGATTATCACTCGAGTAAAGTAAATGTCGTTGTTGATCCGCTGAGTAGGAAATCATTTTTTGCATTACGTGTTTTGAATGCTCAATTAGATCTGTTCGATGATAGTGCAGTTGATAAACCGTAAAAGTAACATATTTTAATCCCATATTTAGTATGCTTTTGGATGAATTATCCCTTATTTTATGTAAAAAGGTTCTCTTAATCCTTTCTTTTCATGATATATACTCAGGAAAGAACCAGGGGATGAAAAGAACGCAAAACGGGCTTAAAACGGGACAAATGGGCCAAAGCATGAAATCGACACGGCCTGGACCAAAGATCACACGGCCGTGCCTCCTTAAAGATCTCGAACACGGCCTGGACCACGATTCGTACGGTCGTTCCTCATTAAAGAAGTTCGAGCACGGCCTGGCCACGATTCACACGGGCGTGTGCCATGGCCATGCCCTTGCCGCGGCCAAGAGAAGTTTTACTCGGATTTGGATGCTTGGAGGCAAAGAAACACACTCCAAAGTCTAATTAAACCCCCAATTAGGAATTTCACTCAAATTAGGATACTTGGAGGCCAAGTAACACATCTCAAAGCCTATATAAACACCCTAGGGGGCAACTTAATCGGGGAGTTCGGCAGAAGCCTTCTGCCAGGGCTTTTGTCAGGGCAGTTAGCAAGGCCAAGGAGCCAAGCCGGAAAGGTCAGATTTGTGGGAATCACTCGAAGATAGTCAGTTGATCCATCTCAAGAAGTCGGGATTCTACTCAAGACGGCGGATATCTCCTTCAATTCCTTCAGGGGGTTTTAGGGATTTCTTATGTTTTGTTTTATCTTTTCTCTTGAGATGTTTTCTGATTTAGTTATGAACTAAACCCTTCGGATACCCGAAGGGGATGAAACCTATGATGAATCTTGTTATTGTTTTCTAAATTATATGATAAATACTTAGTTTGTTCTTAATTATGTGAGCTTTATCCAAATTCGATGTGCTTAGGTGGAGGAGGAATAGACCCTGCCTAAGAGTAGATCCAACATAATTAAGCGGAGTTGATCGCACGCCTAGAGATAGGGTGACGAGATTTTGCCGGATTAGGGTGAAACCTAATATGGGAATCCATAGATCGATTTACTACCATACGAGAGTTCCACTAATTAACCTAGGGTTAGACGTTATTCACCTCGAGAGAGGGTTTAATATACGTTAGGAAGTCTTACGGATCAAACTAAGTGAATAAATCGTATGGTTCAGTGTTAGATAACAAGTGAAGTCTAGGTGGATTCTTCCTAAGGTATCATCTAAATCAACTGAGTTTTTCCCAAGTTATTTTCCAAATTCATTCTTCTTTGTCTTAGAGTCTTTAGTTTAGTAGTTAATTAATTTAGATTAGATAAACAATCTCTCTTTATTTTTAGGCTAGATAATAAGAAGAAAGTTAGTATTAGTACTTTTAGTTCCTTTGGGTTCGATAATCTGGTCTTGCCTAAGCTATACTACTGTTCGATAGGTGCACTTGCCTCAATCGTTGTCAGAGTTGGTTTCCAAGTTCGATCATTCTTTTTATAAATTTTAAAACTCTGATTCACAGCGATCAAGTTTTTGGCGCCGTTGCCGGGGAACTAAAATATTAAGAAAGCTCTATTTTTATTACTTTAGCCTTTTTTTTATTTTCTGCAATTTATTTTTTTTTATTTTTTTTATTTTTTTTACTTTGCTAATTTTTCCTCTATTTTGCTTTTGGCAGATAATTTTAGTCTATAGAGAAGATGGCACTGAATAATTATCAGTGGCAAGCGATGAGGACAATTCCTACTAAAGCAGCCAGTGTCTTCAACCTCGACGTGGTCACTAGTCTCTCGCAGGTACACCCAGAAATACAATATGATTCAAATTTAGGAGGCGTGGCAAATCCTGAGTACCCACTCTACGGATATGGCATGGAAAACGAGCAAGCTCACTATACGGGTAACTATTCTAGACCTCAAAATAATTTTTATGATAACACTTATAATGCAGGTTGGAGGTACCATCCCAATTTCTCGTGGGATGATCAAAGTAGCCAAAGACCGAAACTTCCTCCAAACTTTCAACAACCACCTCACCAACAGAAGAGGAGTCGAACCTTGAAGAAATCTTGACAAAATTCATGGCGACTACTGGATAACCGTCTCCAAAAAGCGAGACAACACTTAATGACCAACAAGCAATGATCAAAGGGATCAAGAACCAAGTTGGGGAACTTACTAAGTCAGTTATACAACTTGCTAAGCTGATCTCAGAACTACCACAAGGAAGCTTGCCAAGCAATACTGAAACTAACCCGAGAGAGCAAAATCAAGCCATTTATGATAGTGAAGGGTTAGACGAACCAAACCCAAGGGAAGAACCTGTGGTAAGTGAAGGTAAGGTTGAAGTGTGCCATGATATACCAAAACCCCAAAACCAGCAATTACAGAGTACCAACCTCGTGTGCCATATCCCGATGCAATAAAAAAAGACCACACAGAGGAAGAATTCGGTGAATTCACACTTCGTGTAGATGACAAAACAATCACTCTTCAAGCTCTTGACTCAGCTAGGACATCGAGTAATAAAGGTACGAACGTTAATTCTATTGATAACCATTTGGTTCAACCTTCTTTATAGGAAGCATCACAAAATCACCTAGCTGAGCTAGATCTTAGACCTCGTACCCATAAAGAAATAATTCATGAAGAACTAAGGCTTCAGGTCGATGAACTAGACGAGTGGAAAACACGCTTTAAAGAGAAACTAGGAATACACGAAGTGAAACCGAAGGAAACCCCAGACGAGCTGATAGGAACAACAAATCACTTCAAAATAGGGGATCAAGTATTGTTGAATAAGGAAGACCCTCGAATCACCAATTCAGACCTCAAGGCAAACGAAGAAATCACTTTTGAGATACTTAATGTCTTCCTATACGGCACAGTCGAGGTAAGCAATCCTAAATCCATCACTTTTAAGGTAAACACTACTCGACTTAAACTTTATATCCACAACCGAATTGATCACATGAGAAAGGATTTTCACCTCCTCAAACCACCATGACCATACGAATGAGAGGTAAAGTCTAGCTTAAGACTATAAACGAGCGCTTCTCAGGAGGCAACCCGAGCACCAACCCCATTAATTTTTATTTTTTTATATTTTTTATTTTTTATTTTTTCTTTTAGCACCTAACCTGTAACACCCCTAACCCGTATCCGTCACCAGATTAGGGTTACAGGGCATTGCTAGTTATGTCACAACTTTTAATCAATCACTTAAAACATAAACAACAATCTTATAAAGAAATACACATAAATTTAAAACGGTCATATATGCATGTAAATATGTATTACATTTAATTTCTTAAAACATACTTACCCTGCTAGACCTAGGTCATATACAGCATAATCATTAAAGAACATAATTTGAACATACTATGAACATTTATGCATACTACAAAACATATATATAAGATAATTTAAAACACTCTTCATTCAATTGATTAACTAATGTAAATTTTTTCACATATATATATATACTCCAAATGGGTCATTGCAACGATTTACCAATTGGTTCATTTCATTTAATAAGTTAAGTCACCTTAACCCGATACATATATTCACATAATTAGTTCGTAACTATGTAATAATCATGGCATTTAAATAAGCATATATGAAATCACATGTACATTTCTCATGTCAAATCAAATAGAACCAACACTCAATCAATCCACTGCATACTTTAATCTGTTGACATGCGCATAATTGAGCCACAAATATTTATACAACTTGTTTATTACTCTCACATACACCAACCGTACATAATTTGCAAATCATTCAAACATATACTAATTTCCCAAATGCAACTTCTTTTGGCTCAATACACATAATAAGATCAACTTTTAAAATGACAATCTATCAAATGTTATGCATGACATAATAGACTCAAAAATAAGTCAAACTACAAACATATGCATACATATATTACCAATTGAAATCTTATAATGTTCAAGCATATGGCCGTATGCCATCAAGACCATATTCCCATCACTTGGCTAGCTCAATACTAATTCACATAAAATGAATTTGATACACATGCACCTATGAATTTCATAGCCGAATATGCCATTCAAGTACATGTCCATTAGTTACCCATATTACCCAATTACAAAGTTTACAAAGTTAACTCATGTTTCCAAATTTCACATCAAAATGATATACACCGAATTTTAATCAAATTTATTAAACTACCACACATATTCACACTCAAAAGGTCTATCAAAGACTCGTATATGAGGTTACATACTAAACATACATATTCCATCATTTTGCTTAGCATGATTTAAAACACATCCATAATCATTATCCAAGTAAACTTGTACTTTTACCATAAACAAGATTTGCATAACCATAGGTTAATTAATTAAAGGCAAGCCATTTTCGCATGGCTATAAACATTAACAAAGTATCATTCAAAATGTCAAACTAGCCTATACATGCCTTATGCGAAAATTCAACTTCTAAGAGTACCGAAATAAGTCGATAGTGTGGGTGACTTCAACGATGATTTCCCCGAGCCCGTAGCTTGATCAAAAATCTATAAAACAGAGTGAAAACATACAGAGTAAGCTAACTTAGCTTAGTAAGTCTTAAGCATCTTAACAATTTAACTAAGTATTCAATTAAATTAAACAGAATAAAATTCTTAACATTTATAAAATAACATATCACATATGTACAATCATGGCCGAACCTATATAGGTATAATTCCTCATATCAATAACAATCTCAAATAAGCAAGTAAACATACTAACTCAATGTCATTTTTTTATCACATATCCTACGTACCAAATATACGAACACATTTCTATCATCTTACTTATTCAAGAAGCATCACATATAACACGAACTTGATTCAATACATACCTTTCAGCTGAACACTCAAACTCATAGTATTAAACTTTGACTTGTTCGAATACCATCGTAACTCAGTCATTTTATTCATAACCGTAAACTCGTATTAACAATCACCGGTATAAAACCTACTAGGCGTAAGCCTGAATCATACACCGGCACTAAGCTTGCTAGACCAAAGGTCCGATATTCATTCACCGGCTATAAGCCTGCTAGGCAATAAGCCCGATATAGTTCACCGGCACAAGGCCTGCTAGGCATGAGCCCGAATATTTATGTTACCGAACCAACTAAATCACATTACACATTATCAATATCATTGCTAATTTACTTTAATACATTCGACTTTGACATACTTAAATTCACAATTTCATAATTCAGCTTGTAGACTAGATTATAATTGATACTTACGATATTAACTTGCTTAAAGACTTACCTCGACTATTGACGGACGACGAAGATCGGCTATTCGTGAATTTTTGCTTTTCCCCGATCCAAATCTGATTTTCTTTGTTCTTGATCTAAATCCAAGCTCCCAAGTGCCGAATATGCTAGGTTTTCTTCTTTCTTTTTCTTTTGTTAAATTCAGCTAAGTAAGGAAGATGACAACATGGTTTCATTTTATGTTATTTTAACATATATTATAATTTATAAAAAGTTTACTATTTTACCCTTTTTAATGTTTAATTATAAAACATAATGATATGGACAAAGTTGTCCTATGTCGTCCACTAACTCCTAAAATGGGCTAATTGCCCTTTTAGGACTTCAATTTAAAAAGCCACAGCAATTAAGCACTTTTCACTATAGTTTGTAACTTTTACACTTTACGCGATTAAGTCCTTTTATTTAATTAAACACACAAACAATCAAATTTTTATACGAAACTTTCACACATAATAATTCACATGTAGTAAACACAGAAAATAATATTTAAATATTTTTTGGACTCGGATTCGTGGTCCCAAAACCACCGTTCCGATTAGGGTCAAATTCTGATCATTACAACTCTTTCCTTAGGGATTTTCGTCCCCGAAAATCTTACCGTTGAACAAAGTCGGATATTGTTGCCTCATCGAATTCTCAGGCTCCCACGTAGCCTCTTCTACCCCATGTCGATTCCATAGTATCTTTACTAACGGAATTTTCTTGTTTCTCAACTCTTTCATTTCACGAGATAAAATACGGATTGGTTCTTCCTGGTACGTCATATCGGATTGGATTTCAATCTCAGACGGGACAATCACATGTGACGGATCTGATCTATATCTACGGAGCATCGAAACATGAAATACGTTGTGTATCTTTTCTAATTCAGAAGGCAACTTCAATCTATAAGCAACAGGCCCGATACGATCGATAATCTCATACGGTCCGATGAATCTCGGACTTAATTTGCCTTTACGACTAAATCGAAGTACTTTCTTCCATGGAGAAACTTTCAAAAATACCCGATCTCCGACCTGAAACTCAATGTCTTTACGTTTCAAATCAGCATAGGACTTTTGTCGATCAGATGCAACTTTCAAATTATCTCGGATTACTGCCACTTTCTGTTCAGTCTCTTTAATCAAATCAACCCCGTGTATCTTGTTTTCACTGAGCTCGGTCTAGTACAATGGTGTACGACACTTGCGGCCGTACAAAGCTTCGTAAGGTGCCATTTTGATACTAGATTGAAAGCTATTATTGTAAGCAAATTCAATCAAAGGTAAGTATCGTTCCCACGTACCTTCAAACTCGAGAACGCAACATCTCAACATGTCCTCAAGTATCTGAATGGTTCATTCAGATCGACCATCCGTCTCATGGATGAAAAGCTGTGCTAAAATGTAGTTTGGTACCTAAAGCATCTTGCAGTTTCTTCCGAAATTGCGACGTAAATCTCGGGTCTCTGTCCAAAACAATGGAAATCGGCACACCATGTAATCTCACAATTTGAGATACATACAACTCAAACAAGCTTATCGAGCGAATAATCTGCATTTAATCGGAACAAAATGAGCTGATTTGGTTAGTCTATCCACTATAACCCAAATTGCATCTTTCTTGCTCGGTGTCATAGGCAAGCCGGATACAAAATCCATAGTAATTCGCCCCACTTCCATTCGTGTATCATGATCGATCAAGTAACCTGTAAGGCACCGATGTTCGGTCTTTACTTGTTGACAAACTAAGTACTTTGAAACAAATTCGAGATATGTCCCGTTTCATACCGGGCCACCAATAGAACTGTCTCAAATCATTATACATTTTCGTACTACCCGGATGTACAGACAATCGGCTACTGTGAGCTTCATTCAATATCATCTCAATCAAATCTGAATTTCTCGGCACACACATTCGGCCTTTGAACTTCAAACAATCATTCTCATCAATTCGAAACTCTGATTCAGCCTTACCTTCACACTGAACTCGTCTTGTTAACAATTTTTTATCAACTTTCTGGGCATCGCGAACTTGTTGAATAAATAACGGTCTTGTTTTTAATTCAGCTACTATCGAACCATCAATAGACGTAGTCATATGTGCGTTCAACGCACGAAGAGCAAATAATGATTTTCGACTTAAAGCATCCGCAACAACATTGGCTTTTCCCGGATGGTAATCAATCACTAATTCATAGTCTTTCAACAGCTCTAACCAATTGCGTTGTCTCAAGTTTAGATCTTTTAGAGTCATCAGATACTTCAAACTTTTGTGATCTGAATAGACATGACATTTCTCCCCGAATAGGTAATGACGCCAAATCTTCAATGCGAATACAATAGCTGTTAGCTCTAAATCATGC
Source organism: Gossypium sturtianum (assembly GCA_025698515.1). Taxonomy (NCBI): domain Eukaryota; kingdom Viridiplantae; phylum Streptophyta; class Magnoliopsida; order Malvales; family Malvaceae; genus Gossypium; species Gossypium sturtianum. The sequence continues at coordinate 110,731,929 of CM046944.1, forward strand.
GTCGGGTAATTTCTTTCATGCGGCTTCAATTGTCTCAAAGCGTAGGCTACAACTTTACCTTCCTACATGAAAACGCAACCCAAACCATTCAAAGAAGCATCACTATAAATAACAAATTCTTTACCCGACTCAGACTGAACTAATCACGGAGCTTTGGTCAAAGGGCTTTCAACCTGATCGAAACTTTTTCGACACTTTTCCGACCATTCAAATCTCACATCTTTCTGTAATAGCTTTGTCAACGGGGTAGCTATTATAGAAAAACCTTTTACAAATCTTCTGTAGTAACCAGCAAGTCCCAGAAAACTTTGAATTTTAGAAACATTTTTTGGGGGTTTCCAATCGAGTATAGCCGATATTTTATTCGGATCAACCCGAATACACGATCTTTGAAACAACGTGGCCCTAAAACTTACCTCGTTTCACCAAAACTCACACTTGCTAAACTTTGCGTACAAACCTGTTTATCTCGCAAAGTTTGTAGCACTGATCTCGGATGCTCAAAGATGTTCGGTTTCATCTCTGGAGTAGATCAGAATATCATCTATAAATACTACCACAAATCGGTCCAAATACTGTCTAAAAATCCGATTCATTAGATCCATAAAAATAGCAGGTGCATTAGTAAGCCCAAAAGGCATAACCAAAAACTCATAATGTCCGTACCTCGTTCGAAATGCAGTCTTTGGCACATCGGAATCTCTGACTCGCAATTGATAATAACCCGATCTCAAATCTATCTTCGAAAACACTGAAGCCCATTTCAACTGATCAAACAAGTCATCAATCCGAGGTAACGAGTATTTATTCTTTATAGTCACTTTATTCAGCTGCCGATAATCAATACACATTTGCATAGTCCCATCTTTCTTTTTCACAAACAGTAATCGGTGCACCCAGTGGAGAAAAACTCGGTCGTGCAAAGCCCCTATCTCATCAATTCTTGCAATCGTGCTTTCAACTCTTTCAATTCGGTGAGGTGCCATTCGATACGGAGCTATTGAAGTCTGAGTCGCCCCTGTACTAATTCAATACCAAATTCTATCTCTCGAATCAAGCAGAAACCCGGTAATTCTTCAAGAAACACCTCAGGTATTCACAAACAACTCGATACGTATTCAATTTGCTTTTGGACACTTTATTATCCAACACATAGGCCAAGTAAGCTTCACATCCTTTTCTCACATACTTACGAGCTAACATCGAGGATATTACTACCGGTAACCCATTCAAGTCATTAGATTTAATCCGGATGATCTCACCGTTCTGACATTTCAATTCAATGGTCTTTCTTTTGCAATTCACCACAGCATCGTGCAAAGTTAACCAGTCCATTCCCAAAATTATATCAAATTTGTCGAAAGGAAACAACATTAAATCAGCTGGAAAACATGAATCCCGAATCATCAACGGGCAACCTTTACACACTTTATCAACGAGAACACATCTACCCAAGGGGTTGGACACACAAATCACAAACTCAGTAGACTCAACAGGCAGAGTCTTACTGGATACTAAAGTTTCACTTAGATAAGAATGAGTCGAACCCGGATCAATCAATGCAATCACAGTAGTATCATAAAGTGTGAAAGTACCGTTAATAACATCTGGATAAGCAGCATCCTCCCTAGCGCGAATAGCATATGCTCTAGCGGGTGCTCGAGCCTCTGATCGAACTGCAGTGTCCTTCGTTCCACTCTGACTGCCACCTACATTCCCTGAATGTCTGGGTGGTCACCTGCGTCGACGACGCTGCTCGGTTTAGTGTTCTGAACCGTATTTTGCTCGGCTAGCATCGGGCACTCTCGAATAAAATGGTCCGACGATCCACATTTAAAGCAGGACCAATCATGGAATCTACAACTCCCAGAATGCCATTTTCCACAATGCTTGCACTCAGCCCGGTTCTGCTGAACATTACCAACACTAGCCATCGAAGTGGCTCGGGAACCCATAGGAGGCCGATCTCGTCTAGAGAAATCTGAAGTAGCCTTATGGCGACTGGATTCATCTTTAAACTTCTTTGATGCGGAATGAAAGGTCTTACTCGATGATCTTTTTCGAATGTCTCTTGCTTCAAACTCGGCTTTTCTTTTCTCTTTCCCAAGCTCTTCAGCTTTGCAAGCTCGTTCGACAAGTACTACAAACTCTTTGATCTCGAGTATGCCAACTAACAATTTAATATCTTCATTCAGACCGTCTTCAAACCTTTTACACATAATGACTTCCATTGACACACACTCTCGGGCATATCGGCTCAATCTGACGAACTTCCGCTCATAATCAGTCACGGTCATTTGACCCTGTTTCAATTCTAGAAATTCTTTTCGTTTCTGATCGATGAATCTCTGACTGATATATTTCTTACGGAACTCGATCTGGAAGAAATCCCAAGTCACTTTTTTCTTTCGGAACCACCGATACTAGTGTATTCCACCAGTGATATGCAGTGTCCCGTAGTGAAGATATAGCACACTTCAGGCATTCATCTGGAGTACATGACAGCTCATCAAGCACCCGAATAGTGTTATCAAGCCACATCTCAGCTTGCTCCGCATCGTCATCATCATTGGCTTTAAATTCTTCGGCCCCATGTTTCCTGATTTTATCAACGGGAGGCCTGCTAGATCTCATCGGATCTATCATCGAAGGTGCTGAAGGTATCGGAGTTGGATTATTCGGGGGTGGAGGTTATTGTACAGCCGGATTAGTCCGGATATATTGAGTAAACCATTCATTCATCATCTGGTAGAAGGCTTGTTTAGCCTCCCCCTCATGGCTACTCGAGACAGGTCGAGAGTTTATCGGCGCTGACTCATGAGTGAAATCAAGCGCTACGCTCTCAACATCATCAGCAACGGCTCTGTCGGGATCCATTTACTATATAAAACACAATTTAGATGTCAGAAGTCACCACACTATCGTATTATAAAATTTAAGGCATGTATAGCTAGACTCACATACGCTACGGTAGTCCTAGAATTGACTAAACCGTAAACTCTGATACCAATCAAATGTAACACCCCTAACCCGTATCCGTCGCCAGATTAGGGTTACAGGGCATTGCTAGTTATGTCACAACTTTTAATCAATCACTTAAAACATAAACAACAATCTTATAAATAAATACACATAAATTTAAAACGGTCATATATGCATGTAAATATGTATTACATTTAATTTCTTAAAACATACTTACCATGCTAGACCTAGGTCATATACAGCATAATCATTAAAGAACATAATTTGAACATACTATGAACATTTATGCATACTACAAAACATATATATAAGATAATTTAAAACACTCTTCATTCAATTGATTAACTAATGTAAAATTTTTCACATATATATATACTCCAAATGGGTCATTACAACAATTTACCAATTGGTTCATTTCATTTAATAAGTTAAGTCACCTTAACCCGATACATATATTCACATAATTAGTTCGTAACTATGTAATAATCATGGCATTTAAATAAGCATATATGAAATCACATGTACATTTCTCATGTCAAATCAAATAGAACCAACACTCAATCAATCCACTGCATACTTTAATCTGTTGACATGCGCATAATTGAGCCACAAATATTTATACAACTTGTTTATTACTCTCACATACACCAACCGTACATAATTTGCAAATCATTCAAACATATACTAATTTCCCAAATGCAACTTCTTTTGGCTCAATACACATAATAAGATCAACTTTTAAAATGACAATCTATCAAATGTTATGCATGACATAATAGACTCAAAAATAAGTCAAACTACAAACATATGCATACATATATTACCAATTGAAATCTTATAATGTTCAAGCATATGGCCGTATGCCATCAAGACCATATTCCCATCACTTGGCTAGCTCAATACTAATTCACATAAAATGAATTTGATACACATGCACCTATGACTTTCATAGCCGAATATGCCATTCAAATACATGTCCACTAGTTACCCATATTACCCAATTACAAAGTTTACAAAGTTAACTCATGTTTCCAAATTTCACATCAAAATAATATACACTGAATTTTAATCAAATTTATTAAACTACCACACATATTCACACTCAAAAGGTTACATACTAAACATACATATTCCATCATTTTGCTTAGCATGATTTAAAACACATCCATAATCATTATCCAAGTAAACTTGTACTTTTACCATAAACAAGATTTGCATAACCATAGGTTAATTAATAAAAGGCAAGCCATTTTCGCATGGCTATAAACATTAACAAAGTATCATTCAAAATGTCAAACTAGCCTATACATGCCTTATGCTAAAATTCAACTTCTAAGAGTACCGAAATAAGTCGATAGTGTGGGTGACTTCAACGATGATTTCCCCGAGCCCGTAGCTTGATCAAAAATCTATAAAACAGAGTGAAAATATACAGCGTAAGCTAACTTAGCTTAGTAAGTCTTAAGCATCTTAACAATTTAACTAAGTATTCAATTAAATTAAATAGAATAACATTCTTAACATTTATAAAATAACATATCACATATGTACAATCATGGCCGAACCTATATAGGTATAATTCCTCATATCAATAACAATCTCAAATAAGCAAGTAAACATACTAACTCAATGTCATTTTTTTATCACATATCCTACGTACCGATTATACGAACACATTTCTATCATCTTACTTATTCAAGAAGCATCACATATAACACGAACTTGATTCAATACATACCTTTCATCCGAACACTCAAACTCATAGTATTAAACTTTGACTTGTTCGAATACCATCGTAACTCAGTCATTTTATTCATAAGCGTAAACTCGTATTAACGATCACCGGTATAAAACCTGCTAGGCGTAAGCCTGAATCATACACTGGCACTAAGCCTGCTAGACCAAAGGTCTGATATTCATTCATCGGCTATAAGCCTTCTAGACCAAAGGTCCGATATTCATTCACCGGCTATAAGCCTGCTAGGCAATAAGCCCGATATAGTTCACCGGCACAAGGCCTGCTAGGCATGAGCCTGAATATTTATGTTACCGAACCAACTAAATCACATTACACATTATCAATATCATTGCTAATTTACTTTAATACATTCGGCTTTGACATACTTAAATTCACAATTTCATAATTCAGCTTGTAGACTAGATTATAATCGATACTTACGATATTAACTTGCTTAAAGGCTTACCTCGACTATTGACGCACGACGAAGATCGACTATTCGTGAATTTTCGCTTTTCCCCGATCCAAATCCGATTTTCTTTGTTCTTGATCTAAATCCAAGCTCCCAAGTGCCGAATATGCTAGGTTTTCTTCTTTCTTTTTCTTTTGTTAAATTCGGCTAAGTAAGGAAGATGACAACATGGTTTCATTTTATGTTATTTTAACATATATTATAATTTATAAAAAGTTTACTATTTTACCCTTTTTAATGTTTAATTATAAAACATAACGATATGGAAAAAGTTGTCCTATGCCGTCCACTAACTCCTAAAATGGGCTAATTACCCTTTTAGGACTTCAATTTAAAAAGCCACAGCAATTAAGCACTTTTCACTATAGTTTGTAACTTTTACACTTTACGCGATTAAGTCCTTTTATTTAATTAAACACACAAACAATCAAATTTTCATACGAAACTTTCACACATAATAATTCACATATAGTAAACACAGAAAATAATATTTAAATATTTTTCAGACTCGGATTCGTGATCTTGAAACCACCGTTCCGATTAGGGTTAAATTCAGACTATTACATAACCATAAACTAACCAAAGTACAGATCTCCATACCACACGGCCGTGGCCATGGCCGTGTGCCCACCATAGGAAGGTACAAGGGCGGGGGCAACCACCAGATCCATAATTTTTATTTAACCCCCTTCTTCCTTTTTCTTTTCCAGTTGTTTTTCTTTTTTTCATTTTCCATTATTTACTTTTATTTTTATTTTTATTTCTTTTAATTTTATTTTATTTTCTGTATTATTTTCTTCTTTTTATTATTCATTTCATTTAGATTTAGCTTAGGATACAATAAAATTAGGGCGGCTGCTTCGAGGACTCAAATGGTTCGAGACACTTTCCCACGTTCACTTCCAATCCTATCCGGTTTCTTTTCATTGACTTCATCCAAAATTCAGGAAGTTTCACTTCTCTCCCTATCTTATGATTTTATGATTATTTTGCTATTATCTATATTTGCACATTGAGGGCAATGTACATCTTAAGTGTGGGGGGTTAACTATAGTATTATTTGAAAATCCCTGAATTATGCCTTGTCTTAAAGTAAGTTTCTCATATTATGATTAGAATGAAATTTCTGATGATTTATGATTTTTATTGATATGTTTTAGATTAAGTCATTGATAATTGTGCATTGATAATTAAATTCTAAAAATACTAGAGAATCAGCATGATAAGTCTATTTTTCAAGAATTAAAAATTTTTAGGATGTCTACGAATTTAAATATTACTTTGAAGTTTGAAATTTACGAGGTTGACATCAAAACACCCATAATTTTTGTGAGATTTTGAGCCTTATAGAGCATAAATTCTTTTTCTTGCTCACTTTATTGATTATGAGTGTGTCAACATTGATTTGTTATTCTAGAACTTGCATCGATTATACATGTCGAGACCACATCTTTGATTTGATATACAGAAATGATAAAGGCACCTAGGATTTAACCCACTTACTCCACTAAAAACCCACCTTCATAATTAACCCCTAGTGAACCCCTTTGATCCTAACAACCCCTTTTATTGACTCACCCACTAATATTAACCCAAAACCCTTTGTATATTTGTTATCACCATTCCTTGACTCCCTTTTTGTCGAGATTTGATTTTGAGCAGTTGCCTAACTATGTTCTATATTTCAGTTGTTAAAGTTCTTTATTATTACTTAGTTTGTTCTTAAAAAAAACAAAAAACAAAACGACGAAGTATATTCATTATTAGTCTTATAATTAAGTGAGCTTACATATTTAAATTCCACATCTTGAAGAAAAAGCTCGTATTATTAGTTTATGTGATTATTAAGGATTAGTTCATTTTTCTAGTTAGGTAATTTGTCAAGTCAATCTCGATTCTAACCCTCTAATCCAGCCTTTATCCACACCTTTAACCTAAGCCCCGTTATAACCCTGTTAAAGACCTTTTTATTTGTGTATCATCTCATATTATAGTGGTGGAGATTTGATTTTCATGCAAGCCTATGGGATTAACTTTTCATGTTCGACTTTTGAGTGTCTAATTTTGAACCTTAAACACTTTGAGTGGTTTGAGTGAATCTTTAGTGAGGATGTCAATCCTTGTCGATTTTAAATCAGAGGTAATTGTTTAGATGAGGGGAAACACCTATGTTTTGTGCTGCAAATGTATGACTTAGACTGTTTGAATCTTTAGGACTCTTTGAGTTGAATTGTCCATGTATAAATTATCTCTGAATTATGATGAAACACTATCAATGACTATTATGAATTGAAGGAAGTTCGTTCTAATTATGAGTTGAGAATTTTGCTTGAGGACAAGCAAAAGCTTAAGTGTGGGGATATTTGATAAACCGTAAAAGTAACATATTTTAATCCCATATTTAGTATGCTTTTGGATAAATTATCCCTTATTTTATGTAAAAAGGTGCTCTTAATCCTTTCTTTTCATGATATATACTCAGGAAAGCACCAGGGGATGAAAAGAACACAAAACGGGCTTAAAACGGGACAAATAGACCAAAGCATGAAATTGACACGGCCTGGTCCAAAGATCACACGGTTGTGCCTCCTTAAAGATCTCGAACACGGCCTGGACCACGATTCGTAAGGTCGTGCCTCATTAAAGAAGTCTGAGCACGGCCTGGCCACGATTCACACGGGCGTGTGCCATGGTCGTGCCCCTGTCGCGGCCAAGAGGAGTTTTACTCAGATTTGGATGCTTGGAGGCAAAGAAACACACTCCAAAGTCTAATTAAACCCCCAATTAGGAATTTCACTCAAATTAGGATACTTGGAGGCCAAGTAACACATCTCAAAGCCTATATAAACACCCTAGGGGGCAACTTAATCGGGGAGTCCGGCGGAAGCCTTCTGCCAGGGCTTTTGTCAGGGCGGTTAGCGAGGCCAATGAGCCAAGCTAGAAAGGTCAAATTTGTGGGAATCACTCGAAGATAGCCAGTTGATCCATCTCAAGAAGTCGAGATTCTACTCAAGACGATGGATATCTCCTTCAATTCCTTCAGTGGGTTTTAGGGATTTCTTATGTTTTGTTTTATCTTTTCTCTTGAGATGTTTTCTTATTTAGTTATAAACTAAACCCTTCGGATACCCGAAGGGGATGAAACCTATGATGAATCTTGTTATTGTTTTCTAAATTATATGATAAATACTTAGTTTGTTCTTAATTATGTGAGCTTTATCCAAATTTGATGTACTTAGGTGGAGGATGAATAGACCCTGCCTAAGAGTAGATCCAACATAATTAAGCAGAGTTGATCGCACGCTTAGAGATAGGGTGACGAGATTTTGCCGAATTAGGGTAAAACCAAATATGGGAATCCATAGATCGATTTACTGCTATTCTAGGGGGTTATTATAAGAGAACGAGAGTTCCACTAATTAACCTAGGGTTAGACGTTATTCGCCTCGAAAGAGGGTTTAATATACGTTAGGGAGTCTTACGGATCAAACTAAGTGAATAAATCGTATGGTTCAGTGTTAGATAACAAGTAAAGTCTAGGTGGATTCTTCCTAGGGTATCATCTAAATCAACTGAGTTTTTCCCAAGTTATTTTCCGAATTCATTCTTCTTTGTCTTAGAGTCTTTAGTTTAGTAGTTGATTAATTAAGATTAGATAAACAATCTCTCTTTATTTTTAGGCTATATATGTAACATCCTTAAATAGGGGCTATGATGTTTGAACTGTTTGCATGTGTATGGCTTGGTTTGTATATTAATTGAGACATTTTAGGGTCTAAGTATAAGCCAAGGTTAGGCTCGAACTATAGGAAAATTTTTATTTTTAAGCTTTGGTTAAGGGGAGTTGAAGGAGCTAGGGGTTAAGAATATTTTGTGGTAAACTTTAGCACAAGAATTTCCTTGGTAAAGTGGCAAGGAGGCGCCACTTAGGGCCTTGAGCAGTGGCGCCACAAGCAGGGGAAGGAGAGCTTGGGTTCGAGCTGCAGAAATCCCTTGCTGCTAATTCTTTTTGACGCCAGAGAGGGAAGAGTTGTGCTCAGCACGAACTCTGATGGATAACTGTTGAACAAGTTAACAAATTTAAACGGGTGGAGAAGAGAGAATTTAGGCGTTTGAATAATTCAAACTCGTTTGAACGAGGGGTCAGGAGAGATTTGAGAGTTTTGTCGAAATTTGAACTTATTTGTGGAGGAGTAATCGGTTGGGAGTCTAGAAGGGGAAGTGTCGTTTCTCCATAGTCAGGCTAGGTGACATTTTCGGCTAGTGAATGCCTTGGAGCATTCGGTTGTGTGCTAAAGCTGAAACCCCCTTAGTCTTGTCAATTTTTCTCCCTTAATGCATCATTTGAAACAAAAGCTGAAATCCCTTTTGCACCTGTCGAATTCTCTTTGAAGCACCTAGCCGAATGCCCATCTAAACTTCCTTAGTGCCATTTCTTTTTCTTCTTCTTCTCAAGGTGCTTAGCCGAATTTACTTGGAACCAATTGAGCTCTCTCTCTTTCTTCTTTGAACCGAAACCCCTTTGGTCGAATCTCTTCAAGGCCGAATCCCTTTCACTTCTTTTTCTCTTTTCTTTCATATTTGTTCAAAACCCCATCAACATCTCTTCTTCTCAAATCGACAACCTTCTTTTCTCTTCATTTTCTCTTGTGCCGAAAGTCCATCAATCTTCTCTTAATTCTTTGCAAAGCCGAATCTCTTTTGCTCTTTTTTCAAAAGCCATAGCCGAAACTCCTTTGATTGTTCCACCACCATTGCCGAAATCTCCCTTTACTCTTCTCTTCTTATTCCAACACTTTGGCCGAATATCAATCAAGGGTAGATCTCTTTGGTCTTCTTCTCTAATCGGTTTTGGAGGGGGTAAGTGTTCTTAGCCAAATCTCTTCTATTTTTCCTCTTCTTTTCTCTGTCGACTTACATAGAACCAAAAGCCAAATTTCGGCATTTGTTTTGGTTCTCATTCATCTATGAAATCAATTTCTCCTAGGTTCTTTGGGTTTAGAAGCAGTGGATCGTGGTCATCTACTCTCTCTGCCAATCGATTTCGTTAGGACTGTGGTAAGGTCTCATGCCGATTCATTCTTTCCCTTATTCTTTTGAAAAGCCGAAGGCTATTGCTTTATGTTGTTGAATGTTGGCCGATTGTAGGGGAAGGCTGAGATCTCGCATATCTCGGGTTGTGGCTAGTATTCGAAAAGTGTTAAGGTAAGGATGGTTACTAGATGCGTTAACTTTTTGGGATTTACAAGTGAAGCCGAATGGTTTTTGCTAATGATCTTGGTTTGGCCGAATATAGGTAAAGGGGGTCTAGTGCGTTAGATCGGGATCTTGAGATTCGAATCGCGTTAGTAACTGTGTGTGTAACTTACACACTTTATAATCGTTGTAAACTTGTTAATAACCTAAACTATGTTAAAAGTCGAAACTGTGTAGATTTTGATATGATACCTTTATGGGTATGAGCAAGGATTTCAGGTAAATCTGTTTTGTTGAGATTACAGTACATGATTTCTGATGATGTTATCTATGTATGTTCGATATATGTCTAATGATTAAGCATGATGGCATGAATTGTATGTGCATTGCATTATTGTGGGTGATATGAGAGGAGGGGGAAGATTGATATCTGTGACTTTGGGTCACCAGTGGTTTGGTACCACAGTTGATTTCGTGACTTTGGGTCACCAGTGGTTTGGCACCTCATAGCGACTCGTCCCAGTGGCTTAGCACCACAGTGGGTTGGCCACACATTTGATAAAACAGGATTATCGCCAGTGATTTGGTATCACAACGTGGGTTGGCCTCACATATGGATTATTCGTGACTTTGGGTCACCAGTGGTTTGGCACCACATTATTATTGATATCAGTGACTTTGGGTCACCAGTGGTTTGGCACCACCAGTGGTTTGGTGCCACAAGGGGTAGAAAAGGAGTTGTGGATGGCTAGGTTTGGGTGCATGATATGTTTGCTTGATTATGATTTGTGTAAGCATGTTACAATAATCTGGAGGGGGATTATGCACTGAGTCTTGGTGACTCACCTTCTTCCTTATCTTTTCAGGTGATTCGTAGATCGCGGAGGAGGAGCCGGGTGGACTCGAGGTGACCATGCGATAGTTGCTTCGGTTTTACATGGACATTTGATTTGGGTATTTTATTTTAGATTCTGGTTTTTATTTGGTTTTGTAACAAGGCCTTTAAATTACGTCTTGGATTATTTTATCTGCTTTGGATTTGGTTTTAAATATGACTAAGTAATTACTTGATTTGTTTTAATAACCTGATAATCAAAGTTTTCAAACTAAGCTACGCAACGAGTTTACTAAACTCTACCATCGGGTAATACAATTCACATGATTTCAAAGCAACTTAACATTTTCCACTATACATACATCGATTTTCCCCAAACACAAGCAATCGAAGAGCTTTCACCGGAAATAAACTGGTAACCTATTTTCTTTGAATTGTTTTCACTCTGTGACATGCCAGATTCGGTCGTGGTGTGTTGACCGGGTTTGGGGTGTTACAATTATGGTATCAGAGCCAAGTTCAAAAGCTCGGCTGTGGGCCCGAGGCCCAAAATGTTTTAAGATAAGGTTTCAAAGAGTTTTACTGGAAAATGTATGGTCTGAAACGCATGGCACCGAAGTCTCCAAAGATCGATCCGCCTGTAAGTACCTTAATCGATGGTTGCATATGATTATGATTATGATGATATGTGTTATGGACGACTAGTGATAGTGGACTACCCTAGAGACTGGAACCTATATGACTCTCGTGACTCGCGAAAACAAAACTCGTAATAGAAACTGTTCATAAGATCGTGCCTTAATAATAGTGGAATAAAGATTGACGATAAAACTTTTAAATCGAGATAAGTCGAGACGTTAGACATGAGCACTCGAGGTCGTGGTGGTCGATACGCGTGGACGCGAATGGTAGGATGATCGTGGTTCAACGAACAGTGGGATCCGGGTCGTGGTGGAGAGAATGAGATACCACCACCACCACCACCTTTGGTGTTGAGTACCGAGGATCGCATGCAGGATGATGCGATATCGCGGCGATGCCGCGAGTTCTTGAGAGGGTGGCTGGAGTAGGTGGAGGCACGGGAGCTCGTAAGTCTGTATCTGAGCGACTCCGAGCCAATGGAGCTGAGGTTTTTCAAGGTGTTTCTGGTGTGGCGCCCAATACGGCTGAGTATTGGTTGGAGGCGACGGAGCGTATCATGGACGACTTGGATCCGATCGCGAGGAGGCGAAAGGGATAGTGTCGCTTCTTCGGGATGAGTCATACCAGTGGTGGCTCACGGTTCGGGATGGTGCTGCAGCGGATGATCTCACGTGGGACTATTTTAAGGTAGCGTACCAGAAGAAGTATATTGGGTCCAGTTACATTGATGCACAGTGAAAGGCATTTCTGAGACTGGTTCAGGGGAGTAAGTCCGTATTGGAGTACGAGGCAGAATTCTTAAGGTTGAGCCGGTATGCTCGAGGTATTGTGGCTACGGAGCACGAGTGATGTGTCAGGTTCGAGGACGGATTGAGGGATGAGCTGAGATTGCTGATTGCTCTACAGCAAGAGTGAGAGTTTACCGTGTTAGTAGAAAAGGCTAAGATAGTCGAAGGGGTAAAGGAATCTATGAGGCAGAATCAGGACAGGAATAGACATAAGAGAGGTTTTGGATCATCTGGGTCGGTCGGTAATTCTCAGAAAAAGGCTAGGCATGGTGGGCCAAATCAATCCGGAGGCACTGGCATCGCTAATCGTGGTCCGGTAGCAGTTGTAATCGGTGTGGGAAATCTCATTGGGGAGAATTTTGGATTGGTGGAAAAGGATGCTTTGAATGTGGCTCGTTGGATCATCGTGTGGGATTGTCCATGGAAGTTAGCCAGGATGCGATCGAGGCCGTGGTCGTGCTCGATTCAGAATGAGGACCGCAACCGCAGAGGGGTCGTGGTTACGTAGATGAGGTAATGGTTCGGTCGGGTCGCGAGCACCGGGCAGAGGTGTGTGCAACACCGAGGCGAGACACCTGGATTGGTATATGCGCAAGCGTCGAGAGGAAGGCGACGACCGGACGTCATAATCGTGACGTTCTTAATCTTTGGATTACCATATACCGCTTTGATAGATGTGGGTTCGACGATTCGTATGTTGCTAGTAGCATAGTAGAGACCATGAACCTAGACTTTGAGATTACTTCTAGGAGATGACAGAATTAGCCCTCTAGGTCACTCTATAGAAGTAAATAAGTTGTATAGGGATGTACCCTAGAACTCTAAGGGGTAGTGTTTGTGGTCGATCCGATGGAACCGCCGTTTGGGGAGTTCGACCGATTCTTGGGATGGATGGTTGGTGAAGTACCAAGCAAGTCCGGATTTTGTGACTAAGTGCATGGTTTTGAAAATGGTTGAGGTGAAGAGGTGGTGATGATAGGTAATAGAAGAGATTATCTATCCAATGTGGTGTCCGCTTTGAAAGTCGAGAAAATGGTGAGAGAAAGGGTTATGAGGCATTTATGGTTGGTGTGTGCCTTGGAGGCCAAGGAGTGGTTTGAGAGAATGTCCGAGCAGTTGAAGGAATTTTTCGACGTATTTCCGAAGAACTTCCAGTCCGCCTCCGGATCGGAAGTTGAATTTGGTATAGATCACATACCCGGAATCGCGCTAGTGTCCGCCGCCCCGTATAGGATGGCGCCGAAAGAATTGGTAGAGTGAAGGCTCGATTCGAGGAGTTGTTGGACCGGGTTTTATCCGCCAAGTGTTTCACCTGGGGAGCACTGTGCTCTTTGTTAAAAAGAAGGATGGTACAATGCGGATGTGTATAGACTATCGCCAATTAAATAAAGTGACGATCAAGAACAAGTATCGCGTTTGCAGGATAGACGACTTGTTTGATCACTTAAGGGGCATCGTTTTCTCAAAGATTGATATAAGGTCGTGGTATCATCAGCTAAAGGTGAAAGAGGCTGATATCCACAAGACGGTGTTTCGTACTCGGTATGGGCACTACGAGTTTCTGGTAATGCCGTTTGGGTTGACTAACGCGCTGGCAGCATTCATGGCATTGATGAATCAGGTGTTCCAGCAGTTTTTGGACCAGTTTGTCGTGATGTTTATAAACAACATTTTGGTGTACTCAATGTCTGAGGAGGATCATGATGCGCATTTGCGGATAGTTTTGCAGGTTCTGAGGGAGAAGCAGTTATTTGCCAAGTTTAGTAAGTGCGAATTCTGGCTTAAAGAGGTGACTTTCTTGGGTCACGTGGTGTCAGCTGAAGGGATCAGAGTGGATCCTCGCAAGATTGAGGCAGTGTTGGACTGGAAACCACCTAAGTCGGTTGTAGAGATTCAGAGTTTTCTAGGTCTGGCAGGGTATTACCAAAGGTTTGTAGAGGGATTTTCTTTGATCGCAGCACCGTTGACCAAGTTACTTAGGAAAGGAGTTCCATTTGTCTGGTTCGAGAAGCAACGGGAAAGTTTTGACAAGTTGAAAAAGATTCTAACTGAAGCTTCGGTTTTGATTCAGCCTGAGGCAGGAAAGGAATTCACGGTCTACTGTGATGCATCACATACTGGCTTGGGATGTGTGCTGATACAAGAAGGGAAGGTAGTGGCATATGCATCTCGACATCTGAGACCGCATGAGGTTAACTATCCGACGCATGACTTGGAATTAGCTGCAGTGGTTTTCGCCCTGAAAATATGGGGGCACTATTTGTACGGAGAGAAGTCGATAGTCTACACGGATCACAAGAGTCTGAAGTACCTTTTGACTCAGAAGGATTTGAACTTGAGACAGCGCAGATGGATTGAGCTGTTGAAGGATTACGACTGTTCAATTGAGTATCATCCAGGCAAGGCTAACGTGGTGGCAGACACGTTGAGCCGTAAGGTAGTATCGGACTTGAGAGCGATGTTTGCCCATCTTAGCTTGTATGACGACGGGAGTCTATTGGCGTAAGTGCGAGTTAAGTCGACTTGGGTAGAGCGATTAAGGAGAAAGCGATTAGTGGATGAGGTTTGAATGCTCGGAGGTTGCAAGTTGAGAATGGTGGGTTGGAAGGTTCTGACTTGTCCGGTGTGACTGAGTAATTGTGTTTTCAAGGGAAAGCTTGTATGTCGAAGGACGTCGAGTTAAGGCAAAGGATTCTTCAGGATGCACATAGCAGCCCATACGCTATGCATCCTGGAGGTAGCAAGATGTACCGGGATTTGCGAGAGCAGTTTTGGTGGCCAGGTCTGAAACGGGAAGTAACCGAGTATGTGGGTAAATGTCTGACGTGTCAGCAAGTCAAGGCTTAACATCAGTTGTCGTTGGGTTTACTTCAGCCAGTGAAGATTCCACAGTGGAAGTGGGAAAGGATTACCATGGACTTTGTCAGTGGGCTACCCCTTACGCCTAGTAAGAAGGACTCAATCTGGGTAATTGTGGACCGTTTGTGAAATCACTCATTTCATACCTGTAAGGGTTGATTACTCGCTTCAAAAAGTTAGCTAAGTCGTATGTGGCGAGAGATAGTGAGGTTGCACGGTGTGCCAGTGTCAATTATCTCGGATAGGGATCCCAGATTCACGTCGAGGTTCTGGAAAGTATTGTATCAGGCTTTGGGGATACGATTAGATTTTAGTATGGCATTTTATCCACAGACAGACGGACAGTCGGAAAGGGTTATACAGATTTTGGAAGATATGTTGAGAGGTTGTGTTTTGGATTTTGAGGCAAACTGGAAGAATTTCTACCGTTAGCTGAATTTGCGTACAATAATAGTTACTGTGCAAGCATTAAGATGGCACCATATGAGGCGTTGTATGGTAGGAAGTGTCGTACACCTACATGCTGGACAGAGTTAGGTGAGCGTCAGATGTTGGGTCCAGAGTTGGTTACGGAAACTGAGGATAAGGTCAAGTTGATTTGGGCTCGTTTGAAGGAAGCTTCAGACAGGCAGAAGTCCTACGCCGATCTTAAGCGAAGAGATATAGAGTTTGCCGTGGGAGACAAGGTCTTTTTGAAGGTCTCGCCGTGGAAGAAAGTGCTGAGATTTGGAAGGAAAAGCAAGTTAAGTCCAAGGTTTATTGGCCCGTATAAGGTGTTGAGACGAGTGGGACCAGTAGCTTATAAGCTGGAGTTGCCAGCAGAGCTGAGTCAGATATATGATGTGTTCCACGTCTCCATGCTTAGATGCTACCATTCAGATCCATCGCATGTTGTATCGGTGGGAGAGATAGAGGTGAGCCCAGATTTGACTATGGAAGAGGAACCAGTGCAGATTCTAGACCGGGATGTGAAAGTTTTGCGCAAGAAGTCAGTTCCATTAGTAAAGGTGTTGTGGCGAAACCATGGCGTGGAAGAAGCTACGTGGGAACCAGAGGATGTGATGAGACAGCAATACCCTCAACTCTTTTCGACTGTAATTTCGAGGCCGAAATTATTTTTAAGGGGGGTAGAGCGTAACATCCTTAAATAGGGGCTATGATGTTTGAACTGTTTGCATGTGTATGGCTTGGTTGTGATATTAATTGAGACCTTTTAGGGTCTAGGTATAAGCCAAGGTGGGGCTCGAACTATAGGAAAATTTTTATTTTTAAGCTTTGGTTAAGGGAGTGAAGGAGCTAGGGGTTAAGAATATTTTGTGGTAAACTTTAGCACAAGAATTTCCTTAGTAAAGTGGCAAGGAGGCGCCACTTAGGGCCTTGAGCAAAGTGACGCCACAAGCGGGGAAGGAGAGCTTGGGTTCGAGTGCTGAGAAATCCCTTCTAACGCTAATTCTTTTGACGCCTTGAGAGGGAAGAGTTGTGCTCAGCTTGAACTCGGATGGATAACTATTGAACAAGTCAACAGATTTAAACGGGTGGAGAAGAGAGAATTTAGGAGTTTGAATAATTTAAACTCGTTTGAACGAGGGGTCAGGAGAGATTTGAGAGTTTTGCCGAAATTTGAACTTATTTGTGGAGGAGTAATCGGTTGGGAGTCTAGAAGGGGAAGTGTCGTTTCTCTATAGTCAGGCTAGGTGACATTTTCGGCTAGTGAATGCCTTGGAGCATTCGGTTGTGTGCTAAAGCCGAAACCCCCTTAGTCTTGTCAATTTTTCTCCCTTAATACATCATTTGAAACAAAAGCTGAAATCCCTTTTGCACCTGTCGAATTCTCTTTGAAGCACCTAGCCGAATGCCCATCTAAACTTCCTTAGTGCCATTTCTTTTTCTTCTTCTTCTCAAGGTGCTTAGCCGAATTTACTTGGAACCAATTGAGCTCTCTCTCTTTCTTCTTTGAACTGAAACCCCTTTGGCCGAATCTCTTCAAGGCCGAATCTCTTTCACTTCTTTTTCTCTTTTCTTTCATATTTGTTCAAAACCCCATCAACATCTTCTCAAATCGACAACCTTCTTTTCTCTTCATTTTCTCTTGTGCCGAAAGTCCATCAATCTTCTCTTGATTTTTTGCAAAGCCGAATCTCTTTTTCTCTTCTTTCAAAAGCCATAGCCGAAAATCCTTTGATTGTTCCACCACCATTGCCGAAATCTCCCTTTACTCTTCTCTTCTTATTCCAACACTTTGGTCGAATATCAATCAAGGGTAGATCTCTTTGGTCTTCTTCTCTAATCGGTTTTGGAGGGGGTAAGTGTTCTTGGCCGAATCTCTTCTATTTTTCCTCTTCTTTTCTCTCTCGACTTACATAGAACCAAAAGCCGAATTTCGGCATTTGTTTTGGTTCTCATTCATCTGTGAAATCGGTTTCTCCTAGGTTCTTCGAGTTTAGAAGTAGTGGATCGTGGTCATCTACTCTCTTTGCCAATCAGTTTCGTTAGGACTGTGGTAAGGTCTCATGCCGATTCATTCTTTCCCTTATTCTTTTGAAAAGCCGAAGGCTATTGCTTTATGTGGTTGAATGTTGGCCGATTGTAGGGGAAGGCTGAGATCTCGCATATCTCAGGTTGTGGCTAGTATTCGAAAAGCGTTAAGGTAAGGATGGTTACTAGATGCGTTAACTTTTCGGGATTTACAAGTGAAGCCGATTGGCTTTTGCTAATGATCTTAGTTTGGCCGAATGTAGGTAAAGGGGGTCTAGTGCGTTAGATCGAGATCTTCGGATTGATGTCGCGTTAGTAACTGTGTGTGTAACTTACACACTTCATAATCGTTGTAAACTTGTTAATAACCTAAACTATGTTAAAAGCCAAAACTGTGTAGATTTCGATATGATACCTTAATGGGTATGAGCAAGGATTTTGGGTAAGTCCGTTTTGTTGAGATTACGGTACATGATTTCTGATGATGTTATCTATGTATGTTCGATATATGTCTAATGATTAAGCATGATGGCACTGAATTGTATGTGCATTGCATTATTGTGGGTGATATGAGAGGAGGGGAAGATTGATATCTGTGACTTTGGGTCACGGTGTGGTTTGGTACCACGATTGATTTCGTGACTTTGGGTCACGGAGGTTTGGCACCTCATAGCGACTCGTCGGTGGCTTAGCACCACGATGGGTTGGCCCCACATTTGATAAAGCGGGATTATCGCCGGTGATTTGGTATCACAACGTGGGTTGGCCCCACATATGGATTATTCGTGACTTTGGGTCACGGTGGTTTGGCACCACATTATTATTGATATCGGTGACTTTGGGTCACGGTGGTTTGGCACCACCGGTGGTTTGGTACCACAAGGGTAGAAAAGGAGTTGTGGATGGCTAGGTTTGGGTGCATGATATGTTTGCTTGATTATGATTTGTGTAAGCATGTTGCAATAATCGAGAGGGGATTATGCACTGAGTCTTGGTGACTCACCTTCTCCCTTATCTTTTCAGGTGATTCGTAGATCGCGGAGGAGGAGTCGGGTGGACTCGAGGTGACCATGCGATAGTTGCTTCGGTTTTACATGGACATTTGATTTGGGTATTTTATTTTAGATTCTGGTTTTTATTTGGGTTTGTAACAAGGCCTTTAAATTATGTCTTGGATTATTTTATCTTCTTTGGATTTGGTTTTAAATATGACTAAGTAATTACTTGATTTGTTTTAATAACCTGATAATCAAAGTTTTCAAACTAAGCTACGCAACGAGTTTACTAAACTCTACCATCGGGTAATACAATTCACATGATTTCAAAGCAACTTAACATTTTCCACTATACATACATCGGTTTTCCCCAAACACAAGCAATCGAAGAGCTTTCACCGAAAATAAACCGGTAACCTGTTTTCTTCGAATCGTTTTCACTCTGTGACATGCCAGATTCGGTCTTGGTGTGTTGACCTGGTTTGGGGTGTTACAATATAATAAGAAGAAAGTTAGTATTAGTACTTTTAGTTCCTTTAGGTTCGATAATCCGGTCTTGCCTAAGCTATACTACTGTTCGATAGGTGCACTTGCCTCAATTGTTGTCAGAGTTGGTTTCTAGGCTCGATCATTCTTTTTATAAATTTTAAAACTCTGATTCACAGCGATCAGCAGTGGTAGCTGAATTGAAAGCAAAATCGTTGTTCTTACTGTAGATATGTGATGCTCAGAAATTTGATAATGAAACGTTAGCGAAACGAGCGCAGTGTGATTCGAATTCTGATTTTGAATTTTGAGTTGTTGATGATTGCTTAAGATTTCGAGATCGAATCTGTGTTTCGAGAAATTCGGAGTTGATTCAGTTAATTTTGAACGAAGCACATAATAGTCACCTATCTGTTCATCCGGGAAGTACAAAGATGTACTGTGATCTGAAGCAACACTATTGGTGGTCTGGTCTGAACCGAGATATCTCTTATTTCGTATCGAAATGCTTAGTCTGTCAGCAAGTGAAAGCAGAACATCAGGTTCCGTCTGGGTTGTTATAGCCAATTTTGATTCCCGAGTGGAAATGGGATAAAGTGACAATGGATTTTGTTTCGGGATTGCCTCTGACTCTGAGAAAGAAAGATTCAATTTGGGTCGTAGTTGATCATTTGACGAAATCTGCCCATTTTATTCCGGTACAATCTAATTTCTCGCTTGATAAGTTAGCTGAGCTTTATATTTCTGAGATTGTGAGATTGCACGGGGTGCCACTATCCATTGTGTCTGATAGAGATCCGAGGTTTACATCTCGATTTTGGAAGAAACTGCAAGAAGCTTTAGGCACAAAACTGCATTTCAGTACAACTTTTCATCCGCTAACGGATGGTCAATCCGAGCGAATCATTCAGATCCTTGAGGATATGTTGAGATGCTGCATTCTTGAGTTTGATGGTACGTGGGAACAATACTTATCACTGATTGAATTTGCATATAATAACAGTTTTCAGTTGAGCATCAAAATGGCACCTTATGAAGCTTTGCACGGACGAAAATGTCGTACACCTCTGTATTGGACCGAGCTCAGTAAAAATAAGTTACACGGGGTTGATCTGATAAAAGACACTGAACAGAAAGTGAAAGTAATCCGTGATAGTCTGAAAGCAGCATCTGATCGTCAGAAGTCTTACGCAGACTTGAAAAGAAAAGATATAGAATTTGAAATCAATGATAAAGTGTTCTTAAAAGCATCTTCGTGGAAGAAAGTGCTTTGATTCGGACGTAAAGGCAAGCTCGGTCCGAGATTCATCGGACCTTATGAGGTTTTTGAGCAAGTTGAGCCAGTTGCATATAGATTATTGTTGCCCTCTGAGCTAGAAAAGATTCATAATGTATTTCATGTTTTGATGCTCCGTAAATACCATTCCGATCCATCACATGTGATTTCTCCATCTGAGATTGAGATCAGATCTGATATGACTTACGAAGAAGAGTCGATCCGTATTCTAGCTCGAGAAATAAAATAATTGTGAAACAAAAGAATTTCGTTAGTTAAAGTGTTATGGCATCGATACGGAATAGAAGAGGCTACGTGGGAGCCTGAAGATTCAATAAGACAACAATATCCGAATCTGTTTAACGGTAAGATTTGCAGAGACGAAAATCCCTAAGGGGGGAGAATTGTAACAGTCCGGTTTATACCCTAGTCAGAATAGTGGTTTCAGGACCACAAATCTGAGCCTGTATAATATTTTAATATTATTTTCTGTGTCATTGATATGTGATTAAGTATGTGTGAAAGTATCGTATAAAAATTTGTCTGTTTGTGTGCTTAATTTGAGTAAAGGACTAAATCGCATAATTCGTAAAAGTGGCTTTCTATTTGATTAATGGCCAAATTGATGTGGCTTTATTATTGCAAAGTCCTTAAAAGGAAAATAGTCCATTTTTGGTTATAGTGGACGGTATTAAGTGTGGTTATGCATATATTATATGTTTGTATAAGTTTATATTATATGTTAAATTAATATTATATTTTATAAGTTATATTAATAAAATAAAATGCATTAAATAAGGCCATTTTCATCATCTTGGCAGAAAAACAAAGAAAAGAAGAAAAGAAAAAGAAAGCTAGGTTTCGGTTGGTTTTAAGCTTGATTAAGGTAAGTTTTGACTTCGGTTTTTGATAATTTCTACGTTTTTGTAATCGTTGCTTAGTCTACTATCAAGCCCATGTCTCAATTTTATGAATTGATGATGTTTATGAGATGTGCCATTGATGAAATGGTGAGCTTTGTGATGATTATTTGTGTTAAATGAAAGATATATGTTTAACGAACATGTGTTGTTCTTGAATTTTTGATGAATTTAGCTAATTAGGGCTAAATCGTAAAAATAGTATTTTGAAGGACTAAATTGTGAAAAAAATGAAATGTGAGGACTTATATGAGCATGGGTGACATTCGGCTAAGCATGAGTAAAATGAAATTTTGTATATTTTATGATTTTGTGTAATAAGGACTAAAAGGTCCAAATGTGAAAATGAAAGGGCTAAAGTGTAAATTGCCCTAAATATATGAATTTGGATTGAATTGAATGAATTAATAAATGAATGGGTTAAATTTGAATATGTATAGATCAAGAACCGAAGAAATCAGACTTAGATCGCGGGAAAGCGAAAGTAACCGAGTAGCCGTTTCTGTTTCAGTTAAATCGAATCCGAGGTAAGTCATTATACAAATAAATGTGTTTGTATTGAATTATGTATGTTTATGTGACTATTGATAATGATAAATGCTTGCGAGATGTTGTGTATATGAATTTCAAGATAAGATCGATTTAATGATAATATCCGAGAAGCCCCGTACGAACCTAGGAATAGATAGGATTAGCTATGTCATGACATAGGTGTCTGTTCTGAGATATCATGTAAGACCATGTCTGGGACGTCGGTGTTGATTCGAGATTTCATGTAAGACCACGTCTGGGACGTTGGCATCGATATGAGATTTACGTGTAAGAACACGTCTGGGATGTTGGCATCGATACGAGATTTACGTGTAAGACCATGTCTGGGACATTGGCATCGTATTGGTTCGTGTAAGACCCTATCTGGGACAGTGGCATCGATATCTGAGTACATGTAAGACCTCGTCTAGGACGTTGGCATTGTACGACTATTCTGAGTTTTCTGAGTATCCTATTAAATTCCGAACGGTTCAACGGGCAAGTCTGTGATACGAATGGCTATGTGAATCGTTAATCTATTTCAGGTACGTTGCTTTGTACACTAAGTGTGTATGAAAGGTAAGTATCAATATGAACTTATTATGATGATTTGGTATGCAGAATTATGAAATGATATGTGAAAATATGTGTAAAAGAGCCATGTATATATGATATTGTTGAGTTGATGAATGCAGCAAGATGTGGCTTAGTACATGGATCAAATAATACATGTGATAATTTTGCTATGAGAATTAATTATGCCAATGTTCCTATATGATTATATGTTTTTCATGCTAAGTTTATTTGTATATGGCTTACTAAGCTTTTGGAAAGCTTACTCTGTGTGTGTGTTGTTCTGTTTTATAGATCGTCAAAGCTACTGAAGGCTCGGGAACTATCGAGGATCGTCATCACACTACTCAACTTGTTTTGGTACATTTTGGAAATGTATATAGCTAGATATGGCATGTATAGGCTAGTTATTTGTATAAGTTGAGTGATGAACTTAGCCATGTGATTTGGCTAGTTATGTGTTAATAATATGCATTAATGAATATGTTATATGATGAATGTTTTAGTATGTTTTGATAGCATATGAAATGGTTAAGTTGATGGTAAGTATATGGATGAAATTTGAGCATATAGGTTTGAACATAAGAATGAGTTCATGAAAGGTAAATAGGGATGAACTATGCTTGTGTATACTTGAGTTTTTGTTGTGTGAATTGGTATGTTTGGAAATGGATTTGAATATAGAGATTGAATGGTTATTTTGATATGTTTTTGGTTGCCAAATGTGCATGAGTTGTATTGGTAATTTGCTTATAGGTTTGACCCTATGTGGGTGGCATTTTGGCCTTGTATATGGCCTATTTTACCTACGTGGTCTAGGCACACGGGCGTGCCTGATGACCGTGGGAGTAAGTCAGTAGCTAACTAAGTGTACACGGCCTTGGCACACGGACGTGCCTGGTAGCCGTGTGGTTTAGTCAGAATCGACCACAGCCAAGGTACACGGGCGTGCTTGGTGGCCGTGGAGACAAATCAGGTTTGACCACGGGTAAGACACATGGGTGTGTCTAGCAACCGTGGAAGGCACCACGGCCGCCTTTGCAGGCGTGTGTCTGTATAACTTAGAAAAGTTTTAAATTTCTGAGAATTTCTGTAAGAGTTCGGCATAGTCCCGGCCCTACTCTAAAGCATGTTTAAGGTTTCGTTGACCTATAGATGGGACAAGATAATGGTGATTGATGTTTTATATTATGAATTGTCTGAATAAGTTTCCGATCTGTCTGGTAACTCCTTTAACCCTAATTCGGTGACGGATACGGGATAGGGGTGTTACAGGATCAGTGGAGCACTTTGTGAGAGATTGTCCATAGAGGCTCAGGCGAGATGCGGTGCGCAGGCGTGGTTTTGGTCACCAATGAGAGGTGGACAACAAACCGCCGGAGAGGCCATGATCCGGCTAGGGGTGGAAACTGAGTGGGCCATGGAGCACCAGGCAGAGGTGCTGGTCAAGCTGAGGCGAGGCAACCAGCTTTGGCCTATGCAACACGTCGCCGAGAGGTTGGAGACGCTCTAGATGCGGATACTGGTACGTATTTAAACCATAGTGTACTACATTTAATTTGGAAATAGAATGCGCAGCGGGAGCGTAGTGGTGTAGATTGAGCTAAGCGGTTGTTCAGATAGTTGGAAATTTCAAGGACGAAATTTCTTTAAGGGGGTAGAATTGTAAAGACCCAGAATTTTGGCCTAGAAGTATTGGGCCTTGAGCAAGGGAACGATTAGAAAACTGTGCATAAAAGTTTATGTGAGCTAGGAAATGACACAATTAAATGTCTGCTCAAGTGGTTAAGGGTCCTGAGAGGAGTTGGAAAAGTCCTGGGTTCAAACCTGGGCTTTAGCAAAAATTTTGGTTTTTCTTTTAAAGGAACCTGGACTTTGGCCTTTAGACCTTTTAGTTCATTGAAGATAAAATGTGACACAAGAGATCTTGTGTTGTGGTGGCTAGTGGTGTGTTGGGCATTTAAGAGGGAGTGGGTTTGAATCCCATGGCTTGCAAAAAGGGGGTTTTATTTTATGTCTCTGTGGCGTGAGAGGTGGAGTTTGATTCAAACTCTGCAGAGGTGGTTGGAGAATTGGTCATTAGAATTTGAATGGAATTTGAATGGAGGGAGGTTGGAGTAAATCTAGGAGAAATCGGTTGAGATTTTTAAGGAATTGAGGTGTGAGGGGAGTGATAGCCGAATTGGGTAGCTAGAGTAGGGGAATTCGGCTAAGAGAACTCATTGGGTGCATTTTTGGCATTTTGTGAGAGTGTAGAAGCTGATTATCCTATCTGCTATTTTGGGTTCTTTCCTTGTGGCGTTTTGGGTTTTTCTCTCCTTGTGGCATTTCGTGCAGTGTTTTTGACCATTCAGGTCTTTCTCTTTTCAACTTTATTTCTCAACTATTGTTCACTTTAGCCGAAACACAAATACCAAGGGTCGAGTTCTCCTTTGAAACTTCTCTTTTCTTCTTCACATTTTCTCTCTGCTGAATTGGCATTCTTCTTCTTCTCTTTTGCTAAATCGAATTAAGTTTCTCCTGTTTCCACTCTTCTTGAGTAATAGCCGAATATCTTGCCTCCTCCTCACACCTTCTAAAACTCTGACAAGCCGATCACTGTATTGACCTTCTCATACTTTCTTTTTGTCATTCCATTTCTGTTGCGAATCTATTATTACCCTTTCTCTTTCTCACCAAGCCGAATATTGGGGTAAGTAATTGGGTTGTTTCTTGTTACTTTGCGATTTTCCCTTTTAGGATTATCGTTGTTACTATTCAATGATCTCATTTCAGTTTATCCTCTTAGATCGAACGCAATATTCCACTCTCGTGTGCCGCTCCCTTAAGTCAGCATTTGGTTCTGGGGGATTCGGTAAGTTGTTCTCTGTCTTGCTCAAGTTAATGTGATGGGTGTAAACTACATCCTTAATCAACCCTCTAACGAGATCTGTTGTTATGCAGTGAGTGGTCAATCAACAATTGTAGGAGTCTAGCCAAGCGATTTTAGGGTTAAAGGCTATACTCCTGTTTACCAAGGTTAGTGGTAAGGGAAGTGTAGAGATTTAGGGTTTGTGAATCTTATTAACGATTTAAGGACTGATTGAATTTTTGGATTGAATCTAGGTTGGTGCTTTTGGAATTTCGCAAGTGGTCGCTAAAAGGTGTGTAATCATACACCCAGTATTGTTACGGTCAAAACGATGGACAATGGTTTGTATTCACACCCCTGTCTATGGCAAAAGCCGATAAGTTGAAATGCCAGAACCTCGGCATTCGAGGCCTCACGAGCGTGCCAACGCACGTGGGCGAACCGAGCCCCAAATCGTGGGTAGCAGACTGCAGAGGCCACCACGTGCGTTTTCGTGGACTGGGGCCGTTATGGGCCTCGATGGGTCGAAATGGGCCGCGTGGGCCCAATAGGCTTGTGGGACCACACAGGTAAAATCCTCGATAAGTGGTCATTGATAGGTTGGTTTATGAGGCTCGCGATGCCGTATGTGAATTTGGACTAAATGGGCCACACGAGCGTGTGGGCCCACTTGGGCCCAATAGCGGGTTTTGGGCCCATATACACTGTTCTTGCCGTGTAGGTTATCTGAGTCGCTCGAAGCAACGATAGACCCTCTAAGAGGTTGTAATAAGTACCGAGACCCCAATATTTTTAAAATTACCGAAATACCCCTGTAGGACAAAATGACTGTTTTGCCCTTAAGGGTAAATGACTGACTTAGACTATGAACTTGACTTATTTGATTGTGGTCGTGTGACTGATATGCTTTTAATATATGTTTAAATGACTGTTACTGAGCATGGCCATTCTGCATACACCTGTGATGATTGAGCATGACAAACACGACATTTTGCATGGGGTTGGGACATTGTTACGGAGGAAGTGTACAGCCCGTTGCCGTTCTGTACAAGGCTTCCAGCCTTTATGCGATATTTATGGCTTTTAGCCGTTCTGTTAACCGGCAGTGGTGCTGCGATATTTATGGCTTTTATCTGTTCTGTCTACGGCGCTGAGCCGTTCTGTCTACTTGGTGCCGCAACCGGTGCTAAGCTTGGTTTGTTGGTTGGTACGGGTGATGTATTGGTTGGATTGGGCTGGATTTCTGTCTGCATATTTGCATCTGATACTGATTCTGTAATGGGCTTAGGTCCACCTGGTTCTATTAATGGGCTAAGGCCCACCTAATACTATGTCTGTGATAGGCTCAGGCCCAGTCTGTTTTTGCATACCGTATATCTGACTGTTTGTATTATAAGGGATTACACACTGAGTTTTCGCAAACTCACCCTTCTGTCTAACTGTACAGGTAATCCCCAACCTTAGGCGATTTGGAGCCACGAGGGACCCGGAGGTGGCCACGTGAACACTGATTTTCTGCTTGAGACTTAAATATTTGAATTTTATACTTTGGGTTTTAATTCTGTTATAAGGCCATTTGAGGTTTTAACTATTATTTGGTTTTAACTTCTTGCTTCAACCTGCTAGATTAGGAAAAATGGGTTTTTCAAATAATAACTGATTCCAAAGAAAATCACGCATTGCAAATTTTAAAGTTTACAATTAGAAAAGCTTCCGCGGTTTTTAATTCAGATTAATAAACTGGTAACAAATGATATAACCAATAATTGGTCAACATGTTTTGATTTTACAACACCAACGTTTTCAATAGCAATTAGTTAAAAGGGATTTAAAACTTTAGTCAAGAACTTTCATCGACAAGACCAATTTTCAAATCAACACTTCGATATGACACGTCAGATCCGGTCATAACGTCTAGGCCGGGTTTGGGATGTTACATCATATATACACTTACATTTAATACACATACAATGTGTACATTTCAAACATACCTATTCGATTTTACATTCCACATAGTTTTTCGTTTCTCGAAATTTCCCGTTGAACCATTCGGAACTAAATAGGACACTCGGAATCCTCGGAATTGTCGTACAATGCCAACGTCCCAGATATGGTCTTACATGTGACCAAATATCGATGCCATTGTCCCAGACAGGGTCTTACACGAATCAAATACGATGCTAATTTCCCAGACATGGTCTTACACGTAAATCTCAAATCGATGCCAACGTCCCAGACGTGGTCTTACACGATATCACACATCGGAAACCTATGTCATGACATATGTAATCCTATTTATTCCTAGGTTAAATGCGGGACTTCACGGACATTGATACATTGTCGATACTTCCTCGGATTTCATATAGTTATCATCTCGTACACATTCATCACAATGAAATTTCATATGAACATACATAAATCAATACAAATACATTTATTTGTATATAGACTTACCTCGGATTCGGATAAACGAACGGACTCGACTATTCGACCACTTTCGACTTTCCGCGATCTAAATTTGTTTTCTTCAGTTCTTGATCTATACATATTCAAATTTAATCCATTTATTCACCAATTCATTCCATTCAATCCAAAAACACATATTTAGGGCAATTTACAAATTAGCCCTCACATTTTCACATTTTGGCATTTTAGTCCTTATTTCACAAAATCACAAAATACACAAAATCTCTATATACCCATGCTTATCCGAATGTTCACTATGATCATACAAGTCCCTACATTTAATTTATTTCACTTTTTAGTCCTTCAAAATATTATTTTCTCAATTTAGTCCAAATTACTCAAATTCATCAAAAATCCAAAGACAAACTATGTTAATCTAACACATATATTTCATATTTCATCAAAAATCATCACAAAGCTCATGAATTCATCAATGGCACTTTTCAATTTTTTCATCAATTCACAAAATTAAAGCATGGGTTTTGAAGTACACAAAGCAACGATTACAAAAACGTAGAAATTATCAAAAACCGAACAAAACTCTTACCTTAATTTTAGTTGAACATGGCCGAACCCTTAAAACTATTTTTCTTTTCTTTTTCTTACAAGTTTAGGCTAGGATGAACACTAATGCTTGACATTTTTGATGTTTTGTTTTATTATAATACATATTATTATACATTTTACAACTTTAACCTTTTAATAATAATATTAAATTTCCACTAACATATGGCATTAATGTCCATCCATAATTCAAATGGTCCAATTACATTATAAGGACCTCACATTTATAAATACATGACACATAGGTGTTTTTAACATATGGCATGCTAATTTAGCATCTTTCACAATTAAGTCATTTTCTAAAATTAAGTATACAAACAGCAAAATTAATTCACGAAACTTTAACACATGCTTAATCACACTTTGTAGACACAGAAAATAATATTAAAATATTTTTCTAACTCGGATTTGTGGTCCCGAAACCACTATTCCGACTAGGGTCTAAACTGGACTGTTACAAAACCCAGGTGCAAGCACTTGAATAAGCTACATTTTGGTGAGTGTAGAATGAAAAGTGGAGATTGTTTTAGATGTGGTTCTTTTGACCACTATCTTAGAGATTGCTCGGAGAAACCTAAAAAAGATACTATTCAAACTTTGAGGCCAAGCAACATAGCTATGAGGGCTAAACCACCTCGCAATTCCAAAAATGTGAGCAGTAGTCGTGGTGTGACAAAAGATTCAACTGTAAGACTCGAAGCAGGAGCACCAGCTAGGACCTATACTATTTGTGCACGTGAAGATGCCTCTGTGCCAGATGTTATTACTGGTATTTTCTCTCTTATTGATATTGAAGTAACTGCTTTAATTGATCCTGGTTTAACTCATTCATACATTTGCACAAATTTAGTGTTTAGTAAAAATTTGCATGTCAAGTCCACTGAATTCGTGGTTAAAGTATCAAACCCCCTAGGCCAGTATGTGATGGTTGGTAAAATTTGCAAGAATTTTCTGTTAATGATACGGGGTTACTATTTCCTAGTTGATTTAATGTTATTACCATTTGATAAATTTGATGTAATTCCGGGTATGGACTGGTTAACTCAGCATTATGTCGTGGTAAATTGTAAACAAAAGCATATTGTGTTGAAATGTCAGAATGGCGAAATGCTCTATGTTGAATCTGATAAATTGGATGGGTTGTCTAATGTGATATCAGCCATGTCAGCACAGAAATATGTCAGAAAAAGTTATGATGCTTATCTTGCTTATGTGTTGGATACCAAAGTGTCTGAATCAAAGATTAAATCATTGCCAGTGGTATGTGATTATCCTAATGTGTTTCCAGAGGAGTTACCTGGATTACCGCCGGTCAGAGAAGTTGAATTTCCTATAGATCTTGTACCGGGAACAACACCAATATCTATAGCACCATACAGAATGGCTCCTACAGAGTTAAAAGAGTTGAAAACACAGTTGCAAGAACTGACTGACAGGGGTTTTGCTCGACCTAGTTTTTCACCTTGGGTGCACTGGTTTTGTTTGTTAAGAAGAAGGATGGATCATTGAGATTATGTATTGATTATCGACAGCTCAACAAAGTTACAATCAAGAATAAGTATTCACTGTCTCATATTGATGATTTGTTTGACCAGTTGAAAGGTGCTACAGTGTTGTCGAAGAATGATCTTTGTTCTGGTTATTATCAGTTACGAGTGAAAGATTCGGATGTGCCAAAAACAACATTCAGAACCAGCTATGGACATTATGAATTCCTTGTGATGTCGTTTGGTTTAACTAATGCACCTGCGGTATTTATGGATTTGATGAATAGAATTTTCAGACTGTATTTGGATAGATTTGTTGTGGTATTTATTGATGATATTCTGGTATATTCTAGAGATGAGACTGAACATGCTGAGCATCTGCGAATTGTTTTTCAAACTATGTGTGATAAATAATTGTTTGCTAAATTTAGCAAATGTGAATTTCAGCTTCGGAAAGTGAGTTTTCTGGGACACATAGTATCGGCTGAAGGCATCAGAGTTGATCCGAATAAAATTTCAGCTATTGTTAAATGGAAACCACCAAAATATGTATCTGAAGTCAAAATTTTTCTGGGATTAGCTGGTTATTATCATAGATTTGTAAAAGGATTTTCAATGATAGCTTCACCGATGACACGGTTATTACAGAAAGATATGAAATTTGAATGGTCTGATAAATGCCAGCAAAGTTTTGACCAGTTGAAAGCCTTGTTGACTAAAGCACCAGTTCTGGTTTAGCCTAAATCGGGTAAGGAATTTTTTATTTATAGTGACGCGTCATTGAATGGTTTAGGCTGTGTTTTGATGCAAGAAGGTAAAGTAATAGCCTATGCTTCTAGACAGCTAAAGCCATATTAAAAGAATTACCCAATACATGATTTAGAATTGGCAGCTATTGTCTTTGTGCTAAAAATTTGGCGACATTATTTGTTCGGTGAAAAGTGTCACATATTCACCGATCATAAGAGCTTAAAATATCTAATATCGCAAAAAGATTTGAATCTGAGACAACGCAGATGGCTTGAATTGTTGAAAGATTATGACTTAGTTATTGATTTTCATCCGAGAAAGGCAAATGTAGTTGCTGATGCTCTGAGTAGAAAGTCTTTGTTTTCCTTAGGAGCAATGAATACCTGATTATCGTTGTCTGATGATGGCTCAATCTTAGCTAAGTTAAAGGCTAAACCGATGTTTCTACAACAGATCTGTGAAGCTCGAAAAAGTGATAATGAGTTGCAAGCTAAACGGGTACAGTGTGAGTCAATTTCTGATTCAAAATTTCAGATAAGACCCAATGATTGTCTGTTATTCAAAGGCAGAGTTTGTGTACCAAAGAAACCAGAGCTTGTACAGGAAATATTACACAAAGCTCACAATGGTATTATGTCTGTTCATCCGGGGAGTAATAAAATGTACAATGATTTGAAACAGATGTACTGGTGGCTGGGAATGAAACGTGATATTTCTGAATTCATATTTAGATGTTTCATATGTCAACAAGTTAAAGCTGAACATCAGGTACCTTCAGAATTATTACAGCCAGTGACGATACCGGAATGGAAATGGGATAGCGTTATTATGGATTTTGTATCGGGATTACCCCTATCTCCGAAAAATAAAGATGCCATATGAGTAATTGTCGATCGATTGACAAAGTCTGTACATTTTATTCTAGTACGTATGGATTTCTCCCTGGACAGATTGGTTGAATTGTATGTTTATGAGATTTTCAGGTTGCATGGAGTACCAATCTCCATTATTTCAGATAGAGATCTGCGTTTCACATCCCGATTCTGGTACAAGATACAAGAAGCTCTGGGTACGCAATTACATTTTAGTACCACATTTCACCCTCAGACTGATGGTCAGTTAGAGCGTGTGATTCAGATTCTTGAAGATATGCTTCGATGCTGTGTTTTAGAATTCGAAGGCAATTGGGAGAAATATTTGTCGTTAGTCAAATTCGCATATAATAATAGTTATCAGTCAAGCATAAAGATGGCACCTTATGAGGCTCTGTATGGTCGTAAATGTAGATCTCCATTGTATTGGACTGAGCTCAGTGAGAAAAAAGATACATGGAGTTGGTTTGATCTGTGAAACTGAAGAAAAGGTGAAAGTGATCCGAGATAGATTAAAAGCAGCTTCTGATCGTCAAAAATCCTATACGGATCTTAAACGTAAAAAAATAAAGTTTCAAGTTGGTGACAAAGTATTTTTGAAAGTTTCACCTTGGAAGAAAGTTCTTCGGTTGGGCCGTAAAGGAAAATTGAGTCCACGATTTATCGGGCCGTATGAGATTATTGAAAGAATCGGACCTGTTGCGTAAAGATTAGCTCTACTGCCAGAACTTGACAGAATTCACAATGTTTTTCATGTGTCTATGTTATGACAGTATCGGTCAGATCCTTCACATGTTATTTCTCCGACCGATGTCGAGATCTAGCCTGACATGACATACAGTGAGGAACCGATCAAAATTTTGGCACGTGAAGTGAAAGAATTGAGAAATAAAAAGGTAGCTTTAGTAAAAGTTCTCTGGCAATGACATTGAATAGAATAAGCTACCTGGGAACTTGAAGAAACTATGAGAAAGCAATATCTGAACCTCTTTACTGGTAAGATTTTCGAGGACGAAAATTTCTTAAGGGGGAGAGTTGTAACACCCCGTTTTTAGTGAAACCAGAATAGTGGTTTCAGGACCACAAATCCAAGGCTGGAAGAAAATCTATTTTAATATTATTTTATGGTCTACAGTATGATAGAAATATCGTATAAAAATTTTGATAAGAAATTTTACCGGTTACATGTTTAATTTGATGAAAAGGACCAAATTGCACAAAGTGCAAAAGTTAAATTCTAGTAGCTAAAGGTAGAAAATAGTTATGGAATTCAAATTTTGAGGTCCTTATATGGAAAATAGACCATTTAGAGGAGTTAGTAGATAAGGATGGTTATTCATCATTGGAAATTTAAGAAAAGTAAAAGGGTTAAATTGGAAAGATGATAAAATAAAAGATGATAAATAAATTAAATAATAAAATATCATCATTTTCATCATCTTTCCTAAATCAAAATACATGGAAACCCTAGTTATGAAGCTTGAAGATAGACAAGCTTATTTGGCTTAATTAGGTTAGTAATATTGTCCTGTTTTTAATGATTTTTATGTTTCTGAGATCGTAATAGCTTAATCTAGCTATCTCGGGGATTAATTTGCAAAACTATCAAAGTATTAGGATTTTTCCATGGATGAATATAGTTGACTTATGAAATTTTATGGTAGAAAATGAAAAGTTGTTGATAGATAAACAATTATTGTATGATGAAATTATGATTTAGGGACTATATTGAAAAGATGGAAAATTCATGGAAAAATTCTAAATTTTATGAAATACATGGGCTGCTGTTGTGATATATGAAAATTGGCTAGCCTTGGAATAAGGATTAAATTGTATGAATTTCATTTTCCGAGCCTAGGGACAAAATCATAATTAATTAAAAGTATAGGGGCAAAATAGTATTTTTTCCAAAAATGTGTATTGGACTGAATTGAATGTGAATTGTATTAAATTGAACTAAATTCATTCGTATAGATCTGGATAGACCTGGTACGGAATTAGATAGAGGAAAAGAAAAGGTACGGATTAGTAGCATACAATCCACGAACACTTGTCGAGATAAGTTCGTGTAACTAAATTGTATATTTGTATGTTTTGAATTGAATAGTGATATATATGTGAAACGTATAATTGCTATGTATAAGTATTGATCACATATCCGGAAATATTTGACAAGTACAAAGTCCCGTTTGAACCTTGGAAATTCAACGGATACAAATGACATTGTCATTAAGGGTTCCCGATTGGTTGTGGTCCTGCTTGTGTTGCGGACACACCATAGCTCTTATGAGCATCTCGAACCAAAGAAAATGGATTTGGATCGGGGGAAAACAAAAATAATCGAATAGTCGTTTTATTCCGTCCGTCGATATCCGAGGTAAGTTTATAAGCATATAAATGTTGTTAATTTTGAATATATGTGAATTTTATATGTCGAATTGAATTTTATGAATATATATATGTGTTGGTTGAATGTCTATAAGCTTGGGAGCTATGTTTACGAGATTGATTCGATCGAGTTACAATGTCCGAAAGTCCCGTATGAACCTTAGGAATAGTTAGGATACATATGTCATGACATAGGATTTTTTATATGTGTTTTCATGTAAGACCACATCTGGGACGTTGGCATCGACTTGTGTTTACGTGTAAGACCATGTCTGGGACATTGGCATCGTAATTGATTCGTGTAAGACCCTGTCTGGGACAGTGGCATCGATATGTGATTACATGTAAGACCACGTCTAGGACGTTGGCATTGTACGAGCCTTCCGACTATCCGAGTATCCTTTTAATTCCGAATGGTTCAACGGGCAATGATAATTTAAGATCGAGTGTAAAATCGAGTTAAAAGGCTCAGGTATGTATTTATACTAAGTTATGAAAATATGGTAAGTTGGATGTTTGAATTGATGATATAATATTATATATTTATGTGATCCATGTGTGTATATATATATATGTGTGAATGTATATGTATATTCGGCCTAATGATGTATTTGTGTTATAGAAAGTAATGGTTAAATGTACTAATATTTGAATGAGTATTCGGCCAAAGGATAATTTATGCCAAACTTATATGTTTTGATTTATGAAATTATAAGTTGGAAATGTACATGAGTTAATAATGGTTTATTTCGGTATAATTAGATTAATTTTGTATATGATTAAATGTTTTCATTGCTTATGACTTACTAAGCTGTGAAAGCTTACTGTGTGTATGTTTGCTCTTCGTTTTATAGATTTTGGAAGTTGGTTACGAGCTCGGGGATCGTCAGAGAAGTCTATCACACTATCGACCATCTTTGGTACTTTATAAATTTGAATTTGAACCTATGGCATGTATACTCTAGTCAATATGTTTGATATTGGGATATGTAAATATGAGCCATGCGAAAATGGCTTATTTATTTTGGTTAAGCTTGGTTTTTATGTTTTTGATCTAATGGATTAAGTTTATGCAAATTTCGGTCATAATATATAAGTGTGATGTGTTTAGCATATTTGTTAATGGTTGTATAATTTAGTTATGGTCTAAGCCTATTTCGAAAGCAATATGTGTATTATAGGTATATGATGTATTTAGTATATGCATGATAATATAGTCTCGAAAGTTGGTATAATTTGCTATTATATGGTTTAATTGAATATGACATGAATGATTTACAAGTTAACTAAAGTTGATATTTGCTTGTATTAAATGGTCTTATAATTCGGTTAAGTAATGAGGCAAATGATGGATGCATTTTCGACCTATGATGTGAGTTTATAATTTCTTTGGAATGATTATGCTATGCCTTTGGATTTGGATATTTGGTCTGATTTATAAAGACCTATGTGTTGATGTATAATTTGCCTTATGAGTCGGTTTAAAGATGGTGTTAAATTGGTGTGTATTCGGCCTTATTACTTAACTTATTTTGGGAAATATGCTACATGGTTTAAGATGTAGTTATAATGATTTATGATTTGGAAATGTTTGTAACACCCCAAACCCGGCCTAGACGTTATGGCCGAATCTAGCGTGTCACATTGAAGTGTTTTTCGAAAACCATGTTTTCATTGAAAACCCTTCTTGAAATTTCAAACTTCTTGCCATTTAAAACTTGTACAAAACCTCAGTTTGTGTTTGTTTATTTTCAATCATGGTCTATTAAAAAGTTATTCCCTTTTAAAACGTTATTACCTTTAAAACCTTATTTGTTACGGAAGCTTAATTTAAAACAAAATGATTTACGAAAACGTGATATTTAAAAATTGAGTTGCGAAAACGTAGTGTTTGAAAATGTTATTGTTTTGGAAAACCGTGTTCTACGTCTAGAAAATATAAATCACAATCAATAAAATCCCAAATTTAAATCCAGAAATTATAGAGGCCTTATTACAACCTGAATCAAAATCAAAGTGCTTAAGTAAATGAGCAAAACTGAATAAAACATGTGCAGTGGTTTGGCCCTCTTTGAGTCCCTCGCAGCTTCGAACCGTCTAACACTGGAGATTACCTGAAAGGTTAAAAACGGGGTGAGTTTACGAAAAACTCAGTGTGTAATCCCCTTATTAAAGAAACAGTCAGTATACAAAAATAGAATCAGTCTGGGCCTGAGCCCTTTAACAGTAACCGTACAGTTCAGTTCAAAGTATATGTGGGCCAAAGCCTAAAACAATATCATTTGGGTCACAGCCTATAACAGAATCAATTGGGCCTAGCCCATCACAGTAACAGTCTCAATATGAATGATGCATGATGCATGCAAACCCATCCAACCCTGCACTTGCCTCCGTCCAACCTTGCACTACCTGTGGGGAATAAATCACCCACGTCATCCCTACACTTACAGTGTTAGCACCGGTTGCAGCACTAACCGAAATCGTAGCAAAGCTGCTAGTATATATACGGCTTTAAGCCTTCAGTAACGGTCTCATAATTGGCACATAGCCATCGGTAACTGTAATAAGATCGGCATATAGCCATCAGCTACGGTAACATAATCGACACACAGCCATGGGTAAGTATGATCGACACAAAGTCATCAATAATTACGATCGGCACACAGCCATGGATAAATATGATCGACACCAAGTCATAATCAAGACGGCACAGAGCCATAATTAGGTTAGCACAGAGCCATAATTAGATTAACTGGCTTAAAGCCATTGGTAGGTCCACAGTCGTCTCGTGCGACCCATGCGACCCTATCAAAACAATACTTCCTCCATAACCAATACCCAACCCCATGCAGTATGTCATGTATGCAGAATGTCTGGCCCACAAATCATTATATCATTCACAGTTAAGTCAATCAAATCACAGTCATACAATCACAGTCAAATCAGTCAAGTCATAGCACAAATCAGTCATTTACCCTCGAGGGGCAAAATAGTCATTTACCCTATAGGGGCATTACGGTCATTTTACCCTACAGGGGCATTACGGTCATTTTACCCTACAAGGGCATTACAATCATTTTACCCTACAGGGGTATTACGGTCATTTTACCCTACGAGGGCATTACGGTCATTTTACCCTACGGGGGCATTACGATCATTTAACCCTACAGGGGCATTACAGTCATTTTACCCTACGAAGGCATTACGGTCATTTTACCCTACGGGGGTATTACGGTTATTTTACCCTTCAGAGGTATTACGGTCATTTTACCCTATAGGGGCATTACGGTCATTTTATCCTACGGGGGCATTACGGTCATTTTACCCTACGGAGGTATTACGGTCATTTTACCCTATGGGGGCATTACGGTAATTTTACCCTACGGGGGCATTACGGTTATTTAACCCTACATGTAACGCCCTGAATTTGGGCCTAGTAGGATTGGGCCTTGTGCGTGGGAGCCGCTAGGAGACTGCTCATAAAAGTTTATCTGTGCGAGAAAATATCATAAATTAAGTGTAGCTTTAGTGGCTAAGTATTTGGGCATATTTAGGAGTGCTTGAGAAGCCTGGGTTCAAGTCTGGGTGGTTGCAAAATTTTAATTTGGGCTCTTAAGTGAACCTGGATGTTAGCTTATAGGACTTATAATAATTAGTGTTTGTTTTATGACAAAAAGAGAGAAGGGATCTAGTGGCAAGGAGGCGCTACATGTGTGGCAAGGAGTCTGAGGTTCGAGGCTTGTCGTGCGCAATTGTATGTTTATTTTGCTGCTTGAGCTGAGGA
Source organism: Gossypium sturtianum (assembly GCA_025698515.1). Taxonomy (NCBI): domain Eukaryota; kingdom Viridiplantae; phylum Streptophyta; class Magnoliopsida; order Malvales; family Malvaceae; genus Gossypium; species Gossypium sturtianum. The sequence goes on from CM046944.1 coordinate 110,769,859, forward strand.
GGTGTTGGAACTAGACTGGAACTCTGTGGTTGAATTGGTCATAAGAATTTGAATTGAATTTGAATGGGGAGTTGGAGTAAATCAAGGAGAAAATTAGGTGGAGGGGTTGGTGGAGTTTTTGAAGGATTTTGAAATGGGAGAAGTTGGAGCTGATTGGGGAGGGAGTTTTGTTTAGGCAAATTCGGCTAGGGGGTGCATTTTGGTGCAATCTCGGCAATTACTTTCTTTTATTCCGATTTGTTTTATTTTCTCTCTTCTATATATAGTGCCAAAGATTGCCATAGACCTTTTTGTGTTTTTCCCGTTTCGGTTTTCTTTATTCTCTTCTCCCTGTTTCCTATTCTTCTTAATGTGAGCCGAATTCAACCTCTCTTTCTCTGCCTTCATTATTTTTCCCTTCTCTATCGATCAAACGTTTCGACCTACAAGCGTTCTGACGAGTCATTTCTCCAGCCTCTGAAGTGCCGAATTTGTTCTTCTCTGGTGGGTTGATTGAGTTTAATTTATCGGGTTGGCTGATTGTTAGGGGTAAGTGGTTATGTGCTTTCAAATACTGACTGAATGTCTAGTTCTCTTGTTGGTCGTGTGTTTTCCTTAGGATAGTAATTATTTAACCTTTGTTATTGATATTGATGCTTAATAGATAATGTTGTGGTACAGATAAACCACAAGGAGGTGATATCGATTCATAATCAAACGGCTTGGGAAGTATAAGCCGATTCAGTCAAGGTTCTACACTCGTGGGCTACTGCATTTCTCTCCATCAAGGTGTGAACACACACTATTCGCGTTGTAGAACGGCAAATGTCGAAATGCCGGAAAGCCAACGATACGGCAACGGCTACTACACGGGCGCACAGACACTCGTGTGGGGGAGTCGACACATTGACAAAGGCCGCCATGAGCAATCTCGTAGACTTGGCCGTTGATAGGCCTAATGGGCCGATTTGGGTCGAGTGGGCCCGCGTGGGTAAATTTCGCTGTTAAGTGAGAAATCGATAGACTTGTCATTTCACTGTTAAGTGGGAAATCGATAGACTTGTCATGTCGCGCACATGACTTAGGTAGTTCTGGGCCTCGCTGGGCCAAAATGGGCCGTGTGGGCCCAATGTGAACGTGGGCCCCACACGGAGGAAATTTGCGGTAAGTGACTATTAGTGAACCGGGTTATGGTGTACACATAGCCGTGTCTGATTTTTGGGCTGAATGGGCCACCCGAGCGTGTGGGCCCACTTAGGCCGAGTAATGGGCCTTAAGCCCATTTACACCGTTGTGTCTGTTTGGGTTACTTAAGTCGCTCGAGGCGACGGTGGACCTTCTGTTGGGTCGTTAAGCCTCGGATTGTAAAATTACCGAAATACCCTCGATTTGTGAAATTACCAAAATACCCTCGATTTGTGAAATTATCGAAATACCCCCGATTTGCAAAATTACCGAAATACCTTCAATTTGTGAAATTATCGAAATACCCCCGATTTACAAAATTACCGAAATACCCTCGATTTGTGAAATTACTAAAATACCCCCAATTTGCAAAATTACCGAAATACCCTCAATTTGTGAAATTACTGAAATACCTCCGATTTGTAAAATTACCGGAATACCCTCGATTTGTGAAATTATCGGAATACCCCCGATTTGCAAAATTATTGAAATACCCTCGATTTGTGAAATTACTAAAATACCCTCGATTTGTGAAATTACTGAAATACCCCCGATATGTGAAATTACCAAAATACCCTCGATTTGCAAAATTATCGAAATACCTTCGATTTGTGAAACTACCAAAATACCCTCGATTTGTGAAATTATTGAAATACCCCCGATTTGTAAAATTATCGAAATACCCTCGATTTGTGAAATTACCGAAATACCCCCTATTTGTAAAATTACCGAAATACCCTCGATTTGTGAAATTATTGAAATACCCCTGATTTGTGAAATTACTGAAATACCCCCGATGTGTGAAATTACCAAAATACCCCCGATTTGTGAAATTACTGAAATACCCTTATAGGGTAAGATGACTATTTTACCCTTGTGGGTAAATGACTGACTTAGACTATGAATTTGACTAATTTGATCGTGATCGTATGATCGTGTTTTAACCGACTTGACTATGGTCGTGTGGATCGATATGTTTTTAATATATGTTTAAATGACTTTATCGAAAGATGGCCATTTTGCATACACGTGTAATGATTGAGCATGACATACACGATATATTGCATGGGGTTGGGACATTGATACGGAGGAAGTTCTCGATAGGGTCGCACGGTCGCATGAGACGCATCGTGGATCCAAAGTATTGATCTGTTAAGGTCGCACGGGTCGCATGAGACGACTGTGGAACGACGGACGGCTTAAAGCCGCGTAATCTGATTATAGCTCTGTGCCAACCTAAATATGGCTCTGTGCCATCTTGATTATGGCTTTGTGCCAATCGTATTTACCCGTGGCTATGTGCCTAACATATATACTGATGACTGTGTCGATCATAATTACCGTGGCTGTGTGCCGATTATATTACCGTCGCTAATGGCTATGTGCCAAACTTATTACAGTTACCGATAGCTTTGTGCCATCCTAATTATGGTTTTGTGCCATCCTGATTATGGTTTATAACCATTCTGATTATGGCTTTTAGCCATTCTGTCCCACACGTGCCGCAGTCGCTCGTTGACTTAGTGCCGTAACCGGTGCTAGGCTTGGTGTGTTGGCTGGGTGGGTCGATTTTATCCCCACAGGAGTGTAGGGTTGGTACGGGTGGTGTGTTGGCTGGATCGGGGTGGGGTGCATCCTCATACTGTTGCATATCTGTTTATGAGATCTATCACTGTACTGGGCTTAGGCTCACTTGTTCTGTTATTGGTTTGGGCTAGGCCCAATTGATTCTGTTATGAGTTGTGACCCAAATGATATTGTAGTAGGTTTCGGCCCACGTATGCTCTGAACTGGACTATACTATTACTGTTATAGGGCTTTGGCCCAGACTATTTCGATTTCTGTTTCTGTATACTGACTGTTACTCTAGTAAAGGGATTAGACACTGAGTTTTCGTAAATTCACCCCGTTTTTAACTGTGCAGGTAATCCCCAACGTTAGGAAGATCGGTGCTGCGTGGGACTTGGAGGTGACCACACGACTGCGACTGTTATGCTTTGGGCTTTACATATGGTTTAAATTTCGTTTTGGGTTTTAATTTCTGTAATAAGGCCTCTCTGGATTTAATTTCAATTTGGGATTTTGATACGCTTTATATCTCATTAGGCGACGCGAGTTTTCAACCCAATTCTTGTTTTAAAAAAACATACGCTTTAAACTTCTTCACCTTAAATTAGCTTTCGCAACTAAAAGAGATTTTTAACGAAGTTAATAACGTTTTAACAGTGATTAACTTTTCAATGAACCACGTTTTGAAATTGAACGAACACAAACTGAGACTTTAGTTTGTAAATATTAAGGAGGGTTTTCAAAGAAAACATGGTTTTCGAAAAACACTTCAATGTGACACGCCAGATTCGGGCCTAACTTCTGGGCCGAGTTTGGGGTGTTACACTATAGGGGCATTACGGTCATTTTACCCTACATGGGTATTACGGTCATTTTACCCTACGGGGGTATTACTGTCATTTTACTTATTTTTGAGTCTCGGTGCAGATAACGACCTCTCCGAAAGTCTACAGTTGCCTCGAGCGACACAGATAACCTAGATGGTCATAACGGTGTAAATGGGCCCAAGGCCTATTATTCGGCCCAAGAGGGCCCACACGCTTGTGTGGCCCATTTAGCCCAAATTCAGTCACGGCTATGCGAACTACATAGCCTAGTCCAGTATTTGCCACTTAACGTGGATTTTATCCGTATGGGGCCCACGAGCCCATTGGGCCTACATGACTCATTTCAGCCAAATGAGGCCCAAGATTACGAGAACGCTCTTAGTGGCCTCTACAATCTATCGCCCATGATTTGTGGGCTCGGTTTACCACATGAGCGATAGCACGCTTGTGAGGCCTTGAATGCCAAAGTTTCGGCTTTTCGACTTTTCGGCTTTTACCGATTCACAGCAGAGATAGTGTGATTACACACCCATTTAAGCAACCGTTCCAAGTTTCTTAAGCGCCCAACCTACATTCATTCCACATACAGTCAGTCTTTCATATATTATTGTTCAAAGCACTTAATCCCCAAACAATAATCACTACCAACCTTGATTGAGTACCACGTTATCTACTCCTTTTAGATCGCTGACAAAGAATAATCGTATGTCTCTTGCCGATTTACTGCCTAACAATAGATCTTATTAGAAAGGATTGATTGTAAATGTGGCTTAAATCCACGAATACTATCCTCTAAAAAACAAATGAATATTCGGCCTACCCAAAAACAAGGTATCGAAATTACCTTAATCGAATAACAGAAGAACGGACCTCGACGGCTTGGTAACCCTTGCACCCCTTCACTTCTTGGGAACACCTAACCCATCGATCACCATATCGCAAAGAAGGAACGAGAATCGTAGTCAAAGAATATATGGAGAAGAATATTCGTCTTTTTAGAAAATGATTAGAGAGAACAGATTTGAATGAAATGAGGAAATATGGACACTTACCGATTTGCCAGGAACACTTGTAGAACTGAAACAGAGAGAGACAGTGCTGAGATTTGGCCAAAGTATGAAGCACCCAGTGAAAAGGGAAAAACCGATTCGAGGAGGGAAGGGTAGAACTTCAGTCACAACCTACTAGAATCTCGAGAAAGAAAAAGAACAAGAAAGAGGGAAATAGGATGAATTCGGCCCAGAAAACAATAATCAATGGAGCAAAAACAATAGGCAGGATATTCAGCCAAAGCTTGGGAACCGAGAGGAGACATGAGCAAAATTGGTGATTTAGGCACAGGTTGAAACAGAAGAAAGAGAACAGAATGGCTTAGAAAAAGGTAGCATAGAAAATTTGGCAGAAAAACAGGAACCGAAACAAAAATGCACAAAAGATCAAATGCAAAATTTGGCACTACAGGGAGAAGAAAGGAAACAAATTGGTGGCAAAACAGAAACTGACCAAAACTAAAAATTCCCTACCAAAACCAATTACTAGGGAGTTCAGAGTCCTAATTTGGCACACCTATTCCCTCACTCCCCCATCCTCCTTGATTTGCTCCATAATCCTTTCCTTGATTTTCTCCACCATCATCTTTTGACCAATTCAAATTCCACCTTGCAGAGTTTCAATCGACTTCTGCTTCTCACATGGCAAGAGAGAAAAATAAATACTTTTTTTACCTTGCCATGACTTGAACCTTAGACCTCGAGAGAACTCTACACGCCACCTTGCCACTAAACCACAGGCTCTTTTTGTGTCATAATTTAACCATAAATATTTGAGAACCTTCTATCTAGATCCCAATGATTTTATTTACTAAAAATAAAATTTTTGCTAAAGCCTGGGTTTGAACCCAAGACTTCTCAAACACTCCCAAACACTGCTAAATCACTTAACCACTGAAGCAGACAGTCAATTGTCTTATTTCCTCGTACACATAAACTTTCCTGTATTCCTATGCTCAAGGCCTATTTCTTCTAAGCCCAAATTTGGGGCGTTACAATTCACCCCTCCTTAAAGAAATTCCGTCCTCGAAATTTCCAATTAACAGGGTAGTTGTGTAACAACTACACCACTATGCTACCGCTGCGCACTCTAATCCCAATAACACTAATGCACTTTTAACTTAATCTTGAAACCTCTTACACACAACCAAAATATTTAATCACAGAAGTAGACAAAAAATATTTATCACACATGCATACAATTCCTATATCCAAACAAAACGCACTTGACTTAAAAGGGACTGGGCAAACTCAAACCCGATGCTCCTTAGATCCACATCTAAGACATGCTCCTAACTTCCTCCGGCATTCACCCGGATGATGCCTTTTACAATACTCACAAGTCGGAAAGTTCGGACGCATTTTAACTCGCTTCACGTAAGCAGGCTCCCGCCTGCAGGAGGTGTGATCCTCTTCTTTGAAAGCGATCTAAGCATCTAGCCTGAAGCATCTCACCAATCTCCTTAACTCTAGTCTCAAACACTTCCTCTACCACCTCTCTTACCAACCGGGTTAGTGCCTCAGTCCCAAGCTCCGGGTTACCGCTACCTGAATTTGACAGACTTACCTTGACCATCGTCTCCTGAACAATCTCATATTTCGGGAAAATGGGCAACTCCTCGCGACCTTACTCGCCTTCTGAATCCATCACTGTACTGTTGCTCGCTTAAAAATTTGATTTCCAGAACATACATTGAATAAATACAAAATCTAACTTTATGCACAGTCTAATATCTAAAGAACTTACGGATTCGGCGCGGGAGACTCGGTAAACCACACCTTTATAAAAACAGTCGGTACACATTTCAAAAACTTCAATTTTTTTTCAAACCTCTTTAAAACAATTCTTTCAAAAATTCAATTTTTAAAAATCTAATCCACAGCCGAGTTTTGTAACCTGGCTCTGATACCACTAAATGTAACACCCCAAACCCAGCCTAGACATTATGGCCGAATCTGGCGTGTCACATTGAAGTGTTTTTCAAAAACCATATTTTCATTGAAACCCCTTCCTGAAATTTCAAACTTCTTGCCATTTAAAACTTGTACAAAACCTCAGTTTGCGTTTGTTTATTTTCAATCGTGGTCTATTAAAAATTTATTCCCTTTTAAAACGTTATTACCTTTAAAACCTTATTTGTTGCAGAAGCTTAATTTAAAACAAAATGATTTACAAAAACGTGATATTTAAAAATTGAGTTGCAGAAACGTAGTGTTTGAAAATGTTATTATTTTGGAAAACCGTGTTTTACGTCTAGCATATATAAATCACAATCAATAAAATCCCAAATTTAAAATCCAAAAATTTCAGAGGCCTTATTACAACCCGAATCAAAATCAAAGTGCTTAAGTAAATGAGCAAAACAGAATAAAACATGTGCAGTTGTGTGGCCCTCTCCGAGTCCCTCACAGCTCTGAACCGTCTAACGCTGGGGATTACCTGAAAGGTTAAAAACGGGGTGAGTTTACAAAAAAATCAGTGTATAATCCCCTTATTAAAGAAAGCGATCCAAGATCTGCATACGTAATCGATGCAGGCTTGAGCCTTTTAACAAGAACTGCATAGCCTGGGTTCAAAGTATATGTGGGCCAAAGCCCAAAACAATATCATTTGGGTCACATCCCATAACAGAATCAATTGGGCCTAGCCCATCACAGTAACAGTCTCAATACGAATGATGCATAATGCATGCAAACCCATCTAACCCTACACTTGCCTCCGTCCAACCCTACACTACCTGTAGGGAATAAATCACCCACGCCATCCCTACACTTACAGTGTTAGCACCGATTGTAGCACTAACCGAAATCGCAGCAAAGCTGCTAGTATATATACGGCTTTAAGCCTTCAGTAACGGTCTCATAATTGGCACATAGCCATCGGTAACTGTAATAAGATTGACACATAGCCATCAGCTATGGTAACATAACCGCACATGACCATGGGTAAGTATGATCGACACAAAGTCATCAATAATTACGATCGCACACACGATCATGGATAAATATGATCGACACCAAGTCATAATCAAGACGCATGCAGCCATAATTAGGTTGGCACAGAGCCATAATCGATTAACTAGCTTAAAGCCATCCGGTAGGTCCACGATCGCCTCGTGCGACCGTGCGACCCTATCGTAACGAGACTTCCTCAATAACCAATATCTCAACCCCATGCAAGATGTCATGTATGCGTAATGTCCGCCCACAAATCATTATATCATTCATTCAAGTTAAGTCAATCAAATCATAGTCATACAATCACAGTCAAATCAATCAAATCATAGCAGAAATCAGTTATTTACCCTCGAGGGGCAAAATAGTCATTTACCCTACAGGGGCATTATAGTCATTTTACCCTACAGGGGCTTTAATGTTATTTTACCCTATAGGGGCATTACGGTCATTTTACCTTACAGGGGTATTACGGTCATTTTACCCTACGGGGGCATTACGGTCATTTTACCGTACAGGGGTATTACGGTTATTTACCCCCTACGGGTATTATTACGGTCATTTTACCCTGCGGGGGCATTACGATCATTTTACCCTACAGAGGCATTATGGTCATTTAACCCTACAAGGGCATTACGGTCATTTTACGCTACAGGGGCATTACGGTCATTTTACCCTACGGGGTATTACGATTATTTTACCCTACAGGGGTATTATAGTCATTTTACCCTACAGGGGCATTACGGTCATTTTATCTTACGGGGGCATTACGGTCATTTTACCCTACGGGGGCATCACGGTCATTTAACCCTACAGGGGCATTACGATCATTTTACCCTATGGGGGCATTACGGTCATTTAACCCTACAGGGGCATTACGGTCATTTAACCCTACAGGGGCATTACGGTCATTTTACCCTACGGGGGTATTACGGTCATTTTACTTATTTTGGGGTCTCGGTGCAGATAACCACCTCTCTGAAGGTCTACAGTCGCCTCGAGCGACACAGATAACCTAGATGGTCATAACGGTGTAAATGGGCCCAAGGCCCATTATTCGGCCCAAGTGGGCCCACACGCTCGTGTGGCCCATTTAGCCCAAATTCAGTTACGGCTATGCGAACTACATAGCCCAGTCCAGTATTTGCAACTTAACGTGGATTTTATCCGTGTGGGGCCTACGAGCCCATTGGGCCCACACGACCCATTTCAGCCAAACGAGGCCCAAGATCACGAGAATGCTTTTAGTGGCCTCTACAATCTATCGTCCATGATTTGTGGGCTCGGTTTACCACACGAGCGATCACACGTTCGTGAGGCCTTAAATGCCAAAGTTTCGGCTTTTTAGCTTTAGCCGATTCACAGCAGAGATAGTGTGATTACACACCTGTTTAAGCAACCGTTCCAAGTTTCTTAAGCGCCCAACCTACATTCATTCCACATACAGTCAGTCTTTCTGTTACGCCCCAAAAATTTGGGGTCATTGTTTTTGCAAGCTTGGATGTATATATCATGGTGGCTTGTGGGTCGTAACTGGGCATGTTTTGGGGATTTTAGGAAGCACAGGTGCAAGTATGGCCTTTGGCAAAATTTTGATTTTTGCTCTTTTGGAAACCTGGATGGTAACTTAAAGGGCATATATATTTAGTGTGCTTGTTTTGTGACACAAGAGACCTTGTGTTGTGGTGGAAAGTGGCGTGTTGGGGCATTTAGGAGGGAGTGGGTTCGAATCCCATGGCATGCAAAGATGGGGTTTTATTTTGATATCTCTGTGGCGTGAGGGGTAGAGTTTGATTCAAACTCTGCAGTGGTGGTTGGAGAATTGGTCATCAGATTTGAATGAGTTTTAATGGGGGGTGTGGAGTGAATCTAGGAGGAATTGGTGGAGACTTTCAAGGAGTTAGGATGTGAAGGGAGTCATAGCCGAATGGGGTAGCTAGAGTAGGGGAATTCGGCTATGAGCATTTCTTTTGGTGCATTTTCAGCATTTGGGGAGAGGGTAGAAGCCGATTGTCTTCTCTGCTGTTTTGGGATTTTCCTTTTTCTTCGTTTCGGGTTTTTCTTTACTTGTGACGTTCTATGCAGTGTTTTGACCATTGGGGTCTTTTTCTTTTCAGGTCACTTTTGCCGAAACTCAAGTGAGCAAATGCCAAATTTTCTTAAAAGCCTTCTTTTCTTCTTCCCTTAATTTCTTCTTTGGCCGAATCTGTTTCATCTTCTTTGCTTACACCGAATCCTTTCTCCTCTTTCCTCGAAATTTTCTGTCAATTCATTTCAATAGCCGAATTTTCCCCTCATTCATCTTCTTCTCCTCTTGGTTTTCTCCTTTGGCTGAACATAATTTCCTTGTCTCTCTGGATTCCCTAAGTCGATTATTTTTTATTTTATTATTCACCGAATAGCGTAACCTTATAGTGAAGGGTGGTTTGGTTGAATTCTGCTATTGGTGATTATCTCCGTCTCGTTTCCTTGTGGCGCCAACCTCTGTCAACTGGCCAAATACTCAAGCTTTCGACTTTACTTTTTTCTTTTCCACTATTCGATTTTGGCTTTCGAGGGGGGAGGTTTCTCTGGTATCGCAGGGCATCTGAAGCGATTACGTGGGGGGTAAGTGTTTTGGTCAAATGTTACTTTCCCTTTTGGGGAAGGGTTGCATGTACTTCCTTTAGACTGATGTGTGCTAAACCATGGTTTTAGACCATCGTGGTTGTATTTGTAATTCAGTTAATCGTCAAAGAGGAGTGTGATCAACTCTAGCCTGTGTTCTAAGGGAAATAAACTGATTAGCGATCAGTCAAGGTAAGTATGGATTGTCGTTTTGGGCCTGGATAGTTATTAACTTTATTGGTTGTAAATCTAATACGATATGTTGGTTGATTGTAGGATTCGGAGAGCGTGGATCTTAGCTAGTTCCATGAACAGGTGTGTATTTGTATGCAGTATTCGATGATCGGCTGAAAAGCCGAAAGAATGTGATGTTTACACTGCTATGACTGTAGAACGGCAAAATGCCGAAAAGCCGGAAATATGGCGTATGATGCCACACGAGCGTGCGATCGTGCATGTGGTAAACTGAGCCCATGAACATGGGCGCTAGACTGTAGAAGCCACCACGAGCATTCTCGTGGGCTTAGGTCGTAATGGGCCTCGATGGGCCATGTGGGCCCAATGGGCTCATGGGCTCCACATGGATAAAATCCACGGTAAGTGACAAATAATGGATTAGGCTGCGAAGTATGCATAGCCGTGACTGAAATTGGGCTGAACGGGCCACACGAGCGTGTGGGCCCACTTGGGCCAAATAGTGGGCTTTGGGCCCATTTACACTGTTCTGACCATATAGGTTATCCGAGTCGTTCGGGATGACTGTAGACCTTTTGAAGGGTCATCATTTGTGTCGAGACCCCAAAAGTAGTTACATAACTGAAATACCCCTGAGGGGTAAAATTAGCGTTTTACCCCTAACCGACGAAATGACCATTATACCCTTAGTGGTAGTTTAAGTGATGTGTGTATGATATTTATATGACTGGTTATGATTATGACATACTGCATACACGTAATATTTATGACACGACATTCTGCATTGGGGTTGGGGATTCTGATTTGGAGGAAGTACTGTACTAGTGGCTCTGCCACGTTTTTACTATTCTAGTGGCTTTGCCACGTATTCTGATTTTTGTGGCTTGGCCACGTTTATCTGTATTAACTTTCTTTGCGTTACATTATTATTAGCACTCCGCTGCGATATTGGTGTGTTGGCTGGGTGGGTCGACTTAGTCCCCACATGGTGTGTTGGTTGGTACGGGTGGTGTGTTGGCTGGTTTGGGTTGGGTTGCATCACTGCTTGCATCTTTGTTATTATGTTGGGCTTATACCCGCATGCATCATTCTTGAATAGGGCTCGCCTGCATCTGTTATCTTGCATGATAGGGGATTACACCTTTGAGTTCTCGTAACTCACCCTTTTCTTTTAACTGCTCGTGTAATCCCGACCTTAGATGATTTGGAGCTGCGAGGGACTCGGAGGTGGCCACATGTTCGCGAGTATTTTAATTTATACCTAGCTTTTTAAATATTTTATTTTGGGGTTGATATTCATGTAATAAGGCCATTTGAGGTTTTAACTTTTATTTGGTTTTAACTTCTTATTTCAACCTGCTAGGTTAGGAAACACGGGTTTTCAAAATAATAACTGTTTCCAAAGAAAATCACGCATTGCAAATCTTAAAGTTTAAAATTAGAAAAGGCTTCTGTAATTTTTAATTCAGACTAATAAACTTGTAACAAATGATGTAACCGATAATTGGTCAACATGTTTGATTTTACAACGTCAACGTTTTCAATAGCAACTATTCAAAAGGGATTTAAAAATTTAGTCACGAACAAGACAAGCTTTCAAATCAATACTTCGATGTGCCACGTTAGATCCGATCGTAACGTCTAGGCTGGGTTTGGGGTGTTACATTTTCATATATTATTGTTCAAAGCACTTAATCCCCAAACAATAATCACTACCAACCTTGATTGAGTACCACGCGATCTACTCCTTTTAGATCGCTGACAAAGAAAAATCGTATGTCTCTTGCCAATTTACTGCCTAACAATAGATCTTATTAGAAAGGATCGATTGTAAATGTGGCTTAAATAAACGAATACTATCCTCTCAAAAACAAATGAATATTCGGCCTACCCAAAAACAAGGTATCAAAATTACCTTAATCGAATAACAGAAGAACGGGCCTGGACGGCCTGGTAACCCTTGCACCCCTTCACTTCTTGGGAACACCTAACCCATCGATCACCATATCACAAAGAAGGAACGAGAACCGCAGTTAGAGAATATATGGAGAAGAACATTCGGCTTTTTAGAAAATGATCAGAGAGAACAAATTTGAATGAAAGGAGGAAAAATGGACACTTACCGATTTTCCAGGAACACTTGCAGAATTGAAACAGAGAGGGACAGTGCTGAGATTCGGCCAAAGTATGAAGCACCCAGTGAAAAGGGAAAAACTGATTCGATGAGGGAAGGGTAGAACTTCGGTCACAACCTACTAGAATCCCGAGAAAGAAAAAGAACAAGAAAGAGGAAAATAGGATGAATTCGGCCTAGAAAACAATAATCAATGGAGCAAAAATAATAGGCAGGATATTCGGCCAAAGCTTGGGAACCGAGAGGAGACAGGAGCAGAATTGGTGATTTCGGCACAGGTTGAAATAGAATTAAGAGAACAGAATGGCTTAGAAAAAGGTAGCACAGAAAATTTGGCAGAACAACAGGAACCGAAACAAAAATGCACAAAAGATCAAATGCAAAATTTGGCACTACAGGGAGAAGAAAGGAAACTGATAAACCGTAAAAGTAACATATTTTAATCCCACATTTAGCATACTTTTGGATGATTTATCCCTTGATTTATGTAAAAAGGTGCTCTTAATCCTTTCTTTTCTTGTTTTATACTCAGGAAAGCACCGGAGGATGGAAAGAACGAGAAATGGGCTCAAAACGGACCAAATTGGGCCAAAGTGAAAATTGACACGGCCTGGACTTGAGCCAACACTACGTGTCTCCTTGATAGACTAGAACACGGCACGATCATGATTTACACAGGCGTGTCACCTCATTAAAAGTTTGAACACGGCCTAAAGACGATTCACACACAAGGCGTGTGCCATGGCCGTGTCCCTCGCTGTGGAGAAGAGCAATTTCACTCGGAAAAGGATACTTAGGGGCAAAGAAACCTATTTCAAAAGCCTATATAAACACCCTAAGTATAACCTAGAAGAGGGGGGTGAGCTAGGCCAAAGAGTCGAGCCGAAAAGGTCATATTTGTGGGAAACACTCGAAGATAGCCAGTTGATCCATCTCAAGAAGCTGAAATTCTACTCAAGACGGCGGATCTCTCCTTCAATTCCTTCAGGGGGTTTTATGGTTTTCTTATGTTTTGTTTTATCTTTTCTTCTGAGATGTTTTCTTTTATCGTTATGAACTAAACCCTTTAGATACCTGAAGAGGATGAAACTTAGATGAATCTTGTTATCGTTTGCTGAACTATATGATAAATACTTGATTTGTTCTTAATTATGTGTTCTTAATTCTTGTGTTGATATTTCCAGGATATTGATTCAAGTTTGATGTGCTTAGGTGGAGGAGCAAAAGTCCCTGCTTAAGAGTAGATCTAGCATAATTAAGCGGAGTTGATCGCGCGCCTAGAGATAGGGTGACGAGATTTTACCGGATTAGGGTGAAACCTAATATGGGAGTCCATAGATCGAGTTAATGTAATTCTATGGGTTTTAATTAGAAAGAGATTTTAATTAATCAACCTAGGGTTAGACGTTATTCGCTTCGAGAGAGGGTTTAATATACATTAGGGAGTCTTACGGATCAAGTCAAGTGAATAAATCGTGCAGTTGAGTTAGATAACAAGTGAAGTCTAGGTGGATTCTTCCTAAGGGTATCATCTTAATCAACTGAGTTTTTCCAACAGTATTTCCCCAATTCATTCTTTTTGTCTTTGCGTCTTTAGCTTAGTAGTTAGTTAAATTTAGATTAAATAACAACTTCACTTATTTTAGGCTAGATAATAAAAAGAAAGTTAGTATTAGTACTTTTGGTTCCTTTGGGTTCGACAATCCGGTCTTGCCTAAGCTATACTACTGTTCGATAGGCGCGCTTGCCTCAAATCGTTGTCATAGTTAGTTTCCAGGTTCGATCATTATAAATTTAATACTCTGAAATCACAGCGATCAAGTTTTTGGCATCGTTGCCGGGGAACTAAAATATTAAGAACGCTCAATTTTTATTACTTTAGCCATTATTGTTATTTTTATTTTTATTTTTATTTTTTTATTATTTTTTTTACTTTGCTAAATTTTCTTTTATTTGATTTTGGCATATAGAGGAGATGGCACTGAATAACTATCAGTGGCAAGTTATGAGGACAAAGCCAACAAAAGCAGCCAATATCTACAACCTTGACCCAATAACCAGGCTATCAAACCAATTAGAGATGTTAAATAAAAAGTTTGATGATTTGTGTTCTTCGCAGATACATCCAGTTATGCAGTATGAAACAAGCGGAGGCGTGGCGAATCTTGAGTACCCACCCTACGGATATGGCATAGAGAACGAACAAGTCCACTATATGGGTAACTATTCTAGACCTCAAAATAATTTTTATAGTGACACTTATAATGCAGGTTGGAGGTACCATCCTAATTTCTCATGGGATGATCAAAGTAGCCAAGGACCGGAACTTCCTCCAAATTTTCAACAACCACCTTACCAACAGGAAGAGGAGTTGAACCTCGAGGAGATGCTGACAAAATTCATGGCAGCCACAGATACCCGTCTCCAAAAAACTGAGACAACGCTTAATAATCAACAAGCATCGATCAAAGGGATCGAGAACCAAGTTGGGGAACTTACTAAGTCAGTTGGACAACTTGCAAAGTTAATTTTCGAACGACTACATGGGCGTCTACCAAGCAACACTGAACTAACCCAAAAGAGCAAATTCAAGTCATAACAGCTCATGATAGTGAAAGGTTAGTGGAATCTGACCCAAGGCAAGAGCCTGTAGTAAGTGAAGGTAAGGTTGAGGTAAGCCATGATTTACCAAACCCGGTAAATACAAAGTACCAAGCTCATATTCCATACCCCAATGCGATAAAGAAAGACCACACAGAGGAACAATTCGGTAAATTTCTTAAACCTCCAAAGAAGTTTCTTATTAACTTGTCATTTCATGAAGCTCTTTTGCAAATACCAGATCCTAGACCTCATGTCAATAAAGAAGAAATGCATGAGGAACGAAGGCTTCGGATCGAAGGACTAGACGAGTGGAAGACACACTTCAAAGAGAAATTAAAAATACACGAAGCAAAAACGAGGCAACTCCACGACAGACTTGACGATGGGACAACCCAGCTTAAGATAGAAGATCAGGTACTCAAAATCTTCCCAGATGGAACAGTCGAGGTAACTAATCCTAAATTTAGCAATTCTAAGGTAAACACTACTCGACTTAAACTTTATATCCACAACTGAATTGATCACATGAGAAAGGATTTTCACCTCCTCAAACCACCATGACCATAGAATAAGAGGTAAAGTCTAGCTTAAGACTATAAACAAGCGCTTCTCAAGAGGCAACCCGAGCACTAACCCTAATTACTTTCGTATCTGTTTTCATTTTATTTTCTTCTCTTCTCTTAGTCTTAAACACATAGTTTTAAACTAACCAAAAGTGCAGATTTCCAGCCCACACGGCCTTGCACACGGCCGTGGCCGTGGCCGTGTGGAGGGACAGAATCTCCGTACTGACAATGGCAGAAGAGGTACAAGTCAGAAAGAATCAATTTTTAGAGTCACGGACTCCAACCACCACCCCACGGGCACCGATAAAATGCCACAGCCGTGCGATGCGGCCGTGGTCGACACTGGTAGTTTACACACGGGTGTGGCAACCAGAACATGGGCGTGGGAGAAACGATACGATGCATAACACGGCCGTGCGAGGCGGCCGTGTGAATCAACACGCCCATGGTACATGGGCGTGGGAATGTACCTGACTTGAGAATTCTATTCAAACCACCCACCCCTCCCTCTTCTCACCCATTCAGCCCATTCAGTTTTTCCTTTTCTTTCTCAACCCTCTCCCTACTTTTCTTCTCCAATACATTCCCAAAACCCTTGAGCTACTCCAAATGTCGAAGAAGCGGAAGGAATCAAGCATAGTCTCCCAGAGGGAGACCGATCTATATAAGTTCATGCCGGCCGCTTCAATCATTCGACGAGCCAAGGATATTTGAGGCCATTTAATTTTTATTTCGTTTTTCTCTTTTGCTTCAATTTCCTTATCTTTACTTCTCTTCTACTTTATTTAACTTATTTTATTTTAGTTTCTTGGTTTTAGGCTGCTTGGGAATCACACCACGACCACCACCATATCCACAGCCTTAGAAATCACACCCAACAATAAGGACTCTACGGTCTATTTATCTTTTCTTTTAATTTTAGTTCACTTTTTATTTTTCTTCACTTTAGCTTGCTTTTCTTTAATTATTTAATTAGTATAGTTTTAATTATTATTATTATATCCTGGCTAATCCTCCATGAGCTACCCAATTTCTTCATCTAGCGCAGGATCGTCATCAAGAACGACCCCTCCAACTTATCTTTCACCTCCAACGCAAGGATTTCATCCATAATTCAGGGAGTTTCACCTCTCTCCATATCTTTTGAATTTATACTTAATTGTCTATATATATATATATATATATATATATATCTTTGCACATTGAGGGCAATGTACATCTTAAGTATGGGGGTGAACAACCTAAAAAAGATGCCTAACTTTTTTTCATTATTCTCAAATTCCTGAAATTAGGTGCCAAACTTTTTGCATTATTCTCAAATCCCTGAATTTTAATTTGTTTTTAAGTAATTTTCTCATATTACTAATTAGGATGAAATTTCTGATGATTTATGACTTTTATTGATATGTTTTAGATTAAGTCATTGATAATTGTGCATTGATAATTAAATTCTAAGATACTAGAGAATCAAGCATGATAAGTCTATTTTTCGGTATTAAAAATTTTTCTAGGTTGTTTACCTGAATTTGAATATTACTTTGAAATTTGAAATTTACGAGGTTGATACCAAAATACCCATAATTTTTGTGAGATTTTGAGCCTTATAAGAGCATATATCCTTTTTCATGCTCACTTTTTGATTATGAGTGTGTCAACATTGAACTGTTATTCTAGAACTTGCCTCGATTATACACGTTGAGACCATATCTTTGATTTGATATACAGAAATGATAAAGGCACCTAGGCTTAAACCCACTCACTCCACTAAAAAAACCTACCTCCATAATTAACCCCTAGTGAACCCCTTTGATCCTAACAACCCTTTTTATTGACTCACCCACTAATATTAACCCAAAACCCTTTGTATTTGTTATCACCATTCTTCTTGACTACCCTTTTTTGTCGAGATTTGATTTGATCAGTTGCCTAACTATGTTCTTTATTTCAGTTGTTAAAGTTCTTTATTATTACTTGATTTGTTCTTAATTAAAAAAAAACATCGAAGTATATTCAGTATTAGTATGATGAAAAGCGAGCTTGTACAGTTAAAGTCTATTTATTGAAGAAGATGCTCGTATTATTAGTTTCAAAGTTTCAATTCATGTAATTATTTATTTTTCAGTTTGTTGTTTCTAGTTAGGTAATTTTTCAGGTTGATCTTGATTCTAACCCTCTAATTCAGCCTTTATCCACACCTTAACCCAAGCCCCGTTACAACCCTTTCAAAGACCTTTTGATTTGTGCATCATCTCATATTACAGTGGTGGAGATTTGATTGTCATGCAAGCCTATGGGATTAACTCTTCATGTTTGACTTTTGAGTGCTTAATTCTGAACCTTAAACACTTCGAGTGATTTGAGTGAATCTTTTGTGAGGATGTCAATCCTTGTAGGTTTTGGATCAGAGGTAATTATTTAGATGAGGGGAAACACCTATGTTTTGTGCTACAAATGTATGACTTATATTGTTTGAATCTTAAGGACTCTTTGAGTTAAATTATCCATGTATAAATTATCTATGAATTATGATGAGACATTGTTGATAGGAATATTGAATCATGGAAAGTTCGTTTTAATTGTAAGTTGAAAATTTTGCTTGAGGACAAGCAACAGCTTAAGTGTGGGGGTATGTGATAAACCGTAAAAGTAACATATTTTAATCCCACATTTAGCATACTTTTGGATGATTTATCCCTTGATTTATGTAAAAAGGTGCTCTTAATCCTTTCTTTTCATGTTTTATACTCAAGAAAGCACAGGAGGATGGAAAGAACGAGAAACAGGCTCAAAACGGACCAAATTGGGCCAAAGTGAAAATCGACACGGCCTGGACTTGAGCCAACACGGTCGTGTCTCCTTGATAGACTAGAACACGACCTGATCACGATTTACACGGGCGTGTCACCTCATTAAAAGTCCGAACACGGCCTAAAGATGATTCACACGGGCGTGTGCCATGGCCGTGTCCCTATCGTGGAGAAGAGCAATTTCACTCGGAAAAGGATACTTAGGGGCAAAGAAACCTATTTCAAAAGCCTATATAAACACCCTAAGTATAACCTAGAAGAGGGGGTGAGCTAGGCCAAGGAGCCGAGCCGAAAAGGTCAGATTTGTGGGAAACACTCGAAGATAGCAAGTTGATCCATCTCAAGAAGCCGGAATTCTACTCAAGACGGCAGATCTCTCATTCAATTCCTTCAGGGGGTTTTAGGGATTTCTTATGTTTTGTTTTATCTTTTCTTCTGAGATGTTTTCTTTTATCGTTATGAACTAAACCCTTCAGATACACCGAAGGGGATGAAACTTAGATGAATCTTATTATCGTTTATTTGAACTATATGATAAATACTTGATTTGTTCTTAATTATGTGCTCTTAATTCTTGTGTTGATATTTTCGGGATATTGATTCAAGTTTGATGTGCTTAGGTGGAGGAGCAAAAGTCCCTGCTTAAGAGTAGATCTAGCATAATTAAGCGGAGTTGATCGCGTGCCTAGAGATAGGGTGACGAGATTTTGTCGGATTAGGGTGAAACCTAATATGGGAGTCCATAGATCGAGTTAATACAATTCTAGGGGTTTTAATTAGAAAGAGATTTCAATTAATCAACCTAGGGTTAGACGTTATTCGCTTCGAGAGAGGGTTTAATATACATTAGGGAGTCTTACGGATAAAGTCAAGTGAATAAATCGTCTGGTTCAAAGTTAGATAACAAGTGAAGTCTAGGTGGATTCTTCCTAAGGGTATCATCTTAATCAACTGAGTTTCTCCAACAGTATTTCCCTAATTCATTCTTTTTGTCTTTGCGTCTTTAGCTTAGTAGTTAGTTAAATTTAGATTAAATAACAACTTCACTTATTTTAGGCTAGATAATAAAAAGAAAGTTGGTATTAGTACTTTTGGTTCCTTTGGGTTCGACAATCCGGTCTTGCCTAAGCTATACTACTGTTCGATAGGTGCGCTTGCCTCAAATTGTTGTCATAGTTGGTTTCCAGGTTCGATCATTATAAATTTAAAACTCTGAAATCACAGCGATCAGAAACAAATTGGTGGCAAAACAGAAACTGACCAAAACTGAAAATTCCCTACCAAAACTGATTACTAGGGAGTTCAGAGTCTTAATTCGGCACACCTATTCCCTCACTCCCCCATCCTCCTTGATTTGGTCCATAGTCCTTTCCTTGATTTTCTCCATCATCATCTCTTGACCAATTCAAATTCCACCTTGCATAGTTTCAGTCGACTTCTGCTTCTCACATGGCAAGAGAGCAAAATAAATACTCTTTTTACCTTGCCATGACTTGAACCTTAGACCTCGAGAGAACTCTACACGCCACCTTGCCACTAAACCATAGGTTCTTTTTGTGTCATAATTTAACCACAAATATTTAAGAACCTTCTATCTAGATCCCAATGATTTTATTCACTAAAAATAAAATTTTTACTAAAGCCCAGGTTTGAACCCAAGACTTCTCAGACACTCCCAAACACTGCTAAATCACTTAACCACTGAAGCAGACAGTCAATTGTGTTATTTCCTCGCACACATAAACTTTTATGTGTTCCTAAGCTTAAGGCCTATTTCTTCTAAGCCCAAATTCGGGGCGTTACAATGTCTGAATGAATAATTTTGATAAGTGCTTGATTATGTATTCGGTAATGTGTTATTAATGAAATTGCTTTGGTCATTTGTGAAATAATAGTATTGAAATGTGTTGATAAATGGAACGGTTTAAAGCATATGGAATTGGTATGTTTTGTTTCGGCTAAGTGTATTGAAAATGGCCAATGAAATTCAAATGAACATTGTAAGAATTTGGTTGTGTTACAAGTTGTCAAATGAATATTATAATGTCTTATAAATAAATGTTGTAATATGTGTACCTAGTTTATTAAGCAATATATATTTGTTTATAATGTAGGTATTCGAATATCATGCATGTAGTGTTGTATGTTTTGAATATTATACTTATTAAGTAAAGTAGTTTAATTTTGAAGTATGAATTCTTTATGTATTAATAGTAATAAAGCACGGTTGAGTTTTAGTTGATTAAGTGATCTTTATGTACGAATTTAATTTATATGGATGAATAGATGGTTGTTATTCGTTTTAAAAATATTTGTATTAAGTAGTTTTAAAAAAAAATTAGTGAACATGAAATGATTTATATGTCTGTATAGAACTGTGTTTAGGTCGGTAATGCCTCGTAACCCTAATCTGGTGACGGATACGGGTTAGGGGTGTTACAAGGCTTGAGATAGCATATTTGGTAAAATATGCATATATGTGTAAATGGTTGTTTTGGTAAGTTTAGATACTTGAATATAGGTGATGATATGTTTGGTATAAATCTTGATTTTGGTTTGAATTAAAGGTCTTGTTGTGACTTGTGAATGTGCAAATTGTTGTGTTTAGGTTGATACCAAGTTTGGGTGAGAAATGTGGCTTGGAAATGGTCTATTTTTGTCCACACGAGCAGAAACACGGGCGTGTGTCTTAGCCGTGTGTGACACACGGCCAGGTAACACGGCCGTGTGTCCCCTTTAGTTTCAAAATTTGCATAAGTCAGTATACTCAGAATTGTTCACACTGCCTTACTCACGGGCGTGTGGTTCGGCCGTAAGCCCCCTGCATCTTTTAAATTACAAAACAGAATACTCAAATGATTCACACAGCCTAGCACACGGGCGTGTGGCTTGGCCATGTGACCCAAGTCAGAGAGCTCCCAAGTTTGGACACGGGCTGGGACACAACTGTTTCCCTAATTCGAATGCCCACACGGCCTGAGACATGGGCGTGTCTCTTGACCGTGTGAGACACACGGCCTGGCCACACGGGCGTGTGTCCCCTGCACCTTTAAAAAATTTTGATATTTTCTGAAAAAATTTATAAGTACCCGGTTTAGTCCCAAGCTATTTCTAATGTGTATTTTGGGCCTCGAGGGCTCTTATAAGGGACTTTATGATTGACTTCTGATATGAATATTATATGATGTGAAATATCTGTTTACTTGATCTGTAAATTTTGGTAATGCTCAGTAACCTTGTTTTAGTGACGGATACGGGTTAGGGGTGTTACAGATACCATTTTTTAGTATCGGTACTTTCTGAGAATAATCGATACCTTTCTTAAAAACGATACCAAAATAGCATTATGTTTCTTATAAAACCTACAAAGTATCGAACCGGTATCGATACCTATTTCAAAAAGTATCGATAAAACATTATTTGGTATCTATTAATAAATCCCAACGGTCATTGACTTAGCATTTATTACAAAAATTATTGATGCCCTTTTATTTGGTATTGATACTCGTAGTTGTAGGTGAAATAAATGCTCTGGTTTTACATCCCCAATGGTTATATTCACTACACCAACAACCTCAACAATTGAAAATCTATTAGGGGCATAAATACCGTCTTCTATAAAGCTACAACAACAAGAAAAGCACTTTCAAGCAAAAGTCATCAATATAACAACCTTAGAGCTTAATACTTTCACATTCTTTTTACATACACTTGTGAACTTTATGTCTATTCTCTTTCTCAAGTGTATTTTATTGCATTTGAGCTTCATTTTGCAAACAACTTAATCTTATAAGGATTGTTTCTTTATTTGCTTATTTGTATCTCTGTGAGAGGGTTTGTAACTTAAGATTTAGGGTAGAAATGTTAAGGAGTTGTAAGGTTAAACCTTGTCCTCAAAGGTTGAACAAATTAGTGAATTTGGGAAAATCCTCAGCGGTGGAAAGCTAAGGTAGTGGAGTAGGCAATTGGGGCTGAACCACTCTAAATGCTTTGTGTTCATTGTTTCATTTTTGTATTTGCTTTCACCAAAATTTTTAAAGGCCAATTCACCCCCTCTTGGCATTTTCAGTTTGTTCTATTAAGCAAACTAAGCCACACGGGCATGTGTCCAAGGTGTGTTGATTTCAAGAACCATGTGCACTAACAGGTGAAAGTTGCGATTTTTAGGTTTTTTTAGCACTTTAAGAATGTATAAATAAGGAAATACAAGGCGGAGACAGTAATCGTCATAGAATCGCATGAAAATTACTCGAATAACACCATTGAAGTCAATTTCAAATCAATTATCCATCAAGATTCAAGAGTCCAAGTTGATTTCCAAGGAAGTTCTGATGAGTTTCTTTTATTTTAGTGGTTATATTGTATTTTTGGTGTTTCTTCTTGCAAGTATGGACTAATTTTCTAAATACCTTGGGGAGATGAACCCTAGGATGGATTATATTATTTTATTTCTAGTTTTATGCAATAAAACCTTAGTTCTTTGTTTTCAACTATGAATGCTTAATTGTTCTTGGGTTGATAATTCTAGAGTATTAATCCATGTTTGATGTGCATAAGTTTGAGGTTGAATGGACCCTTATTGTGATTAGATATTGCATAATTGAATGGAGTTGCATGCAATCCTAGAAATAGGACGACATAAATCTACAAGATTAGAGTCAAATCTAATAGAGGGATCCATAGAGCGAATTAATGCGATAATGGAGGTTTTAATTAGTAAGAAATTTCAATCAATCAACCTAGAGTTAGTTGTTCTTATGTTCGAAAGAGATATTAGCATAAATTAGGGATTTCTACATATCAAAGAAACTAAGAAAAGAAATTGCATAAATTAGATTGAGAATTATTAAAAAAGTCTAGGTGGATTCTTACCTAGGTATTGTTTTGTCACTTGGTTGATATTTGATTGTTTTTGTGTTTTATTTCTTTAATGCATTCGTTAGTTAATTTAGTTAGTTAATTTTAATTTTAATCAATCCTTTAAATTATTAGATTAAATAATAGAAAGATGAAAATTACTAGTAATCGTAGTCTTCGAGGGAAC
This sequence comes from Gossypium sturtianum, assembly GCA_025698515.1. Taxonomy (NCBI): domain Eukaryota; kingdom Viridiplantae; phylum Streptophyta; class Magnoliopsida; order Malvales; family Malvaceae; genus Gossypium; species Gossypium sturtianum. Next base: position 110,793,380 of record CM046944.1, read on the forward strand.
GATATATGTGCTCACTATAGCTATACTATTAATTGATAGGTGCATTTGCCTTAGTCAATTTATTAGTTAGTTTAGTGGACATCAATATGATAATATGAAATTATATGTATCAAATTGAGCTTGATATGATTGGTTATGTATGAAAGTATGAATTGTGAATCATGTATATCTGCTTGAAAATAATTGTACCCTATTAATGGTCTCGGACAGAGTTGGATATAGTTGGTATGCCATAGGATTAGTGTACGAGATTATAATCCGATTTATATTGATGAGGCGTAGAGCACATATTATATTTCAAACATTTTGATAAGGTTCTAGGCACATTTATATGCTTTGGTTTATACCGATGAGATGCGGAGCACATATTATACTTCAAACGTACCGATGAGGCACTAGGTGCCAGATATATTGGTGTGATGGTTGGATGATCTGCGTATCTGTCTTCAACCTGTGTCCGATTAATAGAGATTATAGAAACATTTATTTTGTTTAATGTCATTGGTTATTGAATTGCATAATGGTATCTTGATGACTTGATGTTTAAACAATAAATGATGGCATGTGTAATGACACATGATTTGGTTAATACAATCGTTGAGGGCTGATCCGGTTGAAAAATGAATTAGTGGATTTGATATAGAAATGAGAAAATGAAAATGTAAGGCCCTTAACCAAACTCAATTCTCTGGGTCCGGATCTTGGGTGTTATTACACAATTCACTTAACAAATTTCTAAACAACTTTCTTAGACTTTTAACACAAGACATTTTCCTTAACGCTTACCATAAATCATTATAATTAAAGAAACAAGAAAATGTATTTAAACATAATGCATCATATATATAATAATTTATTACAATACATAAGTTTAATAAAATAGACTCATATGGTGTAATTCTACAATACACCACTTGTCCAACCAAGTCCACTGTATGCATACTATCCTCGTTTGTAGCATCTCTAGCACATTCCTAGCGTTGTCTCTCCTAGCACTCTCACTTAAAAAATAATACCTGAAACATAAACATAACACTAGTAAGTTCAGAGGAACTTAGTGAGTTTTGAACACAACATACCTTTTAGCCTTTCTTGATAAATTCTTCATTCTTGAGTATTTGAATTTTCCCATATCTATCTTTGGTAGATACTTTCACATTGTCAGTTATATAATTTCATACTTATACGCCACTTATAATTCTTACCGTATCATCATTCATCCAACTAATTGTCTAACTCCAGGTCTTGACAATCAATACCACCTTTTCTTTTCTCTTTAGACAACTTTCAACGGTCATTCTAGAACAGTTAATCATAAGTACTATTCTTGGCAGATACCACTTACTGTTCATACTTTTGGTGAATACCCATATCGATCTCGCTAGATCAGATCATAATTTAGACCATACCTTGATTCAACCCAATACATACTCATACTAATGAGGAACACTCCAGATTGTTCAAAAGAATTATGCACATCTTTGTTACAAGCATAAGACATCTAATATTATGAACAACTTAGATTCCATCAGAGTTTAGGACAAGACATGATACTATACAGAAATGAATATCAGATAGCTCGAAATTCCACCTTAATAATACCGGTAACTCAAACTGACGGACTCTTATATTGAATACACCCATATTCTAAATTGACAGATAACCACGATAGATACCCTCTTTGAACATACTGAATCACACTTCTTTTCAAGAAACTTTCTTAAAGACTTATTCAATTTTATCACAGAATTATTCAATCAAAAACTTCAGACAAATTATATGTAACATCCCAAAATAGGGGTTATTTGTGATTGAATTATTTTTCTTGTATTTGAATTTCTGTGATATTATTCGTGATGTTATAAGGCTTAATTAGGGGTCTTGAGTAAGCTCGGTTTAGTAGAATAATTCTTAGTAAGGCTTATTTAAAGAAGAGGATTAAATGAGCTTAGCACTTAAGTTAATTTAAGTAGCAATAAGTGACACAAGATGAGTGCATGGCAAGTTGGTAATGGCGCATGGAGTTTAGCTTGAGGGGAGAGGTTCGAATCCCTTAAATAGCATTGGGACAATTTTTATTTTTGCTTTGGTATGGTAAGTGTCGGCCAAGGATAATTAAGATATGGGTTGACCATGTTAATTTTTGGTTAGTAGACTATAGGTTTAAGGCAAGTGTTAACATATGGAAGGGAATCAAGTAATTAAGGAAAATATGGAGACATGGGGCTAGTATCAAGGATTATGTTTTGGAAACAAAATCATGGCCTTTATGCCATGAACTTGGACGGCAATGTGGCTAAGGGGGGGGATTTGGCCGAATATGCTAGTGTTGGTAAGGCTTGGGAAGAATTTTTGGTCATTTCTTTCATTTGGTGCAAAAGTACAAAACAATTCTCTCTCAAACTCTTTTCTTGTTAGCCGAATTTCACCTTTTGATAAGCCTAATACTTTTTGACCATTTGGTCATTTTTGGCTCATTTTCTATTTCTCCTTTTCATTCTCTCAAAACCGAAACTTGAGTATTTTCTTCAACCATTGCCGAAACACTTATCTCTTTTGTCCATTTTCTTCTTTCTTTCTTAGCCGAATCTCCTATACCATAATATTCTATCTATTTCTTTCTTTTCTCTCTCAAAAGCACTTAGCCGAAACTATTAGTTCACTTTCTTACTTCATCTTTTCCATACAAGTTGAACCTTGGTTGATTGTGTTGAACAAATAATAGCCGAATCCACTCTCTTGGGTATACCGAATTTTCTTCTCCTATCTTGATCAACTTTGGCCGAATATTGAAGGTAAGATAGTTATCATCGGGACTTCTCTAGAAATTGGTTTTGGTAAGGTGGTAAGGTTTATTTCGAAGGATTATTATTTTAAGTTTTGTTTAAGCCGAGAAGGCTAATAAACCTTATTGATGATGGTTGATTGTAGGGAAGTGAGGCCGATTCTTTTAGGAGTGTGTTGGATAAGTGTTCGAAGGCTTTGGGTAAGATTTTAGGTTCACAAGGAACCTTTCTCAATTATTTTGGTTTGGCCGAATAGGCCATGGTTCTAATATTCATTTTTGGCCGAATATAGGGCAAGAATACTTGTGTGGCCGATTTGTCTATTCGGGATTTAGAACTCTTTTTGGTGCAGTGTGTATACATACACATCTTATAACTTTTAATATGCTAAGTGTTATTTTATGCCTAAACGTTTTGTGTAGACATGGATGAAATACCTTCATGGTATTAACAAGGATTTGGGTAAGTTCTTATTACAATGTGATTATTATTTGATGCTTTTGGGAAGCATGACACATTTGGTATGTGTATTATTTGATATATGGCTTATGATAAATCGATTAGATGTTGTTAAATAAATCTATCAACATGATTTGTGGTACATGCATATAAATGATTGTTATGGGTTGATGAGAGGAGGGGCGGTGATATTCGTGTCGACGGACACCGGTGTTTTGGTAACACATCGTGACTACGGTCACCAGAGGTTTGGTACCTCAGAGGTTTGGCACCTCATAGCGACTTGTCCCCGTGGTTAATACCACCGTGGGTTGGCCCCACTTTGAGATATGGGATTATGCGCGCTGATTTGGTATCACACGATGGGTTGGCCCCATCTTCTATTTGTGACTTCGGTCACCAGTGTTTTGGTAACACAATTGTGTCTTCGGACACCGAGAGATTTGGTATCTCCAAAGTGATTTGGTATCACATTTGTGACTATACGTCAAAGTGGTTTGGCACCACCAGTGGTTTGGTACCACAGGGGTAGAAAAAGGCGTATGGATGGTTAGGTTGGGTGCATTTAAACTTATGCATGTTAATTGGTTATAATTTGTGTATGTTATTACATTAAATCGGGAAGGGTTACACATTGAGTCTTGGTGACTCACCTTCTCCTTTAATTTTTCAGTGATTCGTAGATCGCGCGGGTGAGGAGCCGGATGGACTCGAGGTGGCCATGCAGTGGAGATTTTTAATAAATAAATTTTGGATTTTAATTATCATTCTTTTTGGTTTATGTTACTTATTTGTAATAAGACCTCCTAGTATGATTTTATTATTGTTGCGTGTTTGAATGTTTGGTTTAAACTATTTGATGATGTTAAAAGCGGATGCACATGTTTTCTCAAATTAAACGCATAAAATGTTTTTTAAAGTACCATCGGGTACATTTGAAAGCTCAGAACAACCTAACTTAGTATATTTTTTTTAATGACATTAAGTAATGCTTTCTTCATAACACCTCAATTGTTTTTAAATCAAAACAATATCTTTTATCAAAATTTAAAACGACTTGACAAGGGATTTTCAAAGGTTTTTCCTCCGTAGCATACCAAATTCGGTCGTAATGTTTGGGCCGGGTTTGGGGTGTTACAAAATTGGTATCGAGCCAGGTTCAAAAGCTCGTGTGGGGCCCAAGGCCCAAAAAAATGTTTTGGTAGGTCTATTTGAAATAATATGGTTTTGAATAAGCATGGCACTTGAGTCTCTAAGACCGATCCGCCAGGTAAGTACCACTAACTTTTTGTATGAATTATTTCTTGTAGAAGGGTAGGAAGCATGGGACGTAGATAGTGATAGTATTTTAAACTTTAGGACTAGTTTACTCCAAATAAAGACATAAGACTTTAAAAGCCTAATTAAACCAACCTACGACTGTGTCACGAGAGTTAGGGAGTGTGGTAACCTTGGTGCGCATGTCTAGGATTGGATCCGGAAGAGCTTGGTACTTAAGCAGTCCTCGTGACTCACCTCCTCTTCGCGGGATTCCTACCTGGTGCGTAGCTTCGGTTCACCCTAACCAAGAGGACTCGGTCATAGGCAAAATCCTAAATAAAACCCGAAAGGGATTAGCCATGTTTTAAGGAAAACTTCGGTTTTAAAATCATTAAATTATTATTTTTTTTAATGGTAGGACAAATTTATCTTCGAAAATTTTTAAAATATTCTTGATTGACAAAATTACCAAAATACCCTTTAGGAAAAATGACGAAAATACCCCTGGGTTAGAAACGGACAGTAATGCCCGAAGAGTGCATAGGTATGAAAGGTATAGGGAATGGATGTATTATTCTGTGTAAACCAAGATAGAAGACTTAAGACCTTGTTTGATCGAAAGAATCTCTATTAAACTCTTTTCATAAAATTTCTTCGCATGGATAATCAAGTGAAACATGTACTAATTCATAAAAATTTCCTAATCGATTAAAGCGCGATAGTTAGAATGAGCTTTAGAGGACGTGGCCGTCGTGGACGCGGAAGGGAAGGATGGTCAGATCGTAACCTCGCGTCGGGTCGGGTCAAGGATCCGAGAATGAGATACCGCCACCACCACCCCCAACCTTTGGAGTGAAGAGCAGGATCGGGACGGTGACGACGCTGTGTCACAACAAGCGATGCTACGGGTTCGGAAAGGGTAGCTGGAATTGGTGGAAGTGGAGGAGCTCTAAGTCGGTTCTGAGAGACTTCGAGCTAACTGAGCTGAATTTTTCCGAGGTGTGTGGCAGTGTAGCGCCCAATACGGGTGAGTATTGGTGGAATCGACCGAAAGAATCATGGATGAGATAGATTTGACAAATGAGGAGAAACCGAAAGGAGCAAAGTGTCGCTTCTCAAGGATGAGTCATATCGATGGTGGCTCACGGTCCGAGATGGTGCTACGGCAGATGATCTCACTTGGGAGTACTTCAAAGTCGCATATATCGGAAGAAGTATGTTGGATCAAGCTACATTGATGCTCAAAGGAAAGCTTTTTGGGGTTAGTGCAAGGGAATAAGTCCGTCTCTGAGTATGAAGCGGAATTCCTAAGGTGAGTCGTTATGCTTAGGGAATAGTGGCATCGGAACATGATCGTTGTGTTCGTTTTGAAGACGGACTTAGAGGCGAGTTAAAGGCTGCCGATTGCTCCACAAAGAAGAACGTGAGTTTCTTTGTCTTGGTGGAGAAGGCCAAGGTAGCCAGAAGGAGTCAAGGAGTCCGTGAGGCAAAGTTATGATAGGAGCAAGTGAAGAGAGGCTTTGGATCGTCTGGGTCGTGGTAATGTTGAGAAAAGTTTTAGGCAGAGTGGGTCAAATCAGCGGGGAGGTCCATGTTTGCTAATCAAAGACCGAAGCCCAGTGTAACCGTTTGTGGAAAGTTTCATTGGGGTGAATGTTGGACCGGAGGGAAAGGATGTTTCGAGTGTGGTTCGCTAGAACATCGTGTGAGGGATCGTCCGCGTAAGCAAGCTAGGAATCGATCTGAAGGTCAAGGTCGTGCCAGTTCGAGAGAAAGGAGGGACCAAAGCACCGCAGAGAGGTCGTGGTTATGGTAGAGGTGGTTATGGCTCTAGTGGAGGTCGCGGAGCGGTTGGCAGAGGTATTGGCAACACGGAGGCTAGGCGCACTGGTTTGGTGTATCTTTGCGAGGCGTCGTGAGGAAGGAGACGCCGGGCGACGTCATACAGAGATGCGTTTTTAATTTTTGGTGTTCCATATAACGCCTTGATAGATGTGGGTTCGACGCACTCTTACGTTGCTAGTAGTATAGTTGAGACCATGAGTTTAGTTCCGAGATCGCTTCTAAGAGGATGACTGTACTTAGTCCTTTAGGTCACTCTATAGAAGTAGATAAGCTGTATAGAGATATACCCCTAGAACTCCAAGGGGTAGTGTTTGTAGCCGATCTGATGGAACTGCCGTTTGAGGAGTTTGATCTGATTCTTGGGATGGACTGGTTGGTCAAGTACCAAGCAAGTTTGGATTGTGCCGCTAAGCGCATGGTTTTGAAGACGGTTGAAGGTGAAGAAGTGGTCATGATAGGTAATAGGAGAGATTATCTATCCAACGTGGTATCTGCGTTGAAAGCGAGAAAGATGGTCAGGAAGGGCTGTGAGGCGTTCGTAGTTCATGTGTGTGCTTTGGAAGCTAAGGAGTCTTCTGTGGGAAATGTTCAAACTGTAAAGGAATTTGCTGACGTATTTCCTGAAGAACTTCCGGGATTGCCTCCGGATCGTGAAGTCGAATTTGGAATAGATCATTACACCGGCGGCGCCGGTGTCTATAGCTCCATATAGGATGGCACCGAAGGAATTGTTGGAATTGAAGGCTCGAGATACAAGAGTTGTTGGATCGAGGTTTCATTCGACCAAGTGTTTCACCTTGGGGAGCGCCAGATTTTTTTGTCAAGAAGAAGGATGGTACGATGCGGATGTGTATAGACTCACCTTGAGTTGAATAAGTCGACGATTAAAAACAAGTATCCTTTGCCGAGGATAGATGACTTGTTTGATCATTTGAAAAGGGGGCTGCGGTTTTTTCTAAGATTGATTTAAGGTCGGATATCATCAACTGAAGGTGAAAGAGGTCGATATCCATAAGACGGCATTTTCGCACTCGGTATGGACACTACGAGTTCCCTGGTGATGCCGTTTGGTTTGACTAATGCACCAAAGCAGCTTTCATGGACATGATGAATAGGGTATTTCAACAGTTTTGGATCGGTTTGTTGTGGTCTTTATAGATGATATTTTGGTGTATTCGAAGTCGAGAAGAGGAGCATGATGCGCATTTGTGAGTGGTGTTGCGCAGATTCGAGGAAAAGCATTTGTATGCGAAATTTAGTAAGTGCGACTCTGGCTTAAGGAGGTGACTTTCTTGGGTCACGTTGTTTCAGTAGAGAGGATTAGAGTGGATCCTCGAAAGATTGAGGCGGTGTTAGATTGGAAGCCGCCTAAATCGTGGTTGAAATTCGGAGTTTTCTAGGTCCAAGGGTATTACCAAGATTTGTGGAAGGATTTTCTTTGATTGCCGCACCGATGACCAAGTTGTTGAGGAAAGGAGTTCCATTTGTGTGGACCAAGGAGCAGCAAGAAAGTTTCGACAAATTGAAGAAGATTTCGATCAAGCTCCGGTTTTGATTCAACTGAGGCGTGCAAGGAATTCACGGTTTATTGCGATGCATCACATATTGGTTTGGGATGCGTCTTTGATGCAAGAAGGGAAGGTAGTGGCTTATGCATCTCGGCAGATTGAGACCACATGAGGCTAATTATCCGACTCATGACTTGGAGTTAGCGGTGTAGTCTTCGCTCTCGAAGATATGGAGGCACTATTTGTACGAGAGAAGTCGATAGTTTATACGGATCACAAGAGTCTTAAGTATCTCTTGACTCGGAAGGATTTGAATTTGAGGCGGCGTAGATGGATTGAGTGTTGAAGGACTACGATCGCTCGATCGAGTATCATCCCGGTAAGGCTAACGTGGTGGCGTATGCGTTGAGTCGTAAGGTTGTATCGGATTTAAGATCGATGTTTGCTCGACTTAGTCTGTTCGATGATGGGAGTCTTTTGGCAGAATTGCAAGTCAAGCCGACTTGGTTAGATCAGATTAAGGAGAAGCAGTTAGAGGATGATGGTTTGAATGATCGGAGGTTGCAAGTCCAGAATGGTGGATTAGAGGATTTTAGTCTGTCCAGTGATGGAGTTTTGTGCTTTAAAGGAAGAGCTTGTATGCCGAAGGATGTGGAGTTGAGACAAAGGATTCTTCAGGACGCACATAGCAGCCCATATGCTATGCATCCTGGAGGTAGCAAGATGTATCGGGATTTGAGAGAGCAATTTTGGTGGCCAAGTCTGAAACGGGAAGTAACTGAGTTCGTGGGTAAGTGTCTGACGTGTCAACAAGTCAAGGCTGAACATCAGTTGCCATCTGGTTTACTTCAGCCGGTGAAGATTCCTCAGTGGAAGTGGGAGAGGATCACCATGGACTTTGTCAGTGGATTACCTCTTACGCCTAGCAAGAAGAATTCAGTTTGGGTGATTGTGGATCGTCTGACTAAATCAGCGCATTTCATACCTGTAAGGGTAGATTATTCGCTTCAGAGGTTAGCTAAGTTATATGTAGCCGGGATAGTGAGATTGCATGGTGTGCCAGTATCGATTATCTCGGATAGGGATCCAAGGTTTACATCGAGGTTTTGGAGAGCGTTGCATCAAGCTTTGGGTACGAGATTGGACTTCAGCACAGCTTTTCATCCGCAATCCGACGGACAATCGGAGAGAGTGATTCAGATTTTAGAAGATATGCTCAGAGGTTGCGTTCTGGATTTCAGTGGCAGTTGGGAGGAGTATCTACCGTTGGCGGAATTCGCTTATAACAATAGTTATCAAGCGAGTATCCAAATGGCTCCATATGAAGTAATTTGTATGGACGAAAATGCCGTACTCCTACGTGTTGGACGGAACTAGGTGAACGACATGTCTTGGGTCCGAGTTGGTGATCAAAGCGAGGACAAAGTTAAGGTAATTCGGGCTCGTCTCAAGGAAGCATCGGATAGGCAAAAGTCTTACGCCGATCTCAAGCGCAAGGAGATGGAATACGAGGTAGGAGATAAAGTCTTTTCGAAGGTGTCGCCTTGAAAAAGGTGTTGCGCTTTGGGCAAAAAGGAAATTGAGTCCAAGGTTCATCGGCCCGTATACTGCGTGTTGAAGCGAGTAGGACCGGTAGCTTATCACCGAATCGCCAAAGCAGAGTTGAGTCGATTCATGATGTCTTCCATGTGTCGATGCTTAGACGGTATAGGTCAGATCCATCGCACATCGTGCCGATTAGCAGAGATTGAGGTTAACTCCGACTTATCATTCGAGGAGGAACCAATTCAGATTTTAGATCGTGATGTCAAGGTGTTGCGTAGAAAGTCGCACTTTAGTGAAAGTGCTATGGCGAAACCATGGTACGGAGGAAGCGACGTGGGAACCTGAGGAGGTGATGCGGCAGCAATACCCCCACCTTTTCTGATCAGGTAATTTCGAGGTCGAAATTATTTTTAAGGGGGTAGAACTGTAACATCCCAAAATAGGGGTTATTTGTGATTGAATTATTTTTCTTGTATTTGAATTTCTGTGATATTATTCGTGATGTTATAAGGCTTAATTAGGGGTCTTGAGTAAGCTCGGTTTAGTAGAATAATTCTTAGTAAGGCTTATTTAAAGAAGAGGATTAAATGAGCTTAGCACTTAAGTTAATTTAAGTAGCAATAAGTGACACAAGATGAGTGCATGGCAAGTTGGTAATGGCGCATGGAGTTTAGCTTGAGGGGAGAGGTTCGAATCCCTTAAATAGCATTGGGACAATTTTTATTTTTGCTTTGGTATGGTAAGTGTCGGCCAAGGATAATTAAGATATGGGTTGACCATGTTAATTTTTGGTTAGTAGACTATAGGTTTAAGGCAAGTGTTAACATATGGAAGGGAATCAAGTAATTAAGGAAAATATGGAGACATGGGGCTAGTATCAAGGATTATGTTTGGAAACAAAATCATGGCCTTTATGCCATGAACTTGGACGGCAATGTGGCTAAGGGGGGGGATTTGGCCGAATATGCTAGTGTTGGTAAGGCTTGGGAAGAATTTTTGGTCATTTCTTTCATTTGGTGCAAAAGTACAAAACAATTCTCTCTCAAACTCTTTTCTTGTTAGCCGAATTTCACCTTTTGATAAGCCTAATACTTTTTGACCATTTGGTCATTTTTGGCTCATTTTCTATTTTTCCTTTTCATTCTCTCAAAACCGAAACTTGAGTATTTTCTTCAACCATTGCCGAAACACTTATCTCTTTTGTCCATTTTCTTCTTTCTTTCTTAGCCGAATCTCCTATACCATAATATTCTATCTATTTCTTTCTTTTCTCTTCTCAAAAGCACTTAGCCGAAACTATTAGTTCACTTTCTTACTTCATCTTTTTCCATACAAGTTGAACCTTGGTTGATTGTGTTGAACAAATCATAGCCGAATCCACTCTCTTGGGTATACCGAATTTTCTTCTCCTATCTTGATCAACTTTGGCCGAATATTGAAGGTAAGATAGTTATCATCGGGACTTCTCTAGAAATTGGTTTTGGTAAGGTGGTAAGGTTTATTTCGAAGGATTATTATTTTAAGTTTCGTTTAAGCCAAGGCTAATAAACCTTATTGATGATGGTTGATTGTAGGGAAGTGAGGCCGATTCTTTTAGGAGTGTGTTGGATAAGTGTTCGAAGGCTTTGGGTAAGATTTTAGGTTCACAAGGAACCTTTCTCAATTATTTTGGTTTGGCCGAATATAGGGGCAAGAATACTTGTGTGGCCGATTTGTCTATTCGGGATTTAGAACTCTTTTTGGTGCCAGGTGTGTATACATACACATCTTATAACTTTTAATATGCTAAGTGTTATTTTATGCCTAAACGTTTTGTGTAGACATGGATGAAATACCTTCATGGTATTAACAAGGATTTGGGTAAGTTCTTATTACAATGTGATTATTATTTGATGCTTTTGGGAAGCATGACACATTTGGTATGTGTATTATTTGATATATGGCTTATGATAAATCGATTGGATGTTGTTAAATAAATCTATCAACATGATTTGTGGTACATGCATATAAATGATTGTTATGGGTTGATGAGAGGAGGGGGCAGTGATATTCGTGTCGACGGACACCGTTGTTTTGGTAACACATCGTGACTACGGTCACCGTGAGGTTTGGTACCTCCAGAGGTTTGGCACCTCATAGCGACTTGTCCCTCGTGGTTAATACCACCGTGGGTTGGCCCCACTTTGAGATATGGGATTGTCCGCGGTGATTTGGTATCACACGATGGGTTGGCCCCATCTTCTATTTGTGACTTCGGTCACCAGTGTTTTGGTAACACAATTGTGTCTTGGACACGAGAGATTTGGTATCTCCGGTGATTTGGTATCACATTTGTGACTATACGTCACGGTGGTTTGGCACCACCGGTGGTTTGGTACCACAAGGGGTAGAAAAAGGCGTATGGATGGTTAGGTTGGGTGCATTTAAACTTATGCATGTTAATTGGTTATAATTTGTGTATGTTATTACATTAAATCGGGGAAGGGTTACACATTGAGTCTTGGTGACTCACCTTCTCCTTTAATTTTTCAGGTGATTCGTAGACCGCGGGTGAGGAGCCGGATGGACTCGAGGTGGCCATGCAGTGGAGATTTTTAATAAATAAATTTTGGATTTTAATTATCATTCTTTTTGGTTTATGTTACTTATTTGTAATAAGACCTCCTAGTATGATTTTATTATTGCTGCGTGTTTGAATGTTTGGTTTAAACTATTTGATGATGTTAAAACGGATGCACATGTTTTCTCAAATTAAACGCAAAATGTTTTTTTAAAGTACCATCGGGTACATTTGAAACTGTAACAACCTAACTTAGTATATTTTTTTTTAATGACATTAAGTAATGCTTTCTTCATAACACCTCAATTGTTTTTAAATCAAAACAATATCTTTTATCAAAATTTAAAACGACTTGACAAGGGATTTTCAAAGGTTTTTCCTCCGTAGCATACCAAATTCGGTCGTAATGTTTGGGCCGGGTTTGGGGTGTTACATTATATCCTTAACATAGACTTACTAGAATACGTCACCAAGGGTCAGACAGAATACGTCGTAAGGGCAACATACAAGATACACCAAAAAGGCAATTCGTAGAGCACATCACAAAGGATAACAAAATGCCACCTAGGCACTCCATGAACTATCGTGTTTGCTATATGGATTTGCCTAAACTCACATCGCATAAGGTTTGCCCATTATCGCCTCGGAACACGTAGAAACCCTAGTGGATAAATGCGGCTCATCCGCCCTTTTTTGAATGTGTCATGGCCATGGAATTTCTTTAAAAATGTAATATCAGAACTCGTGTTTACTATCCTGATAAACTTTATCGAATTGCACCACGATGTCAAGACTCACATCACAACCTCCCAATACTAAACTCCGTAACACCCCTTACCCGTATTCGATGCCGGAACAAGGTACGAGGCGTTACTAAACTTACACACAAGCAAACATGCAAAACCGATACATGACTTCCCACTAATAATTTAAAACCTTTCATATCATCTCTTAAACAAGCCTACGAGGCCTAAATCACACTTTAGGAACGATTCAAAATCAAATCGAACTCTTAAAAAGATCTCTAGAAAGACTTAGAAAATTTTCATCAAACAGTCCACACGCCTGTGTGGAGAATAGGACACAACCGTGTGGAACTTCACATGCCCGTGTTCCACACCCGTGTGGATTTATTTATCATTTCGAACCTACAGGGGTTTTCACACAGCCGGACACACGCCCATGTCTATGGCCCGTGTCCCTCACACGGCCTAGACACGCCCGTGTCTTAGCCCGTGTGCACAAACCTTGACATTCTGTTTCTGACGTCATCACCCCATAAATGTCACACGGCCAAGGCACATGCCCGTGTCCTTAGACCGTTTGGTGAATTAAACTCCCAAACTAATGGTCAATCCGAAAGAGTGATTCAAGTTCTCGAGGATATGCTCCGATGCTATGTTTTAGAGTTCGAAGGTAGTTGGGAAAAATATCTACCTTTGGTTGAATTTGCCTACAACAATAGTTATCAATCGAGTATACAGATGGCACCGTATGAAGCATTATATGGTCGCAAGTGCCGAACTCCTTTGTATTGGACCGAGCTTAGTGAGAAGCAAATTCACGGGGTTGATCTAGTTAGAGAGACCGAAGAGAAAGTGAAAGTGATCCGTGATAATCTAAAAGCTGCTTCAGATCGACAAAAGTCATACGCGGATTTAAAAAGAAAAGAAATTGAGTTTCAGGTGGGTGATAAAGTATTCCGGAAAGTACCCCCATGGAAGAAAATATTGAGATTTGGTCGAAAAGGCAAATTGAGTCCGCGATTCATAGGACCGTATGAGGTTATTGAAAGGATTGGACCAGTAGCTTACTGGTTAGCTTTGCTGACGGAGTTAGAGAAAATACACAACGTGTTTCATGTGCCGATGCTGCGACGATATCATTCCGATCCTTCGCATGTGATTCCTCCGATCGAAATTGAGATACGACCGGATATGACCTATGAAGAGGAACCAATTAAGATTCTAGCTCGAGAGGTTAAACAGTTGAGGAACAAAAGTATAGCTCTAGTGAAAGTGTTGTGGCAAAAACATGGTGTAGAAGAGGCTACGTGGGAACCGGAAGAAGCCATGAGAGAACAGTACCCAAATCTCTTTATCGGTAAGATTTTCGAGGACAAAAATCTCTAAAGGGGGGAGAGTTGTAACGGCCCGATTTTGGGGCTAGTCAGAATAGTGGTTTCGGAACCACTAATCTGAGACCAGAGAAATTATTTTTTTATTATTATATGTGTTATATCATGATTATATGAGTACATGAAAATTTTAGTGCATTAATTTCTGGTGATTGCATGCTTAATTTCGAAAAAGGACTAAATCGCATAAAGTGCGAAAGTTTTATTTTATAAGTTAGAGGTGTCAAATAGCTATAGAATTTTAATTGGAGGCCCTAAATGTGAAATTAGGCCTTTCTAAAGGCCATATCCGGCCATAGGGGGGACAAGAGCCTTACTTTAGTCAATGTTTGGTGGTGTTAGGTGATTAATGAATAAAAATAAAACAAAAACAAGAAAGATATCATTTTTTTTTTATCATCTTCTTCCTCCCACCGAAAATTCTAGCAAGAATAGGAGTTTGGGAACTTGAAATTTTCAGCAACATATCTTCCTTGCAAGTAAATGATTTTAGTGGTCTTTCTTGATAATATTTGTACTTTTGGAACCCCTAAAGCTTAAGCTAGCTAAAGAGGGGACTATTTTGCAAAATGGTTAAAAGTTTAGGGATTTTACATGAGAGAGCTTATGTTGTTTGCTAAGATTTTAATGAATAAAATGAATTATGGTTGTTAAATAAACAACTTTTGTGAAAGGTGTTTCCATGAAAACACCTAAAATGACCTTTTTGTAAAGGTTATAAAATGGGTAGTAAATGCATGAAATGATTGGTATTGTGAGTTGTTATAAGAGTAATAAATGTTCAGCTAGGCTTGTTAAATGAGGAAATTTGATGAAAAATGATTTACGAGCCTAGGGGCAAAATCGTAATTTTGCCAAAGTATAAGGGCAAAACGGTAATTTTTGCCAAAGTAGAAATTTTGAAGTGTCTTGATTTATGTAGTGATTAAATGAGTAAATTTTATTATTATAGATCAAGAAGAACATGGAATCAACCTTGACCGGGGAAAAGGCAAGGTTACGGACTAAATTGCAAACTGACATATTTTGTATCGAGGTAAGTTTATGTGTAAACTATACATCTTTATTGCGTATGTTTTACTTATTAATGCATTGTGTAAATACGAATGATTATTTTTAAGATCTAATAAAAATGATAGAAAGTGAAGAAATTCTCGGATGAATCTTCAGAATAGGAAAACGGGTGCGGATAAATATCCGTGAACATGTGCTTATTGGTGGGCTGAGTGCGATACCACCATATTTATTTATTATTGGTAGGCTATGTGCGATACCACCTTGCTATTTATAAATGATGGGTTGTGTGCGGTACCATCGTTTTTATTGTCATTGGTGGGCTGTGTGCGATACCACCTTGTTGGTTATTAAATGGTGGGCTGTATGCAAAACCACCGAGTATTTAACTTTATTTCGAAGTGTTCACCGAGAAATTTGTCTAAGTGAAGTTACATGTGGCTTTGTGATGATAAGTGCAGGGTATAAGTGCAAATAAACGTGAGCAATGTTTATGATATGTGTTTGGGATGAGGTAAGGTTTGAAATGAGTAAGCGTGATTATGTAGATATGAATTGTTTTTACATAGTATGCAATGTTTTTGATGGATTAATATGTGGTATGATGCTTATTGTTTACATATAGACTTACTAAGCTTAAAGCTTACTCCCTTCTCTTTTCCCTTGTTTATAGTGTCGAAGAGCCAGCTCGGGATACGGAGATAATTAGAGGACCACCCACACTATTAGCACATCTTGGTATAGTTAGATTTAGCATTTTGAGTATGGCATGTATAGGGACTAGACTTAGTTGAATGTCATATTGTTTTGGCCAAATGTGTTGGCTCATTCAAAGATGAATTCTTTTGTATAAGGCCATAGTTGATGGCTCTTTCTTATTAATCTATGAAATGATGAGGTTATTCATGAATGTGCAAGTTACATGATTGATTTGCTTGGCTTAATGATGCATGAATGAGTTGATGGTTTGATGTGAATTATGTTTGTATGAGTTGGGATGGTAGAAAGAGCTTGGCAAATAGCCTTGTTCTTGTCCACACGGGTAGGCACACGGGCGTGTGTCCATGCCGTGTGTGACACATGGCCAACCTCATGGGCATGTGGTTAGGCCGTTTGTCCCCCTGCATGCTAAGTTGGCAAGTCAGTATGCTCTGTAGTAACCACACGGGGAGAGACACGGCCGTGTGTCTCAACCGTATGGAAAACACGGCTTAAGACATGGGCATGTGCCCGGGCCGTGTGAAGTCTGCACCTGAATTTAGGAATTTAATTCACCACACGGTCTAAGGACATGGGCGTCTGCCTTGGCCGTGTGACATTTAAGGGGTGATGACGTCAGAAACAGAATGTCAAGGTTTTTGCACACGGGCTAAGACACGGGTGTGTCTAGGCCGTGTGAGGGACACGGGCTGTAACAGTCCGATTTAGGCCCTAGTCGGAACAGTGGTTTCGAGACCACAAATCCGAGTTAGAAAATATTTTAATATTATTTTCCGTGTCTTTGATAAGTGACTAAGCATGTGTGGAAACCTCGTATGAAAATTTGATCATTTGTGTGTTTAATTTGAGAAAAGGGTTAAATTGTATTAAATGCAAAATTTGAATGCTATTTGTTAAAGCACCTATGTGATGTGGTTTTTAAAGTGGTGGCCTTATGAGGCAGTTATGCCAATATTTAAATAGTGAATGGATAAAGGTCATAAATGCCCTTGATGTTTACAGGTACATATGTTTAGTATAAGGTTAATTTAGTAATTAGATTAATTTTATGATAATAATAAAACAAAAAGATGAAAGTGTTCATCTTTTATTCATTCATTTGACCGAATATACAAAAGAAAAGAAAGAATAAGAACTTTCAAGGTTTCGGCTAGGTTTGATTCAAATTCAAGGTATGTTTTGCTTCGGTTTTTTATAATTTCTATGTTTTTGCAATAGCTGCTTAGTATACTATAAAACCCATGTTCTAATTTTGAGAATTGATGATGTTTCTGAGATGAGCCTTTGATGAACTCATGTGTTTTATGATGTTTGATAGTGAAAAATGAAAGATATGTGTTTAATGAACATGTTTTGTTCTTGAATTTTTGATGAATTTAACTAATTAGGGCTAAATTGTGAAAATAATGTTTTGAGGGACTAAATTGTGAAATAAATGAAATGTATGGACTTGTGTGAGATACATGAATATTCGGCTAAGCATGGGTATATGGTAATTTTGTGTAATTTGTGATTTTATGAATTAGGGACTAAATTGTCCAAATGTGAAATGTGAGGGCTAATTTGCAAATTGCCCTAAATATGTGTTCTTTGATTGAAATGAATGAGTTAGTGAATAAAAGGGTGAAATTTGAATATGTATAGATCAAGAACCGAAGAAAACGGATTTAGATCGCGGGAAAGCGAAAGTAGTCGAATAACCGAATCCGATCAACCATCCGAATCCGAGGTAAGTCGATATACAAATAAATGTATTTGTATTGAATTATATATATATATTCATATGACTATTGATAAGGATGAATGCACATGAGATGATGTACACATGAATTTTGAGATAGAATTGACATAGTGTCAACATCCGAGAAGTCCCGTCTGAACCTAGGAATAGATAGGATAGTATATGTCATGACATAGGTGTCCGATATGTGATATCATGTAAGACCACGTCTGGGACGTTGGCATTGATTCGAGATATCATGTTAGACCACGTCTGGGACATTGGCATTGATTCGAGATTTCGTGTAAGACCACGTCTGGGACGTTGGCATCGATATGAGATTTACGTGTAAGACCATGTCTGGGACATTGGCATCGTATTGATTCGTGTAAGACCCTGTCTGGGACAGTGGCATCGATATCTGGTTACATGTAAGACCACGTCTGGGACGTTGGCATTGTACGACTAATCCAATCACTCTGAGTATCCTATTAGATTCCGAACAGTTCAACGGGCAAATCCGAGATACGAACGACTATGTAATTTGTATTTCAGGTACGTTTGATATGTACACTAAGTTTGTATGAAAGGTAAGTATCTATATGAACTTACTAAGATGATTATGTATATGGAAATGATGAGATTATATGTGAAGATATGCTTGAATGAGCCATGTGTATATATGATATTTGAGTTGAAGAATATGGAAGATATGGCTAAGCAAATGAGCCAAAGAATATATGTGATGAATTTGTTATGAGAATCAATGATGTTATTGTATCAAATTGGTTATATGCATTTTATGCTAAGTTTATTTGTATATGGCTTACTAAGCTTTTGAAAGCTTACTCGCGTGTGTTTGCTCTGTTTTATAGATCGTCAAAAAGCATCAAGGCTCGGGGACCGTCGAGGATCGTCATCATACTACTCAAACTCATTTTGGTACCTTTTGGAAATGTATATACTAAGTATGGCATGTATAGGCTAGTGATTTGGTATATGTTTGAGATGTAAATAGCCATGTGATTTGGCTAGTTAATGTTGGTAATGTGCATGAGTAAATATAGTATTTGGTGCATGTTTTGGTATGGCTTGATGGCAATGAAGTAGCCTTATGAATGGTAAGCTTATGGATGAATTGATGCCTTAGTGATTTAATGAGGTTATGGTTGAATTATACTTGGATTTACATGGGAGTTGATTGTACAAATTAGCATGTTTAGAAATGAGATTGAATGGAATAATATGATTGTAACACCCCATACCCGAGTCCGAGGCTTAGATCGGATACGAGATATTACTATGCTTTTACTGCTTAATCATATACTTACGAGCTGTAAAATTTCGTTTCAAATTAAAAACTTCTCTTTCTTAGTCAAGACATTTGTATCGTGGGCCTACGAGGCCTTAAGCTTGCGTTTGGAAACTTTTACGAGTTAAAAGAAACTTTTCTTTGAAACAGGGGCCACACACCCGTGTGTAGACACACACGCCCATGTTCAACAACCATGCTTAAAAACCCAAGCATTCTGCCAAATGCCCCACGGTTAAGGCACACGCCCATGCAGTTTGGGACACGCCCGTGCACTCCTTTACACGCCAATGTCTTTCGACCGTGGTCGACACTGACTAATTACACACGGCCTTGACACGCCCGTGGACTTAGACCGTGTACTATACCTTGATATACTGACTTATTACACACGGCCGGGGCACACGCCCATGTTCTAACCGTGTGCCATGCACGGCTTCAACACAAGGCCGTGGGATTAACCCGTGGCCTATTCTGACTTATGAGATTAAGGTGCGAGTTACGACACCGCATAACACACGCCTGCAGTGTGTCTAACCGTGTGGGCACTTAGTGACTATCTTACAAACCTTTTTCTACTCTTTTTTGCACTTTTTTGCATACTTTCATATACTTCTTCAAAACATTCTCAAATCATCAATTGAAACTCATATATTAACACATATTGTTCATAAAAATAAAGTTTTCCTCTCATACACTAGGGAGAATTGTTCCCACAACATTTACAACAACTTAAGCCATCATCACTGGCTATACACAACCATTCTATAGATTCTCTTAGGCCAAAAACATTTGGCTACAACAATTAGACTTCATCAACTTTAAACGAATCCCTATACATGCCATGACTCTTAAGGACTTAATACCTCATACCGTATGTCTGCTCGATAGTGTGAAAACATCTCCGGCGGCCTCCAACCCGAGCTAAGTAATAAAACCTATAAGAGATGAGAAAAGTAAAGGAGTTAGCAATAATGCTTAGTAAGTTCATCTGTATAATTTGACAAATATTGATATTCACTGAATATACATAACACCAAGGCAATATGTTGAGTTTTTCTCATCAACTCATGGTTACTTACTCAACCATTCTTGAAACTTACTCGTTCAATCTCTTACCACATTCTTACCATATCACAAGCCAATTCGCTCATTTAATTAGCATATGTTCCTGTACTGATCGTCACAAGATCATATATAACAACACATCAAGCATTCTCAATAAGCCGCTCATGCTACTAATATCTCGGTGGTTTCGCACTTAGCCCACCATTCCTTTATAAGTGATGGTATCACACATAGCCCATCGATCAATAATCAATAAAGTGACATTGCACATAGCTTACCGTTATTTACATTCATGGATAATAATTCACAAGTATATCTCTATTTCAAATGTTCATTCAAGAACATCCTCACATGTTCCCATTTTTTTCTTAATTTTCTACGATACTCGTTCTCGTTCACACAGTGCATCAAATACACATACCCCACTAGGGGTTCATCATTTATTGAATTCATCTCAATTCAATTCTACACCTACTTGTGCTACTCATAGTACAACCACATACATTCACACATATACATTGAATCATTCGAATTGTTAAATAACTCTCTTGAGTCTCATGCACATAGTTCTTGTTGTCACTCTACCCCAATTGGGTTTTACATACTCTAACATATCGATGCCATGTCCCTGACATGGTCTTATACGAATTCTTACACCGAGGCCATATCCCAATATGGTCTTACTCGAGCCTTTAACCATCGTTCTATCGTGCTATACACCTTTCCCATTACTCTAAATTCAATTCCATTGACATCTCATCAAGAGACATTTCATACATTCACATAATAATATACATTCCATACAACATTGGAATACTAAATAAGCTCATACGTAATTTCAAAATTTGCACATGAACTTACCTCGATATCGAAAGAGTCGAAAAGGACTTTTTGCCCACATTTCTCTTTTCATCCGTTCTAGGTCTGAAACTCATTTTCTTTGATCTAGAGCAATGAAATTTACTAATTTAATCACTTAATGATCGTATTACAACATAATCTCTACTTAGGAAAAAATGACCATTTTGCCCCTATACTTTGACAAAATTACGATTTTTCCCCTAGGCTCGTAAATAAATTTTCATCACATTTTCTTGTTAAAAAGCCTAGCTAAACATTTAATCCTCTTACAACTATTCTCAATTCCATCAATTTCATGCCTTAATGAACAAATTACAACTTTTGCATTTTAGTCCCAATTAGGTGTTTTCATGACAACACCTTTCACAAAAGTTGTTTCTCATCATCCTATCGTTCATTTTCTTTCATAAAACTCATCAAACAACATAAAATCTCTCATGTAAAGTCCCTATACTTTCAACCATATTGCAAACTAGTCCCCTCTTTAGAAAGCTTAAGCTTTAGGGGTCTCAAAAGTACAAAAATTAACATCTAAAGCCATCAAAATCACTTACTTGAGTGAAGAGAAGCTTGCTGAAATTTTCAAGCTTTCAAAGCCCTCCCATGGCTGATATTTTCGGTTGAAAGAGAAGAAATAAAAAGATGATAGCTTTTTGGCTTATTTCATCTTATTTTATTTCTTTTTAAACACCAAACATGACCACATTTTATGTTCTTGTCCCCTTAGCTTACCATGGCCGGTGAACTCACTTAGACTAGGCCAAATTGCTCATTTGGGACCTCCAATTACTAAGCCATAGCTATTTGGTACCTTTAGCCTATAGAATGGAACTTTCACACTCTATGCGATTTAGTCCTTTTTCACAATTTAGCTAGAAATCGCTAAAATTAAGGAACCAAAATTTTTATGCATCCTCATAAACATGATGTAACTCATAACATAACATGAAAATAATTTTCTCTAACCTCGAATTAGTGATTCTGAGATCACTATTCTGACTAGCCCCTAAATCGGGTTGTTACAATGATGACCATTTGGTGTGTTTTCGGTTGCCAATTGATTGTGGAAATAGGCTTGTTTATGCTTGTAGGTATGACCCTAGTGTGGGTGGCATATTGGCCTTGCAAACGGCCTGTTATGCATACACGATTGTGGCACACGGGCGTGCCTAGTGACTGTGGGATTAAGTCAGTAGCTAGCCCAAGTGTGTACGGCCATGGTACATGGACGTCCCTGGTAGCCGTGTGAATAAGTTAGTATCTAGCCTAAGAGTACACGGCCATGGTACACGGGCGTGCCTGGTGGCCGTGGGGATAAGTCAGTACACATGCTCTATTTTGGCACGGCCAGGACACATGGGTGTGTCTAGTAGCCGTGGGAGGCACACGGCCTGACTGCACAGGCGTGTGACCTCTACAGTGTTCACAAAGTTTTAAATTTTCGAGAATTTCCGTATGTGTTCGGTTTAGTCCCGACCATTCTCTAAAGTATGCTTAAGGTCTCGGTGACCTATCTAAGGGACACTGTGATTGCAATTGATGACTTGTATTATAAAATGTCTGTAAAAGTTTTCGATCTATCCGGTAATACCTTTAACCCTAATTCGGCGAGGATACGGGTTAGGGGTGTTACATTTTTTGGTATCAGAGCTACGGTTTAGTCGATTCTCGGACTAACGTAGCATGTCAGAGTCTAGCTATACATGCCATATATCTGAACTGTGATAGTGTGATGAATCCTGACGTGTGAAATGTGATTTTCGTATAGTAATGGATCCCAAAAGAGCCGTAGCTGACGACGTAGAAAGTAATGCGCCTGCTCCCGCTCAAGGGACAGCGCCATCTAATCCGAGACCGGCTACGAGCGGTCATGAGGGAAAAGCTAAACAAGCTTTCTTCCAAATGATGAGTGAGTGGTTCACTCAGTTCGTAAGAAATAATCTGGCTGTTTCACAACCTCCACACTGCTTAATCTCCCTCAGGCTTCTGCTATACCTCCGGCAATGAATCTAAATCTGTTGAACAAGCCTCCGGTCGACAAAATCTGTAAGTGTGGGGCTGAAGAGTTTAGGGCTACTAGTGATGATGATGCTAAAAAAGCCGAAATCTGGTTAGAAAACACTATCCGGGTATTTGATGAGATGTCTTTAACTCCAGAAGAAAGTATTAAATGTGTTGTATCATTACTACGAGATGCAGCCTATCAGTGGTGGAAAACTCTAATTTCTGTTGTTTCGAAAGAGCGGGTCACATGGGACTTCTTTCAAATTGAGTTCCGGAAGAAATACATCAGTGAGAGATTTATTGATCAGAAACGAAAGGAATTTCTCGATTTGAAATAGGGTCGTATGTCTGTCACTGAATACGAACGAGAGTTTGTGAGACTAAGTCAGTATGCTCGAGAATGTGTATCGTCGGAAGTAATTATGTGTAAGAGATTTGAAGATGGTATTAATGAAGATATCCGTCTGTTAGTTGGAATTCTAGAGATAAAAGAGTTCGTTGTGCTAGTTGATCGAGCGTGTAAAGCTGAGGCACTTGGAAATGATAAAAGAAAAGCTGAGTCAGAATTCAGAGATGTGAGAAAGAGATTTCCGAGTAAATCATTTCAGTCTGTTGCAAAGAAATTCAGAGATGAACAAAGTCGTTCGAGAGTTAATATGGGACATTCTAATAGAGATCGAGTTAGATCACATTTGAGTTCCAAAGCTCCGGCAACATCAATGTCAAGTGTTTGAAATGTTCGATCCAAACGACCTAAGTGTAAGCATTACGGTAAAAGACATCCAGGAAGTTGTAGATTGAATGATCGGGCTTGCTTCAGATGTGGATCATTAGATCATTTTATTCGTGATTGCCTAGAGTCTATTGAGCCAGAGACTGTTCAGAATCCGAAATCAAATAATGCTCCAATGAGAGGTAGACCTTCCCGAAATGTAAGAAATGTCAGTGGTAGTCAGAGAACTACGAGAGATACTGTTGCGAGATCTAAAGCTAGAGCGCCTGCCAGAGCATATGCCATTCGAGCTCGTGAGGAAGCTTCATCTCTGGATGTTATAACGGGTACATTTACACTTTATGATACTTCTGTGATTGCCTTGATAGACCCTGGTTTTACTCATTCGTATATATGCATGAACTTAGTATCCAGTAAGACTTTACCTGTAGAGTCTACTGAGTTTGTTATAAAAGTATCAAACCCCTTAGGTAAAAGTGTCCTGGTTGACAAAGTATGCAAGAACTGTCCATTAATGTTTCGAGATATCTGTTTCCCTACTGATCTGATGCTATTACCGTTTGATGAGTTTGATATAATTCTGGGTATGGACTGGTTGGCATTGCATGATGCTGTTGTAAATTGCAAAAGAAAGATCATTGATTTGAAAGGTCAGAATGATGAGATAGTTCGGGTTGAGTCTAATAATTTGTATGGATTACCTGCTGTGATATCTGTATTGAAAGCTCAAAGATATGTGAAAAAGGCATATGAGACATATTTTGCTTATGTAATTGATTCGAAAGTGTCTAAAAAGAAAGTTGAATCAGTGTCAGTTTTTTGTGAGTTTTCTGATGTATTCCCTGAAGAATTGCCGGGATTGCCTCCGATACGTGAAGTTGAATTTGGTATTGATCTGTTGCCTGGTACGACACCTATTTCGATAGCTCCGTATAGAATGGCACCAACAGAGTTGAAAGAGTTAAAGTCACAATTGCAAGAGTTAACTGATAGAGGGTTCGCAAGACCGAGTTTCTCACCTTGGGGTGCTCCCGTTCTGTTTGTGAAAAAGAAAGATGGCACGATGAGAATGTGCATTGATTATCGTCAGTTGAATAAAGTAACCATAAAGAATAAATATCCATTGCCCAAGATTGACGATTTGTTTGATCAGCTAAAAGGAGCCACTGTGTTCTCTAAGATAGATATGAGATCGGGATATTACCAGTTGAGAGTAAAAGATTCAGACATTCCAAAAACTGCTTTCAGAACGAGGTACGGGCATTATGATTTTTAGTTATGCCTTTTGGACTAACGAATGCTCATGCTATTTTTACTGATATGATGAACAGAATTTTCAGACCATACCTAGACCGATTTGTTGTTGTATTCATTGACGATATATTGATTTACTCTCGAAATGAAGTTGAACATGCTGAACATCTGAGAGTTGTGTTGCAAACTTTGCGAGAAAAGAAATTGTATGCGAAATTCAGTAAATGTGAATTCTGGTTGCGTGAAGTCAGTTTTCTGGGACATATTGTATTAGCCTCTGGTATACGAGTCGATCCAAGCAAGATTTCTGCTATTCTGGATTGGAAACCTCCGAAAAATGTGTCTGAAGTTTGTAGTTTTCTGGGACTTGCTGGTTATTACCGCAGATTCGTAAAAGGCTTTTCGATGATAACTATTCCATTGACTAGATTGCTTCAGAAAGATGTGAGATATGAATGGTCTGATAAGTGTTAGAAAAGTTTCGATCAGTTAAAAGCTCTTTTGACTAAAGCTCCAATTTTGATACAACCAGAATCAGGCAAAAAGTTTGTAATTTATAGTGATGCTTCGTTGAATGGTCTGGGATGTGTTTTGATGCAGGAAGGCAAAGTAATAGCTTATGCTTCAAGACAGTTGAAGCCTCATGAAAAAAACTATCTGACATACGATCTTGAGCTAGCTGCGATTGTGTTCGCATTAAAGATTTGGCGACATTATCTGTTCGGTGAGAAATGTCACGTGTTTTCAGATCATAAAAGTCTGAAATATATGATGACTTAGAAAGATTTGAATCTGCGACAGAGAAGATGGTTAGAGTTATTGAAAGATTATAAACTTGTAATTGATTATCATACGGGTAAAGTAAATATCGTTACTGTTGCACTGAGTAGGAAATCATTATTTGCAGTACGTACTTTGAATGCTCATTTAGATATGTCTGATGTTAGTTCAGTGATAGCTGAATTGAAAGCAAAACTATTGTTTGTACAACAAATATGTGAAGCTCAGAAAGTTGATAATGAATTGTTAGCAAAGCGAACTCAGTGTGATCCGAACTCCGATTCTGAATTTCGAATTGATAATGATGATTGCTTGAGATTTTGAGATCGAATCTGTGTTCCGAGAAATCCAGAGTTGATTCAGTTAATTTTGAATGAAGCACATAATAGTCGCCTATCTGTTCATCCGAGAAGTACAAAGATGTACCATGATCTGAAGCAACACTATTGGTGGTCTGGTATGAAACGAGATATCTCTAACTTTGTTTCGAAATGTTTAGTTTGTCAGCAAGTTAAAGCTGAACATCAGGTTCCATCCGGTTTGTTACAACCGATTCTGATTCCCGAATGGAAATAGGATAGAGTAACGATGGATTTTGTTTCTGGATTGCCTTTGACTCCGAGAAAGAAAGATGTGATTTGGGTCGTAGTTGAACAATTGACAAAATCTGCCCATTTTATTCCTGTATGATCTGATTTCTCACTTGAAAAGTTAGCCGAGCTTTACATTTTAGATATTGTGAGTGTAATATCCCGGGAATTGTGGCCTATGCATTTTGTTTAATTATATGGAATAGCATGTCTATGTGAACGGTGAATGTGTTCTATGAATTTTGTGAATTTTGTGAACCTTAGTGTGTAAAGAAATGCCTTAGAAATATTAAGTTTTAAAGTTTAAAAAGGGGAACTAAGGCAAGGTGGTCTTAAGAAAATTTATAGAGGAAATGTGACATGAAATTGGGCTTGGAAAAGTGGCTTGGAGGTGCCTCTTAGGGCCTCTGGAAATGACGCCATGGGCTATGAGGAAGGGCCTAGGATCGAGTCGCATGGGAAGCTAAATAAAGCTTTTATTTTTGTGGCAATAAGAAGAAGAGGTGGACGGCATGGGGAGTCTAAGGGAGGAGTTTAAAAAGAGGGTGTAAACCTTTTAAAATTCGGCAAAGCTAGTGGATAATCATTGATTTTATTTGAATTATTTTTTTTTGAATGAGTAGTAGGAGAGAAAGGAGGAGAAAAAGGAGGAAGCTGATAAGAATTAAGAGTTGGCCAGCCAAGGGAGTATTTGGATGGTATTTTCGACTAATCATAGTATAGGTGTGCCAAAAATTCTAATTCTCTTCTCATCTTTTCTTTTATGCCGAAATTTTCCAAAGAAGAAGCAACTTGAGCTCTTTCTCTCTTCTTCCTTTTCGCTATTCATCTCCACAAACCGAATCATACCAAACTCTATTCTCTTCTTCCTACTCAAATCATCAAAGGCCGAATACTTAAGATAACCCCTTGCCGATTGTTCATAAATCCCCAAAAGCCGAAACTAGAGTGATAATCATTTAGTCATAGCCGAATACCTTGGTGGGTTTAAGCAAGTGGTGCCAACTACAACACATAGGGTAAGGATTCAATCGTTGTTGTTTTATGTCTTTTCTTAAAGCCGAAATCAAGACTCTAATGTTATTAATATCTCTTTGCCGAAACTATAGAGGAGGTTTCGAGAATTGCCTATAGTCGACCATAAGGAGGAGAGCCTCGGGTAGCAAGATCTAAGGTAAGACATGATTTCGGCCAAGGGTCATTTATTATGATTTAATGTTAGAAATTGATCTAACATATGCCATGGTGATTTCAACAGATACCCCCCCAATCAAGTAGTTTTTTCGGGATTAAGATTCACAAGGTAGGTGAACATGTGTATTCGGCCAAGGCCATATTCAATAGTTTAGATCTATACTTTACTTGTTCGAAAGTGAAAACTAACTTTGATAGTGATTCGGTGCTAGTCGATTTTAAGGAAGGAAATATCACAAGATTTCGGATTGATTAATAGTCAAATCGGCAACAAGGTAAGAAGTTAATTCTTCTGGATTTGATCATGTAGCCGAATGGCTTTTGCTAAAGTGCTTAAGGTTGGCCGAATGTAGTAGGTTAGGGATCTAAAGCGTTAGATCGGGTTTTTGGGTTTTCGTGAAAGCGTTAATACTGTGTGTGTACCCCACACTATTTCTCGATAGATGTATAGTTATGTTTTATTAAATATGTTAATAAGAATGTGAAAGAAATGGCTAAAGTACCATGCTATGGTACAAAGTACTCAGGTACGTTTTCCTACTCCTACTATGAGTAGAATATGATAAATATCTGTTATGGCACCTATGTGAAATTATAAGAATTTGAGTAAAGAACTTGGCATGATAATGCATGTTTGTATGACATGGGGCATATGGGTGAATATGAAAGGGGAAGTGAATGTGGTGGTTTTATACCACAATATTTGAATGTGGTGTCTCATGACACAAAAATATATTAGCTGGTGGCTATGCCACAAATTTATAAGGGCGATGAGCACGTCGACTGCAGCGACTGCCTTCGATGATGTGTAGCAGATGTAGGGTTGACTTAGTAGTCCCCACGGTGTGCAGGTTGGTACGGGTGATGTGTAGCGGATGGCATCTAGGTTTGGGTTCGGGTTTGCATCATTTTATTATTTAATTATATGCACATGTATGAACTGATATGCCTAAATTATTGGGATTTAGTGTTGGTGCATACATTGAGTCTGTTTGACTCACACCCGTTGGGGAATATTTTTCAGTGACACTCGGTGATGGACCTGGTCTGGGGAGCATAGTGGTGGCCATGCTCACATGTAATTTATTTTATTTTGGACTGTTTATTGTTTCTAGTATTTCGAATTTATTTTGGGTTTGCTTTGATGTAATAAGGCCACTAGTATGAAACTGTTTATGCATGCATTTTTATTTGATTTTATTACAATTCGATAAGGTTAAATCAAGGTTAAATGGTTTACTAAAAAAATAAATTTTAAATGTTTAGACACCTACACAAACGATTTTCGAATTAAAGATTAACCCCAAAACAACTCGGTATTTTTATAAAACCACCCCAAATTTTCCAAGTAATAAACATGAAACTAAAACGTTCTACTCGAGGAACATACCAGATCCGGTCTGGGCTTGTGGGCCGGGTTTGGGGTGTTTCAGTTTGGTATCAGAGCCAGGTTCAAAACTCGGCTCTGGGGTTTTTGGGCTCCAAAACGTTTTCTAAAAATGGGCTTTTTAAAGGATAACAGGTCTGTTAGCTCGGCATGGCACCTAAGTCTCCGACCCGAAGTCCGCCAGGTAAGTACCCTAAACCATTGTGTGATATGCATGTGGGCTTTATGGGCTTTACGGGACGTAGACTAGTTTAAATAGACTCTGATGGACTATAGGCTTAGTTTAAACCACTTCTTAAACTTTCATAAGACTTAATTTCACTAAACAAACCCGTTAACGAGCCACAAGACTAGGTGTGGTAACCATCGCACGCATGTCTCAGGATTGGATCAGGAAGAGCTTGGTATTTAAGCGATTTCTAGTGACTCACCTCCTCTTCACCGAATCCTACAGTGCGCGTAGTGACCTGCTCACCTTAGTCGAGTTAGGGTGTGGCAATAGGCGCACGCATGCCTAGGAGGGATTCGGGAGAGCTTGGTATTTAAGCGATCCTAGCGACTCACCTCCTCTTTGGAATCCCCTACGGTGTGTGGTGACTATTCACCCTAGTTATGAGGACTCGTTGATGGGCTAAACCCTATAATTAAAACCGAAAGGGACCAACCACCCTAGTTTAGAAAATTTTTTACCGAAATACCCTTATTTCATAAAATCACCAAGGAACCCCGAATTGGAAAATTTACTAAATTACCCCCGATTTACAAATTTTTAAATTAACCCCGATTTATTACCAAAATACCCTCAGTAGGTGAAATGACGAAAATACCCCTAGGATAGGAATAGGGGAAAATGTTTGAATGATGAATGTGTGTTGAATGAATGTGCTCCTTTAAATTAGGATAGAAGACTTGAAACTTTGATCGATCGAAAGAACTACTTCTAAACTTCTTTCATAAAATTTCTTCGCGGATAATCAGTGGAACAAAATACTAATGCATAAAAATTTCTTAATCAGATTAAAGCGCGATCGTAGACATGAGTTCTAGGGGACGTAGTCGTAATGTGCGAGGACGTGGTAGAGGCAGAATGGCCGTATCGGAACCCGTTAGGTTTGGTCAAGGGTCCGAGAATGAGGTACCAGCACCACCACCACCGGTTGCTGGCGTTGAGCAGCAAGATCAGACGGGGATGATGCGAAGATCGCAGCAATGTCGCGAAGTTCTTGAAATGGTGGTCGGAGCAGGAGGAAATATGGGAGCTCGTAAATCTGCACTGAGCGACTCCGAGCCAATGGGGGTGAGGTGTTCCGTGGTGTATCCGTGTGGCACCTAAGACACCGAGTATTGGTTGGAGGCAACCGAACGAATTATGGATGAGTTGGATCCGACCGAGGAGAAATCAAAGGGATGGTGGCATTACTTCACCACGAAGCCTATCAATGGTGGCTCTGATTCGGGATGGTGCCATAGCGGAGGATCTTACTTGGGAGTATGTCAAGACGGCGATCGTAAGAAGTATGTTGGTACTCATTATGTTGATGCGCAGAGAGAAAGCATTTTTGGGGCTGGTTCAAGGGAATAAGTCCGTAGCGCAAAGACGAGGTCGAATTTTAAGGCCGAGTCGGTATGCTCGAGGGACAGTGGCTACGAGCATGAACGGTGTGTCCGGTTTGAGGACGGGCTTAGGGATGACCTAAGGTTGTTGATAGCTCCGCAGCAGGAGCGGAATTTCTTTGTGCTAGTAGAGAAGGCTAAGGTAGCCAAGGAGTTAAGGACTCGTAAGGCGTAACTCGATCGGAATAGGCGTAAAAGAGGAGTTGGACCGCTGGGTCATCTGGAAATGCGCAGAAGAGGCCTAGAGTTGATGGGCCGCGAGGTCAGCAAGTTGCTACTGGAGGGCAGTATCGTACTTGTGATGAGTGTGGGAAAAAGCACTTAGGAGAGTGTTGGAAGAAAACGGAAGGATGTTTTAAGTGTGGGTCTAAGGACCACATGATTAAGGATCGTCCGATAAAAATAGACGGGGCCAACCAACAGGCGTAATGGTAATCAGGTGGTAGAGATGGACAAAGCTGACCTCGCCGAGGTCGTGGTCCGAATGGCGCGAGGTAATGGTTTTGGAAGAGGACGTGGAACACCGCAGAGGTGTTGGTAATGCGCAGGCAAGACAAGTGGGTCTAGTGTATGCGATTCGTCGAAGGGAGGGCGGAGACGCACCGGACGTCATAACCGCAGACGCTCCTTTATATCCGCAAGCCTTATTTTGCTTTGATTGATCTGGGCTCGACCCATTCTTATGTTGCAAGCAAGCAGTAGTTGAAACACTAGGCATAGCCTCCGAACTATCCGATAGGGAGATGATCAGTAGTGAGCCCACTAGGTCAAATCAGTAGTGGTGAATAAGATCTTTCGGAGTGTACCTCTAGAAATTTGTGGAGTGATATTTTCTCGCCGACTTAATGGAACTTCCTTCGGAGAATTTGACCTCATACTTGGCATGGACCGGCTAGTAGAACACCGAGCTATATTGGATTGTGCACTAAACGAATGGAGTTAAAGACGCTGGAGAATGAGGCGATAATTATGATAGGAAAAAGAAGAAACTACTTGTCTAACGTAGTCTCGCGCTTAAGGGTGACAAAATGGTTGGAAAGGGTGCAAGGCATTTCGACTTTTGTTAGGGCGTTGGATGCCAAAGAAGGGGAGTTAGTGGAGTTAGAACAAAGAAAGGAGTTTGTGGATGTCTTTCCGGAGGAGTTACCTGGAATACCCCTGGATAGGGAGGTGGAGTTTGGAATTGACTTGCTGCCTGGAACGGCGCCAATATCTATCGCTCCGTATAGAATGGCACCGAAAGAGTTGGTTGAGCTCAAGGCTCAAATCCAAAAGTTGCTTGATCGTGGGTTTATCCGACCCAGTGTGTCTCCATGGGGAGCACCGGTCTTGTTCATGAAGAAGAAGGACAGAACTATGCGTATGTGCATAGATTACCGTCAGTTGAACAAATTGACCATCAAGAACAAGTACCCTTTGCCAAGGATAGATGACTTGTTCGATCAGCTTAAGGGAGCGGCGGTATTCTCAAAGATAGACCTAAGGTCTGGATACCATCAGCTTAAGGTGAAGGAAGCAGATATCCATAAGACAGCCTTCCGAATAAGGTACGGGCATTATGAGTTCGTAGTAATCTTCGTTTGGTTTGATTTAACGCCCCACCGCGTTCATGGATATGATGAATCGGGTTTTTCAACCCTACTTGGATCGGTTCATCGTTGTGTTCATCGACGATATCCTAGTATACTCTAAGTCCGAGGAGGAACATGATGAGCATCTCCGGATTGTGTTGCAAGTGTTAAGGAGAAGAAGCTATATGCCAAATTCAGCAAGTGTGAATTTTGGCTTAAGGAAGTTATGCGTTCTTAGGGCATGTGGTGTCTTTGAAGGAATAAGGGTGGATCCTAAGAAGATTGAGGCAAAGATTAGATTGGAAACCACCTAAGTCTGTGGTCGAGGTTCGCGATTTCTTGGGATTGGTGTGCTACTACGTGAAGGTTTGTGGAAGGATTTTCTTCAATAGTCGCACCTTTGACAAAGTCGTTGAGAAAGGAGGTACCTTCGCTTGGACAGATAAGCAACAGGAGAGCTTTGAGAAGCTTAAGAGGGTTTTGACCAAGCTCCGGTTTTGATTCAACCCGAGGCGTAAAAGGATTTCGTGGTGTATTGTGACGCTTCATACATACAAAGCTTGGGTTGCGTACTGATGCAAGACGGGAAGGTGGTAGCTTATGCGTCTCGACAACTAAGGACTCACGAGGTTAACTACTTGACGCATGACTTGGAACTGGCGGCAGTGGTTTTCGCTCTTAAGGTGTGGAGGCACTACCTTTATGGAGAAAAGTCAGTGATCTACACGGACCACAAGAGCCTTAAGTATCTGCTAACTCAGAAGGAGTTGAACTTGAGACAGCGAAGGTGGGTGGAATTACTGAAGGATTATGATTGTTCCATAGAGTATCATCCGGGCAAGGCAAATGTAGTGGCAGATGCCCTAAGTCGGAAAGTAGTGTCGGATCTGAGGGCAATGTTTGCACATCTTAGCTTGTATGATGATGGAAGTTTATTGGCAGAGTTGCAAGTTAAACCGACATGGTTGAATGAGGTGAAGGAAAGTCAATTAATGGATGATGATCTAAGTGCTAAGCTACGGCAAGTGCGTAATGGAGAGTTAGAAGATTATAGTATTAATAATGAGGAGTATTGTGTTTCAAGGGTAAGGTCCGTATGCCAAGAACAAGGAGTTAAGGCAGAGGATTCTTCGGGAATCGCATGGTAGCCCCTATGCTATGCATCCCGGAGGTACTAAATTGTACAGAGGATCTAAGGGAGCAGTTTTGGTGGCCGGTCTCGAAGAAGGAAGTTACGTAATTTGTCGGCAAGTGCTTAACGTGTCGCAAGTTAATTTGAACACCAAGTTCCGTCAGGATTGCTTCAACCGATAATGATTCCGCAGTGGAAGTGGGAGAGAATTACCATGGACTTCGTTAGTGGGTTTCCCCTTACGCCTACTAAGAAGGACTCGGTATGGGTGATAGTGGACCGGTTGACAAAGTCCGCGCATTTTATTCCAGTGTGGGTTGACTATTCTTTGCAGAGGTTGGCGAAGTTGTATGTGGTAGAAATTGTGAGGTTGCATGGAGTGCCAATGTCGATTATCTCAGATAGGGATCCAAGGTTTACGTCTCGGTTCGGAAAGCACTACATCAAGCTTTAGGCACCAGATTGGATTTCACTACACGGCATTTCATCCACAATCGGGGCCGGTCGGAAAGCGAGTGATCCAAGTGTTGGAAGATATGTTGAGAGGCTGTGTAATAGACTTTAGAGGAAGTTGGGAAGAATATTTGTCGTTAGCGGAATTTGCATACAACAACAGCTATCAAGCCAGTATTCAGATGGCACCGTATGAAGCGTTGTATGGTCAAAAGTGTCGAACTCCTACGTGTTGGACAGAATTAGGGGAACGTCGAGTTTTGGGTCCAGAGATTGTGGCAGAATCCGAAGAGAAGGTTGAGGTAATTCGGGCACGGTTGAAGGAGGCATCTAATAGACAGAAGTCGTACGCAGACCTTAAACGGAAGGAGATAGAATTTGATGTGGGAGATCAAGTGTTTCTTAAAGTCTCGCCTTGGAAGAAGGTAATAAGGTTTGGTCGAAAAGGGAAGCTAAGTCCAAGGTTTATAGGGCCTTATCGAGTATTGAAGCGAGTTGGACCAGTGGCATACCAGTTAGAGTTACCACCGGAGTTGAAACAGATGCACGACGTATTCCATGTATCTATGATACGTCGTTATCGATCGAATCCATCTCATGTAGTTCCGATTGAAGAGGTGGAGTTAAGGCCGGATTTGTCTTATGAGGAAGAGCCGATTCAGATTCTAGAACGCGATGTGAAAGTGTTACGGAGAAAGTCAGTTCCTTTAGTCAAAGTGTTATGGCGCAATCATGGATCGGAGGAAGCTTCGTGGGAGCCAGAAGAGGCAATGCGACAGCAATAACCTCACTTGTTTTAGCCAGGTAATTTCGAGGACGAAATTATTTTAAGGGGGTAGAACTGTAATATCCCGGGAATTGTGGCCTATGCATTTTGTTTAATTATATGGAATAGCATGTCTATGTGAACGGTGAATGTGTTCTATGAATTTTTTGAATTTTGTGAACCTTAGTGTGTAAAGAAATGCCTTAGAAATATTAAGTTTTAAAGTTTAAAAAGGGGAACTAAGGCAAGGTGGTCTTAAGAAAATTTATAGAGGAAATGTGACATGAAATTGGGCTTGGAAAAGTGGCTTAGAGGTGCCACTTAGGGCCTCTGGAAATGACGCCATGGGCTATGAGGAAGGGCCTAGGATCGAGTCGCATGGGAAGCTAAATAAAGCTTTTATTTTTGCGGCAATAAGAAGAAGAGGTGGACGGCATGGGGAGTCTAAGGGAGGAGTTTAAGATGAGGGTATAATCCTTTTAAAATTCGGCAAAGCTAGGGGATAATCATTGATTTTATTTGAATTATTTTTTTTTGAATGAGTAGTAGGAGAGGAAGGAGGAGAAAAAGGAGGAAGCTGATAAGAATTAAGAGTTGGCCGGCCAAGGGAGTATTTGGATGGTATTTTCGGCTAATCATAGTATAGGTGTGCCGAAAATTCTAATTCTCTTCTCATCTTTTCTTTTATGCCGAAATTTTCCAAAGAAGAAGCAACTTGAGCTCTTTCTCTCTTCTTCCTTTTCGCTATTCATCTCCACAAACTGAATCATACCAAACTCTATTCTCTTCTTCTTACTCAAATCATCAAAGGCCGAATACTTAAGATAACCCCTTGCCGATTGTTCATAAATCCCCAAAAGCCGAAACTAGAGTGATAATCATTTAGTCATAGCCGAATACCTTGGTGGGTTTAAGCAAGGGTGCCGCCAACTACAACACATAGGGTAAGGATTCAATCTGTTGTTGTTTTATGTCTTTTCTTAAAGCCGAAATCAAGACTCTAATGTTATTAATATCTCTTTGCCGAAACTATAGAGGAGGTTTGGGAATCGCCTATAGTCGACCATAAGGAGGAGAGCTTGGTAGCAAGATCTAAGGTAAGACATGATTTGGCCAAGGGTCATTTATTATGATTTAATGTTAGAAATTGATCTAACATATGCCATGGTGATTTCAACAGATACCCCCAATCAAGTAGTTTTTTTGGGATTAAGATTCACAAGGTAGGTGAACATGTGTATTCTGGCCAAGGCCATATTCAATAGTTTAGATCTATACTTTACTTGTTCGAAAGCCGAAAACTAACATGTATAGTGATTCAAAGGTTAGTCGATTTTAAGGAAGGAAATATCACAAGATTTGGGATTGATTAATAGTCAAATCGGCAACAAGGTAAGAAGTTAATTCTTCGATTTGATCATGTAGCCGAATGGCTTTTTGCTAAAGTGCTTAAGGTTGGCCGAATGTAGGGGTTAGGGATCTAAAGCGTTAGATCGGGGTTTCTGGTTTTCGTGAAAGCGTTAATACTGTGTGTGTACCCCACACTATTTCTCGATAGATGTATAGTTATGTTTTATTAAATATGTTAATAAGAATGTGAAAGAAATGGCTAAGGTACCATGCTATGGTACAAAGTACTCAGTACGTTTTCCTACTCCTACTATGAGTAGAATATGATAAATATCTTGTTATGGCACCTATGTGAAATTATAAGAATTTGAGTAAAGAACTTGGCATGATAATGCATGTTTGTATGACATGGGGCATATGGGTGAATATGAAAGGGGAAGTGAATGTGGTGGTTTTATACCACAATATTTGAATGTGGTGTCTCATGACACAAAAATATACTATCTGGTGGCTATGCCACAAATTTATAAGGGCGATGAGCACGTCGATCGCAATGATCGCTTCGATGATGTGTAGCGGATGTAGGGTTGACTTAGTAGTCCCCACGGTGTGCAAAAGGTTGGTACGGTGATGTGTAGCGGATGGCATCTAGGTTTGGGTTTGGGTTTGCATCATTTTATTATTTAATTATATGCACATGTATGAACTGATATGCCTAAATTATTGGGATTTAGTGTTGGCTGTACACATTGAGTCTGTTTGACTCACCCCGTTGGGGAATATTTTTCAGGTGACACTCAGTGATGGACCGGGTCGGCGGGAGCATAGTGGTGGCCATGCTCAGCACAGAATTTATTTTATTTTGGACTGTTTATTGTTTCTAGTATTTCGAATTTATTTTGGGTTTGCTTTGATGTAATAAGGCCACTAGTATGAAACTGTTTATGCATGCATTTTTATTTGATTTTATTACAATTCGATTAAGGTTAAATCAAGGTTAAATGGTTTACTAAAAAAATAAATTTTAAATGTTTAGACACCTACACAAACGATTTTCGAATTAAAGATTAACCCCAAAACAACTCGGTATTTTTATAAAACCACCCCAAATTTTCCAAGTAATAAACATGAAACTAAAACGTTCTACTCGAGGAACATACCAGATTCGGTCTGGGCTCGTGGGCCGAGTTTGGGGTGTTTCAGTGAGATTGCACGGAGTGCCACTACCCATTGTGTCAGATAGAGATCCGAGGTTTACATCTCGATTCTGGAAGAAATTGCAAGAAGCTTTAGGCACAAAATTGCATTTCAGTACCGCTTTTCATCCGCAAACGGATGGCCAGTCTGAATGAATTATTCATATACTCGAGGATATGTTGAGATGCTGCATCCTTGAATTTAATTATACGTGGGAACAGTACTTGCCTTTGATTGAATTTGCATATAACAACAGTTTTCAGTCGAGCATTAAAATGGCACCTTATGAAGCTTTGTACGGATGCAAATGTCGTACACCTCTGTATTAGATCGAGCTCAGTAAAAATAAGATACACGGGGTTGATCTGATAAAAGACACTGAACAGAAAGTGAAAGTGATCCGTAATAGTTTGAAAGCAGCGTCCGATCGTCAGAAATCTTATACAGATTTGAAACGAAAGGATATCGAATTTGACATCGGTGACAAAGTGTTCTTGAAAGTGTCTCCGTGGAAGAAAGTACTCCGATTTGGACGTAAAGGCAAGTTGAGTCCGAGGTTCATCGGGCCATATGAGATCATTGAACGTATTGGGTCAGTTGCGTACAGATTGTTGTTGCCACCTGAGATAGAAAAGATTCATAATGTGTTTCATGTATCGATGCTTCGTAGATACTGATCCGATCCTTCACATGTGATTGCTCCGTCTGTAATTGAAATCCGATCAGATATGACTTACGAAGAAGAGCCGATCCGTATATTAGTTCGTGAAGTAAAAGAGTTGAGAAACAAGAAAATTCCGTTAGTGAAAGTGTTGTGGTATCGACACAGAATAGAAGAGGCTACGTGAGAGCCTGAAGATTCAATGAGATAGCAATATTCGAATCTATTTAACGGTAAGATTTTCGGGGACGAAAATCCCTAAGGGGGGAGAATTGTAACAGTCCGATTTAGGCCCTAGTCGGAACAGTGGTTTCGGGACCACAAATCCGAGTTAGAAAATATTTTAATATTATTTTTCGTGTCTTTGATATGTGACTAAGCATGTGTGGAAACCTCGTATGAAAATTTGATCATTTGTGTGTTTAATTTGAGAAAAGGGTTAAATTGTATTAAATGCAAAATTTGAATGCTATTTGTTAAAGCACCTATGTGATGTGGTTTTTAAAGTGGTGGCCTTATGAGGCAATTATGCCAATATTTAAATAGTGGATGGATAAAGGTCATAAATGCCCTTGATGTTTACATGTACATATGTTTAGTATAAGGTTAATTTAGTAATTAGATTAATATTATGATAATAATAAAACAAAAAGATGAAAGTGTTCATCTTTTATTCATTCATTTGACCGAATATGCAAAAGAAAAGAAAGAATAAGAACTTTCAAGGTTTCGGCTAGGTTTGATTCAAATTCAAGGTATGTTTTGCTTCGGTTTTTTATAATTTCTACATTTTTGCAATAGCTGCTTCGTATACTATAAAACCCATGTTCTAATTTTGAGAATTGATGATGTTTCTGAGATGAGCCTTTGATGAACTCGTGTGTTTTATGATGTTTGATAGTGAAAAATGAAAGATATGTGTTTAATGAACATGTTTTGTTCTTGAATTTTTGATGAATTTAGCTAATTAGGGCTAAATTGTGAAAATAATGTTTTGAGGGACTAAATTGTGAAATAAATTAAATGTATGGACTTGTATGAGATACATGAATATTCGGCTAAGCATGGGTATATGGTAATTTTGTGTAATTTGTGATTTTGTGAATTAGGGACTAAATTGTCCAAATGTGAAATGTGAGGGCTAATTTGCAAATTGCCCTAAATATGTGTTCTTTGATTGAAATGAATGAGTTAGTGAATAAAAGGGTGAAATTTGAATATGTATAGATCAAGAACCGAAGAAAACGGATTTAGATCGCGGGAAAGCGAAAGTAGTCGAATAACCGAATCCGATCAACCATCCGAATCCGAGGTAAGTCGATATACAAATAAATGTACTTGTATTGAATTATATATATATTCATATGACTATTGATAAGGATGAATGCACATGAGATGATGTACACATGAATTTTGAGATAGAATCGACATAGTGTCAACATCCGAGAAGTCCCGTCTGAACCTAGGAATAGATAGGATAGTATATGTCATGACATAGGTGTCCGATATGTGATATCATGTAAGACCACGTCTGGGACGTTGGCATTGATTCGAGATATCATGTAAGACCACGTCTGGGACATTGGCATTGATTCGAGATTTCGTGTAAGACCACGTCTGGGACGTTGGCATCGATATGAGATTTACGTGTAAGACCATGTCTGGGACATTGGCATTGTATTGATTCGTGTAAAGACCGTGCGGGACAAGTGGCATCGATATCGGTTACATGTAAGACCACGTCTGGGACATTGGCATTGTACGACTAATCCAATCACTCTGAGTATCCTATTAGATTCCGAACAGTTCAACGGGCAAATCCGAGATACGAACGACTATGTGATTTGTATATTAGGTACGTTTGATATGTACACTAAGTGTGTATGAAAGGTAAGTATCTATATGAACTTACTAAGATGATTATGTATATGGAAATGATGAGATTATATGTGAAGATATGCTTGAATGAGCCATGTGTATATATGATATTTGAGTTGAAGAATATGGAAGATATGGCTAAGCAAATGAGCCAAAGAATATATGTGATGAATTTGTTATGAGAATCAATGATGTTATTGTATCAAATTGGTTATATGCATTTTATGCTAAGTTTATTTGTATATGGCTTACTATGCTTTTGAAAGCTTACTCTGTGTGTGTTTGCTCTATTTTATAGATCGTCAAAGCTACTGAAGGCTCGGGGATCGTCGAGGATCGTCATCACACTACTCAAACTCATTTTGGTACCTTTTGGAAATGTATATACTAAGTATGGCATGTATAGGCTAGTGATTTGGTATATGTTTGAGATGTAAATAGCCATGTGATTTGGCTAGTTAAAGTTGGTAATGTGCATGAGTAAATATAGTATTTGGTGCATGTTTTGGTATGGCTTGATGGCAATGAAGTAGCCTTATGAATGGTAAGCTTATGGATGAATTGATGCCTTAGTGATTTAATGAGGTTATGGTTGAATTATACTTGGATTTACATGGGAGTTGATTGTACAAATTAGCATGTTTAGAAATGAGATTGAATGGAATAATATGATGAGCATTTGGTGTGTTTTCGGTTGCCATTTGATTGTGGAAATAGGATTGTTTATGCTTGTAGGTATGACCCTAGTGTGGGTGGCATATTGGCCTTGCAAAGGGCTTGTTATGCATACAC
This sequence comes from Gossypium sturtianum, assembly GCA_025698515.1. Lineage (NCBI taxonomy): Eukaryota > Viridiplantae > Streptophyta > Magnoliopsida > Malvales > Malvaceae > Gossypium > Gossypium sturtianum. The sequence continues at coordinate 110,833,531 of CM046944.1, forward strand.
GGTTGTGGCACACGGACGTGCCTAGTGACCGTGGGATTAAGTCAGTAGCTAGCCCAAGTGTGCACGGCCATGGTACACGGACGTGCCTGGTAGCCGTGTGAATAAGTCAGTATCTAGCCTAAGAGTACACGGCCATGGTACACGGGCGTGCCTGGTGGCCGTGGGGATAAGTCAATATACATGCTTTGTTTTGGCACGGCCAGGACACATGGGTGTGTCTAGTAGCCGTGGGAGGCACACGGCCTGACTGCACGGGCGTGTGACCTCTACAGTGTTCAGAAAGTTTTAAATTTCTGAGAATTTTCGTATGTGTTCGGTTTAGTCCCGACCCTTCTCTAAAGCATGCTTAAGGTCTCGGTGACCTATCTAAGGGACACCGTGATTGCAATTGATGACTTGTATTTATGAAATGTTTGTAAAAGTTTCTGATCTGTCCGGTAATACCTTTAACCCTAATCTGGTGACAGATACGGGTTAGGGGTGTTACACGGGCCATAGACACGGGTGTGTGTCCGGCCGTGTGAAAACCCCTGTAGGTTTGAAATGATAAATAAAAACACACGGGTGTGGAACACGGGCATGTGAAGTTCCACACGGGCGTGTCCTATTCTCCACACCGGCGTGTGGACTGTTTGATGGAAATTTTCTAAGTCTTTCTAGAGATCTTTTTAAGAGTTCGATTTAATTCCGAACCGTTCCTAAATTGTAATTTAGGCCTCGTAGGCTTGTTTAAGAGATGATATGAAAGGTTTTAAATTATTAATGGCAAGTCATGTATCGGTTTTGCATGTTTGCTTGTGTATAAGTCTGGTAACGCCTCGTACCCTGTTCCGGCATCGAATACGGGTAAGGGGTGTTACAAACTCACCCTATTTCATAAACCTTTTTACACACATACCTCGTATATCTACATAAGTACCCATTCAAATAGGTTATACTCATCTTTTTTTACCAAATCATACTTAATACACGTTTCACACACATCGACACAATCACACATCACAATATACATTTCAGGCACACATACATAGTCGTTTCACAAAATATTATACACCCATTCATACAATTCATTACATACTAAACTCACAAGGATACTATACCAAGATTTCATATTTATTTTCAACAATCATTCAAGTACTCATACATCATTTCTAGAACATCACTCACAAGGACTTGCCTATAAGGATTTGTAGGAGTTGATGCTAGAGACTCACTTGAAATTTACCTACTGCAGCTACCAACTCCATATTTAGACATCCAGTTCGAACCAACAACAACAACTGCTTAAAGGACATTAATTTACCATTAAAACCCATTTACAGACAGATTGCTAACATTTCATCTACAAAAAATCCCTATGCAGGGCTTCTTAATCATAACCTAATGTCTATATACTTCATAGCATCCTTACTCTTAACATGTAGAGTTACTAGACTTACCAGGAGATGGAACATCCTTTGTTTATTTCCAAGAATCCTTAGCTTCCAGTTAACTTAAGAAGAATAACTAGTAAATAACATTTAATATTTAAGAACTAAAGAGTCATTTTGAAGGAAAAAGAAACTTTGTTACGAACCTTACACACATATATATAAATAATCCACTTCCGTTTAGTGGAATTTGACAAGTGTCAAGAATTTTTAGAATATGTCCTTCCTAATGACCTATAAAATTTGGAAGAAGCATAAATGAGAGTCTTGTTCAAAAAACTATTTGACCAGTCAGTTGAATTAGTTTATAACCAAATCTAGTTACCAAGACTTGTTCTTCACAGTGCTTGAACAAACTAGACGAACTATACCTTTAGTGGTAACCTACATAAAGCTTACTTTTTTCTTTTATCGAATTCTTTCTTTTATTGAAGAACACGTCAAAAACTAAATCTTGATATACTTCCATGGGTAGATACTTAATTCGCCAAGACATTAGTTCGCCAAAAGCTTATAATTTGGCAACTTGCCTACCCGAGTGCGCCAAAATAGACAACTTCACGTCTACGCGCCTCTAGTTCGGATCAATAAGATTTGAGGTGTGATAGAAAATGAAAATGAAATGAATTTTATAACATGCTATGATATATTTGTAATTGAGATATGATGATAAAATGATTATATAATCATTGTATGAAATGTCAAATGGAATATGGTAAGAAGTTAGGCACGTGAGACATGAAATGTAAACTTGATATTATTTGATAGTTGATCACATATTGATTGTATTTGTTTCTTGTTTCTATTTGAATTATTGATTCAAATCATGTTAGCACCACTGAGCCCTATTGCTCAACGTACGGTTTATTTTTTTCTATGCGTAGGTATTGTAGATCTCGAAGCTTCAAAGTGATCGATATCATCCAGATTCAACTCTTAACTCAGGAAGTTTGTATAGTTTTATTATGTTAGTTGCAAGTGGCATGTACCTAACCTTTAAGTTTGTTTTTAGATTCAAGTTGTCACTTTGGTATTTAGGGTTAGAAATGTTAGCTTTGATGGTTATCAAATAAAATAGTAGGTATGTGATGTTATAATTGAATTTGGAATGTTGTTCATATGCCAAGTAAATGATAAACATGTTTGAATTTAGTATGAATGTAAATATGTATATGATCACGGGTAAAAGCTATTTAAGTGTACCAAGAATGTAATTTGGCATTTGAATTAATGCTTAAAAATGAGATGTGTTGAGTTTTTGGTCATTTAGATCAGTCGGGTTGGTACTTGGCAGGTTTGTGATGAAGGATGCAATATTTGGAGGGACCTGTCTTCATAGTCATGGCATTCCCTTGTTGGTGTCACGACATTGAGCTATTTCTTTTCAATGTTGCAACATTCCCCTACTAAAGCCACAACGTCAAGTTTTTGTCTTCGATGTTGTGACTCGCCTTAATTGAAGTCGCGGCGTCATGCTTTTGCCCTTAGAGTTGCGACATGCCTCTCTCAATGTCGTGACATTACCTCTGTATTTAGAAATTTTTAAGTTTTAGTCCCTCGTTTATTATGGGTGTTTCATAAGAGCTTTCATAAGTTCACTTATAACCCAGATCTAAATAAATAATGTGTTTTACTAAGTTTTGAAACTAAATTTCTTGTGTGACTTGTCTATTAAATATTGAAACAAAATAGTAGTTGCTTTGGCAACAAATGTGACATTTTACATCTCAGATTAGACGATCAGGTCGGGAGTGGGTGTTACAAAGAGATTAGCTCAATAGGAAAATAGAGAATCATGGAAATAATGAGTGGCTCAAAATTGTTGCTTCTTCGTCATCTCTACTATTATTTTTACGGCCTAAGCTTTGGCAATGACATTGATACCATGATATCATCGACACCCATCAAGGATCCTCAAACTTTAACTTCAAACAGTGAGGGTTTTCTGATTGGGATTCTTCAACCTTTCTAATTCAACTAATGGTTATGTTGGAATATGGTACAATAACTTTTAAATATTTTTAATAATTATAATTTTTATATTTTTAATAAAAATCAATATTTTTAATAAATTTTATACTTTTTCTATATTTTTATATCTTTATTAATTTTATCTTTCTTTAAATTATAAAATGTAGTAAAGTACATTTAAAAGGAAATTTTCCTCTTATCTTATTTGTGGGCATTATTCGGAGGATGTTCTACATATTCTTCGTGATTACCCTACTGCTAAGGATGTTTGGGCCCAAGTTAATCCAGGTAAGTACCTCTCTAATTTTTTCTTTATTCTTTTTTAGGATTGGATCCTTCTAAAATTGCAGGTTAAGAGGTTGATTCATGAGGGGGGAGCTAGTTGGGCCTGTCTTTTCGGTCTACTTAGTTGGTGTATCTGGAAAAATCGTAACTTATACATTTTTCAAGGCAAACCTTGGAGCTCAAAAGAAATCATCCAAGGATCTCTTAATTGGGCAATTCAACTTTTCTCCTCATCTCAAGTAGTTCTTTTCGCCTGTATCGGTCACCTTTCTGAAGCACACATAACTGAGCAGCGAGTTTATCTCAACACTGACGGAGCAGTACATCTGGATTCTGGACTTGCTGCAGCTGGGGGCGTTGTTCGTGATAAAGCAGGAAAATGGATCGCTGGTTTTCATAGATTTCTCGGTAAATGTTCAGTTTTTGATGCGAAACTTTGGGGGCATTCTTGCTGGGCTCAAACTTGTTCAACGAAGAGGATATGACCAAGTTATTATCTTTGCTGATTGCTTGGAAGTAGTTAAAGACATTATTGGAAGTTCTTCTACAAATTCTAATTCTGTTCTAATTAGGCGCATTCATAATATTTTATCTCAGGAAAATCAGTGGAATCTACGATATGTTCCGAGGGAACAAAACCAAGTTGCGGATTGTCTAGCTAAGCAAGCTTTGATTGAAAAAACTAATATGCAAGTGTTTGATGTTCCTCCAGAGATGACTCGTAGTCTTATTGAAAGGGACAAGCATATGAGTGCTAAGTTCACTCAATCGCTGTTTTTGTAATTTTCTAAGGTTCTTTATTTCACCAAAAAAAAAGGATTTTTTTATTTTTTATAATTTTTAATAAATTTTGTATATATTTTAAATAATTTTCTTATATTTTTATATTCTTTTTCTAAATTTTTAATTAATTTTAATATTTTCTTTATATATTTTAAATTTTTAATAATTTTTATATTTTTCTAGATTTGTTTTTATAACTTTTATTTCTTTCTGATTATTATTATTAGTTTTGAAAAAAAAATTCAAGGGTTAAACTTAATTTTAAGTAATATAATTAAACAAAATTTATATATTAAATTTAGTAATTAAATTTTGAATACTTAATTTATCCTAAATGTTTGTGTACCTTGTTATTATATTATATTTAGGCATGATGATAAATTTAACTCTGAACATTTACATTTTCTTTAATTTGCCCTTTATTCTTGTTTGAGCTAAATTGAATTATTAATCTTTAAAAAAAAATCAAATTGGTTTTTATTATTTTTTAACGATATTGGTGTAATAAACCAGATGCACTTCATGATAACATGATGTTATATATGCCAGGTTAATAAATAATCTAAATATTATAAAATATTCAAATAAAAATATAAATTATAAAAAATATAAAAATTCATAAAAATTTAAAAATTAAAAAAATTAGCATGAAATATATGTAAATTATCATGTTTAAAAATTTAATATTTTAGTTAATATTTCTGTTAAAAAATAATTTAATTATTTTCCAAAAATTAATGATTAAATTTGAAAAAAAAATTAAAAATCAAATTTATTTTAAAAAATAAATATCAAATTAACAAAAATATATAAAGCTAAATTTAATATTATATCTTATATATAATGGTATTGTCTCTTTCTAAAAGTACTCGTGTAAATATAAATATAAATATAGGTTACAGATTTATTACAACCTAATTTTTGGTTCATTTATTTGAACAGTCATTTCTCTTTCTTCTATCATCATCTTCCTTCTACCATCTCCCTCTTCTCTCTCTCTCTCTCATCGCTGCAAATCAGTGTTCTTTTCTTCTCTTCTCTTCTCATCTCAGTTCTCACCCACCGCCGCGTCCGCTGGTTTTTTCCGGATCTACCCTGTATCCCGTGTCGGAATCCGTGTCGGATCGTGTCGACACGGGTAGTTCACCCCAAATTGCCGAGTCCGGGTAACGAAGATGAGAGGAGTCTTTATGGTAAAGTTTTAATATTAAGCACTATGTATGATGCTAGGTTGGAGAATCTGTGATTGCAACTGCAAGTTGACTTAGAGGATGGGCTTTGCGTAAGGTTATATTTATTAATATATGTCATTGTTATTAGGACATGATACGAAGGTGAAGTCTAACTAAACGAAAGTTATGTTCCACAAAGTAAATCTAGGCTGCATATAATTTGATTGCTGAAGTTTGATAAAAACATATCAGAAAGTTAAACAGAAAACATGTAAAAGGACTGAAGGAAAAGATGAGGCAGAAATAATTTCTCAATGTAGTCCTACAGAATGGCTTCTGCATGGTCTCATTGATGGGCCTGTCAAATAGCTTAAGATCATACGCTTCTTAGCCTGTCCGCCTCTTCAAGGGTCATACTCTTACATTTCTTGTCCAAAGAGGTATCAAATAAAAAATGATGCTTTGAGTAACAGTTAGATCGATGTTGGATTGCATTAATGTATGTAGTGATGTTCTCTGATTTGAAAACCTTCAAAAATCCATGTATTTAAAACCTATATATCAAGAGATATAAATGGACTATGGAAATTATTATTTATTATATCTTATTTGTGACAGTCTTTTCTCTTTGTATTTTGATTATTGCTTGTTCTATTTGTATGCATCTCAAGTTGCCTGTTGTTTATCCAGAACCCATCCTTATCTTAAACGAACCCACTATTTTAGATGGTTCTTAGAATCATTAGGGATTGGATTGGTGCTTTATTTTATTCCTTGTTTTACCTTTCTAGACAATCTCTAGCTATCGAGCTCATTTTCTTGCAAATACACCTCTTTCTTTTGCCAAAATAGAACTTTTGCTATTAGATTTGTTGGATAAGATTAATTATTTTTTATTTGGATGAAAAGTACATGTCTGTTTAAAGGCATAGATATCTAGCTTTCTGCTTATTTCTATTTTTTTTTACTTAATTCTGCCTTTTTTTCATAGGTACCACCAAAAACTGTGAAAAGATTAGTTAGGCGTTCCCTGAGTCAAAAGGTTCATACAAAAGCAGAATCTGGAACCTGCAACGTGTGCTCTGCTCCTTGTTCTTCGTGTATGCATCTTAGTATATCTCAAATGGGATCGAAGAAGAATGAGTTTTCTGATGAAACTGATAGTGTTGCTGTGGCAACTCAATATTCTATCAATGAGGATAAAACAAATGACAGCTTACAGCATACCCACAGTGAAGCAAGCAATTTACTGAGTGTCAATTCGAGTCATGATTCTTACTCTGAAAATATAGAAAGTAAAGCAACTACAAGGCCATCTGATGCATCAGAAGATGTTGGGATTCAGAGAAACTTCTCAAACAAGTATGATAGTTCCAAAGTTATTGAAGGCCATGATGATGGTTCTTTACGTGCTAGTAGAGCCAGTGGTGCAAACACAGCTTTCAGTTATTGTAACAAGGATTTAGACAGTAACAATTCATCTCGAAGTTCAGTGTCGGTTTGTAGTTTAGGATCTGGAAAAGTGCTTTCTTTCCAGAAGGTAGACTTGTCTGAACTTCCTTCTGTAAAGGAGGTAGATGACAGCAAAGTTTCACCGAGGATCCAAAGTCCATATTCACATTCTCAAAGTGACAGGAGTACTGTTGGAGGCAGTTCTGAGATTTCTACCAAAATCCATTTGAAGTCAGAAGCAGATACTGACAGGAAACCACTGGATAAAGCTGGTAAAAGCTTGAATGAAGATGAGCATGATGAGTCAAATGAGTTGGTCGAGTTGCCTGGCAAGCTGGAGTCTCCTTTGCAAGCAGCTTCTGGAGATGAGAGTTGTGAATTTGTTGCTACTGAACTCGATGTGAGTAAAAATATTATTATTATTTTTCTGATTCTTGTAATGCAGAAAGTATGCATGCATGACTGGTTATCATAGATTTTTTGGGACTTAGATTGTGGGTGTCTTCTGTTTAGCTTAATGTAATGAACCTAAGAGGAAAGATATTAAAGATGCCATATTTTAATTGGTTTTCCCTTTGCACTTGGAGGTGCTGTCACTAAGAAAGTGCAGGTCCTTCTCATGGTTTAAGAATATTAAGCTGGATTCCATCAAAATTATATCATTAAAGAGAAGCATTCCTTTTGCTTTTACCTTGTAGGGCTGCTAGATCTGTTTGCTATTTTTAAGAAACTATTAATACTTGTTTCTGTATCAATAGTTTTATTGATTTATCTTTTCTTTGTTTGCTCAATTTGTCCGGAATAGGTTAAGGTGTGTGATATTTGTGGGGATGCTGGACGAGAAGATTTGCTCGCTATATGTAGCAAGTGTGCTGATGGTGCAGAGCATACGTAAGAATAAACATCCCTTTATCCTTGTGTTCCTTAGCAGGTTTTTATTACATTTCTATTTAATTCTTATCTGCATGCTATATTGATTGGTAGATTTTACATTATTAATGCTATTGACCAGTTACTGTATGCGAGAAATGCTTCAAAAAGTTCCTGAAGGTGATTGGCTTTGTGAAGAATGTAAGCTGGCCGAGGAAACTGAAAGCCAAAAGCAAGGTTAGTTATGAAGCATATGTAATAACAAATGTCACTCTGGCCAGAGCATGTACTAACCTCCTTACACAATTGAATTTTCAAGGTCTGGATTCTGAGGGGAAAAAGGCAAAAAAACTTAGCTCAACTACACAGAACTTAGGTAAGAGGCATGCAGAAAATTTAGAGGATGCTTCAGCTTCGAAAAGACAAGCTGTTGAACAAAAAATGGGATCACCGAAATCATTGAGCCCCAGTAAAGCATCTGCATTGTCTAGAGAGGGTTCTTTCAAGAACATGGACAAGGGGAAAGTGAGGCCATCTCCACAACTTTCTCTTGGCAGTCATTCTGGTAACGACATGCTGGAAACTACGTGCTCTCCTGCTTCTGGTCCGAGGCTGCAATCACCAAAAGGTAAGATGATTGATTTTGTTGGCTAAATTGTTTACCTTATATATATTTTGACTTCAGTATTGGTATACTGTTCTATTTGATACAGGTACCTTACTAAAATCCAATTCGTTTAATGCCTTAAATTCCAAACCGAAAGTGAAGCTTGTAGATGAAGTTGCTCTTCAAAAAGATAAAATTTTTAGAAAACATGCATCCCTTAATAGCAAGGAGGAAGCTTCTAGGGTGATGGGGAAATCTATGTCATTTAAATCCACAAACTCAGGACGATTAAGTACTGGGGAAACGAAGTTTAAAATGCTATCATCTAAATATTCTCATGTTCAAGATCTGAAAGGATTAAAGCAAGTTAAGGAGCAGATATCATTAGAAAGGAAGAATTTATCAAAACTAGACTGCTCTAGTTCTACTGTCTCCACACCTAAAGTTGATCAGAAGCTGACAACTCGCACAGATACAATTTCTCATTCGTCTGCAAGCAACAGCCGAGAAACTAAGGCTGTTCGGTCTGATGGAAAACCAAGTACTTTATCAAGATCAACCAGCAATCTAGCTCGTAATGGCGTAGAAAATGCAGTTATTTCTGGTATGTTTTGACATTCTGATAGAGAGACTACTGAGTTTATGTTTTATTTTAGTGTTCACCTAAACTAGAATGTCATGTTGTATGTTCCATTTCTTACCTCATCTTTGTCATTGTTTTCTTTTGACTGATCCCAACCAATTAAGAGCACTCCTTTTACTTTGTAGCTTCTGGAGTTTCAACCACCAATGGGGGCATTTCTTCTGAACAGAAGTTAAACCAAGTTAGCCTGAAGGAAGAACCCTCGTCAAGTACTTCATGGACAGTTGAGAGGCAACCTAGTAATAATAATGTAATTATGTCAGATGGGCTGTCTTGGTCATTAGATTTGACAAATCAGAGTGAGAGAATGGGTCATACAGCTGAATATTGCTCAGTCTCTCAGGCTTCTGGAGCTGATGAATCAGCTCCCAGGAATTTTAAAGAGGAGATAAACAAAGGCAATAAGTTAAAAGCTGCAATTGAAGCAGCTATCCGTTTGAGGCCTCGAATATGTGAAAGAACTTCTCAAGATCCATCATCAGTTTCTGTGAAGGCAAAGAATATGATTTCCGTTGAAGGTACACATGAAAGCCAAACCAATCTTCAAAATCAGACTTCCATCGGTAATATGAAGTTGCTTAATGCACATTGCACTGATGCTCTCTCTGTAGTTTCTTCTGTTGGCAATGCCCCTCCTTTAGTTGCAGAGTCTGCTGTCTCTGAGATGTCTGCGATCCCAGAACATGAATGCATCTGGCAGTAGGATTCTTCTTCTATTTAACTATTTTCCTTTCTTTTCTTGCGTGTTCTTGTGATGAAGATGCTCCATTGTGCTGTATTTTCATTTATTGCTGTGTACTGTGCCTTGAGATGTTTCTTACATGAGGATGATTCTGTTACTATTATGCAGGGGGGCTTTTCAGGTGCATAAAATGGGAAAACCTCCTGACTTTTGTGGTGGAATTCAGGCCCATCTCTCAACCCTTGCATCACCTAAAGTGATTGAAGTTGTCAACACTTTTCCCCTCGAAGTTCCATTGAATGAAGTACCTCGCCTGAGCACTTGGCCTACACAGTTTCATAACAGTGGCCCTAAAGAAGATAATATTGCTGTATACTTCTTTGCCAAGGACCTTGAAAGGTAGATTCAAATACACTTTGTTTTTTCCCCTGTTCACACCTTCTGCACCTCTTCTCGTTTCTCTTCTTGATTTGATCATTGATGCAATTTCTAATTGGTTTGTTCTTTTTGATAAAAATAAGTTCTTCTGCTTATGTTGCAGTTATGAGAAGTATTACAAGGTCCTTTTGGATACCATGGTCAAGAACGATCTTGCCCTCAAAGGAAATTTTGAAGGTGTTGAATTCCTAATATTCCCATCCAACAAACTTCCTGAAAGTTGCCAGCGTAAGGCTTGTTACAAAACAGAGAAATTTAAGCACCGTTTATTACCCTGTAATTTTCCTTTTGGGTTGGCTAAATTTTTTGACCAAATCATAGTCAGAGTTCTGAGTTATGTCATCTCTTGGTGTTTCAAACATAGGATCCTTATGATGGGGAAAAGGAAGAAGAAATGGCTTTTGGTTATAGTCTCTGCATAAGGCAACATTGAAATCCTCTTTTGCTACTAAGCGTTTTTTTTTTTTTTCTTTGCCTCATCAACTTTGGTTCTGCATGCTTCATTAGAACATGTTTATGGTTGTATAAGTTTAATCAAAGGTTAGAATTTCTATTTAGATTATAGGTGTTTTGATGGATTGCAAGTGGTTACCTTTTCTTTAGCACACTTTCCCTTGTTTCATTGGAGGTTTTGGCTTTTTTTTTTTTTTTGGAATTAGTATACTGCTAATGGAGTTTTTATACTGCACAAGCAGGGTTATGGGAGTGACATGTGGCTGTAGGGTGTAGGGTGTAGTAAATAAATATATATATTTGAAGAATTGTCATCTTTTAACTTCGCTTGTGGAGTTAAAAAACTCCATTGCCAGTGTACCAATACAAACCCTTTTGCTTTTTGGTTTTTATTAAATAACATTGACAGAAATGGTATCATTTACAAAATACCCTTTTGCTTGGAGTTAATAAAGTCTGTGTCGTGGTCTTCATTGCATGACTTCCTATTTCTGCAGTAGTATAACTCAGAGTGAATAGCTTCTTAATCATAAAATAGTTGGATGCTGTATAAAACCTTCCATTCCACCTATATGATGTGACATTGTACAGAAATTCTTTGATATCAAATCAGTTTAACGTACTTAAACTCAGAACCATTTTAGAACTGTGATCTTTTATAAATCAAATCATGGACCATTTCGTAATCTTAAATTTGCTGAGGTTTCTGTTGCATGGCTTCCTGACTCTGACATTGTATTTGACAGGATCTCACTTTCACCTTTTGAAAAAACTAGCTCATCTTATACCCTTCGAGAACTGTGAATTTTTTAGATCTATTTTGATTTCTTTCTCTTATTTTCAAAAGTCTTTTTTGTTAGTATTCTATTGTTTGCTGTTTTTACGTTTAATATGTTCTATTTTCTTACTGAGAGGGCAAAAACTGGATGATAAAATTTGTGCTTTGTTTTTTGCAGGGTGGAATACCTTATCATTCCTCTGGGGTGTTTTCAAGGGAAGAAGAGCAAATTGTTCAGATTCCTCAAAGAGTGTATGCATTCCTGATGCAAGTATGGTACATCTGGAGAGAGAGAAATCTACTGATGTCCCTCAGCCAGTGGAGAATGAATCCGCAGCATGTGACAGTTCATGCAATGTAGTAGTAACCAGTGCCTTTGAGAAGACTTGTATCTCAACAGAAAGAGTTTCTGATAGCAAGGTCTCTTCTTTTGGGAAGACATATGTGGGGATAAAAGCAAAGTTGGAGGAGCAAGATGGAAACATTGATAACAAATACTTGTCGAGGATTGCAACAAACAGCATAAAGGTTCATCCAGACATGAAATCCACTAGTCCTCTGGTAATGTTTTCTTCTGTCAATGTATATTACTTGAACAACGTCAAGTTCTTGTTGCTGTAGTTGATTTCTTCTTGCCATTATTTGCTAGTCAACCCTACAATCAGCTAGAGTGTTAGTGACATAATGAAGTCTAATGAATTAACTTACTCCAATACAAGAAATTAAGAATCCAGTTCTCTTCCTAGCTTTTCAATGAATGTGTGGTGCACTTTTTGATGAAAATTGCTTATAGATTTACTCATATTTCTGGAGAAATGTTGTTGGTTCTCTTTTCTAATGTTAATACTGTTAAAATTTATCTTAAGGTTCTTTTGTGTAAAATCTAGCCTTCTAAATATTTCATAGGACTCAGCTGAAATTTCACGGGGTGCTGTTGCTTGTTATAACACATCCTTAGAAATCAACATGCAGTCAAAATTCCATGCATTCATCTATTATTGTTGCATATCTAATTTCTATGTTTATGTCTTCAATTTGAATCTTTCTTATACGATGGCTGCAGGTTGCCTCAATTTTTATTGGTTAAATACAGAATGCTTGCCTTGCCTGTAAATAAGGCAGGCTTTTTCTAATGGATGGCGGTAGTTGGAGGACATAGGCGGTAGTTTTATCCTGTTGTCAGTGCATGGGTACAATATCTGGCTGTATATTTGTTCATTTTTCTTGAATCAATGTTTGGCCGTTTATTTGGACTTTGCATGTTTTGTCCCTTTGCTGTCATCCTGCTCCCCCAGAATGGGAAAAAAGAGAGGAAATAATACAATATTCCTTTTTTTGGTGGTTTCTATCATGGGTAGTCTATGTCGACCTTCATTAAATTGGTTAAATGCTTCACAGGAATTGTTGAGCCACTTTGTACTAATCAGTGTTTCAACTTCAAATATTAATTATTTTCTTTCTTTTTTCATGGTATATTGTTATCAATTATCTGCTTATTTTAAGACTTTTATCTGATATATTTGAAGCTAGTATTCTTATTATCTAATGTATTCTCTGTTCTGTTGGACAGCTAAAAACTGAGCCATAAATATGGGAGAAAATGATTTGGGTTGTAGTCCTGATTCTGAGTGATGTTACTGAGCAGATAATTTATGATTACGACCTTCATCATAGGATCAATAGTGTCTGAAGTCCATCTTTCCCACCTGAGAAGGACTAGTAATCATTAAAACTTTACTGTTTTTGGTTATTTGTTTCTTCTATTGTGAGGTGGGGAGGTGGGTTGATTGAAAGAAGTGTTAAAATTTGACGATTTTGCCTGTTGATTTGTTTATATTATATCGAACTTGTTGCTGTGGGTTTTAGGCAAACGGGAAAAGGACAAACTCTTTTCCATAAATGTTGACTTTGACATTATTTTGCAGGATGATGGCAAAGTTCCAGATTGTAGATTAGACACAGAACTCAAGCCTTGCCATCAAGCTACAGAAACCAATATTCGGTCGTTTGAAGTTAAGAAAGAGGAAATGCAAATGCCTGTAGAAGAAGATTATCCATCTTTAAAAGATCGCCCTACTGGAAAGCAAGAGGCGGTTATTGTGGGGAAGATTGATGGAGAGTCTGTTAAAATTAGAGAGTCTAGGGATGATGGATATGCTGATGTAAATACCTATTCAAAGAGAGATGTTAGCAGTTGGCAGTTGAATCATCGGAAACACCCATACTTGGATCTTACAGAAGCAGTTCCAGAAATGTCTACCGAGTCAAGTCAAAGAATGCCATGGAGTGAAGTGAGGAGAGTTTCCATAGATAGAGGAAGTGATAACAAAAAGCTGAAGACGGGTTTCACTGGAATATACAAATATAACGGTGCTAGAGATGAAGGCACATTTAGTGATAGTACCACATCAGAGAGACATGGTCTGGGTTCTGGCTCTTGTGTTAAAGAGAGATGTAACATTGCTTGCGAAGAAAAAGGTGTCCCCAAGGACATGGGAAGTGGCGAAAGGTTCTTTCCCATGGGTTCAGACCGTGCTAGGGAAATTCGGATGGACTGGAGGGAAGAGCTTCTGGTAAAAGATGAGGACAGAGCTGGGGATGCCTCTCCAAATCTTGAGCTTGCTTTGGGGGCTGAGATGAGACCACCAAATAAGGGGATCCTGCCTTTCTTTGTTGGAACAGCAGACAAAAGTGAGAACCTGGATAAGGTAACAGGAAAGGAAGAGGCGGATGATGTGTCTGCCTCGCTTTCCCTTTCCCTGTCGTTCCCATTCCCAGACACAGAAGGGAATGCGAAGTCTGTATCTAAAACTGAGCAGCTCTTGCCGGAAAGCCATGGTGTGAATACTTCCCTGCTACTGTTTGGGGGATTCCCTAACAAATAGTATGATGGTGATCCTAGGCTTGTTTATAAGCGTTACTGTTGGCGGCCTTACATGAATGTTGTAATACTGTATACCAGGTCACTAGCTCATGTAACTTCTTCCATTGGGGCATTCTAGGAGAAACTCACATTCCATGTGTTCATAACCCATATAATTACAGAACTTAGCAGTAAACCCCCTCCCCCACTCTCTCTAACACTTAAAAGGTACAATTATTATTAAATTATTATTAAACATAAAGTTTTGCTTGGTTTTGAAGCCAAGGTAAGTTAGGTAATTCATAATTAAAATTTGTCATTTATTTAGATTAAAAGATTTAGTTGTTTGGACAATAGAGAGTAATTGAATGAATGTGTAATAATTAAGGTAGTAATTATGTTTTTTTTTTTTAATTACGATAAAAATTTTATAAAATAATACTTGAAAAAATTATTATTTTATCGAGGTTATTAGTTTATCGATAAATGAATGTTTTATTAATTTATCGATAAGTTAATATTTATTAATTTAGAGAATATTTCATGTTTTATGCATGAGTTATTTATTTATTTATTAAAATTCAATATGCATGTAGGTTGAATGAATCAAAGTTAATTGATTCAAGTAACAAAAAAAAAAAAAAAGCGTTTAAGTAATTGGTTTATGTAACCAAAAGAAAAAAAGAATCGATGGTTTCAAAATTCAGTATGTATATATTTATTGGATAGATTAAAAAAATTATTATAAAAACATGTATGTATCAAAATATTGTAATTTATATGTTCTTTTCCTATGTGGCTTCTCATTTGAAATGTGTAAAAAAGTCTACATTGATAGATGAGATGAGAAAAATATTATGTGAGTACAAAAATGAGCATCCCTCTTTAAGTAAAAAAGATTTACAATAGTAGGTTAACAAATATTTAATCTCTCTGTTAGTCAATCAACAATATCAAATACTCATAAAAGGTCATCTAAATATTTATCAAAAGAGATAAAAGAATAGCAAAAAGGCATAAATAAGCCAAATATCCCGAATTAGAGAATGTATTGTATGAGTGGTTTCTCCAATATAAAGAGAAAGTAAACATGATTGGAAAAATGATTCAAACTAAAGCAAAAGAGTTTCTGCAGAAAATGTATAGTGATGCAAATTCCGAATTTAACTTCTCAGCTAGAACGGTTCAAGGCAAGACATGAGATTAAGTCTTATAGAAGATTTGGTGAAAGTAATTCAGTTGTTATGGAGAATATTGAAGATGTTTTACCTCAAATAAGAGCTAAATTGGAAAATTTTGATTAGAAGGATATCTATAACACGGATGAAAAAGACTTATTTTATCGTTTGCAAGCAGATCATTTACTGGATACAAAACAATTAGAAGGACGAAAAAAAGACAAGGAAAGACTTACTGTTGTGGTTTGTTGTAACGGAGATGGTTCAGATAAAATGTCTCTTTAGGTTATTGGTAAGTTTGCTAATCCTAGATGCTTTAAACATGTGAATATTGACAATCTTAACTGTCATTATCGAGCCAACAAAAAAGCATGGATGTCTGGATTACTTTTTTCAAGATTTTATTTGCTAGTTTGATGTTAGAATGATTGGTAGAAAGGTGTTGTTTATAGTAGACAATTGCCCAGCCCATCCCAAGGTTATTGAAGGCTTGTAAAACGTTGAATTATTCTTTTTGCCTCCAAATTCAATATAAAAAATTCAACCATGTGATGCTAGAATTATTAGAGCAGGTAAGATTTATTATCGGCGTCACTTTTATTCTAGCATATTGAAAGGTTACGAGAAAGGAGAAATAAATCCTGAAAAGATTAATATATTGGATGCAATCCATTTTATTAATGCTGCTTGGAATATTGATGTGAAGCCTAAAACTATTGCAAATTGTTTCCGACATTGTAAAATTCGATCTGAGGAGGATATGCCTCTCGAACAAGAAATTGGTGATGTTCAAGGTATTCATAAATTAAAAGAAGTAATTTTTGATTTACACTATAGAAATGCCATGGATGTTCAGCAGATTTTGAATTATCTAAGTGAAAATGAATATTTGATGGAGTCATCTACGGATGAAGAAATTATTCAAGGAATAATGGATGTGCCAGCTGATGACGAGCAAGATCCAGATGACAGTAGTGTTTTATCACAGTTTCTCCAAAAGAGGCTTTTCTAGCTGTGGATACCTTGAATAATTATTTAATACAACACGAGAAGAATATAACAGATTTGGTTTATACCCTTCTAAATGTTAAAGATGAAATTGTATTTGATTCACATGCAAAGAAGAAACAGTTAACTATAGATGCATATTTTAGCAAAGAATAAAATTGAAAAAAAAATAAGAGTTGTCTAGAAAACACTTTAGTTTTATGTATTGTATATAAAATTTTCAGTATATTTAATGAATTGTTATTTTATATTTTCATTGGGCCTTTAAGGATTTTTTTAAAAATTATTATCTTATGCATTTAGCGATGTTATTATTTTATTCCCTTGGCCCAAGTCGGGACCGGAAAAAAATATTATTTAACCGAGATTATTAATTTATCGAATATTCATTTATCAAGGTTTTACTGTATAAAGGGTTGCATTTTCTTTAGATGTATTTAGCTAACAAAATGTAACTAAATTACAATTTTTTATGTTATGTTTAGTAGTACAAATTACAATTATATAAGTTATATATTTTAAAAAATATTAACTACTACAAAATAATATTAATACGATAATTTTTTTTCTAAAAGAGTAACAAAAATTGAAATTAAATCATTCTAAGTAATATGTTACTTTATGAAAGTAATCGATAATACGATTATCTATACAAATAATCAGAAAAATTAACATCATATACAATTTTATTTAATTACTTTAACATTTCATATTTGGAGTATTATTTTACCTTTAACATTTAATTTGTACTTATCATCGTTTGAATTTGAATTTATATCATTAAAATTATCAAGATTTCTTTCTTTTATATACTCTTCTACCTCCGAATGAAGTTATAAAGTATACATGTTAATATGATTTAACTTTTATTTTTGCGAGGTAAAGTTAATATGAGAAATCTTTTTTTTTTTTAGAACACCAAATGTTTTCTCAACAACATTTCGAAGTTTTGAATGTCTTAAATTAAAGAGTTCGTGAGATATCTCTAGTACTTGTGTTTAGCTCAATTCTCTCAAATGGTATCATACTTCATGATATGGTGTAAGAAAACCTTTTTTATTTGCATAACTAATATCTACCATATTATATTTGAGTTCACAGTGCAAACAATCTGTAGTTTTGATTATAAGAAACTTATATACACTTAATTTGGAGAAAAATTATGATATGTTATAACACTTTTTATAATAAGTAAATCAAGTTAAAAAATATAAAATTATAAAATATAACATTTATAAAAAAAATATTTTATAAAGTGTCCAAGAACTTTCAAAACACTTCTTATAAATAATATAATTTTTTTCATAACTTTAGGAAGTTATTTTTTATCAATAAATTATGACAAAAAATTATAACGGTTTTTTATAAATAATTATATTATTTTTTATAATAAATAACATGAACATGTAAATAAGTTATGTCCATACTTTTTAGCCATAAATTTTTATAAATAAGTATATATTAACACTTTTATAACATGTAAATTATTTTTTATAATATTTTTATTATAATTTTAGAAATGCTTTATGATTTAATAATATTTTTTATAACTTTATAAAATACATAATTTTTTTAATATAATATAATTGGATTTATAATATAACTTTAGATATTTTTTAATATAATCTTTTTGGATTTATAATGCTCATATTGCTTATGCTTATAATATAATTTTTATAATTTAAACTTGTATAAAAAATAATTTTTTAAAGTTAAATCATGTACGTGTTTTTGGAAAGCTATAGGGTAATTGAATTTTGGAGTAATTACTTGCGAAATTATTCCAATTCTCACTCTCCCCTTGAGAATTAGAAATTGTAATTGAGGTATTTCAATTACACCCAATTTAGTGAGATCTACAAATTATAATGATTACTCAAACATGAAATCCCTATGTAATTATAAGTAATAACACCCTAATCCAATTATTAGATGACTTTCCAAATACTATATTAGGGTTAAACATTAATTTGGCTCCAAAATAGTAAATTTAGAGTAAAAAATTTAAACATTTCTGTAAATATAAATATATATAAGGTTTTCTATTTTTTGTTAATTTATTTTATATTTTTCCAAATATTTTGAAAGAATTTAATTCAAAGTTTCTTCAAACAATCTTATATAAAAATATAAAAAACTTTTAATTAATTAAAATCATAAATTACTATATTAATTTTTAGGATAGAACATATTATATTAAAATATAATTTTTTTATTAAAGAATGTGTTATATTTTGCTAATTTATTTTGCAATTAGCGTCTATATCTACTCCTACCATTGATATTATATGGGTGTGTACAATTTCATTACAAATAAAAGTTCTACACATGCTAAACAATTGGGAGTTGAGAGGCTTTCACTATGTTCCTTTGATAAACCTAATTTGCTTAATGACGAAAGATTTGATATGAGCCATTGGATTAAAAAAAAACTATATTCCTTATTTTTAATTCATGAAATTATTGGCAACATAATAACTATTGAATCTTATTGGGAAATGAGATGAAATATAAGTTCCTGGATTGAAATTATAATGTTGGATAATCTTATTATTTTTATTATTTATTATTAGATAATTATCAAGAAAATATGAAGAAAAATCTTTATATTCCCCATGCTACCAAAATGTAAGAGAAAAAGAAGAAAAGGGAAACTTTTATTTCCTTGCAATGTGATCTATCTTCATCAAATTTCACCATTTCAACCCAAAACCTTAAGAATTTCCATAGCAACCAAATAGAAAGGGTTATGTTGAGACCTTAGTGAGCTTATGTTGAAGAGGCTTGCTATTTTTAGGAAGTGAGAGCCTTAAAATTCTCTCTCCTATGGCCGACCCCTTGTGTTAAGGAAGGATGGTGGATGACTTTGCTAAATGTAGCTAGTTTCATGCTTGATTCATGGGAGAATGCACCTTGAAATGGGGAGGGGAGTTCAACGGACACATGGAAAACTTTTGTGGCTTATTTTGTATATTTTACAAAGTCTTGGGTGCCTAAATTAAACATCTCTATGGACGGTTGGACCCCCTATGGCCAAATTGGGCTCTTTCCCCCCTTAGTGGATGGTTTGAGCTTTATACTTGGCAGCAAGCTTGTCCACTTTAATGGCCCATTTGAGAGCTGGGTCAAAATGAATTTGAAAGTCCAACAAATGAATTTAGTACGTCCCATGTTGATCAGCTACCATCCTACGTCTGCATCAAATTGGAAAAATATGTAAAATTAGCATGTAAATAAGTAATATTACAAATTTAACTTTAATTATGTCCTGCTTTACAAATTTGTAATAGAAGTACAAAATTTGCTATCAAAATACTCAAATTTTGTATGAATTACTAGTCAGAAGGGGTTGAATGTCTATATAATTTAGAGTTATCACACCCCCAAATTTAATTCATTGTTCGTCTCGAGTGATGAGATATGCTAACTTACATTAGAACTCAATGAGTAACTTTTGCAAAAATCCATTCAAATGAAATCAGTCCTTCCCATTTATAAGCTATAAAAGTAATATATTTTAATCCCATTCTTAATGCATTTTTGGATGATTAATTATAAAAATAGTGAACTTGATGTTCCTAATCCTTTAAATTCATGTTTCTATACTTAGGAGAGCATTTGGGAGCGAAAGGAGCGAAAAACGAGTCAAAATCAGACAAAAAGAGTTGTTTTTAGGATCCACACGGGCTGGGCATTTCCACACGGGTAGGCCACACGCTCGTGTGAGCCACATGAGCTAGCCACACGCCCATGTGCCAGCCCGTGTTGATTTCGCAACCTGCTTCCCAAATACGCTGAAAAACCTAATATTTAGGCTTTTTGAGCATTCTAAAGTCTATAAATACCAATTAGAAGAAGAACTAAGGAGGCAATCAGAGAAGATCGAAGAAAACACTCGAAGAACGCCATTGGAATCAATTCAGAAGCGGATTTCCCTCATGATCAAAGAGTTTTATTGAGTTTCTTTAGGTCTTGTGGTTATCCTAACTTTGAGATGTTTCTATTCAGGATTATGAACTAAATTCCCTAGATACCTAGGGAAGATGAAACCCATGATGAATCTTATTGTTTGATTTCTGATTTACATGATAAATACTTGATTCTTGTTCTCAATTATGTATGCTTATTTCTTGTTTTAATATTTCCGGAATATTAATTCATGTTTAATGTGCTTATTTCAGTGGAGCAGAAGTCCCTGTTTAAGAGTAGATCTAACATAATTGAGTGGAGTTGCATGCAACCCTATAAATAGGACGACAAAAATCTACCGGATTAGAGTCAAATCTAATAGGGGAATCCATAGATCGAGTTAATACGACAATAGGGGTTTTAATTAAAAAGAGATTTCAATTAATCAACCTAGAGTTAGGTTTTCTTGATTTTGAAAGAGATATTAACATAATTTAGGGATTTTTACAGATCAAGACACAAGTGAATAAATCGTTTAATTCAGATTTATAATAATAGGTGAAGTCTAGGTGGATTCTTTCCTGCGTATTGTCTATCTCATTGGTTATCTTCGATTATTTTCTTATTTCATTCTCTATTGCGTTCTTAGTTAGATTAGTTTAGTAATTTTAGATTAAAAACAATCACTCCAATTTCTTAGCTAAATAATATAAAAACGATAATTACTAGTACTTTCAGTCCTCGTGGATACGATACTCCCTACTCACCATGACTATACTATTGTTCGATAGGTGCGCTTGCTTTAGTCGTATTTATAGTTAGTTTAGTGACCATTAAGTTTTTGGCGCTGTTGCCGGGGACTAAAATATTAGGAACACTTGATTTTTATTAATTTAGCCATTTATTTTTATTGCATTTTATTTTTGCTTTGTGTTTTATTTTTATTCTATTTGCTTTTGGCAGGTTCCTTTAGTTTATGACTAGAAGAAACCCGTCAGGACCATTACTATTTGACAGTGAAATTGAAAGTACTGCTCGCAGAAACTGTAGAGAAGCAAGGCAGAGTTGACAGAATATAGTAGACGAGCAAGATGACATTATTATTACTGAGGAGATGGGTGATAATCAGAATAATAAGCTACCTCCTACAGTTGCTGCAAATCCTGCAAATCCAGATCCTGTTCCTCGTACTATGTATGATTATCCCAAGCCCACTCTAATTGGGGCTGAATCGAGTATTGTGCGACCCACTATTGCTGCAAATAATTTTGAACTAAAGCCGAACACTATTCAGATGATACAAGAATTTGTTCAGTTCGATGGTTTGCAAGACGAAGATCCAAAAAATACTCATTTGGCTAATTTTCTGGAAGTTTGTGATACTTTCAAGATAAATGGCGTTTTTGATGACGGCATTCGCCTACAGTTATTCCCTTTCTCATTGAGAAACAAAGCTAAATAGTGGTTGAATTCTTTACCATGGGGTTCTATCACTACATGGGATCAAATGATCGAGAAATTCCTACTGAAGTACTTCCCACCTGCTAAGACAACCAAGTTGAGGAATGATATCTTTTCCTTCGTTCAGATCGACTTAGAAACCTTATATGATGCATGGGAGAAATACAAGGATTTATTGAGAAGGTGCTCTCACCATGGGTTACCTCTATGGTTACAGGTTCAAACCTTTTACAACGGTTTGAATCCCTTAACTACACAGTTGATCGATGCAGCAGCCAATGGTACACTTAACAATAAAACACCCAAAGTGGCTTATGGATTTATAGAGGAGATGGCACTGAATAATTATTAGTGACAAGTCATGACGACGAAGTTGACGAAAGAAGCCAATGTCTTTAATTTAGATGCAGTCACCATGTTATCAAATTAGGTAGAACAATTAAATAAGAAAATTGATGGTTTATATGTTTCTACATAGGCACATCCGGTGATGCAATGCGATACGAATGGAGGAGGAATCCAGAATATTTACCCTACGGTCCTAGCACAGAGAATGAAAAAATCAATTATATGGGTAATAATTTTAGGCCTCAAAATAACCCTTAAAGTAATACCTATAATGTAGGTTGGAGGAGCCATCCTAATTTCTCTTGGGGTGGTCAAGGAAATCAGAGAGCACAACCCCCTCCGGGCTTCCAACAATAACCTTACTAGCAAGAGAAGAAGCCGAACCTTGAGGTGATGTTAACCAAGTTTATCTCGATGTCAGAAACCCATTTTTAGAACACTGAAGCAGCGCTTAAAAATCAACAAGTATCGATTCAAGGGCTCGAGAACCAAATAGGCCAATTTGTTAAGTTAATCTCAGAACGACCACAAGGTAGTTTGCCTAGCAATACCGAAACTAACCCAAGGGAGCAACTTCATGCAATTACTGTTCGAGATGAAGAAGGGTTAGTTGAATCTGAATTAAAACTGATGTAAGAAAGTGTGGTAAGTAACGGTAAGGTTGAGGTAAGCCAGAATGAGCAAAAATCGGTTGCTACAGAATATAAACCTCAAGTGTCATATCCTAACGCGACGAAGAAAGACCACACGAATGAACAGTTTGGTAAATTTCTTAAACTTCTAAAAAAATTACATATTAACTTACCGTTTGTTGAAGCTCTTTCGCAGATGCCCAATTTCGTTAAATTTTTAAAGGAACTTTTGGCAAACAAAAGGAAGTTAGATAATTTGTCGCATGTGGAACTAAATGCAGTTTGCTCGGCCATATTGCAAAATAAACTACCCAACATGTTGAAAGATCTAGGGAGTTTTACTATTCCTTGTTTAATTGGTAGTTTGAATATTAATAATGTTTTGGCTAATTTAGGGGCTAGTATTAATGTCATGCCCTATAAAATGTTTAAGCAATTAGGTATTGGGAAACCCAAACAAACTAGGATGGGTATTTAATTAACAGATAAAACCATTAAATTTCCTAGGGGTATTATTGAAGATGTTCTTATAAAAATTGATAAATTCATATTCCCAGTTTATTTTTTTGTTTTAGACATGGATGAGGGTAATGAAATACCTTTAATTTTAGGAAGACCTTTTTTAGCAACTGCTAGAACTATAATTGATGTTGGTACGGGAGAATTAGTACTTCGTGTGATGACTCATGACCTTTTAAACTGTGTTTTCATATAGTAATGGATCCCAATCGAGCTGAAGCTGATGATGTAGAAAGTAATGCGCCGGCTCCTGCTCAAGGGGCAGCGCCGGTTGAAAGTAGACCCATAACTGTGAGTTAGGGAGGAGGAGAAGAGGCCAGGGAAGCCTTTCTCCATATGATGAACGCCTGGTATACGGAGTTCATTCGAACGAACCCGAATGCTCAACCCCTCCACCCCCACCTATTCCTCAGCCAGTTCCCGTAGCACCTCAAGTATGGACTTCATAAGATTGAATAGACCTCCAGTTGATAAGATTCAAAAACAAGGAGCCGAAGAGTTCCGAGCTGGTATAGATGATGATATCGAAAGGGCAGAGTTCTGGCTCGAGAATACCATCAGGGTCTTTGATGAGTTGTCTTGCACGCCTGAAGAATGTATGAAATGTGTTGTGTCACTCCTAAGAGATTCAACCTATCAATGGTGGAAAACTCTCATGTCAGTGGTGCCGAGAGAGAAGGTTAATTGGGAATTCTTCCAAGAGGAATTTAGGAAGAAGTATATCAGCCAACGGTTTATAGATCAGAAACGTACGAAATTTCTAGAGCTAAAACAGGGTCGAATGTCTGTAACCGAGTATGAACGCGAGTTTGTCAGACTCAGTAAGTATGCTCAAGAGTGTGTTTCCACCGAGGCTATCATGTGCAAAAGGTTCGAGGATGGGTTGAATGAGGACATCCGCTTATTAGTTGGATTTCTTAAGCTGAAAGAATTCGTGGTACTGTTTGGCCGAGCTTGTAAAGCTGAAGAATTAAGCAAAGAGAAGAGAAAAGCTGAGTTTGAGGCTAGAGATGCAAGGAAAAGGCCAATGGGTAAGTCATTCCAATCTCATTCTAAGAGATCAAGATATTTGTATGCTCGATCGAGTGCTTCAGCTGGATATCCCAATAGGGATCGTGGGAAACAATACTCGGACTCTAAAGCCCAAACCACATCGGTAGCAAGTGTTGGTAACGCTAAGACTGGTAGGCTTAAATGTCAACACTGTGGCAGACGACACCCCGGTGAATGTAGAATGTATGACCGGGCTTGTTTTAAGTGTGGATCTCACGACCACTTTATTAAAGATTTCCTAAAGATGGTTGAGAAGGATAAGTTACAGACTGCAAGATCGGGTAATACTACTTCTAGAGGGAGGCCACAGAGAAATTTGGGAAATGGAACAAGTAGCAAGGGTGCACCCAGAGATCCGGCTGTGAGATCCGAAGGTAGAGAACCTGCGAGGACTTATGCCATTCGCGCTCGCGAAGAGGCTTCATCTCCTAATGTGATTACGGGTACTTTTTCTCTCTATGATACTCATGTTGTTTCTTTGATTGATCCGGGATCAACCCATTCTTATGTTTGCATGAAATTGGTGTCTAGTATGAATATGCCTGTTGAGTCTACAGAATTTGTGATAAAAGTGTCAAACCCATTAGGCAAGTATGTGTTAGTTGACAAAGTATGTAAGAATTGTCCTTTGATGATTAGAGGTCACTGTTTTCCGGCTAATCTTATGCTTTTTCCATTTGATGAATTTGATGTAATTCTTGGTATGGATTGGTTGACCATTCATGATGTGGTAGTAAATTGTGGAAGAAAAATTATTGAGTTAAAATGTGAAAGTGGTGATATTCTTCGGGTTGAATTAGATAAATCGGATAGATTGCCAGTTGTGATCTCTTCTATGACAGCTCAGAGGTATATGAGAAAAGGGTGTGAATCTTATCTTGCCTTGGTGTTGAATACCAAAGTGTCTGAGTTAAAGATTGAGTCAGTGCCGGTAGTATGTGAGTATTCGAATGTGTTTCCGGAGGAGTTGCCCGGATTGCCTCCAGCTAGAGAAGTTGAATTTGGTATTGAGTTTGTCCCATGTACTGCACTTATTTCGATTGCTCCGTACAGAATGGCTCCGACCGAATTAAAGGAGTTGAAAGCTAAATTGCAAGAATTGACGGATAAAGGTTTTGCGAGACCTAATTTTTCTCCGTGGGGTGCACCAGTATTATTTGTAAAAAGGAAAGATGGATCTATGAGGCTTTGCATTGACTACCGATAGCTCAATAAGGTGACCATGAAGAATAAGTATCCTTTACGGAGAATAGATGATTTTTTTGACCAATTGAAGGAAGCCACAGTATTCTCCAAGATTGACTTGAGGTCCGGTTACTACCAGTTGAGAGTTAAAGACTCGGATGTGCCGAAAACTACTTTTCGGACGACGTATGGTCACTATGAATTTTTAGTTATGCCTTTTGGTTTAACGAATGCTCCTACTGTGTTTATGGATTTGATGAACCGTATTTTTCAACCGTACTTGGATAAATTTGTTGTTGTTTTTATTGATGATATACTGATTTATTCTCGTGATGAGACCGAGCATGCCGAGCACTTGAGAACGGTTTTACAAACTTTGAGAGATAAAATGCTAAGTTTAGTAAAAGTGAGTTTTGGCTTCGAGAAGTCAGATTTTTGGGGCATATTGTTTTGGGTGATGGTATTCGAGTTGACCCGAGTAAGATTTCGACTATTGTTGAATGGAAACTGCCGAGGAATGTGTCAGAGGTTAGAAGCTTTCTAGGCTTAGCCGGTTATTACAGACAGTTTGTTAAAGGATTTGCCACGATTTCTACTCCGATGACGAGGCTGTTACAGAAAGATGTCAAGTTCGAATGGATAGAAAAGTGCCAATAGAGTTTTGAGAAACTAAAGGCATTGTTGACTGAGGCTCCAGTTTTAGTACAACTTGAACCGAGAAAAAAATTTGTAGTTTATAGTGATGCATCCTTGAATGGATTGGGTTGTGTACTTATGCAAGAAGGCAAGGTAATAGCTTATGCTTCAAGACAGTTGAAACCACATGAGAAAAACAATTCGACACATGATTTAGAGCTAGCCGCCATTGTGTTTGCATTGAAGATCTGGAGACACCATTTGTATGGCGAGAAATGTCGGGTATTATCTGATCATAAAAGTCTAAAGTACTTGATGACTCAAGAATTTGAATCTAAGGCAACAGAGATGGCTAGAGTTGATAAAAGATTATGAGCTAGTGGTTGACTATCACTCGGGAAAGGCGAACGTGGTCGCCGATGCCTTGAGTAGGAAATCCTTGTTTGCATTGAGGGCTATGAATACACGATTGGCTTTATCAGATGATGGTTCTATTCTAGCTCAGTTGAGAGCTAGACCGATGTTTCTCCAAGAGATTTGTGAAGCTCAGAAAGGCGACAGTGATTTGCAAGCTAAAAGAGTTCAATGTGAATCGGATATGGAGTCAAACTTTTAGATTAGTTTTGATGGATGTTTGATGTTCCGAGATAGGGTCTGTGTACAGAGAGATGATGAGCTTATTTGAAAAATTTTGCACGAAGCACATAGTGGACGTTTATATGTTCATCCGGGCAGTACAAAGATGTATAATGACTTGAAGAAAATGTATTGGTGGTTGGGAATGAAAAGAGACATTTCAGAGTTTGTGTCGAGATGCTTGGTTTGTCAACAAGTAAAGGCCGAACACCAAGTACCTTCGGGATTACTTCAGCCTGTGATGGTTCCTGAGTGGAAATGGGACAGAATTACCATGGACTTTGTGACGGATTTGCCCTTGACACCGAAAAAGAAAGATGCCGTTTGGTTTGTGGTTGATAGGCTTACGAAATCGGCTCATTTTATTTCGGTACGTACTGACTACTCACTTGATAAGCTAGCCGAATTGTATATTTCTGAAATTGTGAGATTGCACGGAGTGCCTTTGTCGATTATATCGGATAGAGACCCGAGGTTCACTTCGCGATTTTAGAAAAAAGTTACAAAAAGATTTGGGTACGAAAATAAATTTTAGTACAGCTTTCCATCCGCAAACTGACGGTCAGTCGGAACGAGTAATCCAAATTCTTGAAGATATGCTGCGGTGTTGTATTCTTGAATTCCATGGTGGTTGGGAAAAGTATTTACCGTTGGTAGAATTTGCCTACAACAATAGTTTTTAGTCGAGTTTAAAAATGGCGCCTTATGAGGCATTGTATGGGCGTAAGTGCCGGACACCGTTGTATTGGACCGAATTCAAAGAGAATTAGATTCACGAAGTCGATTTGGTCAGAGAAACTGAAGAAAAGGTAAAGGTAATTCGTGATTGCTTGAAAGCAGCATAAGATAGACAGAAATCCTACACGGATTTGAAATGGAAAGAGATTGAGTTTCAGGTCGGTGATAAGGTATTCCTGAAAGTGTCTTCGTGGAAGAAAGTTCTCAGATTTGGCCAGAAGGGCAAGTTGAGTCCGCGTTTTATAGGGCCATATGAGATTATCGAAAGGATAAGGCCGTTAGCGTATCGATTAGCGTTGCCATTTGAGTTGGAAAGGATCCACGATGTTTCCATGTGTCTATGTTGCACCTATACTGATCAGACCCTTCACATGTGATTTCACCGATAGAGGTTGAGATTCAACCGGATATGACTTATGGCGAAAAACCGATTAAGATTTTGGCTCGAGAAGTCAAACAATTGAGAAATAAAAGTATTGCTCTTGTGAAAGTCTTGTGGAAAAGGCATGGGGTTGAAGAGGCTACATGGGAACCCGAGGAAACCATGAGAAAACAATACCCAAACCTCTTTACCGGTAAGATTTTCGGGGACGAAAATCCCTAAGGAGGGAGAGTTGTAACATCCCGATTTTGGGCCTAGTCAGAATAGTGGTTTCGAGACCACAAATCTGAAGTAGAAATAATTATTATATGAGTATTTTGAGGTATATGGCATGATTTCATGATTGTGTGAAAATTTCATGAAGAAATTTTATGCATAAAGTGTCCAATTTGATTTTTAGGACTAAATTGCAAAAGTTGCAAAATATGTGATTCTAGAAGCTTTAAGTATGAAATAGCTTTGGATTATTAATTAGAGGTCCTTAAATATAAATTTTCCCAATTTCTATTTTTATGGACAAAAATGGACATGTTTAGGAAAAATTTCAAAGAAAGGCTTTAGGGGCATTTTGGTCATTTGGTTAATAAAAGAATAAAAAGGGAAAATAAGTAAAAAATCTTGTCCATCTTCTCCATGCTTGGTCGAAATTCTCAAGAAAACTATAGCTAGGGTTTCTTCAACTTTCAAGCTTGATAATAAGTGCATCCTAGCCCTGTTTTTAATGTTCTTTACGCTTTTGAAGTTGTTATCAACCGATCTAGCTATTTCTACCATTTATTTGAGCTAGGGTTAATGTCTAGGGTTTGACCCATGTGTGACATGCATGTATTTTGATGTTTCATGTTAGATTATGAAATTTTGATGTGTGATGAACATCTTTTACTAAGTGATTTTTTATGAAAACACCTAAAAAGGGCTTATTTGTAAAAGTTGTAAAATGAGTAGTAAAAATCTGATTTGAAGGAAAATGTGGGTTGTTATGAGCATGTGTTAGGTTCGGCTAGGCTTAGGTAACAAAGAAAATGGATACATTTCATTTTACGAGCCTAGGGACTAATTTGTAAATATGTGAAAGTCTAGGGGTAAAATTGTAATTTTTCCAAAGTATGGTTTTTGGACCGGTTTGAACAATGTGATAATGAAATGAGCTAAATTTGCTATTATAGATCAAGAAAAAATGAGATTCGAACCTTGATCGAGGGAAAAACAAGGTTATCGAGGATTAGGTTCAATTTCTACTATTTTGTACCGAGGTAAGTTCTTATGTAAATAATGCAATACTGTGATTATTTATTTAATGCTTTGATATTGTATGAACTGTATATTTGATTCTATGAATACATTCAGCAAGTTCGACAAGTTTCGACAAGAGAGAAAACCCCGTTTGAACCTTAGGAATAGAGTAGGATACGAGTGACATGTCACTAGGATTCCATGTGATATATGTGTTTATATGATCTGAGTGCTAGTCTCGTACGTCTACCAGTGGCTGGGCAGTCCGGTGTGTGTTTGCGAATACCTGACAGCTTGTGTGAGCAGCACTGCATAGTTACGTCTTGACTGACAGCTTGTGTGAGCAGGCCCGTGATTAGCTCGAGAGCGAGCCTATGTGTTACGAGATATGAGGTAGCGTTGGCTACATATGTGGCACTTATGTGCAAAGACTTTATGTGTATCCGATTAGTATTCCAAGTGTTCAACGGGTATGCGAAAGACTGGAAAGAGTATGATATGTTTCGAGTTGGTACATGTATGTACGGAAAACTCATAAGAATGAGCTTGGTACGTGATGAGCTTTTGGTAAGGTTATCAATGATTAAGTTATGCTTATAAAGTTATGATGATAATTACGTGACTTATGTCAAATTTCTTGTATGATCTACATGTTTATGTTACTTAATGTTGTCTATTATTTGCATTTGAACTTACTAAGCTTTAAGCTTACCCCCCTTCCTTTTCATTTCTTATAGTGTCGCCAAGCTAGCTCGGGGATCAAAAGTCGTCGGAGAATCAATCACACTATCAATTTAATCATTGGGGAATATTTGGTTTCACATTTTGAATATGGCATGTATAGGGGGACTTGGTCATTTTGTTACATGTCATATTGGTTAGCCAAAAGTGTTGGCTCATTGATAATATTATGATTCATATTGTATATGGCCATGAGATATGGCTTATACTGATCATTGTGTTGTAAGCCTATTTATTCATGCATGCTTGTGCCTATGCATTTGTGATGTGGTTGGTGGTTGTGTGTATGTGATGAGTTATGTTGTGCCTATGAATGCTTGATTATTAAATTGGGATTTATTTAGTATGATGCTCACATGGTTTAAATGAGAATTGGTAAGTTGTGCTTGACAAGGAATGGTGTCTTGTGCATATACAAGTTAATAGGATATTGCCATATACAAGTTGATGATGTTTAAGTACTCATTATGCCATGTTAAGTGCCTTTGAAATTATGTATGTGTTTGAGAAAATAAGGGTGGCAATTGGCTTGGAAAATATCCTTAAAGTTGTCCACACGGGTAGACACACGGGCATGTGTCTAGGTCGTGTCTGACACACGATCTGCCCCTATGGGCATGTGATCAGGCCGTGTGTCCCCTACACCTTAGTTTTGAGAAATAGAATGTCCAGTAGTAAACACACAGGCACGAGACACGGCCGTGTGTCTCGACCTTGTGAGAGACACGGCCATAGGACATGGGCATGTGCCCAGGCCGTGTGAAGTCTGCACTTGATTTTTGGAATTTAATTCGCCACATGGCCTAAGGACACGGGCGTGTGCCTTGGCCGTGTGACCTTATTAGTTTGATGACATCATAAACAGAATGTCCCCTATTTTTGAACACGGCCTGAAGCACGGGCGTGTGATGCGTTACACGGGTGTGTCCCTTTAACCACATGGGCGCCTGGACCTTTTTCATGGAAAATTTTCTAAGTTTCCCAAAAATTTCTAAAGTTCTCGGTATAGTCCCGAACCACTCCTAATGTATGTTTTGGGCCTCGTAGGCTCGTTTAAGGGACGATATGAATGTTTACGAAAAGTTTAAAATCTGAGTGGAAATTCGTGTCTCGGTTTTGTATGATTGCTTGCGTATAAGTCCGATAACGCCTCGTACCCTGTTCCGGCATCGAATACGGGTAAAGGGTGTTACATTATTATTATTTCATTTTTTTTATTATTCTTACTTTTCTTTATCATTAGTTTACTTTAATTATTTGTTTACTGTTTTTATTGTTACTGTTCTTAGTATGTGCCTTTTGTTTTTATACTTTTTTTTATTCTTCTCTTTATTATATATATCTTTTATTTTTATTTTTTATTATTCTTACTGGTCTTTCATTATTTTTATCGTTTTTAGTTTTTCGTTTTGTTTCTTATTATTATTTTTCTTCATTATTATTTCTTAGTAGTTTGCATGTTTAGTATATTTAGTACCTAATTTGTAACAGCCCGATTCAGGGCCTAGTTGGAATAGTGGTTGCGAGACCACAAATCCTAAGTAGAAATATGTGTTTTATGATTTTTTATGAGGCTTATGATATGTTTTCATGTTTATGTGAAAATTTCATGAGGAAATTTTATTAATTAGTGAACAATTTGTCCATTAGGACTAAATTGCAAAAAAGTGGAAAATATGAGATTCTAGAAGATTCAAGTATGAAATAGCATTAGAAAAATAATAAGAGGTCCTTATTTAGCAATTAGACCATTATAAGTCAAGATGGACAAAAATAGACATGGGAAGGAAAAATCTTAAGAAAAGGCCTTAAGGGTATTTTTGTCCTTTGGTTAATAAAAGAATTAAAAAGGAAAATAAAGCCAAAAATCTTGTCCATCTTCTTCTTCCATGCCCGAAATTCACTAAGGAAGACATAGCTAGGGTTTGTTCATCTTCTAAGCTTGATTGTAAGTACCTCCTAGCCCCGTTTTTAATGTTCTTCGTATTTTTGAGATCCTCGTAGCTCGATTTAGCTATTTCTAGTTATATTTTTAGCTAGGGTTTATGTTCAAAAATTTACCCATGTATGACATACATGTATTTTGATGATTTATGGAAGAATATGAAAGTTTGATGTATGATAAATATCTTTCTCAAGTGATTTTCATGAAAAATGCATAAAAGGACCAAATTGTAAAAGTTATAAAAAATGCTCATACATGAGTGAGATGGTGGAAATTGGGGGCTGTTATAGTTAAGAAAATGATTCGGCTAGGCTTAAAATACAAGAAAGTTGAATAAAAATCATTTTACGAGCCTAGGGGCAAAAGTGTAATTATATGAAAGTTCAGGGGCAAAATTGTAATTTTTCCAAAGTATGATTCAGGGTTAATTTAGTCAATGTGATTACTAAACACGTGAAATTGTTATTATAGATCAAAAAACACGAAGCCCGGACCGAAACCGAGGTAAAAACAAGGTTGTCGACTAAACTGAATATCTACACACATTTTGAGTACCGAGGTAAGTTTGTGTGAAATTAAATCTACATAATGTTTTTATATTTAAATTGCTTGATATTATGACAAATAAATATCATTTCTATGAAATTCGACTAATGATGCTTCGATGAGAATATGTTAAGTTGAAGTCCCGGTTGAACGTTCGGAATAGCAAAGATACCAGTGTCACAGCATGAGATGAGGAAGGTCCCGTGTAAGACCATGTCTGGGACATGGCATCGGCACCGAATGTAGGTCCCGTATAAGACCATGTCTGGGACATGGCATCGGCACCAAATGTAAGTCCCGTATAAGACCAAGTCTGGGACATGGCATCGGCACCAAATAAGGATGGTCCCGTATAAGACCATGTTTGGGACATGGCCTCGGCACCAAAAGAAGATCTCGTGTAAGACCATGTCTTGGACATGGCATCGACATCTATGTATGATCTCGTATAAGACCATATTTGGGATATGGCATCGACATCGAGATATGAGATCCCGTGTAAGACCATATCTGGGATATGGCATTGGCATCAAGAGGTGATCCCATGTAAGACCATATCTGGGATATGGCATTCGCATCGTTATGCATGTATGATGAGATTGAGTATCCTCCGATATTCCGAGTAGTTCAACGGGCAAAGAGTTAAGTTTATGTAAAGATGACCGAGAGTTAAGTTTATGTTTAAAGAGTATAAAAGCACAAAAGTTATGTGATGAAGTGATACAGGTACCCATGAGTAATTTACGAGAAATGCATGCAATATGTGATATGTAATTTGGTAAGAGTATACATGAGTAAGTTATGTTGTTGTATTTGAGAATTTGCGTATCATTCGATGAGATAAATGGATGCTATTATAAGTCTTAATGTTGCTATATATATATTTCATGCAAACTTACTAAGCTATATGCTTACCCCTCTCTATTCCCTTTTCCTTGTAGTATCACTAAGCTAGCTCGGGGATCGTAGGACGTCGGAGCTCGGATCACACTATCAACTATTCTTTTGGTATAGTAAAGTTGATTTAAATTTGGGTATGGCATGTATAGGAACTTGGTCATTTTGTTATGTCATATTTGTTAGCCAAAGTGTTGGCTATATTTGTCACTCATTCATTTTGTAAATGGCCATTATTTGTTAACTTTTATTTATATATCCAATGATGATGATATTCATGAATGCAAGTTCATGCTATTGATCAAGTAAAATACGAAGTGTATGCATGATGAATTAGTGATTCTTCGTAGTGTATTATTGCTATGTTATGTGTTGCTTGAGGTGGTATAAGTGTGTTTGTTTTTCAAGGTGGCAATTGGCTTGATAGATAGCCTTCTAATTGGCCACACGGTTAGACACACGGGCGTGTGTCTAGGCCGTGTGTGACACACGGCCAGCCCCATGGGTGTGATGTTAGGCCGTGTGTCTCCAGCATCAAGTTTGAAAAAAATTCAATTCGTCACACGGGCCATCACACGGGTGTGTAACTAGGCCGTGTGCCCCTAATGAGGTTGTTGACGTTATAAACAGAATACCAAGGTTTTCACACACGGGTGAGGACACAGGCGTGTCTAGGCCGTGTGAGGGACACGGGCCAAAGACACAGGCGTGTGTCCGGTCGTGTGAAAACCCCTGTAGGTTCAAAGTGAAAAATAAAATCCACGCGGGCTAGGAACATGTGCATGTGTGACCACACGGCCTGCCCACATGGGCGTGTTCCATTCCACACGGGCGTGGGGCTCTGTTTTAGGAAAAAAATTTCTAAGTGAGCAAAAGTTTTTGGTTTAGTCCCGAACCAATCCGTATGTATGTTTAGGGTCTCGTAGACCCATAATAGGGACGTTATGAATATGAATGAAAAAGTTTTAAGTTGAACAAAGTTTTCTGGCCCGATGTTGTATGTTCAAGTAAGTTAAGTTTGGTAATGCCTCATATCCGGTTCCGGCGTTGAACACGGGTACGGGGTGTTACATTTAGTGGTATCAGAGCTACGGTTTAGTCGATTCTTGGACTAAGTAGCGTATGCATGAGTCTAGCGATACATGCCATACGTATGAGTATTTACCTAATGATAGTGTGATGACTCCTAACGATTTAAATATTATTTTTATATAGTAAATGGATCCCGATAGAGCTATGGCAGATGATGTAGAAAGTAACGCGTCGACCCCTGCCCAAGGGACGGTGCCGACTGAGAATGAGAATAGACCAGCAACTGTAAGTCTTTGCGGAGGAGAAGAGGCTAGGGAAGCCTTTCTCAACATGATGAATGCATGGTATACGGAGTTCGTCCGTATGAACCCGAATGCGCAACCCCCTCCACCCCCACCCATTCCTCAGCCTACCGCAGTAGCTCCCCAAGTGGTAGAAGTGGTAGGGAGAGAAAAGCCTCATGTTGATAGAATTCGAAAACAAGGAGCCGAGGAATTTCGAGCTAGTAAGGATGATGATCCGGAAAGAGCAGAATTTTGGCTTGAAAATACCATCAGGGTATTTGATGAATTATCTTGCACTCCTGAAGAGTGCATGAAATGTGTGGTGTCTCTCTTGAGAGATTCTGCTTATCAATGGTGGAACACCCTTGTGTCGGTTGTACCAAGGGAGAGAGTTAATTGGGAGTTTTTCCAAGAAGTGTTCCGGAAAAAGAACATCAGTCAAAGATTTATTGATCAGAAGAGAAAGGAATTCCTTGAGTTAAAACAGGGTCAGATGACAGTAACTGAGTATGAGCGTGAGTTTGTGAGGCTCAGCAAATACGCTCGGGAATGTGTATCCTCTGAGGACATTTTGTGTAAACGGTTTGAGGAGGGGTTAAATGAAGATATCCGATTATTTGTTGGTGTCCTCGAACTGAAGGAATTTGTTGTGCTAGTGGACCAGGCTTGTAAAGCCGAGGAATTGGTTAAAGAGAAAAGAAAAACTGAAATGGAGTCTCGTGACTCAAGAAAGAGACAACTGAACAAGTCGTTTCAATCCTCCTCCAAGAGGTCAAGAGACTTCCCTACCCGATCAGCTACTTCAGCTAGGTTTTCGAATAGAAGTAAGGGTAAACAGTACTCAGGGTCTAAAGCCCAGACCACTTCAGTTGCTAGTGTTGGGAATGCTCGACCAAATAGACCGGAATGTCTGCAGTGTGGCAGATGTCACCCCGGTGAGTGCCGAGCACATGAGAGAGCCTGTTTTAAGTGTGGTTCCCAAGACCATTTTATTAGAAAGTGCCCCGAGATGGTCGAAAAAGAGAAAATTCAGAGTATAAGATTGGGAAGCGCTACTAGAGGGAAACAACAGAGAAACCCTGGATGTGGAACAAGTAGTAAGAGTACACCCAGAGAGCAGGCTACAAGATCTGAGGGTAGAGCACCTGCGAGGACTTATGCCATTTGCGCTCGCGAAGAGGCGTCATCCCCTGATGTAATTACGGGTACATTTTCTCTCTATGATACTAATGTTGTTGCTTTAATTGATCCGGGATCTACTCACTCATATATTTGCATGAAATTAGTATCTAGTATGAGCATGCCTGTAGAGTCGACATAATTCATGATAAAAGTGTCCAATCCCTTAGGTAATAGTGTATTAGTTGATAAGGTATGCAAAGATTGCCCATTGATGATTAGAGGCCATTATTTTAAGGCAAATCTCATGCTATTACCATTTGATGAATTTGATATAATTCTTGGTATGGACTGGTTAACCGCTCATGATGTGACAGTAAATTGTGGAAAGAAATACATTGAATTGAGATGTGAAAACGGGAACACTCTTCGTGTTGAATCAGATGAACAAGACAGATCGCCTGTAGTGATCTCTCACATGTCTGCCCAGAAATATGTAAGGAAGGGGTATGAAGCCTATCTTGCCTTTGTGATGAATGCCAAGGAGACAGGATTAAGAATTGAATCAGTGTCGATAGTATGTGAGTATCCAGATGTATTCCCAGAAGAATTGCCAGGGTTGCCTCCGGTTAGAGAGGTTGAATTTGGCATTGAGTTAGCTCCTAGTTATGCACCTATATCGGTTTCTCCAAACAGAATGGCTCCAACTGAGTTGAAAGAATTGAAGGCACAGTTACAAGAGTTGACGGACAAAGGTTTTGCACGACCGAGTTATTCTCCGTAGGGTGCTCTAGTATTATTTTTGAAATAGAAAGATGGCTCCATGAGATTATGTATAGATTATTGGCAGCTTAATAAGGTAACTGTGAAAAATAAGTACCCATTGCCAAGGATCGACGATTTGTTTGATCAATTGAAGGGAGCCACTGTGTTTTCCAAGATAGACTTGAGATTCGGTTATTACTAGTTGAGGGTCAAAGACTCAGATGTGCCGAAAACTGCATTTCGGACAAGGTATGGTCATTATGAGTTCTTAGTCATGCCTTTCGGTTTAACAAATGCCCCTGCTGTGTTTATGGATTTAATGAACCGCATCTTTCGGCCATACTTGGATAAATTCGTTGTGGTTTTTATTGATGATATATTGATTTATTCTCGTGATGAGAATGAGCATGCCGAGCACTTGAGGACGGTTTTATAGATTTTACGAGATAATCAGTTGTATGCCAAGTTTTGTGAAAGTGAATTTTGGCTTAAAGAAGTTGGGTTTTTGGGGCACATTATCTCGGGAGATGGAATTCGGGTTGACCCGAGCAAGATTTCAGCTATTATTGATTTGAAACCGCCAAGAAATGTATCAGAGGTTAGAAGTTTTTTGGGCCTAGCTGGCTATTACAGACGGTTCGTCAATGGATTTTCTATGATAGCCACTCCGCTGACGAGGCTATTACAGAAAGATGTAAAGTTTGAATGGACAAAAAAGTGCCAACAGAGTTTCGAGAAATTAAAGGTACTTTTGACTGAGGCTCTGGTTCTAGTGCAACCTGAATCGGGAAAAGAATTTGTGATTTATAGTGATGCATCCTTGAATGGATTGGGTTGTGTACTTATGCAAGAGGGATAGCATATGCCTCCAGACAGTTAAAGCCGCACAAGAAGAATT
The DNA here is from genome assembly GCA_025698515.1 of Gossypium sturtianum. Classification (NCBI taxonomy): domain Eukaryota; kingdom Viridiplantae; phylum Streptophyta; class Magnoliopsida; order Malvales; family Malvaceae; genus Gossypium; species Gossypium sturtianum. The sequence goes on from CM046944.1 coordinate 110,871,103, forward strand.
ACTGGACACATGATTTAGAGTTGGCTGCCATTGTGTTTGCATTGAAGATATGAAGACACCATTTGTATGGTGAAAAATGACGGATATTCACCGATCATAAGAGCCTAAAGTACTTGATGACTCAAAAGGAGTTGAATTTAAGGAACAAAGATGTTTAGAGCTGATAAAGAACTATGAACTAGTGATTGACTTCAATCCGGGAAAGGCAAACGTGGTCGCCGATGCCTTAAGCAGGAAATCTTTGTTTGCATTGAGGTCTATGAATTCACGGATGACTTTGTCAAGTGATGGTTCTATTCTAGCTGAGTTGAAGGCTAGACTGATGTTCCTTCAAGAGATTTATGAGGCTCAGAAAGATGGCAGTGACTTGCAAGCCAAAAGAGTTCAGTGTGAGTCGGGTGTTGAGTCCGACTTTCGGATTAATTCTGATGGATGCTTGATGTTTCGGGACAGAGTCTGTGTACCGAGAGATGATGAGCTCATTCGAAAAATTTTACACGAGGCACATAGCTTATGTCTATCTGTACATCTAGGTAGCACAAAAATGTATAATGACTTGAAGAAATGGTATTGGTGGCCGAGTATGAAGAAAGATATTTCTGAATTTGTATCAAAATGCTTGATTTGTCAGCAAGTGAAGGCTGAACACCAAGTACCTTCGGGTTTACTTCATCCTATTATGGTTCCTAAGTGGAAATGGGACCGTATTACTATAGACTTCGTGACGGGTTTGCCGTTAACACCGAGTAAGAAAGATGCTGTATGGGTTGTAGTCGATAGACTTACAAAGTCGGCCCATTTCATACCGATACGTGTTGATTATTCACTTGATAAGTTGGTAGACTTGTATGTTTCAGAGATTGTAAGACTTCATGGAGTGCCCTTGTCGATTATATCGGAAAGAGATCCGAGATTCACATCCCGATTTTCGAAAAAGTTGCAAGAAGCTTTGGGCACAAAGCTGAGTTTTAGTACAACTTTTCACCCACAAACCGACGGACAGTCGGAGAGATTAATACAGATACTTGAGGATATGCTCCGGTGTTGTGTTCTTGAGTTCCATGGTAGCTGGGAAAAGTACTTACCATTGGTAGATTTTGCCTATAATAATAGTTTCTAGACGAGTTTGAGAATGGCGCGTTACGAGGCTTTGTATGGGCGAAAGTCCTGAACGCCTTTGTATTGGACCGAACTAGAAGAAAATCAAATTCACGGGGTCGATCTGGTTAGAGAAACCGAAGAGAAGGTAAAAACAATTCGTGATTGTTTAAAAGCTGCCTCTGATAGACAAAAGTCCTACTCGGACTTGAAACGAAAAGAGATCGAGTTTCAAGTTGGTGATAAGGTATTTTTAAAAGTGTCACCATGGAAGAAAGTTCTTAGATTTGGTCGGAAAGGCAAATTGAGTCCGCGTTTTATCGGACCATATGAGATCACCGAAAGGATAGGACCAGTAGCTTATCGGCTGGCTTTTCCATCTGAGTTGGAAAGGATACATGATGTATTCCATGTGTCTATGTTACGTCGTTACCGATCAGATCCTTCGCATGTGATTACACTGATAGAGGTTGAAATTCAACCCGACATGACTTATGGCGAAGAACTGGTTAAGACTTTGGCACGAAAAGTTAAACAATTGAGAAACAAAAGTATATCCCTTGTGAAAGTATTATGGCAAAGACATGGGGTAGAAGAGGCTGCATGGGAGCCCGAGGAGGCTACGAGAAACCAGTATCCAAACCTTTTTACCGGTAAGATTTTCGGGGACGAAAATCCCTAAGGGGGAGAATTGTAGTAGCCTGATTCAGGGCCTAGTCGGAATAGTGGTTGCGAGACCACAAATTCAAAGTAGAAATATGTGTTTTATGATTTTTATGAGGCTTATGATATGTTTGCATGTTTATGTGAAAATTTCATGAGGAAATTTTATTAATTAGTGAACAATTTGTCCATTAGGACTAAATTGCAAAAAGTGGAAAATATGAGATTCTAGAAGATTCAAGTATGAAATAGCATTAAAAAAATTATTAGAGGTCCTTATTTAGCAATTAGACCATTATAAGTCAAGATGGACAAAAATATACATGGGAAGGAAAAATCTTAAGAAAAGGCCTTAAGGGCATTTTTGTCCTTTGGTTAATAAAAGAATTAAAAAGAAAAATAAAGCCAAAAATCTTGTCCATCTTCTTCTTCCATGGCCGAAATTCACTAAGGAAGACATAGCTAGGGTTTTTTCATCTTTTAAGCTTGATTGTAAGTACCTCCTAGCCCCGTTTTTAATGTTCTTCGTATTTTTGAGATCCCCGTAGCTCGATTTAGCTATTTCTAGTTATATTTTTAGCTAGGGTTTATGTTAAAAAATTTACCCATGTATGACATGCATGTATTTTGATGATTTACGGAAGAATATGAAAGTTTGATGTATGATAAACATCTTTCTCTAAGTGATTTTCATGAAAAATGCATAAAAGGACCAAATTGTAAAATTTATAAAAATGGTCATACATGAGTGAGATGGTGAAAATTGGGGGCTGTTATAGTTAATAAAATGATTCGGCTAGGCTTAAAATACAAGAAAGTTGAATAAAAGTCATTTTACGAGCCTAGGGGCAAAAGTTTAATTATGTGAAAGTTTAGGGGAAAAATCGTAATTTTTCCAAAGTATGATTCATGGGTTAATTTAGTCAATGTGATTATTAAACAAATGAAATTTTTATTATAGATCAAGAAACACAAAGCTCGGACTGAAACCGAGGCAAGAACAAGGTTGTGGACTAAACTAAATATCTACACACATTTTGAGTACCGAGGTAAGTTTGTGTGAAATTAAAGCTACATAATGTTTTTATATTTAAATTGCTTGATATTATTACAAATGAATATCATTTCTATGAAATTCGACTAATGATGCTTCGATGAGAATATGTTAAGTTGAAGTCCCGGTTGAAAGTTCAGAATAGCAAGGATACCAGTGTCACAGCATGAGATGAGGAAGGTCCCGTGTAAACCATATCTGGGACATGGCATCGGCACCGAATGTAGGTCTCGTATAAGACCATGTCTGGGACATGGCATCGACACCGAATAAGGATGGTCCCGTATAAGACCATGTCTAGGACATGGCCTCGGCACCAAAGGAAGATCTCGTGTAAGACCATGTCTGGGACATGGCATCGACATCTATGTATGATCTCGTATAAGACCATATCTGGGATATGGCATCGACATCGAGATATGAGATCCCGTGTAAGACCATATCTGGGATATGGCATCGGCATCAAGAGGTGATCCCATGTAAGACCATATCTGGGATATGGAATTGGCATCGTTATACATGTATGATGAGATTGAGTATCCTCCGATATTCCGAGTAGTTTAGCAGGCAAAGAGTTAAGTTTATGTAAAGAGGACCAAGGGTTAAGTTTATGTTTAAATAGTATAAAAGCGCTAAAGTTATGTGATGAAGTGATGCAGGTACCCATGAGTAATTTACGAGAAATGCATGCAATATGTGATATGTAATTTGGTAAGAGTATACATGAGTAAGTTATGTTGTTGTATTTGAGAATTTGCGTATCATTCGATGAGATAAATGGATGCTATTATAAGTCTTAATGTTGCTATATATATATTTCATGCAAACTCACTAAGCTATATGCTTACCCCTCTCTTTTCCCTTTTCCTTGTAGTATCGCCAAGCTAGGTCGGGGATCGTAGGACGTCGGAGCTCGGATCACACTATCAACTATTCTTTTGGTATAGTAAAGTTGATTTAAATTTGGGCATGGCATGTATAGGAACTTGGTCATTTTGTTATGTCATATTTGTTAGCCAAAGTGTTGGCTATATTCGTCACTCATTCATTTTGTAAATGGCCATTATTTGTTAAGTTTTATTTATATATCCAATGATGATGATATTCAAGAATGCAAGTTCATGCTATTGATCAAGTAAAATACGAAGTGTATGCATGATGAATTAGTGATTCTTCGTAGTGTATTATTGCTATGTTATGTGTTGCTTGAGGTGGTATAAGTGTGTTTGTTTTTCAGGGTGGAAATTGGCTTGGTAGATAGCCTTCTAATTGTCCACACGGGTAGACACACACGACCAGCCCCATGGGTGTGTTGTTAGGCCGTGTTTCCCCTGCATCAAGGTTGCAAAAAATTCAATTCGTCACATGGGCCATCACACGGGAGTGTGACTAGGCTGTGTGCCCCTAATGAGGTTGCTAACGTCATAAACAGAATACCAAGGTTTTCACACACGGGTGAGAACACGGGCTTGTCTAGGCCGTGTGAGAGACACGGGCCAAAGACACGGGAGTGTGTCCGGCCGTGTGAAAACCCATGTAGATTCAAAGTGAAAAATAAAATCCACGCGGGCTAGGAACATAGGCATGTGTGACCACACGGCCTTCCCACACGAGCGTGTACCATTCCACACGGGCGTGGGGCTCTGTTTTAGGCAAAAATTTTCTAAGTGAGCAAAAGTTTCCGGTTTAGTCCCGAACCAATCCGTATGTATGTTTAGGGTCTCGTAGACCCATAATAGGGACGTTATGAATATGAATGAAAAATTTTTAAGTTGAACGAAGTTTTCTGGCCCGATGTTGTATGTTCAAGTAAGTTAAGTTCGGTATTGCCTCGTACCCGTTTCTGGCGTTGAACACGGGTAAGGGGTGTTACATAATTTATGCATGATTGATATTCGTCAATATTGTTTTAGGCATCAATTTTCTATTTAGGCTGTTTCGATTTTGCTGCATGTCATAGGATGATTCTTAGTGTCATAGTTTTCGTTACACGATTGTTCTGTCGGCCACTCTGTTTGTTTATTTGGTATTGCTAATGTTATTTTTCTGATAGTGAATTATTTTATTTTTCAGGCACACCATGACAAACACTTGCAGTAAATCCAAGGTCGCCGTCCTCGCTTTGAAAAAGCAGAAGACCCCTAGTGCGACCTCCTCCTCGAGCGCTTCCACCGAGGCCTGCCAACCCTATGTCCGATTTTCAACGGGTCCCCAGGAGGACTTATATCACCTTCTCCGACTGCGACCACTCGGCGTGGGCCGATGTATTGATTGGTCCACTTTGGAGCAGGTCCAGTTAGCTGATCATGTGTGTGCCATTATTGCCACAGCCCCATAGGATCGGTTTTTCTCTATTATCGAGCCCACATACATGGAGTTGACTTTGAATTTCTATTCTACATTTACTCTACAGCAGGTGATGAGGACTAACGACGAGCGAGGCACCATCACTTTCAGACTCGGTGGCCTGGCGCGACTTATGAGTGTCCCTGAGTTCGGCGCTGCTTTGGGACATACACTGAGGAGTTTATGAGTGCCGAGAACTTTCTTCGCCTACATCGGCACATCCACTACTCGCCATCTCTTTTTTGGTAGATCTCACGGCGAGTACAAGACCTTATGATGCGAGTCTCTTGAAGGCGACTTCTCTCCCTTCAATTTTACGGTCTATTCATGCCCTCTTGGCTCACACTTTGGCCAGTAGGAGAGAGAGCATTGGAGTCGTCAGTACCACCGATGCGTATTTTTTATGGAGCATGGCCACAGTGCATATTTTTTATTTAGCCTACTTCATCGCCTTCGGCTTCCGCCATCAGCCAAATCGTAACAGGAAGGGTCCTATCTGTTTAGGCCCTTATGTGACTCGACTAGCTTGACATTTCGGTCTCCTTGACACACCGGAGCAATCCTCCACGCTTACACTCACCGGTCAGATATCCCCATAGGGAATATCGAGCATGAACCATACGAGGATGATCGAGCGGCTTCGTGGAGTATATCCTCCTCAATACCGACTAGATCATTTTGACTCTATGAATGAACCTGAGTACTTCACTGATGATGTCCATTTCCATCACGAGGACCCACCTTATCCTCCACCTTCGAGTCACCGTCCTGTTTCTTCCGCTGCTACATTAGAGGACCTCTCCGAGAGGTTTACTAGCATCGAGCAGCACTACTTTTTGAGGTTTGATAGTATTGACGCGACATTGTAGTAGATCTGTCAGCACCTCCACATCTCTTCTTCGGCACCGACAACTCACCCTACTGATGCTCCGCCAATGAGAATCATTGATTTTATTTGTTTTCTTTTTAATTTAATTTAATTTAATTTAATTTTATGTTTATGTTTCTTTCTATTTTTAGTTATTTTGTTTTATTTTTATTTTCTTGTACTTCTTTTAATTATTATCTTTTGAATTATATTTTTATGGTTGTTTCTACTCGAGTTATAATCCCTTAATTTTCTTCACTATTTTTTTATATTTTCTTATTAGTTTGCTCGGAATCATGCACTACATCTAGATTTGTCTACAATTCCACTTTTCACCATTCTGGTAATTTCATCCCAGATTAAGGGCAGTTTCAGTTTTCTCCCTCTCTTATGATATTCTGTTTATACTGTGATTATATCTGTTTGTACATTGATGATAATGTACATCTTAAGTTTGGGGAGATTATTTATATAATTATTAGAAAATCCCTGAATTATGTCTCGTATTTAAGTAATTTTCTCATACTGTCATTAGAATGAATTTTTATCGATTTGGAATTTTTGTTGAAGTGTTTTAGATTAATTTGCCGATAATTGTGTATTGGTTGATTTAAACTTGAAGACATGAGAGAATCAAGCATGATAAGCTATTTTTCAGTACTGAAAAATTCTTAGATTGTTTCCCTAAATTGAAGTATTACCTTGAAGTTTGACATTTACAAGTTTGACATCAAAAATCATGATTTTTTTTTGTGAGATTTTGAGCCTTTAGAGCATACATTTATCTTGCTCATTTTATTATTGGTTATGAGTGTGTCAATTCGATTTGTTATTCTAGAACTTGCTTCAATTATACATGTCGAGACCACACCTTTGATTTGATATACTGAGATGATAAAGGCATTTAGGTTTTAACCCACTTATCCCATAAAAAGCCTACCTTTTTAATTAACCCTTAGTGTACCCCATTGAGCCTAACACACAGTTTCTTAATTTACCCATTAATGTTAACCCATAACTCATTTTTTTTTTATTCGTTGAGAATTTTTCCCATTTTATTGACTCCCTTTTTGTCGAGATTTGATTTGGTTAGTTGCTTAACTATGCTCTTCTGTTTGATGTGCTGAATTATTTAGTTTTATGTTGATTGAGCTTGAACAATTAAATTCATATTTTGAGAAGAAGCTCATTTTTATTTCTTGAATAGTTCTTGATTTATGCTCTTGTTTTTAATTCAACATTTGATTTTTCTAGTTTGGTAATTTATCAATTCGATCTTGATTTTAACCATCTTTTCAGCCTTTCTCCACACCCTTAACCTAAGCCCCATTACAACCTCTTAAATATCTTTGATTTGTGTATCATCTCATTTTATAGTGGTGGAGATTTGAATTTCATGCAAGCCTATAGTAATGACTTTATTGGTTGACTATTGAGTGCTTATTCGTGAACCTTAAACAATTCGAGTGATTTGAGTGAATCTTTAGTGATGATGTTTAAAGAGTATAAAAGCGCTAAAGTTATGTGATGAAGTGATATAGGTACCCATGAGTAACTTACGAGAAATGCATGCAATATGTGATATGTAATTTGGTAAGAGTATACATGAGTAAGTTATGTTGTTGTATTTGAGAATTTGCGTATCATTCGATGAGATAAATGGATGCTATTATAAGTCTTAATGTTGCTATATATATATTTCATGCAAACTCACTAAGCTATATGCTTACCCCTCTCTTTTCCCTTTTCCTTGTAGTATCGCCAAGCTAGCTCGGGGATCGTAGGACGTCGGAGCTCGGATCACACTATCAACTATTCTTTTGGTATGGTAAAGTTGATTTAAATTTGGGGATGGCATGTATAGGAACTTGGTCATTTTGTTATGTCATATTTGTTAGCCAAAGTGTTGGCTATATTCGTCACTCATTCATTTTGTAAATGGCCATTATTTGTTAACTTTTATTTATATATCCAATGATGATGATATTCATGAATACAAGTTCATGCTATTGATCAAGTAAAATACGAAGTGTATGCATGATGAATTAGTGATTCTTCGTAGTGTATTATTGCTATGTTATGTGTTGCTTGGGGTGGTATAAGTGTGTTTGTTTTTCAGGGTGGGAATTGGCTTGGTAGATAGCCTTCTAATTGTCCACACGGGTAGACACACACGACCAGCCCCATGGGTGTGTTGTTAGGCCGCGTGTCCCCTGCATCAAGGTTGCAAAAAATTCAATTCGTCACACGGGCCATCACACGGGTGTGTGACTAGGCTGTGTGCCCCTAATGAGGTTGCTAACGTAATAAATAGAATACCAATGTTTTCACACACGGGCGTGTCTAGGCCGTGTGAGGGACACTGGCCAAAGACATGGGCGTGTGTCTGGCCGTGTGAAAACCCATGTAGGTTCGAAGTGAAAAATAAAATCCACGCGGGTTAGGAACATGGGCGTGTGTGACCACACTGCCTGCCCACACGAGAGTGTACCATTCCACACGGGCGTGGGGCTCTGTTTTAGGCAAAAATTTTCTAAGTGAGTAAAAGTTTCCGGTTTAGTCCCGAACCAATCCGTATGTATGTTTAGGGTCTCGTAGACCCATAATAGGGACGTTATGAATATGAATGAAAAAGTTTTAAGTTGAACGAAGTTTTTTGGCCCGATGTTGTATGTTCAAGTAAGTTAAGTTCGGTAATGCCTCGTACCCGGTTCAAGCGTTGAACACGGGTAAGGGGTGTTACATATTTTATGCATGATTGGTATTCGTCAATATTGTTTTAGGCATCTATTTTCTATTTAGGCTGTTTCGATTTTGCTGCATGTCATAGGATGATTCTTAGTGTCATAGTTTTCGTTACACGATTGCTCTGTCGGCCACTCTGTTTGTTTATTTGGTATTGCTTATGTTATTTTTCTGATAGTGAATTATTTTATTTTTTAGGCACACCATGACAAACACTTGCAGTAAATCCAAGGTCGCCGTCCCCGCTTTGAAAAAGCAGAAGACCCCTGGTGCGACCTCCTCCTCGAGCGCTTCCTCCGAGTCCTGCCAACCCTATGTCCGATTTTCAACAGGTCCCCAAGAGGACTTATATCACCTTCTCTGACTGCGACCACTCGGCGTGGGCCGATGTTTTGATTGGTCCACTTTGGAGCAGGTCCAGTTAGCTGATCATGTGCGCGCCATTATTGCCACAGCCCCGTGGGATTAGTTTTTCTCTATTATCGAGCCCACATACATGGAGTTGACTTTGAAGTTCTGTTCTACATTTACTCTGCAGCAGGTGATGAGGACTCACGACGAGCGAGGCACCATCACTTTCAGACTCGGTGGCCTGGCGTGACATATGAGTGTCCCTGAGTTCGGCGCTGCTTTGGGACATACACTGAGGAGTTTATGAGTGCCGAGAACTTTCTTCACCTACATCGGCACATCCACTACTCGCCATCTCTTTTTTGGTAGATCTCACGGCGAGTACAAGACCTTATGATGCGAGTCGCTTGAAGGCGACTTCTCTTCCTTCAATTTTACGGTCTATTCATGCCCTCTTGGCTCACACTTTGGCCAGTAGGAGAGAGAGCATTGGAGTCATCAGTACCATCGATGCATATTTTTTATGGAGCATGGCCACAGCGCATATTTTTTATTTAGCCTACTTTATCACCCCCGCCTTCCGCCATCAGCCAAACCGTAACAGGAAGGGTCCTATCTGTTTAGGCCCTTATGTGACTCGACTAGCTCGACATTTCGGTCTCATTGACACACCGGAGCAGTCCTCCATGCTTACACTCACTGGTCAGATATCCCCACAGGGAATATCGAGCATGACCCATACGAGGATGATCGAGCGGCTTCGTGGAGTAGATCCTCCTCAATACCGACTATATCATTTTGACTCTATGAATGAACCTGAGTACTTCACTGATGATGTCCATTTCCATCATGAGGACCCACCTTATCCTCCGCCTTTGAGTCACCATCCTGTTTCTTCTGCTGCTACATTAGAGGACCTCCCCGAGAGGTTCACTCGCTTCGAGCAGCACTGTTTTTTGAGGTTTGATAGTATTGACGCGACATTGTAGTAGATCTGTCAGCACCTCCACATCTCTTCTTCGACACCGGTAACTCACCCTACTAATGCCTCCGCCAATGAGGATCATTGATTTTATTTGTTTTCTTTTTAATTTAATTTAATTTTATGTTTATGTTTCTTTTTATTTTTAGTTATTTTGTTTTATTTTTATTTTCTTGTACTTCTTTTAATTATTATCTTTTGAATTATATTTTTATGGTTGTTTCTACTTGAGTTATAATCCCTTAATTTTCTTCACTATTTTTTTATTTTCTTATTAGTTTGCTCGGAATCATGCACTACATCTAGATTTGTCTACCATTCCACTTTTCACCATTCTGAGAATTTCATCCAAGATTCAGGGCAGTTTCAGTTTTCTCCCTCTCTTATGATATTCTGTTTATACTGTGATTATATCTGTTTGTACATTGATGACAATGTACATCTTAAGTGTGGGGAGATTATTTATATAATTATTAGAAAATCCCTGAATTATGTCTCGTATTTAAGTAATTTTCTCATACTTTCATTAGAATGAATTTTTGTCGATTTTGAATTTTTGTTGAAGTGTTTGAGATTAATATGCTGATAATTGTGTATTGGTTGATTTAAACTTGAAGACATGAGAGAATCAAGCATGATAAGCTATTTTCCAGTACTTAAAAATTCTTAGATTGTTTCCCTAGATTGAAATATTACCTTGAAGTTTGACATTTACAAGTTTGACATCAAAAACCATGATTTTTTGTGAGATTTTGAGCCTTTAGAGCATACATTTATCTTGCTCATTTTATTATTGGTTATGAGTGTGTCAATTTGATTTGTTATTCTAGAACTTGCTTCGATTATACATGTCGAGACAACACCTTTGATTTGATATACTGAGATGATAAAGGCATTTAGGTTTTAACCCACTTATCCCATAAAAAGCCTACCTTTTTAATTAACCCTTAGTGTACCCCGTTGAGCCTAACACACAGTTTCTTAATTTACCCGTTAATGTTAACCCATAACTCATTTTTTTTATTCGTTGAAAATTTTTCCCATTTTATTGACTCCCTTTTTGTCGAGATTTGATTTGGTTAGTTGCTTAACTATGCTCTTCTGTTTGATGTGCTGAATTATTTAGTTTTATGTTGATTGAGCTTGAACAATTAAATTCATATTTTGAGAAGAGGCTCATTTTTATTTCTTGAATAGTTCTTGATTTATGCACTTGTTTTTAATTCAACATTTGATTTTTCTAGTTTGGTAATTTATCAATTCGATCTTAATTTTAACCATCTTTTCAGCCTTTCTCCACACCCTTAACCTAAGCCCCATTACAACCTCTTAAAGATCTTTGATTTGTGCATCATCTCATTTTATAGTGGTGGAGATTTGAATTTCATGCAAGCCTATAGTAATGACTTTATTGGTTGACTATTGAGTGCTTATTCGTGAACCTTAAACAATTCTAGTGATTTGAGTGAATCTTTAGTGATGATGTCTATTCTTGTAGATTTTGAATTAAAGGTAACTACTTAAATAAAGGGAGACACCTACGTTTTCATATTTAAAAATGTTAGCTTGGATTGTTTGAGACTTTAGTGCTCTTTTGGTTGAATTGTCAATTCATGACTATTTGTGAATTACTTTGAGACATTATTGATGGGAATTACAAGTTGAGAAATATTAATTTTAATGTGAGTTGAGGATTTTGCTTGAGGACAAGCAAACGCTTAAGTGTGGGGATATTTAATAAGCTATAAAAGTAACATATTTTAATCCCATTCTTAATACATTTTTAGGTGGTTAATTATAAAAATTAGTGAATTTGATGCTCCTAATCCTTTAAATTCATATTTCTATACTTAGGAGAGCATTTGGGAGCGAAAGGAGCGAAAAATGAGCCAAATGCGGTCAAAAAGTGTAACATCCTGATTTTGGGCCTAGTCAGAACAGTGGTTGCAGAACCACAAATCCGACATCAAAAAATTTATTTTATTATTATTTTGATGTCTACAGTATGATACTAAAGTTGTGTGAAATTTTCATAAAGAAATTTCCTCGTTTGAGTGCTCAATTTGATAAAAAGGACTAAATCGCGTGAGATACAAAACTTGAGGTCTAATTGATAAAGGCACTAAATAGCTATAGAATTGAAAAGTATGAGAATTTTCATGGTAATTACACCAATAGAAAAGTGAGGATACAAAGATGGACATGTAGTAGGTGGATTTGGTGAAGTTATTAAAAGGTTAAATTGGTAAATAAGTTAATAGGTATAATAAGACAAAATAGCAAAAGCTACTGTAACACCCCAAACCCGGCCCAAGCATTACGACCGAATTTGGTATGCTACGGAGGAAAAACCTTTGAAAATCCCTTGTTAAGTTGTTTTAAATTTTGATAAAAGATATTGATTTGATTTAAAACAATTGAGGTGTTATGAAGAAAGCATTACCTAATGTCATTTAAAAAAAAATATACTAAGTTAGGTTGTTACAGTTTCAAATGTACCCGATGGTACTTTAAAAACATTTTACGTTTAATTTGAGAAAACATGTGCATCCGTTTTAACATCATCAAAAACAAAACATTCAAACATGCAGCAATAATAAAATAATCCTAGGAGGCCTTATTACAATTAAGCAACATAAACCCAACAGAAAATAGATAAAATCCAAAATTCATTTATTAGAAATCTCCACTGCATGGCCACCTCGAGTCCATCCGGCTCCTCATCCGCGGTCTACGAATCACCTGAAAAATTAAAGGAGAAGGTGAGTCACCAAGATTCAATGTGTAACCCTTCCCGATTTAATGTAATAACATACACAAATTATAACCAATCAACATGCATAAGTTTAAATGCACCCAACCTAACCATCCATACGCCTTTTTCTACCCCTTGTGGTACCAAACCACCGGTGGTGCTAAACCACTGGTGACGTATAGTCACAAATGTGATACCAAATCACCGGAGATACCAAATCTCGTGTCCAAGACACAATTGTGTTACTAAAACACTGGTGACCGAAGTCACAAATAGATGATGGGGCCAACCCATCGTGTGATACCAAATCACCGCAGACAATCCCATATCTCAAAGTGGGGCCAACCCACGGTGGTATTAACCACGAGGACAAGTCGCTATGAGGTGCCAAACCTCGGAGGTACCAAACCTCTGGTGACCGTAGTCACGATGTGTTACTAAAACACCGTGTCCGTCGACACGAATATCACCGCCCTCCTCTCATCAACCCATAACAATCATTTATATGCATGTACCACAAATCATGTTGATAGATTTATTTAACAACATCCAATTGATTTATCATAAGCCATATATCAAATAATACACATACCAAATGTGTCATGCTTCCCAAAAGCATCAAATAATAATCACATAGTAATAGGAACTTACCCAAATCCTTGTTAATACCTTGAAGGTATTTCATCCATGTCTACACAAAACGTTAGGCATAAAATAACACTTAGCATATTAAAAAGTTATAAGATGTGTATGTATACACACCTTGCACCAAAAAGAGTTCTAAATCCCGAATAGACAAATCGGCCACACAAGTATTCTTGCCCCTATATTCGGCCAAAAATGAATATTAGAACCATGGCCTATTCGGCCAAACCAAAATAATTGAGAAAGGTTCCTTGTGAACCTAAAATCTTACCCAAAGCCTTCGAACACTTATCCAACACACTCCTAAAAGAATCGGCCTCACTTCCCTACAATCAACCATCATCAAAAAGTTTTATTAGCCTTCGGCTTAAACGAAACTTAAAAGAGTAATCCTTTGAAATAAGCCCTTACCACTTTACCAAAACCGATTTCTAGAGAAGTCCCGATGATAACTATATTACCTTCAATATTCGGCCAAAGTTGATAGGAGAAGAAAATTCTAAGCATACCCAAGAGAGTGGATTCGGCTATGATTTGTTCAACACAATCAACCAAGGTTCAACTTGTATGGAAAAAGATGAAGTAAGAAAGTGAACCAATAATTTCGGCTAAGTGCTTTTGAGAAGAGAAAAGAAAGAAATAGATAGAATATTATGGTATAAGAGATTTGGCTAAGAAAGAAAGAAGAAAATGGACAAAAGAGATGAGTGTTTCTGGTTTTGAGAGAATGAAAAGGAGAAATAGAAAATGAGCCAAAAATGACCAAATGGTCAAAAAGTATTAGGCTTATCAAAAGGTGAAATTCGGCTAACAAGAAAAGAGTTTGAGAGAAAAATTGTTTTGCACCTTTTGCATCAAATGAAAGAAATGACCAAAAATTCTTCCCAAGCCTTACCAACACTAGCATATTCGGCCAAATCCCCCCCCCTAGCCACATTGCCGTCCAAGTTCATGGCATAAAGGCCATGATTTTGTTTCCAAAACATAATCCTTGATACTAGCCCCATGTCTCCATATTTTCCTTAATTACTTGATTCCCTTCCATATGATAACACTTGCCTTAAACCTATAGTCTACTAACCAAGAATAACATGGTCAACCCTTATCTTAATTATCCTTGGCCGACACTTACTATACCAAAGCAAAAATAAAAGTTGTCCCAATGCTATTTAAGGGATTCGAACCTCTCCCCTCAAGCTAAACTCCATGCGCCATTACCAACTTGCCATGCACTCATCTTGTGTCACTTATTGCTACTTAAATTAACTTAAGTGCTAAGCTCATTTAATCCTCTTCTTTAAATAAGCCATACTAAGAATTATTCTACTAAACCGAGCTTACTCAAGACCCCTAATTAAGCCTTATATCATCACGAATAATATCACGTAAATTCAAATACAAGAAAAAATAATTCAATCACAAATAACCCCTATTTTGGGATGTTACGTTCTACCCCCTTAAAATAATTTCGACCTCGAAATTACGATCGATCGAAAAGGTGAGGGTATTTGTCGCCGTATCACCTCCTCAGTTCCCACGCCGCTTCCTCCGTACTCATGGTTTCGCCATAGCACTTTCACTAAGGGTACCGACTTTCTACGCAACACCTTGACATCACGATCTAAAATCTGAATGGTTCCTCCTCGAATGATAAGTCGGAGTTAACCTCAATCTCGCATCGCACAATGTGCGATGGATCCGACCTATACCGTCTAAGCATCGACACATGGAAGACATTGTGAATCGACTCAACTCTGCTGGCGATTCGGTGATAAGCTACCGGTCCTACTCGTTTCAACACGAGATACGGGCCGATGAACCTTGGACTTAATTTCTTTTTGCCCAAAACGCAACACCTTTTTCCAAGGCGACACCTTCGTAAAGACTTTATCTCCTACCTCGTATTCCATCTCCTTGCGCTTGAGATCGGCGTAAGACTTTTGCCTATCCGATGCTTCCTTGAGACGAGCCGAATTACCTTAACTTTGTCCCTCGTTTCCGTCACCAAATGCGGACCCAAAACATGTCGTTCACCTAGTTCCGCCCAACACGTAGGAGTACGGCATTTTCGCTTCTATACAAGGCTTCATATGGAGCCATTTGGATACTCGCTGATAACTATTGTTATAAGTTTAATTCCGCCAACGGTAGATACTCCTCCCAACCGCCATCAAGTCCGTAACACAACCTCCGAGCATATCTTCTAAGATCGAATCACTCTCTCCGATTGTCCATCGGATTGCGGATGAAAAGTCGTCTTTGAAGTCCAATCTCGCACTCCAAAGCTTGATGCAACGCTCTCCAAAACCTCGATGTAAACCTCGGATCCCTATCCGAGATAATCGATCTTGGCACACCATGCAATCTCACTATCTCGGCTACATATAACTTAGCTAACCTCAGGCGAATAATCTACCCTTACGGTATGAAATGCGCTGATTTAGTCGACGATCCACAATCACCCAAATCGAATTCTTCTTGCTAGGCGTAAGAGGTAATCCACCGACAAAGTCCATGGTGATCCTCTCCCACTTCCATCGAGGAATCTTCACCTGAAGTAAACCGGATGGCAACCGATGTTCAGCCTTGACTTGTTGACACGTCGACACTTACCCACGAACTCGCCACTTCCCGCTTTGCACCGCCACCAAAATTGCTCTCTCAAATCCCGATACATCTTGCTACCTCCGGGATGCATAGCATATGGCTCGCTATGTGCGCCCGAAGAATCCTTTGTCTCAACTCCACATCTTTTCGCATACAAGCTCTTCCTTTAAAGCACAAAACTCCATCATCGGGACAGACTAAAATCCTCTAATCCACCATGAAAGCTGCTGGTGCATTAGTCAAACCAAACGGCATCACCGTAAACTCGTAGTGTCCATACCGAGTACGAAATGCCGTCTTATGGATATCAGCCTCTTTCACCTCGGGCTTGATGATATCCGGACCTTAAATCAATCTTAGAGAAAACCGCGCGATTTCTTTCGGTGATCAAACAAGTCATCTATCCTCGGCAAAGGATACTTGTTTTTAATCGTCACTTATTCAATGGGCGGTAGTCTATACACATCCGCATCGTACCATCCTTCTTCTTGACAAAAGTACCGCGCTCCCCAAGGTGAAACACTTGGTCGAATGAAACCTCGATCCAACAACTCTTGTATCCGAGCCTTCAATTCTAACAATTCCTTGATTGCCATCCTATACGGAGCTATAGACACCGGCGCTGCCTGTAATGTGATCTATACCAAATTCGACTTCACGATCCGGAGGCAATCCCGGAAGTTCTTCAGAAATACGTCAAACAAATTCCTTTACACAGCTTGAACATTTCCCACAGAAGACTCCTTAGCTTCCAAAGCACACACATGAACTACGAACGCCTCACACCCCTTCCCCGACCATCTTTATCGCTTTCAACGCAGATACCACGTTGGATAGATAATCTCTCCTATTACCTATCATGACCACTTCTTCACCTTCAACCGTCTTCAAAACCATGCGCTTTAGCGGCACAATCCAAACTTGCTTGGTACTTGACCAACCAGCCCATCCCAAGAATCGATCAAACTCCTCAAACGGCGGTTCCATCAGATCGGCTACAAACACTACCCCTTGGAGTTCTAGGGGTATATCTCTATCTGACCTTATCTACTTCTATAGAGTGACCTAAAGGACTAAATACTGATCATCCTCTTAGAAGCTAGCCTCTGAACTAAACTCATGGTCTCAACTATACTACTAGCAACGTAAGAGTGCGTCGAACCCACATCTATCAAGGCAAGATATGGAACACCAAAAATTAAAAACGCACTCGGTTATGACGTCCGGTGCGTCTCCTTCCTCACGACACCTCGCAAAGATACACCAAACCAGCCGCCTAGCCTCCGTGTTGCCAATACCTCGCCCGGCCGCCCGCGACCTCCACTAGAGCCATAACCACCTCTACCATAACCACGACTCTCTGCGCGGCTGGTCCTCCTTTCTCGAATCGGGCACGACCTTGACCTTCGGGATCGATTCCTAGCTTGCTTACGCGGGACGGTCCCTCACACGATGTTCTAGCGAACCACACTCGAAACATCCTTTCCTCCGGTCCAACATTCACCCCAATGAAACTTTCCACAAGCGGTTACATCGGGCCGATCTTTGATTAGCATTTGTGGACCTCCCCGCTGATTTGACCCACTCGCCTAAATCTTTTCTCGAACATTACCACCGACCTGCACGATCCAAAGCCTCTCTTCACTTGCTCCTATCATAACTTTGCCTCGCGGACTCCTTTGATTCCTTCGGCTACCTTGGCCTTCTCCACCAAGACAAGCAAACTCACGTTCTTCTTTGTGGAGCAATCGCCGACCTTAACTCGTCTCTAAGTCCGTCTTCAAAACGAACACAACGATCATGTTCCGATGCCACTATTCCCCCGAGCATAACGACTCAAACCTTAGGAATTCGCTTCATACTCCGAGACGGACTTATTCCCTTGCACTAACCCCGTAAAAGCTTTCCTTTGAGCGTCAATGTAGCTTGATCCAACATACTTCTTCCGATATGCGACTTTGAAGTACTCCCAAGTGAGATCATCTCGCCCGTAGCACCATCTCGGACCGTGAGCCACCATCGATATGACTCATCCTTGAGAAGCGACACCGCTCCTTTCGTTTCTCCTCATTTGTCAAATCTATCTCATCCATGATTCTTTCGGTCGATTCCACCAATACTCACCGTATTGGGCGCTACACTGCACACACCTCGGAAAAATTCAGCTCAGTTAGCTCAAGTCTCTCAGAACCGACTTCCGAGCTCCTCCACTTCCACCAATTCCAGCTACCCTTTCCGTAACCCGTAGCATCGCTTGTGACACGGCGCCGTCACCCGCCCGATCCTCGCTCTTCACACCCAAAGGTTGGGGGTGGTGGTGGCGGTATCTCATTCTCAGATCCTTGACCCGACCCGACAGGTTCTGATACGGCCATCCTACCCCTTCCACGTCCACGACGGCCACGTCCTCTAAAGCTCATTCTAACTATCGCGCTTTAATCTGATTAGAAAATTTTTTATGAATTAGTACATGTTTCACTTGATTATCCGCGAAGAAATTTTATGAAAAGAGTTTAATAGAGATTCTTTCGATCAAACAAGGTTTTAAGTCTTCTATCTTGGTTTACACGTAATAATACATCCATTCCCTATACCTTTCATACCTATGCACTCTTGGGCATTATTGTCCGATTTCTAACCTGTGGGTATTTTCGTCATTTTTCCTAAAGGGTATTTTTGTAATTTTGTCAATCAAGAATATTTTGAAAATTTTCGAAGATACATTTGTCCTACCATCTAAAAATAAATTAATGATTTTAAAACCGAAGTTTTCCTTAAAACATGGCTAATCCCTTTCGGGTTTTATTTAGGATTTCGCTTATGACCGAAGTCCTCTTGGTTAGGGTGAACCGGCTACGCACTGTAGGAATCCCATGAAGAGGAGGTGAGTCACGAGGACCGCTTAAGTACCAAGCTCTTCCGGATCCAATCCTAGACATGCGCACCAAGGTTACCACACCCTAACTCGGCGACTTGGTCGTAGGTTGGTTTAATTAGGCCATTAAAGTCTTATGTCTTTGTTTGGAGTAAACTAGTCCTAAAGTTTAAAATACTATCACTATCTATGTCCCATGCTTCCTACCCTTCTACAAGAAATAATTCATACAAAAAGTTAGTGGTACTTACTCAGGCGGATCGGTGTGGGAGACTCAAAGTGCCATGCTTATTCAAAACCATAATATTTCAAATAAACCTACCAAAACATTTTTGGGCCTTGGGCCCCACAATGAGCTTTGAACTGGCTCGATATCAATTTTGTAACACCCCAAACCCGGCCCAAACATTACGACCGAATTTGGTATGCTACGGAGGAAAAACCTTTGAAAATCCCTTGTTAAGTTGTTTTAAATTTTGATAAAAGATATTGATTTGATTTAAAACAATTGAGGTGTTATGAAGAAAGCATTACCTAATGTCATTTAAAAAAAAAATATACTAAGTTAGGTTGTTACAGTTTCAAATGTACCCGATGGTACTTTAAAAACATTTTACGTTTAATTTGAGAAAACATGTGCATCCGTTTTAACATCATCAAATAGTTTAAACAAAACATTCAAACATGCAGCAATAATAAAATAATCCTAGGAGGCCTTATTACAATTAAGCAACATAAACCCAACAGAAAATAGATAAAATCCAAAATTCATTTATTAGAAATCTCCACTGCATGGCCACCTCGAGTCCATCCGGCTCCTCATCCGCGGTCTACGAATCACCTGAAAAATTAAAGGAGAAGGTGAGTCACCAAGATTCAATGTGTAACCCTTCCCCGATTTAATGTAATAACATACACAAATTATAACCAATCAACATGCATAAGTTTAAATGCACCCAACCTAACCATCCATACGCCTTTTTCTACCCCTTGTGGTACTAAACCACCGGTGGTGCCAAACCACCGTGACGTATAGTCACAAATGTGATACCAAATCACTTGGAGATACCAAATCTCCGGTGTCCAAGACACAATTGTGTTACTAAAACACTGGTGACCGAAGTCACAAATAGATGATGGGGCCAACCCATCGTGGTGATACCAAATCACCGAGACAATCCCATATCTCAAAGTGGGGCCAACCCACGGTGGTATTAACCACGGGGACAAGTCGCTATGAGGTGCCAAACCTCTGGAGGTACCAAACCTCTGGTGACCGTAGTCACGATGTGTTACCAAAACACCGTGTCCGTCGACACGAATATCATGCGCCCTCCTCTCATCAACCCATAACAATCATTTATATGCATGTACCACAAATCATGTTGATAGATTTATTTAACAACATCCAATTGATTTATCATAAGCCATATATCAAATAATACACATACCAAATGTGTCATGCTTCCCAAAAGCATCAAATAATAATCACATAGTAATAGGAACTTACCCAAATCCTTGTTAATACCATGAAGGTATTTCATCCATGTCTACACAAAACGTTAGGCATAAAATAACACTTAGCATATTAAAAGTTATAAGATGTGTATGTATACACACCTTGCACCAAAAAGAGTTCTAAATCCCGAATAGACAAATCGGCCACACAAGTATTCTTGCCCTATATTCGGCCAAAAATGAATATTAGAACCATGGCCTATTCGGCCAAACCAAAATAATTGAGAAAGGTTCCTTGTGAACCTAAAATCTTACCCAAAGCCTTCAACACTTATCCAACACACTCCTAAAAGAATCGGCCTCACTTCCCTACAATCAACCATCATCAAAAGTTTTATTAGCCTTCGGCTTAAACGAAACTTAAAAGAGTAATCCTTTGAAATAAGCCCTTACCACTTTACCAAAACCGATTTCTAGAGAAGTCCCGATGATAACTATATTACCTTCAATATTCGGCCAAAGTTGATAGGAGAAGAAAATTCTAAGCATACCCAAGAGAGTGGATTCGGCTATGATTTGTTCAACACAATCAACCAAGGTTCAACTTGTATGGAAAAAGATGAAGTAAGAAAGTGAACCAATAATTTTGGCTAAGTGCTTTTGAGAAGAGAAAAGAAAGAAATAGATAGAATATTATGGTATAAGAGATTCTGGCTAAGAAAGAAAGAAGAAAATGGACAAAAGAGATGAGTGTTTTGGTTTTGAGAGAATGAAAAGGAGAAATAGAAAATGAGCCAAAAATGACCAAATGGTCAAAAAGTATTAGGCTTATCAAAAGGTGAAATTCGGCTAACAAGAAAAGAGTTTGAGAGAAAAATTGTTTTGCACCTTTTGCATCAAATGAAAGAAATGACCAAAAATTCTTCCCAAGCCTTACCAACACTAGCATATTGGCCAAATCCCCCTTAGCCACATTGCCGCCCAAGTTCATGGCATAAAGGCCATGATTTTGTTTCCAAAACATAATCCTTGATACTAGCCCCATGTCTCCATATTTTCCTTAATTACTTGATTCCCTTCCATATGATAACACTTGCCTTAAACCTATAGTCTACTAACCAAGAATAACATGGTCAACCCTTATCTTAATTATCCTTGGCCGACACTTACTATACCAAAGCAAAAATAAAAGTTGTCCCAATGCTATTTAAGGGATTCGAACCTCTCCCCTCAAGCTAAACTCCATGCGCCATTACCAACTTGCCATGCACTCATCTTGTGTCACTTATTGCTACTTAAATTAACTTAAGTGCTAAGCTCATTTAATCCTCTTCTTTAAATAAGCCATACTAAGAATTATTCTACTAAACCGAGCTTACTCAAGACCCCTAATTAAGCCTTATATCATCACGAATAATATCACAGAAATTCAAATACAAGAAAAAATAATTCAATCACAAATAACCCCTATTTTGGGATGTTACAGCTACCATCTTTTTATTTCTCTTTCTTCTCCACCGATTCTTACCCGAGGAAATGGCCATGGAAGCTTGAAAATTTCAGCAACTTCTAACCCTCACAAGTAAGTGATTTTGATGGTCATTTTTGATGATTTTTGTATTTTTGGAACCCTTGTAGCTTAATCTAGCTAATGAGGGGACTATTTTGCAAAATGGTTGAAAGTCTAGGGTTTTGTCATGAGAATATTCATGTTGTTTGCTGCATTTTTATGGAAGAAAATGAATCTTGGTTGTTAAATAAACAACTTTTGATAAGTGATTTTCATGAAAACACCTAAAATGGACCATTTTGTAAAAGTTGTAAAATAGGTGGTAAAGGTGTGAAATAATGGAAAATGTGGCTGCTATAAGCATGAAAAAGGTTTGGCTATGCATGGGTAGTAAAGAAATTGAACACATTTCATTTAACGAGCCTAGGGGCAAAAGTGTAAATATGACAAAGTTTAGGGGTAAAAATGTAATTTTACCAAAAATGTAAAATTGGGCTAATTTGAGTAGCATGATGAATAAATAAATTAAATGTGTTGTTATAGATCAAGGAAGATGAGATTCGGAATTAGATCGGGGGAAATGCAAGAGAATCGAGTAATTGACTTATTTCGTCGTTTCATACCGAGGTAAGTTCGTATATAAATAAGCATTAAATTTGATATGTTTAAATGCTTAATCGATATCATGTGTTATTTTGTATGTTATTATTGGATCATGAATAATATAAAAATTACGAGATTGTATTGAAAGATCAAATTAAGAGAAATGCAGGGCCGAGTATAATTGAATTTCGACATGTGATGAATTGACGGTAAAGAACATGGTTGGACCATGGCAATATGTGTGCCAGTGTAAGACCATGTCTGGGACATGGCATCGGCATTGATATGTGAGCTAGTGTAAGACCATGTCTGGGACATGGCATCGGCCACGATATGAGAGCCAGTGTAAGACCATGTCTGGGACATGGCATCGGCATTGATATGTGTGCTAGTGTAAGACCATGTCTGGGACATGGCATCGGCCACGATATGAGAGCCAGTGTAAGACCATGTCTGGGACATGGCATCGACATTGATATGTGTGCTAGTGTAAGACCATGTCTGGGACATGGCATCGGCCACGATATGAGAGCCAACGTAAGACCATGTCTGGGATATGGCATTGGTACGATACATCATGTATGAGTTTTCCCGAGTATCCTTAGTATCCCAAGAGGCTCAACGGGTAAATCCAAAGATGATGTCAAAGAAATGACAAGGTATGATCATGTTGAAAGGGTACAGGTATGTACGCAAAATTCATGAGTACTGAATTTCGATGTATATGGGACATTTGGTAAGGATGTAAATGAGTAAGTCATACTTATGAAAATGATCTTGTGATGACCTTGTGACGATAGGTCTATACTTATGATGTATAAATAGGTGGTAAATTTGATCGATGATCATGTGTGAGGCTTTTAGGCCAAATTAAATTGAGACATGATAAGTTTAAGTTTTGTTGTTGATGTATAGGTTAAAGGGGAAAATGAATGGCATGTAAATATTTGATAATGACTAGCTATTGAAATGGCTAGTTAAGGATATGCTTTGGTGTTATGTATGATTAAATGGATGTTAATACAAAGCAATCATGAAAGAGTAAAATTTGCAATAAAACAGTTTTGGACAGCAGCAGTTGTATAACTTTGAAAAATCACCAAAAATTTTGGAAATCGAATTAGAGGTTGAATAAGATATGAAATTAAATATTATTGAGCCTAGTTTCACATAGAAGAAATAGTGTAAGCAAAATAATTTCATATTACGAGATGTTTGAATTTTTGTGGTACAGGGTCAGGATGATTTCAGAATCCCCTGTTTTGACTTGGGAAAATCATTAAAAATAGTATAAAAATAATTACGAGTTATAATTTATATTTTTGAAATTATTAATGAATCTATTTTCAAGAAAATTAAATGGGAACATCATCCGAGTCCCGTAAAACGAGATAATTAATTCTTAGTAAAGAAGGGTCAAAACTATTGGACAGCAGAACAGGGACGACTTTAAAGAATAGACTGTACTTATTGGCTAAACCAAAAATTCTAGAAAATTTATGGTAAGGAGATATGTGAGTCTAGTTTCAGGAAAAATTAGTGGAACTAAATTTGGAGTTCCGTAGCTCAAGACATAAATAATTTAGTGACTATGACTCGCGTAGACAGCTTGATATGCTCAAAAGTGAATAGTGGATCTTTGTGCAATTATGATTGTGTTAACTTGAGAACTTATTATGAAGATTGTTAAAAGTATGTAAATGAATTGCTTATTATATACATACCAACTTACTAAGCTATATAGCTTACTCTATTTATTTTTCCATGTTTATAATGTCCTCAGGCTAGCTCGGGTTGGAGAACGCCGGAGATACCATCACACTATCAAGCTATCACTTCGGGTATTGTTGAGTTCAAGTAGTTGAGTTGTGGCATGTATAGGAGATTTAATTATGTTGTTAAGTGTCATAGCTGAATTTGCTAAATGTGAGCCTATGTTATTTGATAGAGCATTTTGTATAAGGCCATGGATGATGGCTAATATTTGTTATTGTTATATGCATATGATGATGTTTTCATGAATGTGAAAATTTGCATGGTTGAGCATATGGTATGTTAATGTATGATTGAGCAAGTTGCATGATTGGATTGATAAAGAATGTGATAAGTGTTGCATGTGAATGAAGTGAAGTGGCCATGTTGTGTAAATGTCTTAGTTGTGGTAAATTGGTCATGTATTCATGTGTGGATGGGTGTTACTTGATGTTGTGTATGTTGGTGCAAGTAAGGGTGGCAAAAGGCTTGGTAAATAGCCTTTTTTTTATCCACACGGTCTACCCCATGGGCATGTAGTCCGGCCATATGCCCACTGCACCTTAATTGTGAAATTAAATTTACCACACGGCCTAGCACACGGGCGCGTGCCTTGGCCGTGTGACCTTAATGGGTTGATGACGTCAGAAACAGAATGCCAAGGTTTTTGCACACGGGCTGAAACACGGGTGTGTCATGGCCGTGTGGGGGACACGGGCTAGGGACACGGGCGTGTCCCAATATGCTCAGGCCGTGTGAGCTACACGGTCTTTCAGCATGGCCATATTAAGAGGTCACACTGACGTGTCACTTTTCCACACGGGCGTGTGCCCCTGATTTCAATGATATTTTCTAAAGTTTTTTTTAAAGTGCTCGGTTTAGTCCCGAACCATTTTCAAAGTGTGTTTTGGGCCTCGTAGGTCCATATTAGGGACTTTAAGGCAAATTTTGAAAAGTTTTAAAATTGAACGAAATTTTATGACTCGGAAATGTATGTTTGCATGTGTTTAAGATAGGTAATGCCTCGTACCCTATCCCGGCGTCGGATACGGGTAAGGGGTGTTACAAAAAGAGCTATTTTTAGGATCTACACGGCCTGGGCATTTCCACACGGGTAGGCCACACGCCCGTGTGAGCTGCACGGGCTGGCCACATGCCCATGTGCCAACCCGTGTAAATTTCGCAACTTGCTTCTCAGATACACGGAAAAACCCAATTTTTAGGCTTTCTGAGCATTCTAAAGTCTATAAATACCAATTAGAAGAAGACCTAAGGAGGCAATCAGAGAAGATCGAAGAAAACACTCGAAGAACACCATCAGAATCAACTCAGAAGCGGATCTCCCTCAAGATCAAAGATCTCCATTTAATTTCTTTCGAAGTTTTATTGAGTTTCTTTATGTCTTGTGGTTATCCTAACTTTGAGATGTTTCTATTCAAGATTACGAACTAAATTCCCTAGATACCTAGGGAAGATGAAACCTATGATGAATCTTATTATTTGATTTCTGATTTACATGATAAATACTTGATTCTTGTTCTCAATTATGTATGCTTATTTCTTATTTTAATATTTCTGGAATATTAATTCATGTTTAATGTGCTTATTTCAGTGGAGCAAAAGTCCTTGTTTAAGAGTAGCTCTAGCATAATTGAGTGGAGTTGCATGCAACCCTAGAAATAGGACGACATAAATCTACCGGATTAGAGTCAAATCTAATAGGGGAATCCATAGATCGAGTTAATGTGACAATAGGGATTTTAATTAGAAAGAGATTTCAATTAATCAACCTAGAGTCAGTTGTTCTTACTCTCGAAAGAGATATTAACATAATTTAGGGATTTCTACGGATCAAGACACAAGTGAATAAATCGTTTAATTCAGATTCATAATAATAGGTGAAGTCTAGGTGGATTCTTTCCTGGGTATTGTCTATCTCATTGGTTATCTTCGATTATTTTCCTATTTCATTCTCTGTTGCATTCTTAGTTAGATTAGTTTAGTAATTTTTGATTAAAAACAATCACTCCAATTTGTCAGCTAAATAATAGAAAAGGATAATTACTAGTACTTTTAATCCTCGTGGATACGATATTCCCTACTCACCATAACTATACTATTGTTCGATAGGTGCGCTTGCCTGAGTTGTACTTATAGTTAGTTTAGTGACCATCACCCATAGTCATGTGTTTAGCAAAATTATGCTCAAAAAATAATAAATTTGTGAACATACAACTTGAGTACATATATCACTCAATTATTTTCAAATATTAATATGCTAACAAAAATATGTACTAAATGTCTTCCCTTAATAGGTGTGTACTTAAAACTTTCCAATCGAATTTTATTTTCCTTGATTGAACTAAGTAGCAATCCTAAAGTTTAATTATGTCTTCATATGTTGTGTTCAATAATTCCTCTCCACTAATGTAGTCGGCACAGAAATCTAAATCAATAGGTCTTTAATATGGTTGTAACGTGGCTTAGGTTAAGGTAGGAAAAAGATAGATAATTTTTAGGCTAAACCTTAGACTCAGCTTGCCTTAGACCTTCCAATACAATTATTCCCAAGAACACCAACTCTTTTGAGTTTGAGTACACATGCTCTCTGTACATTTTTCTTCAACAATTGGATTTTTTTAGCAATCATAGATGCTTTCTTGAGCATACAACTCAGTATTTTTTTCCTTGAGCATTCCAATACTTCTCTCTAACTCCCCCAGACTTAATCACAAAAAATATTTTAGATGAATTGATTCTAAGATTTGGGACAAGTAGAGATAAATTTTAAGGAAGGGATGACTTATTAATGTATGGTTCAGAAAAAAATTAGGCCATATAGCTCAATATAGGGTTTCAAGGGATAATTATTTACTAAGGTTGGCTTGACAGGCTCAAACGGTCCAACAAAAAGTTTGCCTAAATCATTTTCAAACTATTATGCCTCTTAGGATTTCGCCTCAAGGAAATTACTAAGTCAATTTTAAAGGCTTAAACTTTCATGCATGCTTAGTTTTTCTAAGGAATTAAAATTTCTCGTGTTTTGACTTATACACATTTACTAAGTTCAGTATTTTTGTCATAATTAAGCTAACATAAAAATAATTGAAACAATAGAATTTTATACATACTAAAGCTAACAAAATTAAGCAAAAATTAAAATTTTGAGCAATATTTTCTATAACATAACTTGATGGAAAGAAAATAATTTTCGTTAAAAAAATCTAAGAAAAATTTCTAGTCCCCCCACTAAAGAGAATCAATGTCCTCGTTGTTTAAAACATAAAATTGAAGGGACAAAATTAAAGAAGTAAATGGAAACTGTGCAACAGGTAGGATCGCAAGAAAGGGAGATGAGTCAAATTTGACTTCTTAAATGCCAAGCCTTTCCTTGACAGATCCGATCCTAGACATGCATGTATCCATTACCACACTTCTCATTTTTCGTGGAAAAAATAATGTGCAAGCTAGCTCAATTTTATCCATAATTGCAACTTAATATTTAACTAAAAATGTAAAATAGCAGTAAAGAAAAAAAAAGAAAAAAATGACAACTAAAAAAATAAAATAACAATAGAGAAAAGTTAAGAGAACTCCCTCAATTTTATTTGGAATTGTCATTGACTGAAACTGTGTCGAAGGACCATCTATCGTACTAACTGATCGCTGTGAAGTCAGAGTTTTAAAATTTATAAAGATAATGATCGAACCTGGAAACTAACTATGACAACGATTGAGGCAAGCGCACCTATCGAACAGTAGAATAGTTTAGGCAAGACCGGATTGTCGAACCCAAAGGAACTAAAAGTACTAATACTAACTTTCTTTTTATTATTTAGCCTAAGAATTAAGCGAATGGTTGTTTAATCTAAATTAGTTAACTACTAAACTTAAAGACTCCAAGACAAAGAAGAATGAATTTGAGAGAATACTTGAGGAAAAACCAATTAATTAAGACGACACCCAAGGAAGAATCCACCTAGACTTCACTTGTTATCTAACTCTGAACCAGACGATTTATTCACTTGACTTGATCCGTAGGATTCCCTAATTTATATTAAACCCTCTCTCGAGGCGAATAACGTCTAACCCTAGGTTGATTAATTGAAATCTCTTTCTAATTAAAACCCCTAGAATTGCATTAACTCGATCTATGGACTCCCATATTAGGTTTCACCCTAATCCGGCAACGCCTCGTCACCCTAATCTCTAGCGCGCGATCAACTCCGCTTAATTATGCTAGATCTACTCTTAGGTAGGGACTTTTGCTCCTCCACCTAAGCACATCAAACTTGAATTAATATCATGAAATATCAACACAAGAATTAAGAACACATAATTAAGAACAAATCAAATATTTATCATATAGTTCAAGAACTTGATAACAAGATTCATCTAAGTTTCATCCCCTCGTGTATCTCGAGGGTTTAGTTCATAACAATAAAAGAAAACATCTCAGAAGAAAAGATAAAACAAAACATAAGAAATCCCTAAAACCCCCTGAAGGAATTGAAGAGGAGATCCTCCGTCTTGAGTAGAATTCCGGCTTCTTGAGATGGATCAACTGGCTATCCCTGAGCGAATCCCCACAAATCTGCCCTCTCTGGCCTAGCAAGACGCCCCTAAACGGTAGCTTTAGGCTCCCGTCGACTCTCACCTTTTAGGTCATACTTAGGGTGTATTTATAGGCTTTTGGAATGTGTTTCTTTGCCCCTAAGTATCCAAATCCGATTGAAATTACTCTTTTCCGCGGCAGGGACACGGCCATGGCACACACCCGTGTGAATCATCTTTAGGCCGTGTTTGGACTTCATTAATGAGGCACGGCCGTGTATTTCATGGCTTAGACCGTGTTTAAGATTATTGAGGAGGCACGGCCGTGTGGTCTTGGGCCCAGGCCGTGTTGATTTCGTGCTTTGGCCCATTTGGCTCATTTTAAGCCCGTTTCTTGTTCTTTTCATCCTCCGGTGCTTTCTTGAGTATAAAACATGAAAAGAAAGGATTAAGAGCACCTTTTTACATAAATCAAAGGATAAATCATCCAAAAGTATGCTAAATGTGGGATTAAAATATGTTACTTCTCCAATTTATCACATACCCCCACACTTAAGCTTTTGCTTGTCCTCAAGCAAAATTCTCAACTTACAATTAAAACAAACTTTCCATGATTCAATATTCCTATCAATAATGTCTCATCATAATTCATAGATAATTTATACATGGATAATTTAACTCAAAGAGTCCTAAAGATTCAAACAATCTAAGTCATACATTTGTGGCACAAAACATAGGTGTTTCCCTTCACCTAAATAATTACCTCTGGTTCAAAACCTACAAGGATTGACATTCTCACGAAAGATTCACTCAAATCACTCGAAGTGTTTAAGGTTCAGAATTAAGCACTCGAATGTCGAACATGAAAAGTTAATCTCATAGGCTTGCATGAAAATCAAATCTCCACCACTGTAATATAAGATGATGCACAAATCAAAAGGTCTTTAACAGGGTTGTAACGGGGCTTGGGTTAAAGGTGTGGTTAAAGGCTGAATTAGAGGGTTAGAATCGAGATTGAATTGACAAATTACCTAACCAGAAATAACGAACTAAGTAAAAGTGATTACATCAATTTGAAAAAATACTAATATTACGAGCTTCTTCTTCAATATTTGGAATTCAAACGTATAAGCTCTTTAATCACAAAACTAAAAATGAATAAACTCTTTTTTATTTTGATTGATTTTTTTACGAACAAATCATAAATACATAACAAAGGATAAATTACTGAAATAAAAAACATAGTTAGGCTATTAAACAAATCAAATCTCGATATAAGGGTAGTCAAAAGGAATGGTGATAACAAAAACAAAGGGTTTTGGGTTAATATTAGTGGGTGAGTCAATAAAAAGGGTTGTTAGGTTTAAACGGGGTTCACTAGGGGTTAATTATGAAGGTAGGTTTTTAGTGGAGTAAGTGGGTTAAATCCTAGGTGCCTTTATCATTTCTGTGTATCAAATCAAAGGTCTGGTCTCGACATGTATAATCGATGCAAGTTCTCGAATAACAAATCAATGTTGACACACTCATAATCAATAAAGTGAGCAAGAAAAAGATTTTATGCTCTTGTAAGGCTCAAAATCTCACAAAAAATTATGGGTATTTTGATGTCAACCTCGTAAATTTCAAACTTCAAAGTAACATTCAAATTCAGGTAGACAACCTAAAAAAATTTTAATTTCTGAAAGATAGACTTATCATGCTTGATTCTCTAGTATTCTTAGAATTTAATTATCAATGCACAATTATCAATGACTTAATTTAAAACACATCAATAAAAATCATAAATCATGAAAATTTCATCCTAATTAGTAATATGAGAAAATTATTTAAAAACAAGACTAAATTCAGGGATTTGAGAATAATGCAAAAAGTTTGGCACCTAATTTCAGGAATTTGAGAATAATGAAAAAAATTAGGCACCTTTTTAGGTTGTTCACCCCCCCACACTTAAGATGTACATTGCCCTCAATGTACAAAGTTATATATATATAGACAATTAAGTAGAAATTCAAAAGATTATGGAGAGAAGTGAAACTTCCTGAATTATGGATGAAATCCTTGAATTTGGAGGTGAAAGATAAGTTGGAGGGGCGTTCTTGATGACGATCCTGCGCTAGATGAAGAAATTGGGTAGCTCGTGGAGGATTAGCCAAGATATAATAATAATTAAAACTATACTAATTAAATAATTAAAGAATAGCAAGCTAAAGTGAAGAAAAATAAAGATGAAACTAAAATTAAAAGAAAAGATAAATGGACCGTAGGGTCCTTATTGTTGGATGGTTCGCGAGGTGGGTGTGACCTCTAAGGCTGCGGAGGTGCTGGCGGTGGCGGAAGTGGCGTGATTCCCTAGCAGCCTTCAGAACCTAAAATTAAGAAACTAAGATAAAATAAACTAAATTAAGCATAAGAGTGTTAAAGAGAAGGAAAATAAAGCAAAAGAGAAAAATGAAATTAAAACTAAATGGCCTCAAATGTCCTTAGCTTGTCGAATGATTGAAGCGGCCGATATGAACTTATGTAGGTCGGTCTCCCTGAGGGAGACTGTGCTGGGATCCTTCCATTTCTTCGACATGGCCAAAAGATTGAGAAGAATGCTATAAAAACAAAGAATGCTAAGAATGTATGGTGTATAAGGGTGCAAGGGAGGAAGAAGGGTGAAAACTAGGTGAGAAAAGGGAGGGGTGGGTGGTTTAAATAGAATTCTCAAATCAGGTACAACCCCACGCCCGTGTATCATGGGCGTGTCGATTCACACGGCCGCATCGCACGGCCGTGGTGGGCTCCGTTTGTTTCTCCCATGCCCATGCTCAGGTCGCCACGCCCGTTGGTGCTAAGTCAGTGTCATCCACGACCGCGTCCCACGGCCGTGGCATTTTGTCGGTGCCCGTGGGTTGGTGGTTGGAGTCCGTGACTCAAAGATTTGATTCTTTCTGACTTGTACCCTCTCTGCCGTGTTAGTACGGCGATTCTGTACTTCCACACGGCCATGGCCACGGCCGTGTGTAAGGCCGTGTGGCCTGGAAATCTGCACTTTTGGTTAGTTTAAAGTTAGATACTATAAAGAAAAGATAAAATAGACAAAATGTAAAAGTTAATGGGGTTAGTATTCGGGTTGCCTCCCGAGAAGCGCTCGTTTATAGTCTTAAGCTAGACTCTCCTCTCATTTGTATGTTCATGGTGGTTTGAGGAGTTGAAAGTCCTTCCTCATGCTATCGGTTTCATTATCATGATAGAATTTAAGTCGAGATGCGTTTATATTGAAAGTGCCAAAGATAGGATTACTTACCTCGACTGTTCCGTATGGAAAAACACTGATTACCCTAAACGGTATTTCTTTGTTTGTGTTAGGGTCAGGGGGAGATATTCGAGGGTCTGTTTTTCTATCAATACCTGATCTCCGATTTTGAACTTGTTTGCTTCTTGGAGTGGCTCGTTACATTTCGTGTATTCCTAATTTCTCCTTGAAATGCGTCTTCCACTCGTCTAGATCATCGAATTGAATCCCTCGTTCCTCATGAGTTATTTCTTTGTTAACACTGGGTCTAGGATCGGGTTCAGTTGTATTCTTTTACGGTGTTTCCTGAAAAGAAGGGTTAACCGAATGGTTATCAATAGAGTTTGTTTTCTCACCTTGATTACTCGATGTTCTAGCCGAATCAAGAGCTTTGAGAGTGACTGTCTCGTTACCTACACGAAGTATGAGTTCTCCTGCATCAATATCAATTTTAGTCCTGCCAGTTGCTAAAAATGGTCTTCCTAAGATTAAGGGGATCAAATGATCCTCATCCATGTCTAAAACGACAAAGTCTACTGGGAATACGAATTTTTCAGCTTTTACGAGTACATCTTTGATTATACCCCTAGGAATTCTAACAGTTTTATCAGCTAGTTGAATGCTCATCCTAGTTTGTTTAGGTTTCCCTAGACCTAGTTGTTTAAAAAATTTATAAGTCATGACATTTATGCTTGCCCCTAGATCAGCTAATGCATAGATAAACTACCAATTAAACATGGAATTGTAAAACTCCCTGGATCTTTTAATTTCCGTGGTAGTTTATTTTGCAAGATTGCCGAGCACATTGCGTTTAGTTCCACGTGTGATGCCTCGTCTATCCTTCGCTTGTTCATCAAAAGTTCTTTTAAAAATTTTCTAGAATCTGGCATCTGTGAAAGAGCTTCAAGTAACGGTAAGTTAATATGTAATTTCTTTAAAAGTTTAAGAAACTTACCGAACTGTTCCTCTGTGTCGTCTCTCCTTAATGCTTTGGATATGGTATGCGAGGTTGGTATTCTTTGACTACCGGTTTTGGCTTATTATTACTTACCTCAACCTTACCTTCTTTGACCACATTCTCTTGCTTTGAATTGGGATCGTCTAACCCTTCACTTTCTTGAGCTGTTATGGCTTGGATTTGCTCCTTTGGGTTAATCTCAGTGTTGCTTGGTAGACGCCCTTGCGGTCGTTCGGAAATTATCTTTGTGAGTTGTCCAACTGTGTTAGTAAGTTGTCCAACTGTCTTAGTGAGTTCCCCAACTTGGCTCTCGATCCCTTTAATTGATGCCTGTTGATTCTTAAGGGTGGTCTCAGTGTCTTGGAGACGGGTATCTGTGGCTGCCATGAATTTTGTCAGCATCTCCTCGAGGTTCGACTCCTCTTCCTGTTGGTAAGGTGGTTGTTGAAAATTTGGAGGAAGTTCCAGTCCTTGGCTACTTTGATCATCTCACGAGAAATTAGGATGGTACCTCCAACCTGCATTATAAGTCACTATAAAAATTATTTTGAGGTCTAGAATAGTTACCCATATAGTGGACTTGTTCGTTCTCTATGCCATATCCGTAGGGTGGGTACTCAAGATTCGCCACGCCTCCGCTTGTTTCATCTTTGCATAATGGATGTATCTACGAAGAACACAAATCATCAAACTTTTTATTTAACATCTCTAACTGGTTTGATAGCACGGTTATTGGGTCGAGGTTGTAGATATCGACTGCTTTTGTTGGCTTTGTCCTTATAACTTGCCACTGATAGTTATTCAATGCCATCTCCTCTATCTGCCAAAATCAAATAAAAGAAAATTTAACAAAGTAAAAACAAAATAATAATAATGGCTAAAGTAATAAAAATAGAGCTTTCTTAATATTTTAGTTCCCCGGCAATGGCGCCAAAAACTTGATCGCTGTGAAGTCAGAGTTTTAAAATTTATAAAGATAATGATTGAACCTAGAAACTAACTATGACAACGATTGAGGCAAGCGCACCTATCGAACAGTAGTATAGTTTACGCAAGACCGGATTGTCGAACCCAAAGGAACTAAAAGTACTAATACTAACTTTCTTTTTATTATTTAGCCTAAGAATTAAACGAATGGTTGTTTAATCTAAATTAATTAACTACTAAACTTAAAGACTCAAAGACAAAGAAGAATGAATTTGGGAGAATACTTGAGGAAAAACCAATTAATTAAGACGACTCCCAAGGAAGAATTCACCTAGACTTCACTTGTTATCTAACTCTGAACCAGACGATTTATTCACTTGACTTGATCCGTAGGATTCCCTAATTTATATTAAACCCTCTCTCGAGGCGAATAACGTCTAACCCTAGGTTGATTAATTGAAACCTCTTTCTAATTAAAACCCCTAGAATTGCATTAACTCGATCTATGGACTCCCATATTAGGTTTCACCCTAATCCGGCAACGCCTCGTCACCCTATCTCTAGGCGCGCGATCAACTTTGCTTAATTATGCTAGATCTACTCTTAGGCAGGGACTTTTGCTCCTCCACCTAAGCACATCAAACTTGAATTAATATCCGCAAAATATCAACACAAGAATTAAGAACACATAATTAAGAACAAATCAAATATTTATCATATAGTTCAGTAAACAATAACAAGATTCATCTAAGTTTCATCCCCCTCAGGTATCTGAGGGTTTAGTTCATAACAATAAAAGAAAACATCTCAGAAGAAAAGATAAAACAAAATATAAGAAATCCCTAAAACCCCCTGAAGGAATTGAAGAGGAGATCCTCTGGCTTGAGTAGAATTCCGGCTTCTTGAGATGGATCAACTAGCTATCTCTGAGCGAATCCCCACAAATCTTCCCTCTCTGGCCTAGCAAGGCGCCCTAAAGCGGTAGCTTTAGGCTCCGTCGACTCCCCCTTTTAGGTCATACTTAGGGTGTATTTATAGGCTTTTGGAATGTGTTTCTTTGCCCCTAAGTATCCAAATCCGATTTAAATTGCTCTTTTCCGCGGTAGGGACACGGCCATAGCACACGCCCGTGTGAATCGTCTTTAGGCCGTGTTTGGACTTCATTAATGAGGCACGGCCGTGTATTTCATGGCTTAGACCGTGTTCGAGATTATTGAGGAGGTACGGCCGTGTGGTCTTGGGCCCAGGCCGTGTTGAATTCGTGCTTTGGCCCATTTGGCTCATTTTAAGCCCGTTTCTTGTTCTTTTCATCCTCCGGTGCTTCCCTGAGTATAAAACATGAAAAGAAAGGATTAAGAGCACCTTTTTACATAAATCAAAGGATAAATCATCCAAAAGTATGCTAAATGTGGGATTAAAATATGTTACTTCTACGGTTTATCACTAACCATACTCATCTAGGAAGTAATTATACTCTTGCCCAACAAATCTGTCCAACATCTGATTAGGGAAAGAAAATTTGAAATGGTCTTTCTTGGTGGCCTCGTTTAACTTCCTGTAATTCATGCAAATCCTCCAACCTGTGACTCGAATATATGAAATAATCCATCTGATACCCTTATTGTGCCTTTCAAAAACCACAAGTGACTCTTATTATTGATTCTTGGTGAACTCAACTGAAATAATGATAGGTAAATTTGAAGATAGCCCAAATAATCATATTCCAAATGAGGAGGCAAAATCTTCAGTTCCAATTCAATTAGCTCTTCAATCAACGCTTTTGGTTGTGTGTACTCACGAGATGATAACTTTAATGATTTGAGTGGAACTTCTTGAATGAATCCCTTCGAATTAGCTTTTAACAAAGCAAAACATTCCTCATCTTCATCATCACTTGGCGAATCCATTAGTAGAATATGTTCTAACGGATCATTTAGAGAATTGAGTTCCAATTTTGTATAAGCCAACGATTCTATCTCAGAATTAGCAAAGCAATCTTCAACTACATCGGGGGATTTAGTAGCATTGAAGTCATTAAAAGTCGCCCTGTCATCCAAAATTTTCTTAAATTGAATATCCTACTACTACTTCAGGAATCGTTGAGGATATAGGCAATGTAGAATTTCAAATCTATCTGGACCACTCTGTTACAGTACAGTTGCAACCTTGGTCTCCGGTGTGGAACTCTCAAGACTACATTGTTGCAGAAATGTTTCGGTATAGGTCGTGGGTGTAACACCCCAAACCTGGCCCAAACGCCATGACCGGATCTGGTATGTTACGGCTTAAAGTTTAAAAACTTCGCTTTGAAAGGATTTGAAATCTCGGTTGATTTGTAGAAGTATTCGTTAAATAAGTGTTATTTGAAGAAAACCTTTGTAATATTTTTATTTCTTCTATACAAATTACTTGTTTGAAAATCCCATTTTTATTTCTTTTTATAAATAAAGCTTCAAACATACATTTATAAATGTAAACGTCATCAAATATAAATCAAAACACTAAGCTAGGGAGGCCTTATTACAAAAGAATAGTCCCAAATTCAAACTTAAAGAAAAACCAGAAATAGTTTAAGAAATTAAATGGCGTGGTGGCCCCTCGAGTCCGCCTCGGCTCCTATGTCCACGATCTACTGCTCATCTGAAAGAGTAGAGAAAAATGAAAGGGTGAGCCACCAAGACTCAGCGTATAAATCCTGAAACACACAACGACCTGAGGCCCACAAACACATTATTGGCCTTGGCCCATACGTTATGGCAACATTCATACAGACATATTAAATGATGAATGGTAAATGGCCCAACCCATCCTAAAAGTCCATCCTCTACACACCAACCCGTACCAGCCAACACACCTCGGGGATTTCTACAATCAACCCGCCAACCGCTACACACCATATCGACGACCGTGCATCGCTATTCCTATTAATCAAGAATCATTTAAGTGTGGCTTTGCCACCGATCACTATGTGACCTAACATTTGAATTCGTGGTTTAACCACCGATCACCAAGTGACCTATCATGCTCTTCCCCTTCACTATCATAATCCCACCCCATGCATACACACATGAAAAATTGAAAACATCATACCATCTTTAAGGGAATAGGCTTTTATATGTATCGATACCCATAGAGAGATTTCTATGATTACGTACCTGGCATCCTTTGCCTAACCCTTTTTGGGTTTTATTCGACTGTCTACACAGCCTCTTTCCGACTTTTTAGCCCACAACATACATATTACAGATAACTAGTGTGTTAGAGATCTACACATCTGTTTACCAATAAAACGATACTTCCTATGTCGACGCTGTCCGAAGCTGACACAACTGCTATATGCCTAAGGTGTTGTTCAGAAGCCGGTCCACAACCCGGTGGCCAATCCCGAACTGCTAGCACTGCTCGTTTCTTAAACTTAGGGATTGGTTTGACAGATCCAATCCCCTCCTTCGCCTGATCGATAATTGATTCCATTAAAAGACCTTATCAGTTGCTACCATCACAACATATGGTTGTTAATCCTTATCATAAAGCTAAAATTATAACTACGATGAATGAACCTAACAGAAATCTAAAGAGAACCCCTTACCTTGAGATCCCGGAAGAAGATTGAGACTTAGAGACTAGTAGTTTCTGGCTTTTAGATCTAAACGATCTACTTCAATTCCCGATGTTGCCCAACAAGAAAACATCAAACCATTAATCAAACGTCAACCTTACCTATCTCAATAGCCTTTCGGCTTTAACTTCCAAAAACCGAAAGAGAATAGTGAAGAGAAAATATCGGCACTTACCCTATCACAGGAGATTCGGCTACTCCTAGAAGATTTCGGCTTTTGAGAAGATCGAAAAGAGAAGATGATAGGAAGAGATCTATGTAGATTCGGCTTTTAGTGAAGAGATCGGCAAAATAGAAAAAATCAAAGAACAATGAATATTTGGCGTATAGAAAAAGAATGGAGAAGAGAATTAAAATCAAGAGTTTTGGCTTTTTGCATAAAAGTGAAGATGAGAGAATGGGATTTAGGGATTTCGGCTTTGGCAGAGAATGAGAGAAAAGCTTTAAAATAATGGGGTTCAAATGCCGGAGTTGAAGAGATACCCTCTATTTATAGAGAATTTCGGCACTTACCTATCAAAAATCGAAAGTGCCCTTCCTGCTAACTAAAAACTAACCAAATAGTAGGGGAAATTTCGGCACCCCTCCAAGAGATGGAAATTCGGCCAACACTGCACTCAGCAGATAATTCCTATCTTTTCTCCTCTATCTTGATCCATTCACACCTTCGGAAGAAGCCTAGATAACACCACCTCTTCCTTCCTTTATCAGCTCATTATCCCCATTATCCATGTCATTTAATCCACCTATTTTCTAGCCCCATTTCCGTCCTAACTAGCCCCCATTTAATTGCCGAAAATGGCCCAAATACATGGGCTTCATGCGGCCAACACTTGGGCTCTCTCTCCATCTACTAGTGACGCCACCCTCTAGCTCCTTTGCAACGCCACCTAACATTGGGCCACAAGCCCACTTTGGTATTTTAAACACATATACCACCTTTTAAACCCTATAGTGCCCAAACAGAGAATTTAACCAAGGCCTCAGCCCAAACCTGAGCCCAACTTGGACTCCTAACACTCAAATTTACACATTAAACGCATAGGCCCATTAATTCTGGATGTTACAGTTCTACCCCCTTAAAGAAATTTCGGCCTCGAAATTACTCGATCGAGAATAGATGAGGGTGTTCTTTGTCGCGTCGACGCCTCCTCCGGTTCCCAAGTAGCTTCCTCAGAACTATGGTTTCGCCATAGAACCTTAACCAACGGAACCGTCTTCTTTCGCAGTACTTTGACATCACGATCCAGAATTTCCACTGGTTCCTCTTCAAAGGATAGGTCAGGCCTTACCTCAATCTCTTCCACATGCACTACATGGGATGGATCCGAACGATAGCGTCTTAACATAGAGACGTGGAACACGTTGTGAATCTGGCTTAGCTCAGAAGGTAACTCTAGCTGATAAGCTATTGGTCCCACTCGTTTCAACACTCGATATGGTCCGATAAATCTGGGACTTAATTTTCCCTTTCGACCAAACCTTAACACTTTCTTCCATGGCGACACCTTCAAGAAAACCTTGTCACCCACTGCAAATTCTATGTCCTTACGCCTCAGGTCAGTGTAGGACTTCTGTCGGTCTGATGCTTCCTTTAATCGAGCCCGAATTAACTCTACCTTCTCCTCTATCTCGGTAACCAACTCCGGACCCAAAATCCGATGTTCCCTTAATTCCGTCCAACAGGTAGGTGTACGACACCTCCGCCCGTACAATGCTTTGTAGGGCGCCATCTGAATACTTGACTGGTAGCTATTGTTGTACGCAAACTCCGCTAACGGTATAAATTCTTCCCAACTACCCTTGAAATCAATGACACATCCTCTCAACATGTCCTCCAAGATCTGGATTACCCGCGCAGACTGTCCATCAGTCTGAGGATGAAACGCTGTACAGAAATCCAACTTCGTACCCAACGCTTGATGCAACGCCTTCCAAAATCGTGAGGTGAACCTAGGGTCCCTGTCCGATATGATTGATACTGGTACCCCATGCAACCTCACTACCTTCGCTATGTATAGCTTAGCCAATTTCTGCAGAGAGTAATCGACCCGCACTGGTATGAAATGAGCAGACTTCGTCAAGCGGTCAACAATCACCCAAACCGAATCTTTCTTAGTAGGCGTGAGAGGTAGCCCACTAACAAAGTCCATTGTGATCCTTTCCCACTTCCATTGTGGAATCTTCACCGGTCGCAACGACTCGACGGAATGGCGATGTTCCGCTTTTACGTTGTGGATGTGTCGGACACTTCTCCACAAATTCGGTCACCTCTCGTTTTAGACCGGCCACCAAAATTGATCTCGCAAATCTCGATACATCTTACTCCCTCCAGGGTGCATAGCATAAGGACTACCATGCGCTTCCTGCAAGATTCTATGCCTCAACTCAGGGTCTTTCGGCATGCACACTTTTCCTTGAAAGCATAATAACCCTTCCTCATTCACACTAAATTCTGTCGATCCATCACTTGATCCTACCAGAAACTTCTCCTTTAGCAACTCATCAGTCTGCTACTTCTCCTTAACCTGACTGACCCATGAGGGTTTCACTTGGAGTTCGGCTACTAACCTCCCATCATCGTATAAACTGAGGTGAGCAAACATCGCTCTCAAGTCAGAGATTACCTTACGACTTAGAGCATCCGCCACCACGTTGGCTTTACCTGGATGGTACTCGATCGAGCAGTCATAATCCTTTAACAACTTGATCCACCTCTTTTGCCTCAGATTCAACTCATTCTAGGTCAACAGGTATTTTAAGCTCTTATGATCGGTATAAATGACGGATTTCTCCCCGTAAAGATAATGCCTCCAAATCTTCAAGGCAAAAACCACCGCCGCCAATTCCAAGTCATGTGTGGGATAGTTTGCTTCGTGCGGTCTTAATTACCGAGATGCGTACGCAACAACTTTTCCACCCTGCATCAACACGCATCCTAGTCCCGTGTGTGAAGCATCACAGTAAATCACGAATTCCTTTCCAGCCTCCGGCTGAATCAACACCGGAGCCTCCGTTAAAATCCTTTTTAACTTCTCGAAACTCTCTTGCTGCTTACTAGACCAAATAAACGGAACCCCTTTCCGTAACAAATTAGTCAATGGTGCCGCAATTAAAGAAAATCCCTAAACAAACCTTCGGTAGTACCTAGCCAGACCAAGAAAACTCCGGATTTCCGCCACAGACTTAGGCGGCTTCCAATCCAACATCGCTTCAATTTTTCGAGGGTCCACTCTAATCCCCTCTGCCGACACAACATGACCTAGAAATGTAACTTCACTTAGCCAAAATTCGCACTTACCGAATTTGGCATACAACTGCTCTCCCTCAAAATCTGCAAAACCTCTCGCAGATGTGAATCATGCTCTTCTTCCGATCTTGAATAAACCAGGATGTCATCTATAAATACTACGATAAACCGATCCAAGTAGGGTTGGAACACTCGGTTCATCATGTCCATGAACGCTGCTGGCGCGTTGGTCAACCCAAATGGCATCACCATAAACTCATAGTGACCGTAGCGAGTCCTAAAAGCCGTCTTATGGATATCTGCCTCCTTGACCTTAAGCTGATGGTACCCCAACCTCAGATCTATCTTCGAAAAGACTGAGGCCCCCTTCAACTGATCGAACAAGTCATCGATCCTCGGCAACGGGTATTTGTTTTTGATGGTTAACTTATTTAACTGGCGATAGTTAATGCACATACGCATTGTTCCATCCTTCTTCTTAACGAATAACACCGGTGCTCCCCAGGGTGACACACTTGGTCGAATAAACCCTCTATCCAGCAACTCCTGAATCTGCACTTTCAATTCCACCAACTCCTTTGGCGCCATCCTATATGGAGTAATAGATACTGGCACTGTTCCCGGAAGAAGATCGATACCAAACTCCACTTCACAATCTGGGGTAATCCCGGAAGCTCTTCTGGAAAAACATCAGGAAATTCCTTCACCGTCCTGACATCCCCGACAGTTAGTTCTTTGGCTTCCAGAGCCCGAACAAACATTAGAATTGCCTCGCATCCTTTTCTCACCATCCTTTCTGTCCTTAAGGCAGACACCACATTTGACAAACAGTTCCCCCTTTCACCTATCACCAACACTTCGCCACCCTCAGGGGTTCTTAACACCATACTCTTGGCTGCACAATCTACCTTAGCTTGATACTTCCCCAGCCAATCCATGCCTAAAATTACATCAAACTCCCTGAACGGTAATTCCATTAGATCCGTCCAGAAAACTATCCTCTGAACTTTTAAAGGTA
The DNA here is from genome assembly GCA_025698515.1 of Gossypium sturtianum. NCBI lineage: Eukaryota > Viridiplantae > Streptophyta > Magnoliopsida > Malvales > Malvaceae > Gossypium > Gossypium sturtianum. Next base: position 110,913,021 of record CM046944.1, read on the forward strand.
CCTCTTGATAAAGCTTGTTTACCACCACAGAATGTCCTAATGGGCTAACTACAGTCATCTCCCTAAAGGAAATCTCAGAATCTACGCTTAAAGTTTCAGACACCCTACTGGCAACATATGAATGCGTTGACCCAATGTCAATCAATGCAGTGTAAGGCAAGCCAAAAATTAAAAACGTACCGGTTATGACATCCGGTGTGTCAGCCTCCTCTCGACGTCTGATAGCATAGACCAACCCCGGCTGTCTCGCCTCAGTGTTTCCTGCCCCTTGGCCTGGTGCTCCACGGTCTCGACCGGTGCCATTACCACCTCTGGCTGGACCACGACCTCTCTGTGGCTGCTGACCTCCTCTTCCCAGCTGAGCATTTCCTTGTCCTGTGGGCCCTTCATTGCCCCATTGCTGCGGACAGTTCCTAACTTGATGGTCTATAGATCCACACCTAAAACACTTCCCACTGCCCGCCCAACACTCACCTACATGGAATTTACCACACGAGCACACTTCTGTGTCTGACTAGCAGCAGCAGGTCTCTCCTCCCGTCTCGGCCCGTCTGACCTAGGTCTTTTCTGGGTATGCCCAGCTGGCCCTGATGATCCAAAATTCCTCTTACTTCCACCCCTATCTCTATCCCGATTCAGTTTCTCTGTCCGCTTCACCTCCTCAGCTATCTTAGCTTTTTCCACAAGCACAGCAAATTCCCTCTCCCGCTGTGGTGCTATCAATACACGCAAATCATCCCTCAGACCATCTTCAAATCAAACACAACGTTCATGGTCTGTGGCCACCATTCTACGAGCATAACGGCTAAGGCGTAAGAATTTCGCTTCGTACGCAGCCACCGACCTACTTCATTGCACCAAATTCAGAAATGGTCTACGCTGCACATCCACATAGCTCTTCCTGATGTACTTACTTTGAAATGCTGTTTTGAAGAAATCCTAGGTGATACGGTCAGCCATCGCACCATCCTTAACCGTAAGCCACCATTGATACGCTACGTCCCGCAGGAGAGATACAACCCCTTTCAGCTTTTCCTCCTTCGTGAATTCCAGGTCATCCATTATACGCTCAACTGCCTCCAACGAAGATTTCGGTGTACTCGGGGCTATTCCAGAAATTCCCCTAAACACTTCTACCCCATTAGCTCTAAGTCGCTCCGACACAGATTTTCGGGCTCCTATGCCCATGCCTACCCCAACAACCCTCTCTAAAACCCTTAACATTGCCTGAGATACCGCGTCATCTCCGACAGTCTGGTCCTGAAATTCCTCCTCCGCAGCTGGTGGTACTGGCATCTCGTTTCCAGATCCATGGCAAGATCCCACTGGTTTTGACACCGTCATCCTACCCCTACCACGGCCACGCGGCAGACGTCCACGACCCCTTGTACTCATTCTACCAGTTCACTTTTATCTGATTAGAAATTTTATGCATTATTAATTGCTTTCACTGATTAACCACGAACAATCTTATGAAAAGTAGTGTTAAGAGTAGTTCTTTCGAATTCGAAATTATATCTACAGGTTTCAGTCTCAAGTTCGTCTCCTAGTTCCAAAAACCACATACATTCAACCATCATACATCAGCATGCAAATAGCATCCATGAATTCACGTTCATCAAGTAAGAGTATTTTTCGTTGTTTCACTACCCAGGGGTATTTCTGTAATTTTGTCCTATAGGGTTTTTTTTTCGTAATTCCTCAAAATAGGGTATCTTGGTGATTTTTCAAAATAGAGGTAATTTTTTTTACACAGGGGTATTTTGGAAAATTACGAACCAGGTGCTTTTGGAAATCTAGGGGTTTTTGGGTGAATTTGCAAATCATGGGTATTTTGGTAATTTTGCCAATCGGGGGTGTTTCGGAAATTTCACAAATTTTGGTAGTTTTACAAATCAGGGGTATTCGGGGAAACTTTTACAAATCAAAGGTATCTCAGAAATTTTATAAAACTTGGAGGTATTTTGGTGATTCCGCGAAATAGGGTGGCTGGTCCCTTTCGGGTTTTAATTATAGATTTTGGCCCGTCAACAAATCATCGTGGCTAAGGTGAACAGTCACTACGCACCAGGTAGGATTCCAGCGAAGAGGAGGTGAGTCACTAGGACCGCTTAAGTACTGTGCTCTCCACGAATCCAATCACGGACATGCGTATGCTGTTGCCACACCCTAACCAATGATTTGTTCACAGGTTTGTTTGGATAGATTAAGTCTTATGAATTTATAGAGTTGTTTAAACTAAGCCTAAGGTCCATCAATGCCTAACATACTAGTCTACATCCATCAAGCCCATCAAGCCCAATCATTCATATCAGAAGTTAGAATTCTTACTTGCGTGGATCGGGTGCCGGTAGACTCGAAGGCCATATCTTCATCCAAGACATTTTCTCAAATTCACATCAAATTTTCAAAACACTACTAGACCCATTCACAGCCCGAGTTTTGAACTGGGCTCTGATACCATAATTGTAACACCCCAAACCTGGCCCAAACGCCACGACCGGATCTGGTATGTTACGGCTTAAAGTTTAAAAACTTCGCTTTGAAAGGATTTGAAATCTCGGTTGATTTGTAGAAGTATTCGTTAAAAAAGTGTTATTTGAAGAAAACCTTTGTAATATTTTTATTTCTTCTATACAAATTACTTGTTTGAAAATCCCATTTTTATTTCTTTTTATAAATAAAGCTTCGAGCATACATTTATAAATGTAAACGTCATCAAATATAAATCAAAACACTAAGCTAGGGAGGCCTTATTACAAAAGAATAGTCCCAAATTCAAACTTAAAGAAAAATCAGAAATAGTTTAAGAAATTAAATGGCGTGATGGCCCCTCGAGTCCACCTCGGCTCCCATGTCCATGATCTACTTCTCATCTGAAAGAGTAGAGAAAAATGAAAGGGTGAGTCACCAAGACTCAGTGTATAAATCTCGAAACACACAACGACCTAAGCCCCACAAACACATTATTGGCCTTGGCCCTTACGTTATGGCAACATTCATACAGATATATTAAATGATGAATGGTAAATGGCCCAACCCATCCTAAAAGCCCATCCTCTACACAGCAACCCGTACCAGCCAACACACCTCGGGGATTTCTACAATCAACCTGCCAACCGCTACACACCATATCGACAGCCGTACTGCCTATTCCTATTAATCAGGAATCATTTAAGTGTGGCTTTGCCACCGATCACTATGTGACCTAACATTTGAATTCGTGGTTTAACCACCGATCACCAAGTGACCTATCATGCTCTTCCCCTTCATTATCATAATCCCACCCCATGCATACACACATGAAAAATTGAAAACATCATACCATCTTTAAGGGAACAGGCTTTCATATGTATCGATACCGATAGAGAGATTTCTATGATTACGTACCTGGCATCCTTTGCCTAACCCTTTTCGGGTTTTATTCGACTATCTACACAGCCTCTTTCCAGCTTTTTAGCCCATAACATACATATTACAAATAACTAGTGTGTTAGAGATCTACACACCTTTTTACCGATAAAACGATACTTCCTATGTCGATGCTGTCCGTAGCCGACACAACTGCTATCTGCCTAAGGTGTTTTTCAGAAGTCGGTCCACAACCCGGTGGCCAATCCCGAACTGCTGACACCGCTCGTTTCTTAAACTTAAGGATTGGTTTGACAGATCCAATCCCCTCATTCGCCTGATCGATATTTGATTCCATTAAAAGACCTTATCAGTTGCTACCATCACAACATATGGTTGTTAATCCTTATCATAAAGCTAAGATTATAACTACGATGAACGAACCTAATGGAAATCTAAAGAGAACCCCTTACCTTGAGATCTTTGAAGAAGATTGAGACTCCGAGACTAGTAGTTTTTGGCTTTTAGATCTAAACGATCTACTTCGATTCCCGACGTTGCCCAACAAGAAAACATCAAACCATTAATCAAACATCAACCTTACCTATCTCAATAGCCTTTCGGCTTTAACTTCCAAAAACCGGAAGAGAATAATGAAGAGAAAAAGATCGGCACTTACCCTATCACAGGAGATTCGGCTACTCCTAGAAGATTTCAGCTTTTGAGAATATCAAAAAGAGAAGATGATAGGAAGAGATCTATGTAGATTCGGCTTTTAGTGAAGAGATCGGGAAAAGAGAAAAAACAAAGAACAATGAATATTTAGCTTATAGAAAAAGAATGGAGAAGAGAATTAAAATCAAGAGTTTCAGCATTTTGCATAAAAGTGAAGATGAGAGAATGGGATTTAGGGATTTTGGCTTTGGCAGAGAATGAGAGAAAAGCTTTAAAAGAATGGGGTTCAAATGCAGGAATTGAAGAGATACCCCCTATTTATAGAGAATTTCGGCACTTACCTATCAAAAATCGAAAGTGCCCTTCCTGCTAACTAACAACTAACCCAATAGTAGGGGAAATTTCGGCACCACTCCAAGAGATGGAAATTCAGCCAACACTGTACTCAGCAGATAATTCCTATCTTTTCTCCTCTATCTTGATCCATTCACACCTTCAGAAGAAGCCTAGATAACACCACCTCTTCCTTCCTTTATCAGCTCATTATCCCCATTATCCATGTCATTTAATCCACCTATTTTCTAGCCCCATTGCCGTCCCAACTAGCCCCCCTTTAATTTCTAAAAATGGCCCAAATACATGGGCTCCATGCGGCCAACACTTGGGCTCTCTCTCCATCTACTAGTGACGCCACCCTCTAGCTCCTTTGCAGCGCCACCTAACATTGGGCCACAAGCCCACTTTGGTATTTTAAACAAAGATACCACCTTTTAAACCCTATAGTGCCCAAACAGAGAATTTAACCAAGGCCTCAGCCCAAACCTGAGCCCAACTTGGACTCCTAACACTCAAATTTACATATTAAACGCATAGGCCCATTAATTCTGGATGTTACAGTGGGAACAACCTTCTAAAATGTGGGGATTTTATCTTTGATTGGAATTTTCTCTCTGCTCTGAGTAACAAATGGTTCACTTTCAGCTTCAACATCCTTGGTTTCCAATTTCTTCCCACTCCTCAAGGTTATAGCTTTGCAATTCTCCTTACTTGTATTTCGTGGGTCTTCTGTATCGCTCAACAAAGCACCTTGGGGTCCATTTCGAAGTCCATTAACTAGCTAACCCACTTGATTATCCAAATTCCTTAAAGTGGCATCATTCTTTTCCATGTATGCTTTCAACAAGTTTTCCAAACTATTGGAAGATTCAACTTGCAGTGGCTTTTGAACTTGTTGAGGGAACACTAGCGGTTGATTGGATTGCATGTAAGTGTAGCTAGGACCAACTCCTTGGTTACTCCATGAGAAATTTGGGTGATTTCGCCATGAAGGATTGTAATAGTTCAACTGCGGTCCCAACCCATTTCCGTTTTAATTCTAATTACCCATGTAGTAAATAGACTCTAGGTTTGATGGGAAATTCTTGAAAACATGGCTGTCTCCATAATAGACACAAGAAACATTCTCAAATTGACTCGACTTCTATCCTGTCAGATTACCATTGAAACCATTAGTAGTAAAGTTCTTAAGCATAGAAGACATGAATGATACCCGAGATTCCAAAGAGTAAGTGCATCAACTTCATGTACTCCTGTCACTCTTCTTCCTGTGGTTGTTTGGTTGGTTGGCCACTGATAATTATTGCTAGAAATTCTTTCAATAATCTCATAGGCTTCATTGTAGGACTTTGAAAGAAGTGCCTCATTTGTAGAGGCATCTACCACCATTCTTGTGTGTGCATTAAGACCAGTATAGAAAGTCTCTATTTAAATGCAATAAGGAATACCATGGTGAGGACACCTTCGCAATAACTCTTTGAACTTCTCCCATGCCTCGTCTAACATTCTTCATCGAATTGTTGGAATGTGGTGATCTCATTCTGAAGTTTGGCATCCTTACTGGGAGGGAAATACTTCATCAAGAATCGTTTGGCCAATTCTTGCCATGTACTTATGGAATTGGATGGTAGAGAGTTCAACCACTCTCGTGCTTTATCTCTCAAGGAGTATAGGAATAATTTCAATCTCAAGGCATCTTCTGTAACTCCGATCAATTTGAACGAGTCACTTAGTTCCATGAAAAAGTGAAGATGAATATGTGGATCTTCAGTAGGCTTCCCACTAAATTGACCCATAATTTGCAACATTTGGAACATGATTAGATTTAGTTCGAATTGTGGTGCCATAATATCGGGCCTCACGATACTCAGATTGAGCTCGTTGAAGAGAGGAACGACATATTATCGAAAGACAAAGTTTTTGTCATCAACAACAATGATCGAATTGCGAGCATTATAAGCAAATGCTCCTCCTTGAACATGTTGTAGGGGATCCATTGTCACTTGAATAATAACCAAAACTATTAAATTAAAAACAAAAGAAAATTGAACCGTATTGCAAGATAATTAATTTCACAACTATTTGAATAAAATAACAGTCCCTAGCAACGACACCAAAAACTTGTCTCGAAATTATTCGGTTGATGTGCAAGTAAACACAGTCATTGACAAGTAATAAAGTAAGTAAGAGTTATCGTGTAACATCCTAGATTAGGGGTTATGCGTTTGGAGCATAACTCAAGTGTTAGTAGGTTTTAAGTATGTTTGGAGGTGTTTTAAGGGTTTTTAGAACCCAAGGATGAAAGGGAAAGCTTTGGGAAAATGTTGGATTTTAAGTCTAAAATAAGAAACTAGGCGAAGGAGGCCTTAAAGGAAAATTGTAGGAGGTTATGGACATGAACTTGGGCTTAGTAAAGTGGCTTGGGACGCTACTTTAGGGGCTTGGAGGCTTGCGTCAAAAGGGAGTGCAGGAGGGAAGAGGTTCGAGCAACTTGGGAAGTAAATAGACTTTTATTTTTGCGCCAAAAGGGGAACTGGGCTAAGGAGGCTTTAAAGGAATTTTTAGGGAATTAATGCCATAAGAAATCATGTGGTAAAGTGGCGGTGGAGTGCAGTGCGAGTGACAAGGGCCTTGGTTCGAATCACGTCGTGATGAAGTAAGTAATTTTATTTTTCTTTTGGCGCTAAGACAAGAGGACTAGGCTAAGGAGGCCTTAAGGGAAATTCGTGAGGAATTATGACACAAGGGTTGGCACAGTAAAGTGGCAAAGCAGAGCGCTACTTAAGGCTTGGGCAAGTGACGCCTCAAGCAATGGGTAGAGAGCCCAGGTTCGAGTTGCGAAGGAAGCAGGAAGGAGCTTTTATTTTTGCGTTAAGAAGGCGCCTGGCGAATGAGGGTTTAAAAGAAATTCTGGGGAGTTTATATCACAAACAGCGCCTTGGCAAAGTGGCTTGGCGTTGCTGCTGCAGACTTGCGTCAAAAAGGGCTCCGGGTCTCATGTTCGAGTCCTATTGGCAGCAAGGGAAGTGTTTTTATTTTTTTGCTTTGGCGTCAAGGAAGAAAGGTGAGAAGAAATTGGACGGCACATGGAATTTCAATTGGATAAGGATTTGGCTTAATTCTCCTATTGATTTTCGGCTAAGGTAGGATAAATGTTATTTTATTTGTTTATTTTATTTATTTTAGATAGGTAGATAAGAGATAAATGAGGTGATAAATTAGTGTTTTATTTTATTTTTAATAAGTGATTAGGAGATAAAATAGGAACTTGGTGAAGGATAATTGTTGTTAAATGAAGTGATAATAGGAGATTATTATAGGAATTTGATAAAGGATAGTGGGATTAATTTATTTTATTTGTTAAAGGGATAAAGAGTTAAAATAGGAGTTTGATAGGAGATAATGTGAAGGATTATTTTATGTTATTTGTTAAGATAAAGTAGGAGAGTGATAAGAGATAATGTATTGGATTATTTTATGTAGTTATTAAAGTGATTAAAAAGATTAAATGGGAGAAAACTTTGGAATTTGAGAATGGGAAAGCTAGTAGTGAATTCTTTATAAGGGGAGTAATCATCTTTGATATTCTTTTTCTTCTTTAATTTTCTTAGTGCGAAAATCCCTACTCTTTTCCTCTTCTTTTTTTTTTCTTCCAACCCCAAATTCTCTTGTAGCCGAATATTTCTTGTGATTTAAAGCCTTAGCCGAACCTTTTCTAAAAGCCGGGATACATTCTCTTTTAGTCTTCGCAAGCAACGATAGTGGAAGCATTAAAGGAGTTTCGGGATTTGGAGTACTCAAGGGATTTCGACAGTTTCATAGTTAAGTGGTGATTCGGGATTTTCAGTAAGCAAGGTAAGTGGTATATAGTTTCGGCCATAGGCCATTTTATAAGTTTAAGTGTGACCGATTGTGTATTATGATTTTTAGGGGCTAATCGACAAAAGTAAGCAGAGTATCGGAATTCTAGATCGTGTTAGATTCAAGTAGTTCGGAATTTCGGTAGAAAGTCAGGTGTGTGATTAACCCACCGTTTTCCGGGTTTTTGCTATATCTGTATGTGTTGATTGTGTACTAACAAGTGCAGTAAAAGTTATGAGATGGATACCCTCAAGGGGTATGTCGATAATCCGATAAGTACCGAATCTGATGAAGTGTGATTATTGATGTGAATATGTGATAATATGCTAAATAACATGTACATGCATTATCATGGCATTATTTTATGTTGCATGTGCATGGGTGGGTTATGAAAGAAGGACAGGGTGTACTTCGAGTACGTGGTTTGATGTTAGCCTTGAGCTACATCGTGGATTGACGTTGACTGAGGTCACGTTGTGGATTATTTACGATTAAGTTCACGTGGTTTGATGAGTAGCTCTGTGCCTCATCGTGGTTGATATCGGCTATGTGCCATATCGTGGTTGATGAGTGACTATGTGTCCCATCGTGGTTTTGGTGTTAGCTACGGCTACATCGTGGATTAGCGCCCGGCGAGGTCGCGTTGTGGACTATTGTGTAATTGCGTGGACGGCGAGTGATTGCCTTTGGAGTGAAAAGGAGAGGGTGATTTGATAATCCCCTGGTGTGTGGTAGGCTAGATAAGGGGGTGTGTAGCGGATGGACCCTAGGTTTGGGTTGGGCTTCATAATTGCATGATTTCGTATGTGAACATATGTGGAAATGGGCCAAGCCCAATATGATATGTGGATTAATGTAAAAATGGGCAAAGCCCAGTATATGAATGTGGATCAGTGTGGAAATGGGCTAAGCCCAGTATGTGGAAATTATGTGGTTAACTACCCTATTATATGAATGTGATATGAATATGGGCCAAGCCTAGAATGTGATAATATGTGAGTATGTTAATTTGTATCTGATATATGGGATAATATGTGGTTAACATGTGGGTGGAATTCAATGGTTTAATTACACACTTGAGTGCAGTATGACTCACCCAATTATTTATCAAACATCGCGGTGATATGATGATCGGACCGGGTTGGAGTAGATACGAGGTGGCCCATGCGAGAAGAGCGTTTTGATTATTTCAATCGGTTTCTTATTAAGTACTTTGGTTTAATTATTTATTGTAATAAGGCCCAGATTAAAGTATTTGAATTTTGTTATGTTTAAGTTAGATTTATAATTAAGTTAATATTTTGTAAGTTAAATTTTTAAAAGCTATGCATATCTCAAAAGTCATATAAAAGTTTTGAATCCGGTACTTTTATAATAATTTAAATTCTATTTTCCTAGAATGTTTTAAATTACGAAAATGTTTTATTAAAGGAAACAATTTTTAACGGTTTTTTACTTTTAAGTAAGAATATTTTCGAACGTGTTTCGCAGTGGCATTTCAAATTCGATCGTAGTGAATGGGCCGGGTTTGGGGTGTTACATATCGTCCATAGGGACTATTTAAGCAAATCATGTTGGAAAAAAGTCGGTTTGAAAAATGATTTTCTTGCACAGCGAAAAATTAAAATTTTGAAAACCAAACTGACTTGTGATATTTATAACAATAAATCTTAAACTGAAATCGTACCTGTGTTTTCGGATAAGTGGATCCTTGATTTTTTCTAACTTTCAACCAAACAATTTTCCCTGTTATTCTTGGACCACGAATTGCTTCGAGTGTGGGCTTGAACCAATTGAATCAAAACATAGAATTAGAAAAAGTTTTTTTTTATCTCTGGGGTAAAAACAAAAATTCTCTATTCTTTAATAGAAATCGATAGAATTGTTATTCTAGAAAAATATATTTAATAGTTGAGAATAAATTCTCTCTATGTTTCGGCAGAGTAACAATCTCTCTGAGTTATGTAAATAGCTCTATCGATGCCATCTGTTTATAGGGAGAGAAGATAGAACCCTTGTTGAATTGTAGAGATTTATTCCAAATAGAAAAAACAATTTCCTAGTCCAACTAAGAAAGGGAGAGGGGCTAATAGGGTGTGCTTCCCTTCATATGTATTATGATGGGGATTCGGGCCTCTCATTGTATTGGGCCTAATTATATGCGTTTTCTGGACTTTTAACCCAGCACTTTATAATTTAATCCAATCTAATACATATTTTTCTATTTTCCAAAATAAACATTAATTTTACAATTAAATGATTTTCTCATCCCAATTTTACCCCCGTTAAAATTATGATGATTTTACCCTTGGTAAAATTTCCAAGAAAATATATTCAATATTTCACAACTCAATTTGTTCACTATGATTGAATGATTTATTTTCATTTTCGGGCTTTAAAACTACTCAAAAACATAAACTCATTCTCCTGATAATTTATTTTCATCATTTCCATTTCCATTTTGAGAAAACCATATTCATTCTCAAATGATTCCATTTCTCCATTTTGGAGAAAATCATAATCATTTATAAATGTTTTTCATTTCTCTATTTCTATTTATCCTGTTTATTTTTTATTCAAACACACAATTCATTTCTAGTTTCAACGAGGTAGCAGAGAGACCAATTGGACATATGCAATTAGGGCTCAAATAATTTATAATTAAGTTTCAACTTTTCGCCTATTAATTATAAAGTCATTTAGTCACGAAGTCATTCCACTATAGTATCGTGACTGAGCTCTCCCTAACGACATACCATTACAAAAGCAACTATTCAGTACTCGTCCAATGGCCTTGTCGTAAGTGTGTTACCTTCATAGTATATCATTGATCTCTTTTGAATAATATTTGTTCTGTAACACCCCTAACCCGTTTTCGTCACTGGAATAGGGTTATGGAGTATTACCTTACAAAATGAAACATTCAATTTCAAAACATAAACAATTATGCAATTTAAATATTATCTTTTAATAACTCAATTTAAATATATAAAAAATACACTTACGGGCCTTAAATCGAGCCTACGGGGCCCTAAAAATAGCTTGGGAACATTCTAGGATCAATTTGAAACAAAACATAAATTTTAGAAAAAACTTGGAAACAGGGGTCACACGGCCGTGTGGCTAAGCCGTGTGACATAGCCCTAACTGTGTGGACATTCGAAGTCTAGACACATGGTCGTGTCCCAGCCTGTATGTCCGCTTGTGTGGGTATTCGAAATAGGGCGACACGGTCGTGTGCTAAATTGTGTGTGCATTTGATGTTGGGTCACATGGCCGTGTTGTAGGCCGTGTGCCAGACCATGTTACATATGGACTTGTGACACACGGCCGTGTCACAGACCGTGTGAAAGCTGCACCTAAAATACTATTGACACACAACCGTGTGAGGTGGTTATGTGTGGCACACAGCCGTGTGACAACCCATGTCCCAAGCCGTGTGCAGCATAAGTTGCCCCTAAATCAGGCCATTTCAAACCCAATTATTGCACACCAGGATGCACCATTTCCACAAACATTCATATGACCAAAACACATTTTAAACACACTTAAAACATACCAATTCCATCAACCTATAAAACTAACCAATGTACCAACAAAAGGTACCACAATCACAAATCAAACATAATCCCATTCAACATTACTGGTTCATTCAATAAACTTAGATCAAACATACCAACAACCATTTCAAAAACATACCATTCAACCATGACTCACTTAATATAAGGTAGAACATACACAAGTGCAACTTCACCTATTTACATTATCATTTACAACACAACACCTCCTAAGCACTTGATCATAATAAGCTTATCACAAACTCAAAACATCAAAGGAATCAAGATTACATTTAAGCCCTTTACATTCCATTTATAACCTTAAGCCAAAATAACCAAAAGCTACCAAAATGATCGACGGATAATGTGATAGAGCTCCGAAAAGATTCCAACCGGTCAAACTTTCTGATGATATACAAGATAGAGAAAAACAACTACGTAAGCAACTAGTTCTTAGTAAGCTCGTATAAGAGAAACTTAACTTACCATAATAAAACGATAAACCATTCAACAATGCTCATTAAATCATATGGATATTTTACTTTCCTATCCACAACAAATCACGTAGTAAATAAACTTTAACATATATCACCTATAAAACATGGCACATATCATGAAATGAATTTCCATATAATACCATTCATCACATGTTTAATTAGTTCCCTTTTCAATCATTTGCACATACAAAACTTTCCATTTCATAAACTCATTAACATAAACCAAATTATATACATGCCTTTCCACTAAACCTTAATTACCTGTTGAATCATATAGAATAACATTGGATACTCGGGAAATGCTTACACAAAGTGTGCCTTTACATGTAACTGTAACTATATCCATAATGCTCATACAAGCTGTGAAATGGGCCTGCTCACACGAGCTGTGGGTCGGGATGTTGGCTACACGATGTTGCTCACATGAGCTGTGGAGAGTTCGCAACAAATGCATGACCTCAGCCATCAGTAGGACATCTAGGACTAGCACCTGAAATCGTATAATCCCTAATGACATGTCATTTGTATCCTAAGTATGCACAAGGTTCAAACGGGACTATTAAACCGTCCAATATCCAAAACATCGTATTATTATCAATTTAAATTATACCTGCATAACATTAATTAACATACAATCAAAACAACAATTCATAAGTTTAATTCTCATACGAACTTACCTCTATTACAACGGTTGTTATAACATAGTCGAGAACTAATTTGAGACTTTCGTTTTCCCTCGATTCATGTCCAATTGTTGTATATCTTGATCTAAATAATAATTTCATTCAATTAAATAATTCAAATAACTTAATATCATTAATTCTAGCTTATAACCTATTTTAACGTAAATTTACAAAATTACCCCTAACATTTTAACTTTTGTACAATTTAGTCCCTAAATCCAAAACTTGCAAATTAATCATTTTTAACTAAAAACCATGCTAACCAATTTTTAATAGGTTTACAAACAATCCATATTTTCCACTATTTCACATTATTATCATCGAGTTTTACTATTTTCTCAAATAAGTCCTTAAACACAAATTCATCAAAAAACACTTAACAAAATACTTGTATCTAGCTTCCAACTTTAATAATTCATCAACTAAATTCAAAACACATCAAACTCATTCATGGCACATCCCTAGATTTTTAACAACTTTACAAATTGACCCTCGGGCTAGCTAAATTAAGCTAATACGAGCTCAAAAACATAAAAATCACTAAAAATGGGCATCAAACACATACCATGCACAAGGATTTAACTTGGTCGAAAGTTTCCCCCTTCAACAATGGTGATATCTGGCTAGAGAAGAAGAACATAAAAGAAAACCTTTGTTTTTCTTTTGTTTAATATGACTTAACATACTTTTACTTTATTATTTTATTAAATTATAACATATTAATTAATTAAAATGGGTCCAACCGTGCATAGTCTTTCCTGTTATGGTATTATTGCCACATAAACCCTTATGAATCTCTTTGCTTAACTATTTAACACCTTCAGCTAATAATCTTCAACCTTTGCATCTTTTACAATGTAGTCCTTTCTAATTAATTACCTATTTAAACGTTAAAATTTCTTAACTAAATTTTAATACGACTCTAATAATTACTCATAAACATCAAATAAATATCTAAACGCTGATTCACTTGTCGAAATCATTGTAACACCTCTTACCCGTATTCAACGTCGGAACAGGATACGAGGCATTACCGGACTTACATTGCGAACAATCATACAATTTCGTGTCATAAATTGCAACCAAAACATCTACAATCATGACCAACACATGTCAATGCAATACCATCATCTATCATGCTCATGACATCTCATTATGCCAAACCAAACATACAAATTTCACATTCAATAACTCCATTAAGACTACCTTCAATTTGCATTAACTTATCAAGATACTCTAACATACCAATGAACCAAACTCATCCATTTCACAACAAGTCATTAAGCCACAATCAACATAAACCACATCACAAAGGGGCATTGGCACATACATGCATATATATATAAGCTTACAATCAATTTTACCAAAATGAGCCACATTACATGGCCAAATACCAAATCAAGCCTTTGACTATTACAAGCCAATACATTTGGCCAAAATCATGATGACATATATAACAAAATGACCAAGTCCCTATTCATGCCATATACTCAAAATGTTTAAAATCATCGATACCCAAAATGACAGTTTGATAGTGTGATGCGATCTCCGACGATCTCCAATCTGAGCTAGCTTGGTGGCACTATAAAACATGGAAAAATAAACGGAGTAAGCTATATAGCTTAGTAAGCTCGTATGAAAGAAATAAGCAAATCTTACCATACATTTAACATTCGAGTAATGTAATATAATATAATGTAATTTACCATAATCTCATGACCATAATTCATTCCATCACAAACTTACGTTGAAATCATCATTTCGCGAATTTAATAATCATAAGCTTTATGTACATACATGTACCATCTCGAAATAATTTCATACTTATTCTCATCGTTGGCATCCCCAATGAACCACTCGGAATAATAGTATCGGATACTCGGGAAACCTTTACACACAAGGTGTCACATATGTAGCCATTGCTACCTCTATCTCATAACACATATATGCTCGTTCTCGAGCCATCATCGGGCCTGCTCACACAAGCTGTCAGTCAAGACGTAGCTACACGATGCTGCTCACACAAGCTGTCAAGTAACCGCAACATATACCAGTATACTCAGCCATCGGTAGGACGTATAGGACCAGCACCCGGATCACATAACATAATACCCTAGTGACATGTCACTTGTATCCTAATCTATTCCTAAGGTTCGATTGGGATTTCTCGCTTGCCAAAACGTCGTCGAACATGTCCATAGGGTCGTTTACAAAATTCATACAAAATTAAAGCATTTAAAATACAATTATAATAAAGCTTATTTACATACGAACTTACCTCAGTTACAAAAATGATGAAAATGATCTATTCGTCAATTACTTTTTTCCCCCGATCTACACCCAAACTTCATTTTTCTTGATCTATAATACCACATTTAACTTATTTAATCATCAAGCTATTCAATTCAGTCTAAAATCACATTATGGCAAAAATTACATTTTTGCCCGTAACATTTTAACATTTTACGATTTAGTCCCTAAGCTCGTAAAATGAATTTCTTTCAATTTCATCACAATCCAAGCCTAGCCGAATATTACTTGTACTCATAAAAGTCTTCATTTTTCATTTATTAACACTTTTCTACACATTTTATAATCTTTTACAAATAAGTCCCTATTCGACGTTTTTATCGAAAATCACTTTACAAATGTTGTTTAACTAACAACAAACATGCATTTTCTATCATCAAACATCAAAATACAAACATATTCAACATGGTTAAGATTTTAGACTTTAACTTTCTTTCAAATTAGTCCTTGAAATAGCTAGATCAAGTTACTACGATCTCAAAAATATAAAAATCATTAAAAACGGGACAAGAACGGACTTACAATCGAGCTTGAAAGCTTGGCCAAAACCCTAGCTATGGCTTCCTTCAAACTTTCGGCTAGGGGGGACTAAATTCAGAAGATGGACACTTTTGTTAGGTTAATTTGTCTTTATTTACCAAATTACTAAAATACCCTTAATGTATAACTTTAAAATTTCACCTAACCATGTCCATTTTTGTCCATCCTAAAGTATAATGGTCTAATTATCATTTAAGGACCTCCAATTTAAAATTTCATAGCAATTAGACACCTTTAACTTATAGAATTCAAGTCTTGTACCTATTGCAATTTAGTAGTTCTAGTCAAATTGAGCACTCAATCGATAAAATTTCTTAACGAAATTTTCACACAATTATTCTATCATACTGTAGACCTTAAATAAATAATAAAATAAATATTTTTACTTCAAATTTATGGTCTCGAAACTACTATTCCAATTTGTAACGACCCGAAATTGGGCCTAGTAGGATTGGGCCCATTGGACCTTGAGCGTAGAAGCGTTTTAAAAAAATTATGGGAATTTGAGAACGACATTATTTCAAGTTGGACTTATTAGGAGGGTGATTTTAGGAAGTTACGGGGTTCTATGAAGTTCCGGGTTCAAGTTGGGCTTTAGTAAAATTTTATGTTTTAGCACTTTAAGGAGAGATAGTAGGTGACCTCAATGTTTATGGAAATAAATGAGTAAATTGCTAGCATAACTGAACAATTGGTAAGAAGGTTATGGCGCCACATGAAGTACCTTGAGGGAAGAGGTTCAAATCCCATTGTGTGCAAATTTTGACTATTATTTTTGCATTCTTTCCCTAAGTGTCGGCCAAGCTTGTAAATAAGGCAAGTTGGACTTTTTATTTTTGGCAAGATGGCTAAGGAAAATAGGAAAGGATGAAGGTGAGGAAAGAAATCAAGAGAAAGGGGAAAGTAAGGGGAACATGTGGCCTTTTTCAAGGGAAGTGTTATGGAAAGTGTGGTTGGCCAATTTTTGACCATTATGGTCATAAATGTGGACGGTTTTGGGTGTAGAGGGAGGTAGCCAAATTTTCTTTGGCAATTGGTAAAAGTTTTGGTGTTGTTTTGGCCAAAAACTCCTATTTGCAACTTTTGTGTCATTTTTCTTTTCTCTCCAAATTTCCTTCTCCTTTTTGCCGAATCTTCAAGCTTTGAGTGTGCTTATTTTCTCTTTTCTTTCTTGTCTTGCCAAAAACACCTAGCCTTTGTGACCAATTATTTTCACTCATCTTCTCTTGAAAACCGAAACTAGATCCTTCTTTGTTGTCTTGCTACTAGTGCCAAACCGTGTTCTTCATTTCGGTTCATCCCTATTATTAAGGTAAAGGTTCTTTCTTCTTATTCATGTTGTTTGTTCTTTCTTCTCTTGACTTGGCTAAGCCGATTCTAGCCACTTGGTGTTATTTTAAACTCCTCTTATTCTCTTTTGATGAAGGCCGAATCAAGCCATCCTTTGCTGTTACTTATCTTTCTCTTAGCCTTGGTTTCGAAAGTTGATTGGGACTCGTTGCAATAGCCAAGGTGCAATACTGGATTTTAGAATCTAGTAGGGAAGGATCACGATTGTGGTAAGTGACTCTTGTGAGTGAGTACTTTCGGACTTTTGGAACTTTTAAGAAATCGAGGCTAAGTTTTGATCGATTTTATTTTTAGGGGGCAACGAAGAGTGGTTCTTTAGGGAATCCTTATAAGGTGTGTAATCTCGTACCCTTCCGTATACATATTTGAAATGGTATGTAATCTCACACTTCTCTGAAAGTTTGCATGAAATATTCTGTGATTCAGTCGAAATACCGAAGAAAACCGAAAATCGGCATCCGTGATCACTTGGGCGTGCGTATGTCCGTAGTGGTAACCATAGTTTGCAAGGAAACAGTTTTTGGTCAGCAACAGTGACGTGATTTTAAAAAATCACGGAAAATAGGAGAAAAGGGATTAATAAGTGAATAATATAACGAATTAAAGCTTACTGTGTCTATTTTGATATGGAAGAAATGGAGAAGGAAAAGGAATTTTATATTCTGAGATATCTTAATTTTAGTGAGACTGGTTCTGATTGACTTCGTGGTTCCCTGTTCTATCTTGGAAAAATCATTTAAAATTGTACAAAGGGAATTATGAGTTATAATTTATATGTATAGATTTTTTAGTGAGCCTATTTTCAATAGAAACAAGTGGGAACAGTATATGAAAACTGTACAGTGAGATATTTTAAATTAAGGTAAGAGAGGTCAGAATCGTTGGACAGTGTAACAAGGGAATGTTTAAGAAATAAAATGTACTAAACGGATAAGCCAAAAATTCTGGAAAAATTGTAGTAAGAATATATATGAGTCTAGTTTCAAGGAAAATTTACGGATTTAAATTTCTAGTTTTCTAACTCAAGTTATAGTCAATTTATTCAGTATGACGCAGATGGAAAGTTTCAAATTTTTATGCCCAAATTAGTAGTTAAGTCCGTGGTTGCGAAATTACCAAAATACCCTTGGAGTGTAAATTACCGAAATACCCACAGGTTGCGAGATTACCGAATTACCCTTAGTGGGTAAAATTACCGATTTATTGAAATGACCCTATGGGCCGATTTGATAGATTGTTATAATGGGCGATTTACGAAATGTCCTTATGGATCGATGCAAGAAATGCCCCTATGGGCGAATGATCGTATTGCTTTAATGGGCTGATTCATAAAAAGTATTCAATAGGTTAATGGATTTTATTTTTATATGGATGTTTTACGATTATGTATGATGCATCTTTACATATTGCATTGGATGGGAAAATTTGAATGAAGAGAAGTATAGGCCGGTGGCATTGCCACAAATTTTGATAATGGCTATGTGCCTAACATATGAATTGTGACTACTGTGTGTCGATCATTTTACCGTATATGAATCTGGTGGCTCAGCCACAAATAGTATAAATGGCGACTTGATTTGCAAATTGGAGAGGCGGCGGGGTGGGTTGACTTGATCCCACACGGAGAGACCGGGTGGTACGGGAGAGATTGGATGGATGGGTTGGGTTGCATACTTTGCATTCATATATATATATATATATATATTTGTTTTGTAATTGGGCTTCGCCCAAGATTATCTTAAATGGGCTTAGGCCCAAGATATTTCTAAGCGGGTTCGAGGCCAGTGGATGACGGTAAGGGGATTTCACACTGCGAGTTCTTGTAACTCACCCCCTTTTCTTAACCCTTGCAAGTAATGCTCGATGTGCGAGGACTTGGGCCCATGGATGACTCGGTGGAGGCCATACTTGAAAGCGGTGTTTTATTTTGAACTTTAGATTTTTAATTATGTTCACTTTATTATTTTGGGTTTTATGTTGTAATAAGGCCTCTGGAGTGTTTTATTATTTTCTTTATGGTTGATATACTTATTATTTTGCTTAAATTGTTTAAAAGCGAGAATTTTCTAAAACTTAAATAAAGGTTTTCCAAAATTGATTAACATATGGATTTCATAACAAACTTTTACAAATATTTTTAACATTGGAAATTTTCTCTCAAATTATCAACGATATTTTCAAAAGTCATGGTTTTAAAAGATTACTAGTTCGATTATCGATTTATCAAACAACCTCTCAAAAATACTTGCATTTTATCTACGTCGCATACGTTTTCAAAATGCTTCGCAACTCTATTTCTAATCGTCACATTTTAAGTAAATTGTTTATTTCAAATATGCTTCCATAAACGAAAAGGTTTTTAAAGATAATTACGTTTTCAATTAGACATGAATTGCTTAAGTGTTTTGGGTTTTTAACAAAGAGGCTGTATTTCTCAAGAAAGTTTTTACTTCCATGTGACACACCAGATTCGGGCCTAACTTCTAGGCCGGGTTCGGGGTGTTACACAATTTGACCCAAAAATGGGCTGTTACAATCGTGGTCCTGAAACCACTGTTTCTGACACCACTAAATGGACTGTTACACATTCTCCCAATATGTTCCTATTTTACCTCATGGTAACCATTATATCTTCCTTCATGAAAATTCAATTACTATTAAATAGTAATCAATTCATTCATCACAAAGACGAACAACTCGTGGCCACGTTTACTTTTCATCAACCATGTAATGTCAATGATAGGATATCATTTACCCATGTCTCGAGCTATGAATTCTACTGTTGTGAATGATGCTACATACTGCAGAAGTCGTACACCCAATACACCAGCTTTCGATTCATTATCCATTCGAACTCAAGCTTTTACTTACATCAAAGTGTATAAGTCGTGCATACATAGTTCGCCATCCATTCATGATTTTTGTATGCCACACTATGAACGTCACAAGTGAATAAATCCATAAACGAATTCAGGATCTATTCTTCCTGGGTCTTGTCCAATGTACTACCAGTCCAGTCAGTCACACCTATGTCTCTATTTTTTGGGAGCCATTTACTTCGATGCCCAAGACAAAGCATCTCCCCAATTAGACTTAATAGAAGACATGTCAGTCTTTCAATCGATTTTCTCATTTCTGATTAGATTAAAGACATGCTTAGGTCCGTCTACTAATATAAGTTATTTTTTGCATTAAGATCCGACCACTTAGTATTAGTTTAAACATTAGAGAACCAATGAGAAAATTTTGTTTTCATTTTGCTTTGCGTGCAAAAATCATATGAGGAAAATTATACAAAGCATATTAATGTGATCAATGAATTATTTTTATTAACCAATTTGTTCGAAAAAATTACAAGTGTAAATTGACGAAAATACTGCACTTAAGGCACCGGATCTAACGAAACAAGAATTGAAAAATTAGTACTTAGAAAATTGGATAGTGATGGGATAATTTAAAGTGTGATAAATTTCTAATTAAACTAAAAGTAACCTAAGTATGATCAAAATAAAAAAGAAATAAGTATGCAAGTTTTTAAGTGTTAATCACAATAACATACATGTGTAAGAATAATTTTCCTTCCTAACTCAAACTTATTTAAATAATGTTAAGAGATGTTACGGAGATTTCGTGACAAATTGATAATTTACTAACCTTATCTAATTAAGTTATAATGTTAGACTTATTTAATTACCAAGTCTATATAGCATATTTCTATGTTTAATAAACTTACAATTTCATAAGCAACATCATACAAAGGTTATGTAAAGTAATAACATTGTTAGTATTATTACTAATTTAATTACTAAATGATCAAACATGCACCATACAAGTACTGTACTGATTAATTAAAATCTTGATCGGATTAATTAATTAATTCAATTGTTTCCCTTCATTCATAATGCATGAGAAACATGTTCATAATTTTACTTGCATGAGTAAATAGATCAAATGCACAGAACATTTTTAACAGAGTTAAATAATTTAAGCTACAAAATGTAAATCATTCTAACACCAACAAAATTAATCAATCATGATTATATTAAAATAAAAAAAAAACTTAGTTGTAATCATGTTTCTTGAATTGAACAAAAATAAAAGATTGAAGGGGAAGAAAAATGTTAGGTCATTTCTGGTGGATCTCCGTGGCATAGCTCACTTTGCTCCTCCTTCGTTCTTCTCTTCTTGTCATGACTACCAAGCTTATAAGCTCTCAATAATTCCAAAAATGGTTGCTCTCAAAACCTTGCAAACACTCTCTCAAGTGGGAAGTGAAAGAAGAGAGAAATGGGAGAAAATATGGTGAGTGAGGGATGAGTGAAATGGGTGAATGGCTAGGGGTATTTATACTTGAAGAGGCTAGCTATTCTTAGGAAGTGAGAGCCTTGGAATTCTCTCTTCTATGGTCGGCCCCTTGTGTTAAGGAAGGAGGGTAGATGGCTTTGTTAAATGTAACTAGTTTCATGCTTGATTTATGGGAGAAAGCACTTTGAAATGGGAAGGGGAGTTGAATGGACACATGGAAAACTTTTGTGTCTTATTTTTTATATTTTACAAAGTCTTGGTTACTAAATTAAACACCTCCATGGACGATTGGACCCCCCATGGTCGAATTGGCTATTTCATCCCTTAGTGGACGGTTTGGGCTTCATACTTGGTAGCAGGCTTGTCCACTTTAGTGGCCCATTTGAGAGCTGGATCAAAATGAAATTGAAAGTCCAACAAATGAATTTAGGATGTCTCATGCTAATTAGCTACCATCCCACATCTGCATGGCCTCTACTGTAGGAATGCTACAACATCGAGCATCGAATAGATGAGCTTCAAGACTAACTTTTCTTCTATTGCACCAAACCACGTCAAATTGGAAAAAAATATGTAAAACTAGCATGTAAATAAGTAATATTAAAATTTTAAATTTAATTATGTGCTACTTTACAAATTTATAATAAAACTACAAAATTTGCTATCAAAATACTCAAAATTTGCATGAATTACTGTAACACGTAGGTTTGTGCAAGTGTACACAGTTGTTATCAAGTAATAAGTAAGTATAAGAGTTATCGTCTCCACAGGGACTATGTCTGTTAATCAAATAATTGAAAAATTATGAATTTACAAGTTGGTAAAGAAAACACAATAATTTGGGGTTATAGATGTTAAGATTAAATTAGTTAACTAAATGCAAATTAACCTAAATATAAATGAGATGAAATATGCAAGGTGATGGTTTAGCAACGATTTTCACAAGTTAACAACAATAACATGAATAAGCTAGAATAATTATAACATTTGACTCAATTCATTTTTCATTATGTTTAATAATGTTCGGAAAATATTCCATGGCAACATGATCGCTCATTAACTGGGAATCTCATATAAGTTCATCTGAATCTTATACTTAGAAAAATATGCACAAACCAAAGTCATAATTTAACTAAGGATTCCGTAGAATTTATGTGAAGTAACAGGGATGGATTAGGTTTGAAACAATTTAATCACATAAACCTAAAGTTATGCAAGGTAATAAGTTCTCTTAGTCTATTACGAACCCCTAATTTATTCTGATTAGGATATAAATTAAGCATGCACCTTCCAATTATCATGTCCATTAGTTATCATCTGATTAGGATTGACTAACTAAATCTAATGCATTTAGACATATTTTAATGTATGAAATACATAATGATTTTAATTGGAAGCATGAACAATTGAGGCACAAAACAATATAAACATGAATTAAATGAATTTTATCAGGTCATTGCAATTATTCTAGCAAAATAAAATTAAGTCATCATTGTTAATGGAAAAACATCAAAACAATTTGCAAACATGTTGAATAACTAAGAACAAAATTAAAGAATGGGAAAGAAGAAACTCTTGATGATTTCGACGATTCTTTGAAGATCGATCGTGGTGGCTTCCTCCGATTCTTGTGATTGCTCCTTCGTAAAATACTCCTCAAGGTGGCCGGACAAGAGAGTTTTTTCTCAAGGAAAATGCTAGCTAAAGGGAAGAGGGGAAATGGAGGGCTTATGCGTGGAAGAGATGGAAGAAAGATGAGAGGAATGTGAGTTGAGGTATGAGGGATGAAAAGTGAGGGTTGGTATTTATAGTAGAGGGATGACATAGGAGTTTGCTAAAAATAGCTTAAAGATCCCTTGGTTCTCTCCTCTGCTTGGCTGGCCTTAAAGTATAGAGAAGGAGGTTGATGGTTGCTTGATTCATGCTTGATTGCATGTATGAATCATGCAATGGGTTGGACGGTTTCTTGGGTATTAGTTGGGAGTTGATTTCTGATTCTTTGACAAGTGCAATGACCTCCAAAATAATTTTCCCAAAGCTGATTTTGGTTACTCTTCATAGCTTTTGTAACACCCCAAACCCGGCCTAAACGTTACGACCGAATCTGGCATGTCACATGAAAGGAATGTCTAAAAACTGTGCATTCGTTAAAAAGCTCATATTCTTTATAGTTGTGGTGAGAAATCGAGTTTAAGTAATTTTGAATAAGAAATGGTTTATTATCATTTTAGGAAAATCCCATATTGATCATTTAATAATAAGCAATAAACAAATTGAAAGCTGAAACCAAATAAAAAACCCAAGGCCTTATTACATAACAAAAACTCAAATAAAAATAAGTCCAAATAAAAGAAACGAATTTACGAGTAAACATATGTATGGCCTCCACGAGTCCACCTCAGCTCCCAAATCCGCGATCTAATGATTACCTGCAAAATTTAACTAAGGGGGTGAGTCATCGAGACTCAGTGTGTAAATCCCCATCCAACAGGCCCTTACACAATTTCATATGAAAGTATGCATATCATGCACCCAAACCTAGCCATCCGCAACTCCTTTTTCTACCCCGTGTGGTACCAAACCACTGGTGGTGCCAAACCACTGGTGTCCAAGGACACGATATTCATCAATATTGTGGTGCCAAACCACTGGTGACCCAAAGTCACGAATAATCCAATGATGGGGCCAACCCATCGTGTGATACCAAATCACTGGCGTCAATCCCGTATAATCGGTGTGGGGCCAACCCCTTTGTGGTGCTAAGCCACGGGACGAGACGCTATGAGGTGCCAAACCTCGGTGTCCCAAAGACACGAATGTGATACCAAATCACTGGTGACCGAAGTCACGGATCCAATGATGGGGCCAACCCATCGTGTGATACCAAATCACTGGCGGCGATCCCATATCTCAAAAGTGGGGCCAACCCACGGTGGTGTTAACCACGAGGGACGAGTCGCTATGAGGTGCCAAACCTCCGGAGGTGCCAAACCTCCGTGACCAGTAGTCACAATGTGGTACCAAACCACCGGTGCCCGTCGACACGAATATCACTACCCCCTCCACTCATATAACCCATGCAATATGACATAATAATTGCGTGTATGCGGTATGTCATGTATGCTAGACATATATCAAATATAAGTATAACATGAATTACCATCATAATCAGATAGACATAAAACAACATAATCACCCTAATCAACCTCTAAGGGTATAACCAGTAATTTTACCTACCAAGGGCATTTTCGTAATTTACCTACCAAGGGTATATCGGTAATTTACCCACCAAGGGTATTTTAAGTAATTTACCCACCAAGGGCATATCGGTAATTTACCCTTGAGGATATTTTGGTAATTTACCCAATAAGGGTATTTCAGTAATTTCGTGCTGGAATGGCCTTTCCAAAGGCCAGATGTCGCCCGAGCGACCCAACTACCATTTCTGGTCGAAATGGACTATTGGGCCTAAAGCCCAATTTCGGCCCATTCGGGCCCACACGCTCGTGTGGCCCACCTAACACAAATCTAGCCACGTTTATGAGATTCACCTAGTCTAGTTCACTATATACTACACCATCATACATTTTACTATATTGGGCCCCCTTCGGCCCATCGCGGCCCAAGCAGCCCCAACCCACAAGAATACTACTGATGGCCTCAACTATCGCGTCGAAGCCCCACACGCGCGCGCTTGCGCTCGTGTGGCTACTATTGCCGTGGCCGGCACCCGGCATTGCCGCTCTGCTAGAGTAGAGAGAGTTACACACACGATAGGACTCGGTGTTAATCCGCGCTCCGACCACTCCCCGTGCCCAAGCGTCTTCCAAGGTGTGTCAACCCTCCTCCTAGAATGCTTTTATATAGCTAGCACTTCACCTTCCTTCTTTGTATCTTTCCGATGTGGGATCCCATGTCGAGAGAGTTTAAATTCAACTGAAACTCTTCCCGTCCAGACCGCAAAATAAATACTCCCTTGCTTCTCATGAGATTCGAACCCAGGCTCCCCTGCAACATAATCCACGCCGCTAACCACTTAGCCACAAGCTCCTCTTGTGTCTAAAACCATGCGCAACTAAATATAAATCTATAGCCAAATTCTGAGGTCCAAGTAAAAAGAAAACCAAAATGCAAAAGCCAAGACTTGAACCTTGGACCTCCTTCCTTCCTTATGGCGTCACCCCCTTGTCTCTTATGTGGCGTCACTTTGCCACTACACCACACACTCCTTTGTGTCATTTTTCCCCACATTTTATTCTTAAGGCCTATCTGCCAACTTCCAGGGTTTTTTTTTCACCTAAAACCAAAATTTCTCCAAAGCTAATATTTGATCCTGGGACTTCATAGAAGCCCTCTAACCTTCCAAAATAACTTACCTAATAAGTCTAACTTGTATTAATGCCGTTCTCAAAAATTTAAAACAAGGCCCATTGGGCCCAATCCTACTAGGCCCAATTTCGGGATGTTACAAATCTACCCTCCTTAAAGAAATTTCGTCCTCGAAATTTCCAACTACAGAACATTCGTACCACCTAACCTACAACGTTTGTGCTCACGCTGCGCACTCTGATTCCAATAACCTAATATACTTTTAACTAGAATTTAGAAATCCTACACATACTAAAAAAACCTAACCATTAAAGCGGACAAATATTTAAATGCATAATCAACTCTATATCCGAACATCACATCCAACCCAAACACACGAATAGATATTCAAAATACTGACATATAACAAAGCAAAGTATCGGGAAACTTACGGTGCGGATTGGTGCGAGAGACTCGGGTGCCATATTTCAAAAAAAAAAAAAAAGCAGATATATATTTTTCTAAACCATTTTCCAAACCATCTTTTGAAAACATTTTTTGAACCCAAACCCACGATCGAGTTTTTGAACCTAGGCTCGATACCATAATTGTAACACCCCAAACCCGGCCTAAGCGTTACGATAGAATCGGCATGTCACATGAAAGGAATGTCTAAAAAGCGTGCATTCGTTAAAAGCTCATATTCTTTATAGTTGTGGTGAGAAATCGAGTTTAAGTAATTTTGAATAAGAAATGGTTTATTATCATTTTAGGAAAATCCCATATTGATCATTTAATAATAAGCAATAAACAAATTGAAAATTTGAAACCAAATAAAATACCCAAGGCCTTATTACATAACAAAAACTCAAATAAAAATAAGTCCAAATAAAAGAAACGAATTTACGAGTAAACATATGTATGGCCTCCACGAGTCCACCTCGGCTCCCAAATCCGCGATCTAATGATTACTGCAAAATTTAACTAAGGGGGTGAGTCATCGAGACTCAGTGTGTAAATCCCCATCCAATGTGCCCTTACACAATTTCATATGAAAGTATGCATATCATGCACCCAAACCTAGCCATCCGCAACTCCTTTTTCTACCCGTGTGGTACCAAACCTTTGGTGGTGCCAAACCAACGGTGTCCAAGGACACGATATTCATCAATATTGTGGTGCCAAACCACTTTGGTGACCCAAAGTCACGAATAATCCAATGATGGGGCCAACCCATCGTGTGATACCAAATCACCGGCGTCAATCCCGTATAATCGGTGTGGGGCCACCCCTTTGTGGTGCTAAGCCACTTTGGGACGAGGCGCTATGAGGTGCCAAACCTGCGGTGTCCCAAAGACACGAATGTGATACCAAATCACTTTGGTGACCGAAGTCACGAATCCAATGATGGGGCCAACCCATCGTGTGATACCAAATCATTGGCGGCGATCCCATATCTCAAAAGTGGGGCCAACCCACGGTGGTGTTAACCACGGGGACGAGTCGCTATGAGGTGCCAAACCTGCGGAGGTGCCAAACCTCGGTGACGTAGTAGTCACAATGTGGTACCAAACCTTTGGTGCCGTCGACACGAATATCTTTGCCCCCTCCACTCATATAACCCATGCAATATGACATAATAATTCGTGTATGCGTTATGTCATGTATGCTAGACATATATCAAATATAAGTATAACATGAATTACCATCATAATCAGATAGACATAAAACAACATAATCACCTAATCAACCTCTAAAGGTATAACAGTAATTTTACCTACCAAGGGTATATCGGTAATTTACCCACCAAGGGCATTTTCGTAATTTACCCACCAAGGGCATATCGGTAATTTACCCTTCGGGGATATTTTGGTAATTTACCCACTAAGGGTATTTCAGTAATTTCGTACTGGAATGGCCTTTCCAAAGGCCCGATGTCATGGCGGCGACCCAACTACCATTTCTGGTCGAAATGGACTATTGGGCCTAAAGCCCAATTTCGGCCCATTCGGGCCCCTGCGCTCGTGTGGCCCACCTAACACAAATCTAGCCACGTTTATGAGATTCACCTAGTCTAGTTCACTATATACTACACCATCATACATTTTACTATATTGGGCCCACAGGCCCATTGGGCCCCTTCGGCCCATCGCGCCCAAGCGACCCCAACCCACAAGAATACTCACGATGGCCTCAACTATCGCGCCGAAGCCCCACACGTGCGCTCGCGCGCTCGTGTGGCTACTATTGCCGTGGCCGACGCGCCGGCATTCTTGGCTCTCTGACTAGAGTAGAGAGAGTTACACACACGATAGGACTCGGTGTTAATCCGCGCTCCGACCACTCCACGTGCCCAAACGTCTTCCAAGGTGTGTCAACCCTCCTCTGGAATGCTCTTTATATAGCTAGCACTTCACCTTCCTTTTTGTATCTTTCCGATGTAGGATCCCTTCCGTCAGTTGAGTTTAAATTCAAGCTGAAACTCTTCCCCGTCCGGACATCGCAAAATAAATACTCCCTTGCTTCTCATGAGATTCGAACCGGGCTCCCCGCAACATAATCCACGCCGCTAACCACTTAGCCACAAGCTCCTCTTGTGTCTAAAACCATGCGCAACTAAATATAAATCTATAGCCAAATTCGAGGTCCAAGTAAAAGAAAACCAAAATGCAAAAGCCAAGACTTGAACCTTGGACCTCCTTCCTTCCTTATGGCGTCACCCCCTTGTCTCTTATGTGGCGTCACTTTGCCACTACACAGACACTCCTTTGTGTTATTTTTCCCACATTTTATTCTTAAGGCCTATCTGCCAACTTCGGGTTTTTTTTCACCTAAAACCAAAATTTCCCCAAAGCTAATATTTGATCACAGGACTTCATAGAAGCCCTCTAACCTTCAAAATAACTTACCTAATAAGTCTAACTTGTATTAATGCCGTTCTCAAAAATTTAAAACAAGGCCCATTGGGCCCAATCCTACTAGGCCCAATTTCGGGATGTTACAGCTTTGCCGAATTTGGGCCATTATCCCCCTTGTTGAACGGTTTTGACAACCCAATTAAGAGCAGACTTCAGTCTTTTCAATAACCATCTTCCAAATTGGGTTGAATTAAATTTGTGAGTCCAATTTAATGAGCTTGCCATCCACATGGAGTAAAAATTAACTTGTGTCCATGTGATATTAATTACCTCTCATACTTATTAATTCAATCTGCAACAATTTGAGCACAAAAATTAGCTTGTAGCATAAGATAGTTAAATTATGCAAAATTAATACATAAATTAATAAAATTGTATACTTTACTAAAATTATGCCCATTTTCTCAATATGAACAAAAATCACTCAATTAAACATCCAAATACTCGGGATTAACATAATTTCTAAGTAAAAAGATTATATAAACAACTATAAAAAATCTATATAATTTAGAGTTTACAATTACTAGTTAGAAAGTGTTGTAAATGTCTATATAATTTAAGTTATCAACAGAAAGGTTGGAATTCTAAAACGATATAGCCAACGACTCATTGGCACGACTCCACAAAGCTTCATTAGACTTGGAACCCTTGACTTCTTATAGTAACTCTAACTTGAGGGTTGTTATTTGTTTTGCAATGGAAGCTACCTTTCTATGGGTCCTTTGATACAGATGGTTGGCAGATTGACCTACTGTAAAATGTAGTAGTTAATTCAGTCAATTTCACACTTAAGGAGCTTGCTTTCTATGTAATTTATAAATTTATATTATGTTTTTAGTATTTAGGCCCTAGGATTAAATATTAGTAAAATAAGTTTTTTTAACACATTTTTTAAGTGTTGTGACCCAATAGGCCGACACAGGCCTTAGGTTGTGCTAATATGTTCAATTGAGTGTGTAGGATGAAGAATTAAAGGCCCAATTGACGTGGAAGCAAGGGACAAGTGATGCACAAGTGTCCCGAGCTGTCAAAGAAAAAAAATGAATGATACAAGACATATTGTAACACCCCAAACCCGGTCAATACACCACGACCGAATCTGGCATGTTACGGGGAAAATCGCATTTGAAGGGTTAGGTTTTTGGTTAAAGATTCGATGAGAAACTCCTTGTCATATTTTATACTTTTCGAAATCTTGGCATGATTGCTTTGTCATATTTTAATGTTTTAGAGTGATACCCGATGGTAAAGTTTAAAACACATTGCGTTATAGTTTTGAAACCGTTGACCTTCCAAGTTTTTAGCAATTTTAACTCAATTAATTTGTTAAAGCATATTAGAAAGCTACTTTAAGCATAAACATAGTAAAACCTAATTTAAAGGCCATTTACAACCCAAAATAAAACCAAATAGTAATAAATAAGCTAAAGTACCAAATTTTGTAAAGTGCGAGCAAATCTTTATTAAAGCATGGCATGAGCACCTCGAGTCCATCCGGCTCCATGTCAGCGTCTAAGTGTCACTGAAATGTCAAAGGAGAGGGTGAGTCGCAAGACTCGGTGCATAAATCCACTCCCGATAAAACAACATGCTAACACACATCATATCATAGCAACATTATCAATGCACCCGATCCTAACCATCCATATCACCTTTCTCTACCCGTGTGGTACCAAACCACTTTGGTGGTGCCAAACCACTGGTGACCCAAAGTCACGATATCCATAATTGTGGTGCAAAACCTTTGGTGACCCAAAGTCACGAATAATCCAATGATGGGGCCAACCCATCGTGTGATACCAAATCACTAGCAGACGATCCCATATCTCGAAGTGGGGCCCACCCACGGTGGTGTTAACCACAGGGACGAGTCGCAATGAGGTGCCAAACCTCTGGTGTCCCAAAGACACAAATGTGATACCAAATCACTTTGGTGGCCAGAAGTCACAAAATCAAGCGTGGTACCAAACCCTTTGGAGGTGCCAAACCTCGGTGTCCCAAAGACACAGTGTCCCAAAGACACGGATATCATATTCCCCCTCCTCTCATATCACCCACACATGTCATACTAATGCCAATGATATAAAACATGCAATCATGCCATCATGCTCAAATGACATCTCATGGTATTTACATCATAAAACATGTTATCACATATATCACTACAGATCTCGTAATGAAACGGACTTACCCGTATCAGTGCTTATACCCCATCGGTACCAAATCCATCAATCATATTGTTTCACTTTAATAAGTAATTAGGTTATCAATCATATTACCAAGCAGAAGTGTGTTAGTTTACACACACTGTTAAAACGCGATCTTTAGTACCCAAAGAATCGATCTAAGGCCCTTGATTACTTGCTCCTAATATTTGATTTGGTTTCCTACCAAATCTCGAACCAACGATGGCCAACTCCTATAACAACAACGATCACACCTTTAATAACTTGGCTTAATAGAACTAAAGCGAATAAACCATGCACAACCTCTCACCATCACTTACCAATCAATCGAGTTCGGATAACGGCCTTGTTGGTGCTTGAATCCAGAAGGCCCTAAAAAGAAATTGGTTACACAAGAGATTAGTTCTCTTCTAATGAAGCCAGAAAATCATCCTTTGCCTTACCAAAATCGTTAGAGAAGTAGGGGAGAAGAGATAGCCTTTTGGCCAAATACTCACCTTCACTAACCGATTGCCCAACACAGGATGAACACCAACACTACACCAATATTCGGCCCTAGGTGTTTAACACTCCTACTTTCGGCTTTGAATGTAAAGGAAAGAAGAAATAGAGGTGGAAAGAAATGGAGGAATCGGCAATTGGGTTTAGGGAAAAGAAGGGAATAAAGATGGAAAAGGTGTTTTGGAGAGGTGGAGTTTTGACACAAGGTTTCAAAGAGAAAAGAAATGGAAGTGGGGTGCTAGGTTAGAAACAACAAGGGATTTTGAGAGAAAACACAAAGCCAAAATTAGGCAAGGATGAAGTTGCTTAAAGCTTTCGGTTTTGAAAAGGGAAAGAGAGACTTACTTGGAGGAAATTCGGCTTAGGCTCTTGACAAAAGAAAGAACTTTGTTTTGAAACAAAGTGACCGAATAAAAATGCCCAAAAATACCAAGATGAATTTGGCTAACACCTTCTCAAAAGGCAACACAGGTTCGGCAATTGAGAGCTTACACTTCGGTTTTGGTATGGCAAAAAAGAAAATTTGCTTCTAAAGATTTTGACAGAAAAACACCAAAACTCAAAATGGATTTCGGCACTACCCCACACCCACACTACCAAGCCGTCCACTCCCCACTCCAAACTCCCTCAAATTCGGCCATAATCCCCCAATAGCTCCCAACCACACATTTCAAATGTGTTTACCAAATCTTCCTCCTAAAATCTCTCTCCACCCACCATTCAAATGGGTAGACCAAGTCAAAGCGAGTTTGAGCGCCTACAAACTCTTCCTTCCATGCCGTCAAAATGGAAGCCAAAATGTGAGGTCTTTGCGGCTTGAACACAAGACCTCCACCTCATGCGATTGACGCCACACCTAGCTCCCAAGTAGCGCATGCCTTGCCACTTTGCGGCTCCTCACTTGTGCAACAAGCACCAAATAAAATACATATCCCTCAGCTCCATCGGCTCCCTACACCTAAAGCTCAAAAACTAAATTTTTCCCATTCCCTCGGGCATACTCCTAGCCTACAACTAAGCCCCTAAAACATAGAAATAGCAACATAGCACACCAACACATGCAATATCATGCAACAACAAAATAGCCCCCCCAACCGGGATATTACGGTTCTACCCCCTTAAAATAATTTCGGCCTCGAAATTACGATCAAAAAGAGTTGCGAATGCTGCTTCTTTGTCTCATCATATCCTCGGGTTCCCACGTGGCTTCTTCCACGCCATGATTCCGCCAAAGAACCTTAACCAAAGGCACGGACTTTCTACGCAGAACCTTCACATCCGATCAAGAATGCGCACAGGTTCTTCTTCCAAAGTCAAATCTTGATTTACCTCGATCTCTTCCCACTTTGCTACCACATGCGGCGGATCCGAGCGATAACGTCGAAGCATCGAAAGCGTGAAATATCGTCGTGAATCGACTAAGCTCTGCTTGGCAACTCCAGTTGATCATGCGGTCCCACTCGTCTCAAAACCTTATACGGCCCAATAAACCTCGGACTTAGCTTGCCTTTCTTTCGAACCTCAAAACCTTCTTCCATGGCGAGACCTTGGAAAAACTTGATCCCCGAGAAAACTCTATGTCTCTCCGCTTAAGATCGGCATAAGACTTACGCGGTCGAAGCTTCCTTCAAGCGAGAACTGAATCAACAACCTTGTCTTCGGTCTCGGCCCAACCAACTCGGGTCCCAACAAGCTGGCGTTCACCTAATTCCGTCCAACACGTAGGTGATCGACACTTCCTACCATACAGCGCCTCATATGGTGCCATCTTGATGCTCGCAGTAGCTTGTTGTTGTAGGCAAACTCGACTAATGGTAGAAACTCCTCCCAACTACCTCTGAAATCCGAGAACACAATCCCTCGGCATATCCTCCAAGATCGAATAACCCTTTCCGATTGTCCAGTCGATTTGCGGGTGGAAAAGTCTTTGAAATCCAACCGCCTACCGGAGCTGATGCGCTTTCGAACAACCAGCGTAAATCGGGATCCCTATCCGTGATGATCGATCTTTGGCACACCGTGCAACCTCACTATCTCTGAAACATACGGCCGCCAACCTCACGAAGTGAGTAGTCAACCCTCACCGGAATGAAATGGCGGATTTAGTCGGTCGATCCACAATTACCCAAAGCTGAATCCTTCTTGCTTGGCGTAGCGGTAACCACCGACGCGAAATCCATGGTTATCCTTTCCCACTTCCAGCGAGGAATCTTCACGGTGAAGCAACCACAGCGGCAAGCGATGTTGGCCTTGACCTGTGACATGTCGGACACTTCCCAACAAACTCTGTCACTTCTTTCTTGAGACCAGGCCACCAAAAGCGCTCTCTAAGATCCCTATACATCTTACTACCTCCGGGATGCATAGCATAAGGGTGCTATGTGCGTCTGAAGAATCCTCTGCCTCACTCAACATCCTTGGGCATACAAGCTTTACCTTGAAAACACGGCACCCCATCACTAGACAAGTTGTAACCTTCCGAACCACCACTCTGTCCCCTGCAACCTCAGCGCGCACTCGGAACCTCATCCTCTAAGCTGTTTCTCTACGATCTGCTCCAACCCAAGTAGGCTTAATCGCAACTCTGCGAGAATACTCCGTCGTCATACAAACTCAAATGGGCAAACATCGCTCTTAAGTCGAAACAACCTTGCGGCTCAGCGCGTGCGCCACCACGTTAGCCTTGCCGGATGATACTCAATCGAGCGATCGTAATCCTTAAGCAACTCAACCCATCTACTGCGCCTCAAATTCAAATCCTTACGAGTCAAGAGGTACTTGAGACTCTTATGATCGGTGTAGACTATTGATCTCTCCCCGTACAAGTAGTGCCTCCAAATCTTCAGCGCAAAGACTACAGCCGCTAACTCCGGATCGTGCGTCGGATAGTTGACCTCATGTGGCCTCGGTGCCGAGATCGTAAGCCACAACCTTACCTTCTGCATCAAGCACACAACCCAACCCGTATGTGATGCATCGCGATGAGGCCGTGAATTCCTTACCGACCTCGAGGTTGAATCAAAAGCGGAGCTTACGTTAGAATCTTCTTAAGCTTGTTGAAACTCTCCTCTCTGTTTCTCGGTCGGACAAGCGGAACCTCTTTCCTTAACAACTTGGTCATTGGTGCTGCAATCAGCGAGAAACCCTCTACAAAAACCGGTAGTATCTGCCAAACCCGGAAACTCGAATCTCGATATGACTTAGGCGGTTTCCAATCCAAAAGCGCCTCAATTTTCCGAGGATCCCTCTAATCCCCTCGGTGACACTACATGTCCCAAGAAAGTCACTTCTCTAAGCGAACTCGCACTTACCGAACTTAGCGTAAAAGGCTGCTTCTCCTCAAAATCTGCGGTACCACACGCCAAATGCGCATCATGCTCTTCTTACTGTTCTTGAATACACCGGGATGTCGTCAATAAAAACTACCACGAACTGGTCCGGATCTGCTTTGAAACACCCTATTCATCATATCCATGAATCTTTGCGGTAGCGTTAGTCAACCCGACGGCATTACGTAAAGTCGTAGTGCCCATACCGAGTCCGAAGCGTTTGTCTTGTGAATATCGCTTCTTTCACCTTTAGCGGTGATACCGGACCTCGAGTCAATCTTAGAAAATACCGTTTGCACCCTTGGTGATCAAACAAGTCATCTATCCGTGGCAGCGGATACTTGCATTTTGATCGTCGACTTATCTACTACCACATGAGTGACCTAAAGGGCTAATTACGGTCATACGCCTAGAAGATATCTCGAGTCTAAGTCCATGGTCTCTACTATACTCTCGGCCCGCGTAAGAATCGTCGAACCCACATCAATCAAAGCGGTAAAAGGAGAACCAAAGATCAAGAACGTCAGGGTTATGGCGTGCAGTGCGTCGCCCTCCTCTCGGCGCCTTGCTGCATACACTAACCCGGTATGCGGCATCAGAACTACCGCACCTGCCGGTGCTCCACGGCCCGACCCGATCCATTACTACCTCTGCCATTACCACGGCCCCTCTGCGGTGGCGGTACATTATTCCTAAAGCGAGTGCGGCCACGACTCTCGGGTGAATCTGGCCAACTTACGCGGGCGGTCCCTCACGCGATGATCGAGAGAACCACACTCAAAACAACCTTTTCCACCGGTCCAGCGGCCTCCCCAATGATATCTCCCACAATGGTTACACTGCGGCGGTCACGACTAGCGGCAACAACCCTACGGCCCGATTCGGCCCACTTTGTCTAGCCCCGCACCGAGGATTACCCGGCGATCCGAGAAGACCCAAAGCTCCTCTTATGCTGCTCCTGTCCATGCCCTGCCTCACGGACTCCTTAACACCCTCGGCTACCTTAGCCTTCTCAACCGGGACGGCAAACTCACGCTCTGTTGAGGAGCAATCAGCGACCTCAACTCGTCTCTCGGACCATCCTCGAAGCGAACACACCTCTCGTGTTCGGTAGCCACAATACCCCTAGCATACCGGCTCGACTTCAAGAACTCGGCCTCATACTCGGAAGCGGACTTACTCCTTGGACTAGCCTCAAAAATGCTTTTCATTGCTGGCGTCGATGTAGCTAGCTCCAATGTACTTTTACGAAATGCGACCACGAAATAATCCCATGTCGGATCTCTGTTTGCCACTGCATCCCGAACCGTGAGCCACCTTTGGTATGACTCGTCGAAGAAGCGATACTATGCCCTTGACTTCTCCTCGTGATCAAGTCGGATCATCCATGATCCGCTCCGTTGCCTCCAGCCAATACTCGTGATGCGATCTTGGGAGCAACACGAGAAACACCTCGAAAGAATTCACCCCATTTGCCCGAAGTCACTCGAGGCACCGATTTCCTAGCTCTGCACCACCACCTACTCCAACTACCCTTTCCAACACTCACGGCATCGCGCTGTGACAACTGCGTCATCGATCGATCTTGAAACTCACCACCTCCGGTGGTGGCGATGCACCGTATCTCATTTTTGACCCACGGACCGGACCCTACGGGTTGAAGCCGTCATCCTACCACGACCTCGTCCACGACCACGTCCACCTCTAGCGCTCATGACTAAATTCTCTACGTATCGATTTAGGAGTTTTATGCATCGATATTTATTCCACTATTTTAAAGCAAAGTCTTATGAATAGTAAAGAAGCTTTGTTTCGCGAGTTCACGAGAATCCTATCAGTTTGAGTTTACGAAGTAATCCACTACTGCAATCATCCAATCACATCAATAAATCACAAGAAATAGTAAGGGTACTTGCCACAGGCGGGTAGTGCGGAGACTCGGTGTCATGCCTTTCAAACCATTTATTTCAACAAAACACTTAAAAGCAGACTTTTGAAAACATTTTGGGCCTCGGGCCCCTGGTAGAAAAACCTTTGAACTTGGCTCGATACCACAATTGTAACACCCCAAACCCGATCAATACACCACGACCGAAGATCGGCATATTTACGGGAAAATCGCATTTGAAGGGTTAGGTTTGCAGTTAAAGATTCGATGAGAAACTCCTTGTCATATTTTATACTTTTGAAATCTTGGCATGATTGCTTTGTCATATTTTAATGTTTTAGAGTGATACCGATGGTAAAGTTTAAAACACATTGCGTTATAGTTTTGAAACCGTTGACCTTCCAAGTTTTTAGCAATTTTAACTCAATTAATTTGTTAAAGCATATTAGAAAGCTACTTTAAGCATAAACATAGTAAAACCTAATTTAAAGGCCATTTACAACCCAAAATAAAACCAAATAGTAATAAATAAGCTAAAGTACCAAATTTTGTAAAGTTCAGAGCAAATCTTTATTAAAGCATGGCATGAGCACCTCGAGTCCATCCCGGCTCCATGTCGCGTCTAAGTGTCACTGAAATGTCAAAGGAGAGGGTGAGTCGCAAGACTCGGTGCATAAATCCACTCCCGATAAAACAACATGCTAACACACATCATATCATAGCAACATTATCAATGCACCCGATCCTAACCATCCATATCACCTTTCTCTACCCCGTGTGGTACCAAACCCCTTTGGTGGTGCCAAACCACTGGTGACCCAAAGTCACGATATCCATAATTGTGGTGCCAACCCTTTGGTGACCCAAAGTCACGAATAATCCAATGATGGGGCCAACCCATCGTGTGATACCAAATCACTAATGAGGCGATCCCATATCTCAAAGTGGGGCCCACCCACGGTGGTGTTAACCACACGGGACGAGTCGCAATGAGGTGCCAAACCTCACGGTGTCCCAAAGACACAAATGTGATACCAAATCCTTTGGTGACCGAAGTCACAATATCAAGCTGTGGTACCAAACCCTTTGGAGGTGCCAAACCTCACGGTGTCCCAAAGACACAGTGTCCCAAAGACACGGATATCATATTCCCCCTCCTCTCATATCACCCACACATGTCATACTAATGCCAATGATATAAAACATGCAATCATGCCATCATGCTCAAATGACATCTCATGGTATTTACATCATAAAACATGTTATCACATATATCACTCTGAGATCTCGTAATGAAAGCGGACTTACGTGTATCCGTGCTTATACCCTATCGGGTACCAAATCCATCAATCATATTGTTTCACTTTAATAAGTAATTAGGTTATCAATCATATTACCAAAGCGAAGTGTGTTAGTTTACACACTGTTAAAGCTTGATCTTTAGTACCAAAAGAATCGATCTAAGGCCCCTTGATTACTTGCTCCTAATATTTGATTTGGTTTCCTACCAAATCTCAAACCAACGATGGCCAACTCCTATAACAACAACGATCACACCTTTAATAACTTGGCTTAATAGAACTAAGCGAATAAACCATGCACAACCTCTCACCATCACTTACCAATCAATCGAGTTCGGATAACGGCCTTGTTGGTTGCTTGAATCCGAAGGCCCTAAAAGAAATTGGTTACACAAGAGATTAGTTCTCTTCTATGATGAAAATCATCCTTTTGCCTTACCAAAATCGTTAGAGAAGTAGGGGAGAAGAGATAGCCTTTCGGCCAAATACTCACCTTCACTAACCGATTGCCCAACACGGGATGAACACCAACACTACACCAATATTCGGCCCTAGGTGTTTAACACTCCTACTTTCGGCTTTGAATGTAAAAGGAAAGAAGAAATAGAGGTGGAAAGAAATGGAGGAATCAGCAATTGGGTTTAGGGAAAAGAAGGGGAATAAAGATGGAAAAGGTGTTTTGGAGAGGTGGAGTTTGACACAAGGTTTCAAAAGAAAAGAAATGGAAGTGGGGTGCTAGGTTAGAAAACAAAGGGATTTTGAGAGGAAACACAAAGCCAAAATTCGGCAAGGATGAAGTTGCTTAAAGCTTTCGGTTTTGAAAAGGAAAAGAGAGACTTACTTGGAGGAAATTCGGCTTAGGCTCTTGACAAAAGAAAGAACTTTGTTTTGAAACAAAGTGACCGAATAAAAATGCCCAAAAATACCAAGATGAATTTCGGCTAACACCTTCTCAAAAGGCAACACAGGTTCGGCAATTGAGAGCTTACACTTTCGGTTTGGTATGGCAAAAGAGAAAATTTGCTTCTAAAGATTTTGACCGAAAAACACCAAAACTCAAAATGGATTTGGCACTACCCCACACCCACACTACCAAGCCGTCCACTCCCCACTCCAAACTCCCTCAAATTCGCCATAATCCCCCAATAGCTCCCAACCACACATTTCAAATGTGTTTACCAAATCTTCCTCCTAAAATCCCTCTCCACCCACCATTCAAATGGGTAGACCAAGTCAAGCGAGTTTGAGCGCCTACAAACTCTTCCTTCCATGCCGTCAAAATGGAAGCCAAAATGTGAGGTCTTTGCGGCTTGAACACAAGACCTC
The DNA here is from genome assembly GCA_025698515.1 of Gossypium sturtianum. NCBI lineage: Eukaryota > Viridiplantae > Streptophyta > Magnoliopsida > Malvales > Malvaceae > Gossypium > Gossypium sturtianum. The sequence goes on from CM046944.1 coordinate 110,952,243, forward strand.
CACCTCATCTGATTGACGCCACACCTAGCTCCCAAGTAGCGCATGCCTTGCCACTTTGCAGCTCCTCACTTGTGCAACAAGCACCAAATAAAATACATATCCCTCGGCTCCATCGACTCCCTACACCTAAAGCTCAAAACTAAATTTTTCCCATTCCTCGGGCATACTCTAGCCTACAACTAAGCCCTAAAACATAGAAATAGCAACATAGCACACCAACACATGCAATATCATGCAACAACAAAATAGCCCCCCAACCCGGGATATTACACATATTTTGCATGTCGTGTCAATCCATGCAAGGGGAGTGACGCGACATAGGTCGACGTGCTGCCCAAGAATATCAACGTTATTTTTGTTCACACAATCAACTCTATATGAAGACCTAGGATGTGCCGAAGACCTACTTTAGGTTGCCAACACATCTATAAATAAGACATTAGGGGTTTGATGTAACTAAGTCGTCTTAGGCACCTTCAAAAACCCTAGTAATTGAGGAGTAGGATTAGATTAATTTTCTTTCGGCTTTTCATAACTCTTTTTTTTCCTCTTGGAATCGATTTTGATCCAAGAGTTTATTTCTATTATCGAAGTATTTTAGTTATCATTTCTTTACATTCGCTTTATTTCTTTATTCCAATCAATCAATTTGCTACTCCATTCCTCATTCGATATCAATTCCATAATTACTCAAATCTCTTCTCTCTTCTGAATCAATCACTTTCTTCGCATGATTTATTCAATTGAGATTGAGATTATGAATAACACGAGTGACTAAATCCCTTAGGAGAGATTAATAAGTAGATAGGGATGTGACTAACGGAGGATTTAGGGTTTTCTCGATAGGGTTAGTTGGTATCAATGGCTAGACAAGGTCAGGAGATAAGTCGAACCAAGTAAATCGTAATTTATCCTAGTTGAGAAAGTGAGGTCAGGAGATAAACGAGTATCAACCAATCGATTAGTTAATTAGAGGCTGAGAGGTAATAATTGATTAACCGATAGCTAATCCACCCTAAAACCCTAATTTTCTTGAAGTTAATTACAAAACCTGAAGCGAGTTAATCTTCCTGGTTGGTTTATTGATTTAATTTTGTCTATTTATTTATTTTCGTTATTTATTTTGTCTCATTAATCTCTTTTATGGTTCATCGTAATATATGAATTAATTACTACTATTTAGACTTATTATTGTAAAAAGATTTTCATAATTTATTCCATCCTCCCTTGAGTGTGATCCACAGAATACTTACAAGTATTTTGATGTACTAAACTATATTAAAATTTGACCCGTGCACTTGCGGACACTGCCGTTCTAATCTCTTATATTTTTGGTGTTATATTTTACTATAAAAGATAACTCATTTATAGGAGTTCACAATCGAACTTCTTTCATGTCTCCATCATCATTATTGTCCTTCTGGTTCTTGCGAATAGTCGATTGGGCTGAACCTTTCGAATCGAAAGGGGAGTTAAGTTGGCATTCTTGGCAGCATCCTTGGTTGCTTATAGTTCTGAAATTTGTTGCTCGTTATGAGCATTATACAAATCCAACAGGCATTGGCGCTCTTATTACTCTTGAAATTGAAGTTGTTTGGCAAGAAATTATTCCTCCATGAGACACATCTCCTTTTGCATCTCAGTGACTTAGTGCTGAGGGCTAGAGGCTTATTGTTGTTGGGAGATTTGGTTGGCGGTGATAGTGGGTTGAAGGGGAGGAGTCACCATATGAGAGAAAATCTCTCTCAAGAGTTGGTCCCTAGGATCTTAGGGAAGAGTTCAAAAAGAGGTTGGGTGCCTAGGGCAGTTAATGGGATGGTAGTGGCGGGGTTGACTAAGGGAATAGAGAGAGAAGCATTGATGGAGGCCATAAACTGAGTAAATGTAGCACCCGAATTCCAGTTAACTAAGAAATTTGTAATAATTAGAGGACTAAATTGAAAAAGACCATAAGTTGGCGGCCTATATTGAAAGAAATGGGAAAGTTGAAAATTGGATTGGGGCATGGTTGAAAACCAAACCTAGTTGGTTAGAATGGAACCAATCGGTTCCTTAGTGGGACATATAATGATTAGCGGTGGATTATTCTCCTAAGGTTGGTAAAAGTGCGGGAAGAGCTATAAGTAGCTGGGAGATGGCTTTCCAGGGATGATTTTCTTTCCGATTTTGTTTCATTTTCTCTCATCATCATATTCTTCTTCGGATACTTTGAAGAAGAGTAGGATGTGGAAGGTTCTGCATGGAGCAGACGTCATGAGGATTGAGATGGAAAAGTAAGGAAACCAACAAGCTGGTAAGGTTTTTAACCCTTCTGTGTATATGAAAGTTAAGGAAACGAAGTTATGGACTTCAGGACCATTTTAAGGCTTCTTCATGTTTCTGAAAAAAATAGGTTTAAGCTGAGAATATTGAGTATATCCCATGATTTTGGTTGGAAAGCTTAGGTTCCAAGATAATGGAAGCTCTAGCATTTGAGAAGGCTAAGCTATGGGGATGATAAAGCTTCAGGTGAATTTATAAAAATCCAACCATGGATGTTATGATCTATGTTGTTTGAGTATGCCATGTTTGTACAAACATGAATATTCATAGATGCATGTCAGTAAGCATGAAATGGTCATAGTATGACGCACATCACATAGCCATGAAATATGATGAGATGTGCATACTTTGCATGAAAACTGTGGGAAAAACCTCTTTGGGATAAATGAAGTTAAGAAGGGAAATGGGAAGTGACCCTGTTAGTTGTCGTCATGGGCGAAGCTTCGGGCCTTGTGAAGGGAACACTGCAGTGTTCGAACATCAAGGTTAGGTGGTGTAAAGGAGGTAGTGGGAGGGGGATTTGGGAAATGAGAACCATGGAAAGGTATTTACCGTGACGGTGGTATCGACTGGTCCTTCGAGGCGACACTATGACGACGATATATGACGTAAAACCATAGATGAAAGATGCTATGGTAGTCTAGTATGAGGTATGTAACGTAAGACCATGGATGAAAGATGCTATGGCGGCATGGTACAAAGTATACGATGTAAGACCATAGATGGAAGATGTTATTGTAGCCAAGTATAATGGTTAAGACCATGGATGAAAGACTCAATGGCATCATATGATAGCACACCAAGTTGGCGGATTGGTGTAATACCATGGATGAAAGACTCCATGGCATCCATAGAGATAGTCTGCTAGGACGTAAACACAGAACAGAGATAGTGCGCTGGAATAGTAAACACAAAATAGAGATAGTCCGCTGGGATAGTAAACACAAAACAGAGATAGCTCGCTAGGATAGTAAACATGGAAAGAGTTTGTCAAGACAACAAACACGAAGGAAAAGTCTGCCAAGACAAGAGAAATGAGGTAAGAAGGGTGTAAGACCATATCTGAGCTACGACGACCCATAGAGTCTGCTAGGAAACTAACGTGAAAAGTCCACCAAAACCTCAAGCGAGGGGTATACTACTAGTGCGGCAAGTATGAGAAACCACATAGGTGGAAGAAGATTTTAAAAAAATGTAAGTAGTGGCAAGCAAATCTTGAGGAGTCTGCCAAAAATGATGAAAGTTGTAACACCCCTAACCCGTATCCGTCGCCGGATTAAGGTTATGAGGCATTACCTTACTAAGCTCAATTCTGAAATAGACCTTCAACTGAATTTAAGCACAAGCAATGCAATCATTACTATATTATATAACATTACAATCTATTTAAAAATTAAAATAAATGTATAACGAGTTTTATTACCAATACTTAATACACACAAATGTCTGAATCACATAATTTAAACATTCATGGCACATATATATATATATTACTATAATACATATGCATATTAAAACAATTGAACCATTATATCATTTAATAATCAATTACATGTACCAACATATTAATATTACCTCTTGGCCGAATATACTATTTCACCTTTCATTTGGATACGTAACTAACCAATCAAGAAACATATTCATTTCTTACCATTAATAATTAGATCTATATAGCCAACTATCACATATATATGTCTCATTATAATAGTATAAATATCACATAGCCAAATCACTTAAACATAGCATTATTTAATTCTTACTAAACATATCAAGCATATGCTATTTATCATAAGGCGAAACACATGTCTTACTCAAATATCATTAGTAAAACGTAATAAACAATTACACATAAATTCACCTTAATCGCGATCATGCACGTATCATAAACATGGCAAACAGGATTCACATATAAACCAAAACCAAGACTAAGTTTACTAAAACCATCACCTAATATACATATATATATACCAATTTAGCACCTTCCACATGTGATATAGACCATTACCGAATTTAAAACATCCATTAACATTATGAACAAGCTATGAAATCCAAATTATAGAAATGATACTTAACCAAAAGAAATAGCCATTTTCGCAAGGCTATATTTATATACAAGATCAAACATCATATGTTTCAAAACTTAATCTAGCCTATACATGCCTTCAAATCAAAACCAAGATTTAAAATACCAAAAAGAGGCGATAGTGTGGATAACTTTCTTGTGATCCCTCTCGAGCTTGTAGCTTAACCAGAATCTATGAACAAACAATTAAACAAAGAAATCGGAGTAAGCTTACTAGCTTAGTAAGTCTCAAGTGTTAAAAATACTTAGTATCAAGCATAAAATACATAAATTCATGGTATTAAACATGAAATTTTTAATTTATAAATACTTATACCAACTCTCATTACTTCATTTAACATAATATCATTGATCTCATCATCACATACTTAAACTTGAACATACATAATTATCACATCCATGAGATACTCGATTCTACTCCCATGAACATATACATCACATCTATTTTTTTTTCACAACCAAGTGGAATAACATAATCTTTCATCCTCTATTCGAACATATCTATAACACACATATATATATATATATCTATATATATAACATTCATCAAGGTAATTAACTTCCACTTCTTGGTATTCGTTCGTTATTTTCTTGAGTATACGAAAATGAACTACTTACCTCTCTGTCGAATTAATACGTTTCAAAGCTGAAATTTCTTGACATGTGCATAAATCGATTTGCAAATATTACGAGCTTAGATTACATTCACGAAGCGCCAGCTCTTTGGACTCAAGGTCGAAATTAATCACCGGTAATAAACACGCTGGGCATTAAGCGAATCGTTTCACCACGCACGCGTGGCACCGCTAGGCTAAAAGCACGAATAACACACCGGCACAAGGCACCGCTAGGCTAAAAGCTGAATAACACACCGACCACGAGGGCCTCGCTGGGCTAAAAGCCCGAATAACACGACTATAATTCATCAATTCACCATATTAACATCACATTATTATCGATTCATGTACTTAACCCACAATCACTTAACGTATCTTATACATACAAGTTTCCATTTCAAATTCAAATCACATTAAGTCCAATAGTGAACTTTAACATTCGGCTATCCTCAATTTAAATGCTCAAATAAATCAATTAATATCAATGACTATATTTGTAATTAACTCTTTCATGTACTTAGACTCAAGAACTTACCTCGGTTTGTCGATAGGCGTGTAAATCGGCTATTCGAGAACCTTCGTCTTTCCGATCCAGTGCTGTTTTTCTTTGCTCTTGATCTAAAACACATTAAATTCAGCTCATTCAAGTACATTTCAATTCAATTTAGTCCCAAATCACATAAATGGACAAATTACCATATTACCCCTAATATTTCACTACTTTGCAATTTAGTCCTATTTGCATAACACACAAAATACACCCAATTAGCTAAGACTATACAAGGGCCGAATATTCCTAGGGACTTTACAAGCCTTTACATTTCATTTATTTTGCAAAATCGTCCCTCTAGAATTTTATTTTTTACAAATTGGCCCTAAAAACAAAAATTCATCAAAACTTCCAATACAAATTATACTAATCTTTAACTTATCTTTTATCTAAAATCATCAAACATCAAAACCATTTAAGCATGTTAATGGCGAATCCTATATACATACAATTTTCAAAAATTTAAGCATGGGTGGGTAATATCTGGCAACGATCTCAAAAGCGTAAAAATTATCAAAACTAAAACCGACCATACCTTAATCAAGCTTCCTAACTTGCCGAAATTCAAAGCTTTCCTTACCCCTTTTCTTTAGCTAATAATCGGCCATGAGAGAATGAAGATGATAGTGGCATTATTTTATGTTTTATTTAACATATATTAAACATTTAATCATTTACTAATTTAACCTTTATTAATGTTTTAATAATAACATAATATCATGGACAAGTTAGTCATATGCCGTCCACTTACTCCCAAAATGGGCTATTTACTCTTTTAATACCCATATTAAAAAGCCATAATCAATTAGGCACTTTTCACTATAGTTTGCAACTTTTACACTTTACGCGATTAAGTCCTTTTTTTAAATTAAACACATAAGCGATTAAATTTTCATACTGAAACTTTCACACACATCAAGTCACATATAATAAACACAAAATATAATATTAAAATATTTCTCGGACTCGGATTCGTGGTCCCGAAACCACCGTTCGATTAGGGTCAAATTCGATGCATTACAACTCTCCCCCTTTAGGATTTTCGTCCCGAAAATCTTACCGTTAAACAAGGTCGGATATTGTTGCCTCATTGAATCCTCGGGCTCCCACGTAGCCTCTTCAACTCTGTGGCGATTCCACAGTACCTTCACTAATGGAATTCTTTTATTTCTCAACTCTTTTATTTCCGAGCTAAGATACGGATCGGTTCTTCATCATATGTCAAATCAGTTGGATTTCAATCTCTGTCGGTGTGATCACATGAGGCGGATCGATCTGTACTTACGAAGCATCGAAACATGAAATACGTCATGTATCTTTTCTAACTCGAGAGGCAACTTCAACCTATATGCAATGGGCCCAATCGTTCGGTGATTTCATAAGGTCCGATGAATCTCGGACTAAGTTTGCCCTTCAGGCCAAATCGGAATACCTTTTCCACGGAAAAACTTTCAAGAATACTCGATCTCGATTTGAAATTCAATATCTTTACGCTTTAAGTCAGCATAAGACTTTTGTCGGATGCGAGGCGACTTTCAAAGTATTTACGATCACGACCACTTTTTGTTCGATTTCTTTAATCAAATCAACCCGTGTATCTTATTCTCGTGAGCTCGATCCGATATAATGGTGTTTGACATTTTCGCCGCGTACAAGGCTTCATAAGGTGCCATTTTGATACTAGATTGAAAGCTATTATTGTAAGCAAATTCAATCAAAGGTAGGTATCGTTCCCACGTACCTTCAAACTCGAGAACGCAACATCTCAACATGTCCTCAAGTATATCTGAATAGTTCGCTCGGGTGACCGTGCATCTGCGGATGAAAGGTACAGTACTAAAATGAAGTTTAGTGCCTAAAGCATCTTGCAACTTCTTCCAAAACCGCGATGTGAATCTCGGGTCTGCATGCGAAACAATGGAACTCGCTACACCATGCAATCTCACAATGCGTGATACATACAATTCGACAAGTTTATCGAGTGAATAGTCGCACGAATTGGTACAAAATGAGCTGATTTGGTCGGTCTATCAACTATAACCCAAACGGCATCTTTCTTACTCGGTGTCATAGGGAGACCGGATACAAAATCCATTGTAATTCTATCCCATTTCCATTCGGGTATCATGATTGGTTGAAGTAGTCCGGATGGCACTTGATGCTCAGCTTTTACTTGCTGACAAACTAAGCATTTGAAACAAATTCGGATATATCCCGTTTCATGCCAGGCCACCAATAGAATTGTTTCAAATCGTTATACATTTTTGTGCTACCCGGATGTATCGATAGTCGACCACTATGGGCCTCACTCAGAATCATCTGTATCAAATTTGAGTTCTTCGGAACACACATTCGGCTTTTAAAATTCAAGCAGTCATTTCCATCAATCTGAAAATCGATTACGCACCTTTTTCTGCTTGAATTCGACTAGTAATCAAATCTTTGTCAACTTTACATGCATCACAAATTTGATGAATAAACATCGGTCTTGCTTGTAACTCGGCTATGATCGAACCATCACCAGACATAGCTATCTGCGCATTCATTGCACGAAGAGCAAACAATGATTTTTGACTTAACGCATCTGCAACAACGTTAGCTTTTCCGGATGGTAGTCAATCACCAATTCATAGTCTTTCAACAATTCCAACCACTGCGTTGTCTTAAATTCGAGTCTTTTGAGTCATCAAATACTTGGACTTTTATGATCCAAGTAAACATGGCATTTCTCGCCGAATAAGTAATGGCGCCAAATCTTGATGCGAACACAATGGCCGCAAGCTCCAAATCATCGTCGGGTAATTTCTTTCATGCGGCTTCAATTGTCTTGATCGTAGGCTACTAATCTGCCTTCTGCATCAATCGCAGCCCAAACCATTTAAGGAAGCATCGAATACACAACAAATTCCTTACCCGACTCAAAGGTGAGCTAACACTGAGCTTAGTCAAAGGGCTTTCAACCGATCGAAACTCTTACGACAATTTTCCGACCACTTGAACTTTACATCTTTCTGTAGTAGCTTTGTCAAAGGTGTAGCTATTCTGAGAAAAACCTTTCTAAACCGTCTATAGTAGCCCATAAGTCGTAGAAAACTTGAATCTCAAAACATTCTTGGTGGCTTCCAATCAAGTATAGCAGAAATTTTGTTCGGATCGACTCGAATACACGATCTTTGAAACAACATGTCCCAAAAAGTGACCTTTTTCATCCGAACTCACACTTACTAAACTTCGCATACAAGCTGTTGATCTCTCAAAGTTTGTAGCACTAATCTCAAATGCTCGGCATGCTCGGTTTCATTTTGGAATAGATCGGTATATCATCAATAAACACTACTACAAACCGATCCAAAAGCGTCGAAAACTTCGATTCATTAGATCCATAAAAATATCGGGTGCATTAGTGAGTCCAAAAGGCATAACCAGAAACTCAAAATGTCCGTACCTCATCAGGAATGCGAGTCTTTGGCACATCTGTATCTCGACTCAGAAGCCGATAATAGCTTTGATCTCAAATCTATCTTGAAAATACTGAAGCCCCTTTTAGGTGATCAAACAAGTCATCAATCCAGAGGTAGCGGGTATTTATTCTTTATAGTTACCTTATTTAGTTGCCGATAGTCGATACACATTCGCATGGTCCCATCTTTCTTTTCACAAATAAAGCGGTGCACCCCAAGGAGAGAAGCTCGGTCGTGCAAAGCCCCTATCTGTCAATTCTTGCAAGCTGCGCTTTTCAACTCTTTTAACTCCGTAGGTGCCATCCAATACGGAGCTATCGAAATCAGTCGTTCGGTACTAATTCAATGCCGAACTCAATCTCTCGCATGGTGGTAAGCCGGTAGTTCTTGAAACACATCCGGGTATTCACACACACAGCGGTGCATGATTCAATATGCTTTTCGGACACTTTATTATCCGATTACATACGCCAAATAAGCTTCACACCCTTTTCTCACATATTTCCGGGCTAACATCGAAGATATTATGTAGGAAACCCACTTAAATCTTTGGATTCAATTACGATAATCTCCCGTTCGACATCTCAAATCAATTAGCTTTCTTTTGCAATTCACTGCTGCATCATGTGAAGTTAACTAGATCCATTCCCAAAATTATATCGAACTCATCGAAGGGCAACAACATTAAATCGGCTGGAAAGCAAGAATCCCGAATCATCAACGGGCAACCTTTACATACTTTATTAACAAGCACACATCTACCCAAAGGGTTGGACACACGAATCACAAACTCAGTTGACTCAACTGGCAGAGTCTTACCGAATACTAGAGTTTCACACACATATGAATGAGTCGAACCAGGATCAATCAATGCAATCACAGTAGTATCATAAAGGGTGAAAGTACCGGTAATGACATCGGGGGAGGAAGCATCCTCTCTGGCTCGTGTGGCATAAGCTCTAGCTGGAGCTCTAGCCTCAGATCGAACTACAATGTTCTTCGTTCCTCTCTGACTACCACCTACATTGCTTGAATGTCTGGGTGGCCTGCCTCGTGCTGATGTGTTGCTCGACTTAATGTTTTGAACTGTATTCTGCTCAACTAACATCGGACATTCTCTAATAAAATGATCTGACGATCCGCATTTAAAGCAAGACCGATCATGGAATCTACAACTCCCGGAATGCCATTTCCCACAGTGATTGCATTCAACTCGATTACGTGGAATGTTACCAACACAGCCATCGAGGTAGCTCGGGGAGCCCACCGAGGTCGATCACGTCTAGGTAAATCTAAAGTAGCTTTATGTCGGTGAAGTCATCTACGAACTTCTTAGATGTGGAATGGAAATTCTTACCCGACGATCTCTTACGAGTGTCTCTCTGTCTCAGCCTTTTTTTTCTCCTTCCCGAGCTCTTCAGCTTTGCAAGCTCGCTCGACTAGTGTCACAAACTCTTTGATTTCAAGAATGCCAACAAGCAACTTTAAATCTTCATTCAAACAAATCTTGAACCTTTTGCACATAATGGCTTCAGTTGATACACATTCCCGAGCATATCGGCTCAATCTGACAAATTTTCGCTCATATTTAGTCACGGTCATTTGCCCCTGTTTTAGTTCAAGAAATTTCTTTCGTTTTTGATCAACGAATCTTTGACTGATATATTTCTTGCGGAATTCATGCTGAAAGAAATCCCACGTCACTTTTTCTTTCGGAACTACTGTGTAACACCCCAAACCCGGTCAACACACCACGACCGAATCTGGTTTGTCACAGAGGAAAATTGTTTGAAGAGAACAAGTTACCGATTATAGTTCGTTTTGAGAAAACTCCTTGCCATAGTTAAAACTTTGGGCATGATTGTCTTAAAACCGATGGCGCATTTTACAAACCCGGAATTTTTGAACTTGGTTGAATCCATAAGTAAAACAATTTCATACCAATTTAAAATCCAAGTAATTTCTTTAGTTGCTTAAAACATTATGAAATTAGTGTGGAAAAATCTTGAGTTTGGAAATACGTTTGAGTTTCATTCATTTTAGATTACCGCGTGATACCCAATGGTAAAGTTTAAAACCTATCGTGTTGTAGTTTGAAAACCTTATCTTTCCAAGTTTTATTAGGTTTTACCCATTAATTTGTAAAGGCATATTAGAAATCCAATTTAAGCATGTAAATAAAAAAAACATAAGTTAAAAAGGCCTTTTACAATCCAAATAAAACCCAAATGGAAATAAGTAAAATTAAAGTACCAAGTTTAAAAGTCAGAGCAAATCCGTATTTATTCATGGCATGAGCACCTCGAGTCCACCGGCTCCATGTCGCAATCTAAGTGTTACGAAATGATAAGGGAGAAGGTGAGTCGCGAGACTCGGTGCATAAATCCCCTCCCGATTAATGCATCAAGCTAACACACACCGTACATAGCAATACAAGTAATGCACCCAATCCTAGCCATCCATTCTCCTTTTTCTACCCCGTGTGGTACCAAACCACCGGTGGTGCCAAACCACTGGTGACCCAAAGTCACGATATCCATAAGTGTGGTACCAAACCTTTGGTGACCCAAAGTCACGAAGAATCCAAATGATGGGGCCAACCCATCGTGTGATACCAAATCACCGGCGTCAATCCCGTATTATCATCGTGGGGCCAACCCCACGTGGTAGTAAAGCCACCGGGACGAGACGCTATGAGGTGCCAAACCTCACGGTGTCCCAAAGACACGAATGTGATACCAAATCTTTGGTGACCAGAAGTCACGATTCCAATGATGGGGCCAACCCATCGTGTGATACCAAATCTTTGGCGTCAATCCCGTAATATCAACCGTGGGACCAACCCTTTGTGGTGCTAAGCCACTTGGGACGAGGACGAGGTGCCAAACCTTTGGTGACCCAAAGTCACAATAATCAATCTGTGGTACCAAACCACCGGAGGTGCCAAACCTCGGTGTCCCAAAGACACGGATATCATATTCCCCTCCTCTCACATCACCCGGTAACATATCATACTAATGCAAATCGTGCAAATCATGCAATCATACTCACATGCTTAATATGGCATCTCATAATACATACACCATAAATTATGATATCATATATCACTCTGAGATCTAGATGCAAAGCGGACTTACCCGAATCCGTGTACATACCACATCGGGTATCATATCGGTCATCATCTTGTTTTTGTCTTACAAAGGCAATCGGAGTTTATTAAACATATTACTAAGTATACAAAGTGTGTTAATTTACACACTGTTCAAACACAAGCTTTAAACTCAACGAACCGATCTAAGGCCCTCGAATACCTTGCTCCTTACGCTTGATTTGGTTTTCTACCAAACCTGAACCAACAATGGTTCCTCCTAAAGCAAACGGCACACCCTATTAAGAAGAAATATTAATCTCCTGTAACTTGACTAAACGAGAACTAAGAGAATAGACTTGATAACATCAACTCTTGCCACCACTTACCAACGATTAACAGAGAAAGAAGACTCCTCTTGCTTGCTTCCAAAATCCAAAGGCCCTATAACGCAATGATTAACAAAAGATTAACTCCTTTCAACCGAACCCAAAATCGGCTCTTAACCAAACCAAAACGATAAAGCACAAGAGAGAGGAGAAATGGCCATTCGGCCAAGCACTTACCTAACTCCAATCGATTGAAAACAAACCCCAACAAGATTAACACTCCTCTAGAATTCGGCCAAGATGAACACCACTAGGAGAGAGGGGAAATTCGGCTAACACATTAAGCAAAAGAAAAGAGGATTCGGCCAAGGTGTTTAACACACCTATGTTCGGCTTTGAGTGAGAGAAAAAAAAAGAAAAAAAGAAAGAAAGAAAGTGTGGAATGGGAATAGAGTTTCGGCAAGAGGGTATTGAGAGAAGAAAAAGAGAGTATGAGAGAAAGAGAGAAGCTAGTTTCGGCTCAACACAAATGAACAACAAGTAAAAGAAGTGGGAGGGTTCGGCCAAAGTGGATAACAAAGATTAAAGTTTGAAGGCTCAAGAGCATTTGGCTAACAAAGAATACACAAAGAAAACAAGCAACTTTCGGCAAGCTATAGGAGTTTGGTCTTCCGGTTTCAAGAAGTAAAAATGAGAGACTTATCTTGGAAGAAAATTCGGCTAGCTTTTTGACAAAAGGAGAATTTGGCTTACAAATTATTTTTGACCGAAAACACCCAAAATACCAAGTGATTTTTGGCACCCCCATTCCCACACTACCAAGCCGTTCCTCTCCCCCAAAATCTCTCAATATTCGGCCATCACTCCCCAAACACTCACAACCACCCATTCAAATCATTTTGAACAAGTCTCCCTCCTAAATTCACTCTCCACCCACCATTCAAGTGGGTTGACTTGGTCTATGTGAGTTTGAACGCCAACAACTTCTCCTCCTCCATGCCGTCAAAATGGAAGCAAAAAGTGGGCATTGCAGCTTGAACACAGGACCTCTCCCTCCTGCAAGTGACGTAATCCAAGCTCTTAGTGGCGCCTAGCTTGCCACTCCACCGACTCCTTTCTTGTGCTAAAATTCACCAAAGAAAACTTATTAACCCTTGACTTCTTTAGCTCCTCTCACCTAAGCCTAAAAACTGAAATTTTTCCTACCTCTCAGGCTTACACCTAGCTTACAACTAAGCCTCAAAACATCAAAAACAACAACATAGTAGGCCAATAACATGCAAACAATGCCATAACAAAATAGCCCCTAACCCAGGATATTACAGTTCTACCCCCCTTAAAAATAATTTCGACCTCAAAATTACCTGATCAACAGAGTTGCGGGTATTGCTATCTCATCATATCCTCAGGTTCCCACGTAGCTTCTTCCACGCCATGATTCCGCCATAGCACTTTTACCAAAGGCACAAACTTCCTACGCAGAACTTTCACGTCCCGATCTAGAATCTGCGCAGGCTCTTCCTCCATGGTCAAGTCTGGATTTACCTCGATCTCTTCTACTGCTACGACATGTGATGGATCTGAACGATAACGCCGAAGCATCGAAACATGAAATACGTCGTGAATCTGGCTTAGCTCTGTTGGCAACTCAAGCTGGTAAGCTACTGGTCCCACTCGTCTCAGAACCTTATACGGACCAATAAACCTCAGACTTAGCTTGCCTTTCCTTCCGAACCTTAATACTTTCTTCCATGGCGAGACCTTCAGAAAAACTTGATCCCCCATAGCAAATTCTATATCTCTCCGCTTAAGATCGGCATAAGACTTCTGCCGGTCTGAAGCTTCTTGCAATCGAGCCTGAATTAACTTAACCTTGTCTTCGGTCTCAGCAACCAACTCTGGTCCCAACAACTGGCGTTCACCCAACTCCGTCCAACATGTAGGTGAGCGACACTTCCTACCATACAACGCCTCGTATGGTGCCATCTTAATGCTTGCTTGGTAACTATTGTTGTAGGCGAACTTAGCTAATGGCAGAAACTCCTCCCAACTACCCCTGAAGTCCAGAACACAACCTCTCAGCATGTCCTCTAAGATCTGAATAACCCTTTCCCATTGCCCGTCGATTTGCGGGTGAAAAGCCGTGCTAAAATCAAGCAGCGTACCCAGAGCACGATACAATGCTTTCGAACCTTGACGTAAATCTGGGGTCCCTATCCGAGATGATCGACAGCGCACACCGTGCGGCCTCACTAACTCGACACATACGGCCGCCAACCCGAGTGAGTAGTCAACCCTCACCGGAATGAAGTGAGTGATTTAGTCGATCGGTCCACAATTACCCAAACCGAATCCTTTTTGCTTGGCGTAGCGGTAATCCACCGCGAAATCCATGGTTATCCTTTCCCACTTCCATTGCGGAATCCTCCTTTGGTTGAAGCAACCACGGACAAGCGATGTTCGACCTTGACTCTTTGGCATGTCGGACACTTCCCTACAAACTCTGTCACTTCCCTCTTGGACACTGCCACCAAAAGCGCTCTCTCGAGATCTTTATACATCTTGCTACCTCCGGGATGCATAGCATATGGGCTGCTATGTGCATCTTGGAGAATTCTTCGCCTTAATTCTCGTCCTTTGGCATACAAGTTCGCCCTTGAAAACATAGCACTCCATCACTAGGCGGTGTACCCTTCTAAACCACCATCCACGAACTTGCACCCTCTTCGCATTCAACCCTTCGTCCACTAAGCGCTTTTCCTTAATCTCCCAATCCGGGTTGGCTTAACACGAAGCTCGCCAAAAGACTTCCATCGTCATATAGACTCAACCGAGCAAACATCGCTCTTAAATCCGTCACGACCTTAGGCTCAGCGCGTCCACCACGTTAGCCTTACCGGATGGTACTCAATTGAACGATCGTAGTCCTTTAATGATTCAATCCATCGACGCTATCTCGAGTTTAGATCCTTACGAGTCGAAGATACCTCAAACTTTTGTGATCCGTGTAGACTATTGACTTCTCCCCATACATATAATATCTCCATATTTTCAAAGCGAAGACTACATTTGCCGGCTCCAAGTCGTGCGTTGGGTAGATTAACCTCATGCGGTCTTAAGCGGCGGGATGCATAGGCTACTACCTTCCCTTCCTGCATCAACACACATCCCGGACGGTATGGGGGCGTCCACGATAAAAGCGTAAACAACTTCCCGCCTCGGGTTGTACCAAACCGGAGCTTAGTCGAATCTTCCTTAGCTTATCAAAACTTTCTTGTTGCTTCTCCGACCATACAAATGGAACACCTTTCCTTAGTAACTTAGTCAGCGGTCTTTGTGATTAAGGAGAACCCTTCCACAAACCGATAGTACCTGCTAGACCCGTAAAACTTCGGATTACGCGCCATCGACCTAAGCGATTTCCAATCCAACACCGCTTCCACCTTGCGAGGGTCTACTCTAATCCCTTCTGCTGACACCACGTGACCTAAGAAAGCCACCTCCCTAAGCCAAAATTTGCACTTACTGAATTTGGCATATAACTGCTTCTCCCTCAGCACTTGTAAAACTGTACGCAAATGCATATCGTGCTCCTCCTCCGTCTTTGAATAAACCAATATGTCGTCTATGAACACCACCACAAATTGATCCAAGTACTGCTGAAATACCCTATTCATTAAGTCCATGAACGCTGCCGGCGCGTTGGTCAACCCAAATGGCATCACTAGGAACTCGTAATGCCCATACCGAGTTCGGAATGCCGTCTTGTGGACATCAACCTCCTTCACCTTAAGTTGATGATAACCAGACCTTAAATCGATCTTCGAGAATACCGCTGCACCCTTGGTGATCAAAAAGTCATCTATCCGTGGCAGCGGATACTTGTTTTTAATCGTCGACTTATTCAATCAAGCGGTAGTCTATACACATCCGCATCGTACCATCTTTCTTCTTGACAAAGAGTACTGGCGCTCCCCAAGGTGAAACACTTGGTCGAATAAACCCCCTATCCAAGAGCTCCTGAATTTGAGCCTTTAGCTCCACCAATTCCTTTGGTGCCATTCGGTACGGTGCTATAGACACAGGTGCCGTTTCGGGTAACAAGTCTATACCGAATTCAACTTCCCGATCTGGTGGCAAACCGGAAGCTCCTCAGGAAACACATCAGCAAATTCCCTAACTGTCCGAACCTTCTCTACAGCAGACTCTTTTAGCCTCCAAGGCATACACATGAACCACATACGCCGCGGCCCTTTTTCGACCATATTCTCAGCTTTCAGAGCAGATACCACATTGGATAAGTAATCTCTCCTAGTACCTATCATCACCACTTCATCACCCTTAGACGTCTTTAGAACCATGCGCTTAGCCACGCAATCCAACCTCGCCTGGTACTTAACCAACCAGTCCATTCCAAGGATCAAATCGAACTCCCCAAACGGCAGTTCCATCAGATCAGCAACAAACACTACCCCTTGGAGTTATAGGGGTACATCTCTATACAGCTTTCTACAACTATAGAATGACCTAGAGGGCTAATTACTGTCATCTGCCTAGAAGTAGTTTCAGAATCTAAGTCCATAGTCTCAACTATGCTACTAGCAACGTAAGAATGTGTTGAACCCAAATCAATCAAGGCAGTATATGGAGAACCAAAGATAAAAAATGTACCGGTTATGACGTCCGATGCGTCGCCCTCCTCTCGGTGCCTCGCTGCATACACTAACCCAGTGTGCGGCCTCGAACTACTGCACCTCGCTGGTGCTCTCGCGGCCCGTCGAACCATTACCTCCTCTGCCATTACCACGACCCCTCTGCGGTGGCGGTCCATTATTCTGAGCCCGAGTACGCCACGACCCTCGGATGAATCCTAGCCAACTTACGCGGACGGTCCCCTCGCGCGGTGATCCAAGGAGCCACACTCGAAACATCCTTTTCCACCGGTCCGGCATCCTCCCCAATGAGATTTCCCACAGCGATTACAACTGCGGCGGTTCACGATTAGTAGCAACAAACCTACCGGCTGATTCGGCCCACTCTGTCTAGCCCTTTTTTTGAGGATTACTGGCGACCGGAAGATCCAAAACTCCTCTTATGTCCTGTTCCTATCCAAGTTTTGCCTCTGAGACTCTTTAACCCCTCGGCTACCTTAGCCTTCTCAACCAGGATGGCAAACTCACGCTCTGCTTTGTGGAGCAATCAGCAACCTTAATTCATCCTCGGACCATCCTCGAATCGAACACACCTCTCGTGTTCGGTGGCCACAACGCCCCTAGCATACCGACTTCGGCCTCGGGAACTCGCCTCATACTCCGACAGCACCGACTTACTCCCTTGAACTAGCCTCGAAGAAATGCTTTCATTTAGCGTCGACGTAACTAGCTCCAATGTACTTTTTCTGATAAGCAGCCCTAAAATAATCCCAAGTAAGATCCTCTACTGCAACACTGTCCCGAACCGTGAGCCACCATTGGTATGACTCATCTCGAAGAAGCATTACTATGCCCTTGACTTCTCCTCAATTTGTCGAGTCGGATCATCCATGATCCGTTCCGTCGCCTCCGGCCAATACTCCGCCGTCTTTGGGAGCAACACCGAAACACCTCGGAATACTTCACCTGTTTGCTCGAAGCGCTCGAGCCGCATTTTCGAACTCCTGCGCCTCCACCTACTCCGGCTACCCTTTCCGAACTCGCAAAGATCGCTGCGACACTCACGTCATCCCCGGTGCGATCACGAAACTCACCACCTCCGGTGGTGGTGGTATGCGAGTATCTCATTTTTCGACCCACGACCAGATCCTACGGGTTCGAAGCTGTCATCCTACCACGACCACGTCCACGTGTATTACGACCCGTCCACCTCGTGCGCTCATGACTAAAACTCGACTTATCGATTTAGAAGTTTTATGCATCGATAATTATTCCACTTGCCTTTTAAAAGCAAAGTCTTATGAATATTGTTTATTACAGAAGTTTTGTTTTCGCAAGTCCACACAGTCCTATCAATTTCAGTTTCTAAGGTAACCTACTATTGCTAGTCATCACATCTCATCAAAAAAAAATCACAAGCAATAGTAAGGGGTACTTACACAGGCGGATTAGTCTTGGAGACTCGGTGCCATGCCTTTCAAACTATGCATTTAAAATAAAACATTTAAAACCCATATTTAAAACACTTTGGGCCTCAGGCCCACAGCCGAGCCTTTGAACTTGGCTCTGATACCACAATTGTAACACCCCAAACCCGGTCAACACACCACGATCGAATCTGGTTTGTCACAGAGGAAAATTGTTTGAAGAGAACAAGTTACCGATTATAGTTCGTTTTGAGAAAACTCCTTGCCATAGTTAAAACTTTGGGCATGATTGTCTTAAAACCGATGGCGCATTTTACAAACACGGAATTTTTGAACTTGGTTGAATCCATAAGTAAAACAATTTCATACCAATTTAAAATCCAAGTAATTTCTTTAGTTGCTTAAAACATTATGAAATTAGTGTGGAAAAATCTTGAGTTTGGAAATACGTTTGAGTTTCATTCATTTTAGATTACCGCGTGATACCCGATGGTAAAGTTTAAAACCTATCGTGTTGTAGTTTGAAAACCTTATCTTTTTAAGTTTTATTAGGTTTTACCCATTAATTTGTAAAGGCATATTAGAAATCCAATTTAAGCATGTAAATAACAAAAACATAAGTTAAAAAGGCCTTTTACAATCCAAATAAAACCCAAATGGAAATAAGTAAAATTAAAGTACCAAGTTTAAAAGTCAGAGCAAATCCGTATTTATTCATGGCATGAGCACCTCGAGTCCACCCCGGCTCCATGTCCGCAATCTAAGTGTTACCTGAAATGATAAGGGAGAAGGTGAGTCGCGAGACTCAGTGCATAAATCCCCCTCCCGATTAATGCATCAAGCTAACACACACCGTACATAGCAATACAAGTAATGCACCCAATCCTAGCCATCCATTCTCCTTTTTCTACCCCGTGTGGTACCAAACCACTGGTGGTGCCAAACCACTGGTGACCCAAAGTCACGATATCCATAAGTGTGGTGCCAAACCTTTGGTGACCCAAAGTCACGAAGAATCCAAATGATGGGGCCAACCCATCGTGTGATACCAAATCACCGGCGTCAATCGTATTATCATCGTGGGGCCAACCCCGCGTGGTGCGAAGCCAGCGGGACGAGGCGCTATGAGGTGCCAAACCTCGGTGTCCCAAAGACACGAATATGATACCAAATCCTTTGGTGACCGAAGTCACGATTCCAATGATGGGGCCAACCCATCGCGTGTGATACCAAATCTTTGGCGTCAATCATGTAATATCAACCGTGGGACCAACCCCTTTGTGGTGCTAAGCCACTAGGACGAGATATTTGGTGCCAAACCTCTGGTGACCCAAAGTCACAATAATCAATCTGTGGTACCAAACCACTTTGGAGGTGCCAAACCTCACGGTGTCCCAAAGACACGGATATCATATTCCCCCTCCTCTCACATCACCCGGTAACATATCATACTAATGCAAATCGTGCAAATCATGCAATCATACTCACATGCTTAATATGGCATCTCATAATACATACACCATAAATTATGATATCATATATCACTCTGAGATCTCGTAATGAAACGGACTTACCCGAATCCGTGTACATACCACATCGGGTATCATATCGGTCATCATACCGTTTTGGTCTTACAAAGGCAATCAGGTTTATTAAACATATTACTAAGTATACGAGTGTGTTAATTTACACACCTGTTCAAACACAAGCTTTAAACTCAACGAACCGATCTAAGGCCTCGAATACCTTGCTCCTTACGCTTGATTTGGTTTTCTACCAAACCCAAACCAACAATGGTTCCTCCTAAAGCAAGCGGCACACCCTATTAAGAAGAAATATTAATCTCTGTAACTTGACTAAGCGAGAACTAAGAGAATAGACTTGATAACATCAACTCTTGCCACCACTTACCAACGATTAACAGAGAAAGAAGACTCCTCTTGCTTGCTTCCAAAATCCAAAGGCCCTATAACGCAATGATTAAAAAAAGATTAACTCCTTTCAACCGAACCAAAAATCGGCTCTTAACCAAACCAAAGCGATAAAGCACAAGAGAGAGGAGAAATGGCCATTCGGCCAAGCACTTACCTAACTCCAATCGATTGAAAACAAACCCCAACAAGATTAACACTCCTCTAGAATTCGGCCAAGATGAACACCACTAGGAGAGAGGGGAAATTCGGCTAACACATTAAGCAAAAGAAAAGAGGATTCGGGCAAGGTGTTTAACACACCTATGTTCGGCTTTGAGTGAGAGAAAAAAAAGAAAAAAAAAGAAAGAAAGAAAGTGTGGAATGGGAATAGAGTTTCGGCAAGAGGGTATTGAGAGAAGAAAAAGAGAGTATGAGAGAAAGAGAGAAGCTAGTTTCGGCTCAACACAAATGAACAACAAGTAAAAGAAGTGGGAGGGTTCGGCCAAAGTGGATAACAGAGATTAAAGTTTGAAGGCTCAAGAGTATTTGGCTAACAAAGAATACACAAAGAAAACAAGCAACTTTCGGCAAGCTATAGGAGTTTGGTCTTCCGGTTTCAAGAAGTAAAAATGAGAGACTTATCTTGGAAGAAAATTCGGCTAGCTTTTTGACAAAAGGAGAATTTGGCTTACAAATTATTTTTGACCAGAAAACACCCAAAATACCAAGTGAATTTGGCACCCCCATTCCCACACTACCAAGCCGTCCACTCCCCCAAAAATCTCTCCAATATTCGGCCATCACTCCTCCAAACACTCACAACCACCCATTCAAATCATTTTGAACAAGTCTCCCTCCTAAATTCACTCTCCACCCACCATTCAAGTGGGTTGACTTGGTCTATATGTGAGTTTGAGCTGCCAACAACTTCTCCTCCTCCATGCCGTCAAAATGGAAGCAAAAAGTGGGCATTCTGCAGCTTGAACACAGGACCTCTCCCTCCTGCAAGTGACGCCAATCCAAGCTCTTAGTGGTGCCTAGCTTGCCACTCCACCAGCTCCTTTCTTGTGCAAAAATTCACCAAAGAAAACTTATTAACCCCAGCTTCTTTAGCTCCTCTCACCTAAGCCTAAAAACTGAAATTTTTCCTACCTCTCAGGCTTACACCTAGCTTACAACTAAGCCTCAAAACATCAAAAACAACAACATAGCAGGCCAATAACATGCAAACAATGCCATAACAAAATAGCCCCTAACCCAGGATATTACATACTGATACTAGTGTATTCCACCAGTGATATGCAGTGTCCCGAAGTAAAGATATAGCACACTTCAGGCATTCATCTGGAGTACAAGATAGCTCATCAAGTACCCGAATAGTGTTATCAAGCCACATTTCAGCTCGCTCTGCGTCATCATCATCGTTGGCCCTGAATTCTTCGGCCCCAAATTTCCTGATTTTATCAACTGGAGGCCTACTAGATCTCATCGGATCTATCATCGGGGGTGCTGAAGGTATCGGAGTTGAATTATTCGGGGGTGGAGGTTGGTGTACAGTCGGGTTAGTCTGAATAAACTGGGTAAACCACTCGTTCATCATCTGATAGAAGGCTTGTTTAGCCTCCCTCTCGTGGCTACCTGAAATTGGTCGAGAGTCTACCGGCACTGATCCGTGTGCACGGTCAGGCACTACACTCTCTACATCATCCGCTACGGCTCTTTCAGGATCAGTGTCCATTTACTATATAAAACATGATTCGAGAATGTCGAAGTCACCACACTATCAATATATGATAAAGGCATGTATAGTTAGACTCACACGCGCTACGGTGGTCCTAGAATCGACTAAACCGTAAGCTCTGATACCAATAAAATGTAACACCCCTAACCCGTATCCGTCACCGGATTAAGGTTATGAGGCATTACCTTACTAAGCTCAATTTTGAAATAGACCTTCAACTGAATTTAAGCACAAGCAATGCAATCATTACTATATTATATAACATTACAATCTATTTAAAAATTAAAATAAATGTATAACGAGTTTTATTACCAATACTTAATACACACAAATGTCTGAATCACATAATTTAAACATTCATGGCACATATATATATTACTATAATACATATGCATATTAAAACAATTGAACCATGATATCATTTAATAATCAATTACATGTACCAACATATTAATATTACCTCTTGGCTGAATATACTATTTCACCTTTCATTTGGATACGTAACTAACCAATCAAGAAACATATTCATTTCTTACCATTAATAATTAGATCTATATAGCCAACTATCACATATATATGTCTCATTATAAAAGTATAAATATCACATAGCCAAATCACTTAAACATAGCATTATTTAATTCTTACTAAACATATCAAGCATATGCTATTTATCATAAGGCCGAAACACATGTCTTACTCAAATATCATTAGTAAAACGTAATAAACAATTACACATAAATTCACCTTAATCGCGATCATGCACGTATCATAAACATGGCAAACAGGATTCACATATAAACCAAAACCAAGACTAAGTTTACTAAAACCATCACCTAATATACATATATATATACCAATTTAGCACCTTCCACATGTGATATAGACCATTACCGAATTTAAAACATCCATTAACATTATGAACAAGCTATGAAATCCAAATTATAGAAATGATACTTAACCAAAAGAAATAGCCATTTTCGCAAGGCTATATTTATATACAAGATCAAACATCATATGTTTCAAAACTTAATCTAGCCTATACATGCCTTCAAATCAAAACCAAGATTTAAAATACCAAAAAGAGGCGATAGTGTGGATAACTTTCTTGACGATCCCTCTCGAGCTTGTAGCTTAACCAGAATCTATGAACAAACAATTAAACAAAGAAATCGGAGTAAGCTTACTAGCTTAGTAAGTCTCAAGTGTTAAAAATACTTAGTATCAAGCATAAAATACATAAATTCATGGTATTAAACATGAAATTTTTTAATTTATAAATACTTATACCAACTCTCATTACTTCATTTAACATAATATCATTGATCTCATCATCACATACTTAAACTTCGAACATACATAATTATCACATCCGCAGATACTCGATTCTACTCCCATGAACATATACATCACATCTATTTTTTTTTTCACAACCAAGTGGTATAACATAATCTTTCATCCTCTATTCGAACATATCTATAACACACATATATATATATATCTATATATATAACATTCATCAAGGTAATTAACTTCCACTTCTTTGGTATTCGTTCGTTATTTTCTTGAGTAGCACGAAAATGAACTACTTACCTCTCTGTCGAATTAATACGTTTCAAAGTGAAATTTCTTGACATGTGCATAAATCGATTTGCAAATATTCGAGCTTAGATTACATTCACCAGGCACTTGGCTCTTTGGACTCAAGGTCGAAATTAATCACCGGTAATAAACTGCTAGGCATTAAGCCCGAATCGTTTCACCAAGACGCACCGCTAGGCTAAAAGCCCGAATAACACACCGGCACAAGGCACGCTAGGCTAAAAGCCCGAATAACACACCGGCACAGGGCCTGCTAGGCTAAAAGCCCGAATAACACAGCTATAATTCATCAATTCACCATATTAACATCACATTATTATCGATTCATGTACTTAACCCACAATCACTTAACGTATCTTATACATACAAGTTTCCATTTCAAATTCAAATCACATTAAGTCCAATAGTGAACTTTAACATTCGGCTATCCTCGATTTAAATGCTCAAATAAATCAATTAATATCAATGACTATATTTGTAATTAACTCTTTCATGTACTTAGACTCAAGAACTTACCTCATTGTCGATAGAGTGTAAATCGGCTATTCGAGAACCTTCGTCTTTCCCGATCCAATTCTATTTTTTTTGCTCTTGATCTAAAACACATTAAATTCAGCTCATTCAAGTACATTTCAATTCAATTTAGTCCCAAATCACATAAATGGACAAATTACCATATTACCCCTAATATTTCACTACTTTGCAATTTAGTCCTATTTGCATAACACACAAAATACACCCAATTAGCTAAGACTATACAAGGGCCGAATATTCCTAGGGACTTTACAAGCCTTTACATTTCATTTATTTTGCAAATAAGTCCCTCTAGAATTTTATTTTTTTACAAATTGGCCCTAAAAACAAAAATTCATCAAAACTTCCAATACAAAATATACTAATCTTTAACTTATCTTTTATCTAAAATCATCAAACATCAAAACCATTTAAGCATGTTAATGGCCGAATCCTATATACATACAATTTTCAAAAATTTAAGCATGGGTCGGGTAATATACGAAGCAACGATCTCAAAAACGTAAAAATTATCAAAAACTAAAAACCGACCATACCTTAATCAAGCTTCCTAACTTGCCGAAATTCAAAGCTTTCCTTACCCCTTTTCTTTAGCTAATAATCGGCCATGAGAGAATGAAGATGATAGTGGCATTATTTTATGTTTTATTTAACATATATTAAACATTTAATCATTTACTAATTTAACCTTTATTAATGTTTTAATAATAACATAATATCATGGACAAGTTAGTCATATGCCGTCCACTTACTCCCAAAATGGGCTATTTACTCTTTTAATACCCATATTAAAAAGCCATAATCAATTAGGCACTTTTCACTATAGTTTGCAACTTTTACACTTTACGCAATTAAGTCCTTTTTTTTAAATTAAACACATAAACGATTAAATTTTCATACGAAAATTTCACACACATCAAGTCACATTTAATAAACACAAAATATAATATTAAAATATTTCTCAGACTCGGATTCGTGGTCCCGAAACCACCGTTCCGATTAGGGTCAAATTCGGTCTGTTACAAAAGTGGTAAGGATAGATGTGGAAGCCAATAAGGCATGGGCGAAGACCCAACGAGAATTAGAGGAAGATAGATCATGCGAGAGCTGGCCTATTCATGGAAATGTTTAAAAGGGAAATTATTCGAGGATCATAAGAAAGGATCCGCAATCAAGAGCCACCAAGAAGTGTTCTATGAAGTTTATGCAAGATGTGAATCCCGTGGAAGGATGGAGAAGTGCCCTCCCAGGAGAAAGATTCTACTCAAGAGACAAAATTTCTATCAAGGCTTTTCCTTATAGAGGAAGGTCTATTGCCGATTTACCCCTAAGGTGGCAATTCCGTAGGGAGGACTCAAGTAAAAGGGATAGCAGGCTCGAACACTTGCATAGGCGGTGGCCTGTTGGATGGGTAAATAATATTGTACTTCCCAACTGGGATGTGTGAGTTCCCAGGTAAGGTATCGTAAGTAGGGTGGATTACTAGAGGTAATCCAGTAGCTCAGACACCCGAAGGTAAGGGAAGTGAGAGTAGGTTCGCCAGAGCGGTGAGGTTTAATACTAGTTAGCCAGTCTGAAGGGATGTCAATAGGTATTTCGGGACCTTAGCACGAATAAGGAGTCTGCCAAGGACTAGTCTGATCTGTAAGGTTCAGCACGGGAGGTGTAATCAAGTGAACCTAGGGACGAGAAGGACTAAATGTGTGGGTACATGGTGGGAACAGGTGTAACACCAATAGAGGTATAAGTGTACGAATGTCTAGTATATGAAATGTATGAAGAAAGTAATGCGTGAGGGTTTACCGGTAAGGCAGGGTATATGAGACTCCATTAAGAGGTTGTGAATTCAACTAGAACATAAAGCTCAGCGACATGTCGAACCTTAGAGAGGTCGAAGGATGATCTGGAGTCCGCCAATCCAAATGAAGAATGAAAGTTTAGATAAGAGCAAGGGTTAATTATATTTCATATGGTTTCTTACACCCTCCCATATGGGACATGATTTATTTTAAGTATGGCATAATAAAGGAACTCACTAAGTTCTCTCGAACTTACAGAGTTGACTGATGTTCGTAGGACTTGTGAGGATGATCAAGGACTTCAAGGAGGGACTAAGCCAGATGGAGTGGAAATCGAGGATCATTGTTGGATCAAATTCATGTCCATAGGAATGGGGTACCACCGGAGGCTTCACCTCAAGAATTGTTATGTCATATCTAGATAGCACCCTTAGAATTTAGGTAATGAGATAGTTAGCCTCTGGTAAGAGTTGTAAGAGTTTTGTTGTAAACAAATAGTTTGATTAGAAATAGAATCTTGAGGGGCTGAGCTTGTCGTTAAGCTTAAGACTTTTGTTGTAAGAACTATTATTAGTTTTAATGTAACATGTTCTGTTATGTTAGTCCATAATTTTTAGGTTAAGTTAATCAGGTCTATTTGTGACATTCTATACTCGGATTCGATGGACGGGTCAAGCTGGGGTGTTACAGTAAAAGCCTCAAGAGGGTTGAGAGTTTATCGATTTTTTGTTTCAATGGTAGGAGGATGGTTTTTGTTTGAAGGGAGATCGATGTTAACGAGGTTACTATCAATCGTTGGGGTAAAAAAAATTAGCAGGGTTGTTAGAGTTGGAGGGCTTTAGGGGGCTGAGAGTAACACCATTCTGAAAAGTAACCATCGTAAGGTCCACACTTACCGCACCAATTGTTGATACAAAGCACAACAAGGAGGAGAATAAGGAGGAGGTAAGAGGAGTAAGAGGTGGTTTTGTGGAGGCTAATTCACCTGTAGGAAGGAACAAATGGACAAGTAGATGGGGAGAGAGGACGATTGCTCAGATTAACTTTAGGGTGTTGGAAAATCGATCCTTTCTCCATCGCTGGGAAGGTATTTATGAAGAGGTTATCTTATCTACTAGCGTGGCATGGAAAGATAAATACTCAGTCCAACCAAAAGCGTAAAAGATATTCACGAATGTGAAAGATATACGAAATGGGGCTCATTTTGTTATGTGTTCAATCAGTACAAGGTTGTTATGGTCAAGTGTGCCCCTTATCGCTTTGAGAGCTTGTAAACACTCCGTGTTCACACTTGGGGAGTGTTTACACCTAAAAAATGGATGCCTAAGAAATGGATGATTATCTCATTATTGAAAAGCGGGAGGACTTATCAGAAATGCTTATCTAGAGGGTGGTCCTGACAACGGAAGGATACCATTCCTCTGATGACATTGTCTCAATGGGGTCAAAGGAGAGGTCAACACCTTCTGTCTTGCTAACACGCGTCCAGATGATGGAGGGATATAACAAATACCCTTCTCAATCTTTTATATGTTCATCTGCATATGCTGATACCTTCATTAATTTAAAGGGTAAACTATACCACATGTCACCCAACTATTGCCCTTTTATTGGTCACGCAAATATCATTTTTTTTTAATTTGGTCACCCAACTATTGCCCTTTTTTTTTGGTCACCCAACTAATCAAACTTGTTTTTTTGGTCCATTCCCATTAAGTGTCGTTATATCTTTGACTAGAAGGTGACATGACAGTTAAAAAATCAGTATAATAAAAAAATTTAGCCCTCAACTTTTACATATTATATTTTTTTATCATAATTTAAAAAATTAACTTTCAAATTTTACAAACGATCTCAATTTAATCCTCAAAATTTACCTTCCTCTTTCACTTCCCCGACTGCCACTATCGTTGTTGCCTCCACCTCCCACTTCTCCACCACCTTTGGGATTAAAGTAATAAGAGTATAATTAAGATCATGCAACTCAAGAATATGCCAAACTTTCCAATACAAAAATAAAATTGTCATGCTATCTAGTTCTAAAGCTTTGGTGGGATAGCAGTTACTACCTCCACCGTGAAAGTATAAAGTAGGAAAGTATTCATATAATCAGTAACATAGGTTTCAATAGAAAAATCATTAAAATTAAAAATATAAAACAATAAATACATAGGTAGACAAAAATGATTATGATGATGAAAAAGAGTGGGGTAGAGGTGGAGGCAACGATGGTAGTGGCGGTGGGGGAAGCAAAAGTGGAAGGTAAATTTTGAGGATCAAATTAAGACCATTTGTAAAATTAGAGGGTTAATGTTTTAAAATTATGCCTAAATCTATATAATATGTAAAAATTAAGAGCTAAATTTGTTATTATATCAATTTTTTAACTATCACATCACTCTCTCTTCAAAGATTTAACAATACTTAATGGAAATGGGAAAAAATCTCAGTTAGTTAGGTGACCAAATTAAAAAAATATGATAGTTGGGTAACTAAAAAAGAATAGGGACAATAGTTGAATGATCTATGGTGTAGTTTACCCTAATTTAAATTGTTTATATATTTACTTGTTGATTTTCAAAGAAATGATAAATTCTATTTTAAAAAGTGGGAAAAATAAAAGAATATTTTAACATATGAGGGATTAACTTTTTTTATAAAAATAATTATAATTTGCAATTTTTGGCTAGAGTTCAAAACATTTTGAGATTGAGCTAGTTAATATAAATAAAATAATTAAATGCAATACATTTAAAATTAAAATTGTGTATCTAGTCTGCTATCGTAGCACGTTTATCTTAGTCTGCAATTTCTTGCACGATTGTTTTGTTTTCTTCCTTCTCTTGAGATCTTCTTGGCAGCGATTAATTCTGTTGAGAAAACCTGCACCATAATTGGTGGATGTTAGATGGAAGAAGAGTTAGCTAATCTCAATATTGATGAAATCGAAGACATACCAGTTAGATCTACTGAAGAGGAAGAAGGGTTTGATGAAGACTACAACTTATGTTTGGTGGGACAGTTATTAACGGAGAGTGTTGTGCACTTTCCATCGCTAAGGAACACATTAGCGAACCTATGGCATCCTTTGGGGGAAATTTCAATAACAGATATAGGTGAAAAAAGGGTGATGTTTAGATTCTATTATATGATTGATTTGAAGCAAGTTATGGATGGGATGCTATGGTTCTTTAATAGGCATCTTATAATTTTCCACAAGATGGAAAAATGGGAAGATCCAATGTAGGTCTCGTTGTTTTATGCCTTGTTTTGGGTTCAAATTCATAATCTACATTTAGGGTTTTTGTCGGAGGGGATGGCACAACAATTTGGAAACTTTATAGGTCAATTTGTGGAATATGATGCGACGCTAGTCACAAAGGGGTTGAGAAAATTCATGTGAATTAGGGTAAAATTGGATGTTAGAACTCCTTTGAAAAGAAACAAAAAAGTTATTATTGACCAAAAAAATTCAATATATGCCCAATTTCGAGAATATTACAATGTTCTATTTTTTATGTGGGAGGCTAGGTCATGGAGAGGGTTTTTGCCTATTCGTTTAACATTAGGAGACCAGGTGGTGGAATTTAGGTGGGATGTCTCCTTAAGGGCACTACCAAGAATAATGACGCAAACTACTAGTCCATGGTTGCAAGATGATCCGAAAGAAGAAATTAGAATAGGAGAGAGGATGGGAAGAGACCGTAATGAAAGAACGACATAACACAATCATTCGACAAAAACTAATGGAGTCAATGGAAGAAGAATGGGGGGATATCATGCACAATATGGTATGGATACAGTATATTCTAGGGCTAGTTATTTTAATGCACTTATTAATGAAAGAGGTTCATTCAAAGGTAAAGAGGTGGTGCAGAAAATTAAGGATAGACCCATCGCTTACAGGGATGGTAAAAAGAGGAAAAGAACACAA
Source organism: Gossypium sturtianum (assembly GCA_025698515.1). NCBI lineage: Eukaryota > Viridiplantae > Streptophyta > Magnoliopsida > Malvales > Malvaceae > Gossypium > Gossypium sturtianum. Next base: position 110,982,292 of record CM046944.1, read on the forward strand.
AGTGAGAGGCAAGAAGTCTTGAATCAAGTAGAAGCAATGAGTTTGGACGAGAATAATGAAATAGTGTTGACTGCTAGAAAGCAGATCAGCCGGTCGCAATGAAAACTCTAAGTTGGAAAGTCCGCAGACTGGAGAAACTGCGGGTGGTTTGCCGTCTCAAAAATTGTATTAGACATTGTCGGCCCCAAGTTTTGTTTCTAATTGAAACAAAAGTTGATACAAGAAAAATGGAGAAAATTAGGAGAAGTTGTGGTTTCATGTACGGGATTGATGTTGGTACAAATGGATCAAAAGGAGGCTTGTCTTTAGGTTGGAAGGAGGGGATTGATGTAACGCTACGATTTTTTTGTAATTCTCATATTGGTGTGATGATAAAAGAAGAGAATTAAGTGATAGTTTGGAGGTTTACCGAATTTTATAGAGCACCAGTGGATGGATTAAGGAAGGATTCTTGGAACCTCTTACGACAATTAGAGAGAGTGTGTAACCTGCCATGGGTAGTAATGGGGGATCTCAATGAGGTAATGTTTTCTTTTGAAAAGAAAGGAGGACGTATACGAGAAGAAAGGAAAATGAGTGCTTTTCGAGATGTGTTAAGGGACTGCGACTTAAGTGATTTAGGGTTTTTGAAACAATGTTTTACATGGGAAAGTGGGAGGTTGCCTAGTAATAATATAAGGAAAGACTTGATAGAGGAGTTGCAAATTCTAGGTGGTGGGAGATTTTTCCAGGCTACTCTTTTGAACATCTACAGCATAGCATGTCAGATCACTGTTTGATTATGCTAAATACGGTTGGAAGAATCAGAGGTAGAACATTGGAAAGACCATTTTGCTTTCGTTTCAATGCAGAGTAGGTACTGGAGGAGAACTTTGATGAACAAGTAGTAGAAAGTTGGGGGTCGAGTAGGGGAGATGTTCCAAAAAAATTAATAATGCTTGGATCAAAGCTAAGTAGATGGGCTATCATGAACAAATTAGTGAGAGAAGGTAGAAAGCAAAGCCTACACTCTAAACTAAAAGAATAATCGAAGGAGGAAGCTAATGATGATGTTTTAGCAGAAATAACTGATATAAAACTAGCGCTAAACTTGGAAGCAGATAAAGAAAAGATTTTTTTTGGAAATAGAGAGCAAGGGTGAACTAGCTTAAGCTAGGGGATCGAAATACGTCTTTCTTTCATAAGGCTGTATGTAGTCGAAAGAGGAGGAATACAGTTTGCGGTTTAAACGACGGAAATGGAAGATGGGTTGAAGGAGATAATGAACTTATTGAAATTTCCTCCTATTACTTTCAAGAGTTGTTTATGTCAAATACTGTAGGTGAATGTGAAATGATTTTTGAAAGCATCTAAACCTATATTTCGGATAGGATGAATGAGGAGTTAACGTCTGATTTTCAAAAACAAGTGGTTGTTGAAGTAGTTAAATCGATGGCACCATTAAAAGCTTTAAGACGGATCATTTTCCAACCTTATTCTATCAAAAGTATTGGTACGTAATAGGAGACTATGTTACTCGATATTGCCTTGATGCATTACAAGGAAGGAGGAACTTAAAAGATATCAATGGCACCAACATTGTGTTAATCCCCAAAATTAATTCACCAAACAATATGGGCAAGTTTCATCCGATAAGCCTCTGCAATGTGATTTACAAAATAATCTCCAAGGTGTTAGTAAACAGGTTCAGAAGGGTGTTGGATTTTTGTATCGATGAGAATCAAGGCGCTTTCGTTCCAAGTAGATAGATTACCGATAACATCTTAGTGGCTTACGAGATTTTGCATTCATTTAAAAAGAAGAATGAGGGATTGGTTGGTTCTTTCGCCTTAAAAATTGATATGAATAGAGCCTATGATAAGATGGAATGGAGCTTCACTGAAAATATGATGCAAAAACTGGGCTTTTGTAACAATTGGATTAACTTAATTATGAAATGTGTAACCACAGTGTCCTATTCAGTAATGCTTAATGGGATTCAGTGAAGAGAATTTAGGCCTAGTAGGGGATTGAGACAAGGTGATCGTCTAAGCCCTTATCTTTTTATTATTTGTGCTGAAGGATTCTTTAAATTAATTACAAGGGCAAAGAACGAAGGATAGGTCAAGGGTGCTAAAGTGGGTAGGAATGGACAGTTAATAAAGCATCTTTTTTTTTTGCTGATGATAGTATATTGTTTGGTGAAGCAACGGAGGAGGGAGCAAAAGCATGAAAGAGGTGGTGGCTGATTACAAAAAAGTATCAGGTTAGTTGGTTAATTTTGATAAATCTTTAATTTATTACAGTAGCAATACACGTATTGAACAAAAGGAGCAAGTAGGGAGAATTTTTGGGGGTAAGGATAGCAAATAACATTGAAAAATATCTTGGGTTGCCTACAATTGTAACACCCCTAACCCGTATCCATCGCCAGAATAGGGTTACAGAGCATTACTAGAAACTTTTAACTTAAAACATTCGATTACAACCATTTATAAAAACACATTATATTCAATTCAAACACATGCATAATGTCCCTTTTTTGAGTCCTCGAGGCCTTAGAAACACTTTATAAACGATTCGGGACTAAATAAAAAACAATTAGAACTTCATGGCAAAATATAGAAAAATTCATACTACAAGGGCCACACGGACGTGTGACTCACACGGTTGAGACACACACTCGTGTCTCAGGCCGTGTGGGCATTCGAAGTAGGGACACACGACCGTGTCCTAGCCCGTGTCTGTGCCCGTGTAACTCTCTAACTTGGGTCATGCGGCCAAGTCACATGCCCGTGTGCCAGGCCATGTAACTCTTGAAATGAAACCTCTAAAAACCTACGGGGGACACACGGATGTGTCGCGTGGCCGTGTGTCACACACGGCTGAGACACACGCTCGTGTCTTAGGCCGTGTGGACAAGAAATAGGCCAAATTCAAGGCATTCCTTTCACCCAATTCAAGCACACCCTTACGAGTCATTTGTACCTATATTGAAGCATTCAAAATGTACCTAACACAAGCATATTCAAGCTAGATCATCATAGTATTTAATCATACAACCAATATGCCAAAAAGGCACCTCAATCACAACAATCAAACATGATGACACATTTGCTAAGTTTAACCACAAATCAACTAACCTTTATAACTAATTTTATGCCAACATTTACCATAATGTTCACATACCAATATCAAACTCAAAAACACCAATTTGATTATTCAACACCTATCATCACTACCTTAGCAAACTTGACCATATGTCAACACATCCAAACACACCAAACTGGCCATTTATTAACTCAATGTTAACTACCAATTTCCATACCTCAATAATCATATTCAAGCATGCCAAAACAACATTTCATAGCATGCATTTTATATACAATTCCAACTCCCAACCTTTAAGTACCAACATGCCAAAATATCAACCATTATAACACCACATATACATGGCAACATAACAACTAATGCATCATCTAAAATACCATAATTACAAGGCAAACATAATGGCTATATCATCAAACACAAAACACTTATACATGTGCACATTTAACCATTTTTCGATTAAATTGTTTCTATATCAAACATATCAAAATGACCTTACCATTGGGACTACTTATCACATGCATCAAAACCAGTTAAATGTCACTATTCTAACCAATTCCAAATGGTTCCAATAACCAACATATATACATACCAAATTATGTCCAAATGGTCATAATTCAAACAAACAGACTTGACTAAATTTCATATCAAAACATGCCCTAAATGATCACTTTGTAAAGATGCTAACTCTTACCACTTTGGCCATATAACCAAGCATCAATTTGATATTCTAAACACCAACCTTTAAACATCAAAGTGCCAAAAGCACACCAACAATGAAGGTATCAAATATCATAAGTTTCACAAATTCAAAGCAACATTACATGCCGATATCATTAACTAAACATTAGACATAAGTCTACCTATACATTCCATTATAACCAAGACCAAATTATCAAAATCTACCGATAAAATCAATGGATAGTGTGATGGATCTCCGACTAGCTTCCAAACCGAACGAGCTTCCGATAATCTGTAAAGTAAGAGAGAAATAACCATATAAGCAATGAATGCTTAGTAAGCTCGTATAAACTTTAAGCATAATATTCCATCTCAATACTAAACTTTATAGAATAAACATAAACTTTGATACGATCTGCCTCGGGGTTGAGTCGAGTCGTATGTGAAATGCCCAATCGTCTATGAAGGAGTTTCGTTCGATTTGTTTAAAAAGGAAAAAATGGATGGATTAAGAAAATGGCAGCGGTTTTAAAACAAAGATGAAAGATGGTTAAGTGGATAGTTGGCTGAAACAAGAAAGAACCCCTAATAGTAATTAAGGACCCGAATCTTATACGTTTCAAAGGTAAGTACGAAATTGGATAGAACCGAGACCCACTATCTAACAAGATAGGAACCAACGGTATTGGGTTGAACGCCACACCCGAAAGGATGATAAGTTTGAAAACAAAGTCAGAATGATGCCACTATTTGCTAGATAAGTCAATTTGAACCTTGAAGAATTAAGAGATTGGATAACTCACAATCTGAAAATTTCATTAAGCATCAAATTTTCTTCAAAAAGGCTTGATTACACATATTTATAAGGCTAGAATGAGCTAGCCGAATGGTCACATAATAAAATGCTAATAAAGAGCTGAATTAAGGCTCAAAGACTTTTGAAATTCTTGAACCAAATAATTCCTCTCTTTAAGATACATTAATCAGCTGAATCAATGTCCTTGAATGCTTAGAAAATGACTCTTGACTTTACCTTTACCTAGCTGAATAGACACCAACAACTTAATGAAGTTTTTAAGGCATGAATTGTCCATTAAAGTAGCAAAAAACGTTTGGAGTAGTTGGAAGGGTTGCTGCCAAAATTTAAAGGAAGTATAATGCTCCTTTAAACTCTTTTTAATGATGTATAAAGCCTCCTTTGTAACAGCCCCCTCTTATGTAACTGAAAACACTTGAAAAGCCACTTTATTGAATGTGTAACAGCCTTGAAATGTAACGGTTGTGAGCTGAAAAGACACCTGCAATTAACACATTAAAATGAATTTATTAAACACAATTAAACACTAATTAAACTCAAACACATTAAACACTTGACTTTAATAAATGAACTAAAAGTTAAAGACATCAATTAATGCAACAACTAGTTTAATTAAAGAAGCAGAATTAAATAAACTTAAACTCATGCTCCATTAAATTATCCTAGTAACTAGATTAATTAAATAAGCATCTTATTTAAATGAAGTTCAATAAAACACTTATTAATTAAACTAAGATGAGTTGAATAAATATCCAGCAACTCATTTATTAAACTAAGATGCTTAAATGTATGGTTTGAATTGCAAACTAAATAAACAAATTCAAGACTTAATTTAATGATGCAAACTTAAACTAACATGGGAGTTACTTAATGCATGTCATTATTTATGATGCATACTTAACTAGCATGGAAGTTACATAATGCATAACTTTATTAAATGCAGAACACACAAAGTGCAAATCTAAAATTAAAAATATGCAAACTTATTAATTTAAATAAAACTATATTAAATTAAAAAGTCCTTAAAACATTGGCCCAATAATCAATCAGGCTTATGAGATGTTTCATCTTGCACTTGGGCCCCTCAAGTTTAGGCCATTCTCATTGTCGACGGATTGTGTTGAAACATGATACGACCAGGTTTGTATCATACCCTCCCTCTTGAAGACGATTTGTCCTCAAATCGGGTTGCTCATCTATTTGAAAATATTTCATCTTGCGAAGCTTTCCTTGGTCAAATGGAACAAAGGATATCACGCAATCCTGGAAAAAAATTACCACATTCAGCAGGAAGAAACTTAAAGAAGTCACAGTCAAATGGCATCGAAAATTCATGAAAAATTCATTTATTCGATCATGAAACCAAAATCTCAATTGAGCAAAACAAGCATCCATAGATTTACCAAAAAGTTCCATTATGTCATCATTGCAAACATGAGAACTAAGTTGAATCAAAGGATAATTAGTTATGAATGTTTGCAAGCAATTAAACACATTATTCCTCGTCCAAAACTTTTCAATATGATTAATCAAAAATAGAATCTCATTCGATTCCTCTTCTTGCATACGCAAAGTGTGCCATGGCCAACATCTTTTAATCATTTGTTTACTAACATAATTTGTGTTAACATTGTGTTCATTGTTACATTCCAACACAACATATTATTACAAGGCCAAGGAGAAAAATCAGCCACATCAAGGTATAAACAATTTCCAAACATCAAAGCATCAAAAATATTTTCAACAGCATTCGAATTTAACAAAGTTGTTGGAAAATTTCCGGATACTTTACCATGTCGAACTTTAGGAGAGGAAAACTTATGTTCGATTTTACCTTTTTCAATCAGAACAAATATTCCCTCCTTGGAAATGTAATATAAAACAAACCTTGTAGCTCGATCAACTCGAATTGATGATGAAGCACACAGATGGCTCGTGCTTTTCAAAGGGTTACATACACAAAAATGTAAAAGGTTAGTTTTAACAGGAGGGATGGACTTAAATGGGAAAACCAAATCATGTCTGAAATTGGATTCAAGTCCATAGGCAAAAATCGGCCTTACCTTCTCGGAATGTAATAAGGATTTCACGTGTGGCCAAGCAATATGATTAAGGATCAAAACAGAATTGAAACCAAAATCATTAAATTTCATTGCCTCAATTAAAGTTCTAACATCAAGCAAACTTAAATTAGATGTACAACATGCAAGTTGCTTGAAGTTTTCATAAAATGAATCAAAGTAACAAATGCCAGGTTTGAAAACACGAACTTGATCATGAATTCCAAGAGGCAACATATATTGTTTATATCTCAATGTCCACATCATGTTATTCAAGAAAATCGTCACCAAAAAATTATGTGACTCCAATCTCACTCGATCAAACTTGCATGCAAAGTTGACATAACAAGGTAAATCACTAAATGAAACAGGCATTTTAAATGTCAACAAGTTTTCACGCAAATGCATCAAAGGAAACTTAGATACGCAAATACTCGGACATTTTTGCATCACAATTTTCATTCGAACAGGTAGATCAAAGCATAGAAATCTCGCACAAAATTTCAAAGATTTATCTTGAATGTCATAATCAAATGGATCAACTATTTCACGCGGTAACCTATCACAAATAAAATGAACAGACATGTTTAAACAGAAAGGATTAACACATGAATTCAAAGATTTTATGCGTTCAAAGACGTCAAAACTTTTAAGTGAAAAACTTTTATCACAAATATTTGCAATTTGCAAAGGCTGAACCAGTCCAAAAGAATCAACAGAATTGCCATTATAAGACATTTCATAGGAAATGCTTTTCATGGCACCTTTCGAAACAAGGACATTAACTCCAAAAGATAGATAATGACTAGCCAAATCAAAAGATGCAAGTCTTTCAGGAATTAAGTCATCAAAATATTTATGAGCAACTTTGAAATCACACGGCCTTGATTCGATACACAAGGAATCCTTACCTTCCTTACCTTTGATCACAGGTGTGTGGTTGTCATTCACGTACTTACCTTTCTCGAACAACCTAAAATCTGCTTGTTTGGAAGGTAGTGAAGTTGGAATTGGTCGCAAAAATTTCTAGGAACCTGAAAAATAATACCACAAGAAGATCGAACAAGTGGGTTAGTGGAAATGATCCTCGCTTGTTCTCGCTTGCTATTTTTCTCACTCGATTGATTTTCTTCGAGAACACTCACTTCTTCCACTCTTTCTTTTATCTCAATTTCTTTTTTCACTCTTTTTTCACTCTCAAACTCTTTTTCAATTTCTTTTTCAATCTCAATCTCAATCTCAATCTCTTTTTCTTTTTCTTTTTCTTTTTGTTTTTCAAAGGCTTTTTCAAAGGCTTTTTCGAGCTCTTTCAAAATCCTCTCATTTTCTCTCTTACTTGCCTCTTTTCTCTCTTTTCTTTTTATTTCTTTTGCCTTTTCTTCTTTTCTTTTACATGATGTTAAAAAAGAATCAAGATGGTAATTATTTGGCTCGAAAGAAGAAAATTTATTTACAAATGAATCACAATAATTGCATCAGAAAAAATACTCCGTGTAGGATTTTTTTGAAGTTCCTGAAGGAGTATACCGTTCATCTCGCACGTCATCTTGGAGGGAGTAAAAATCATATTCAACTTCTCTTTGACTCGAGTTCCTTCATGAATAGGATCCTTGATCAGAGTCTCTTCTCGAGTAGTCATTGGATGTGTATCTCCGGGATGTTCTCGAATCCTCTTTCCAACTTGATGACATTCGTTCCTGTTGGTGTCTTTTCTCTACACGGTCTAATCTTTTGTGTAATTTGTCAAACTTAGTATTCACCGTTCTTCGCATTTCTTGCACCAAATATTGATACTCCAATTCGGTAAATTCTTTGCGAGACATGATTGTTATCGCTGAAAAGGAAAATTGTTAAGTAAAAATAAAAATAAAGTCCTTACTACACAATGCTCAGAAGTTCTCTCACAAAGAAAAGTCACTCTCACTCGTGTTTCACTCAGAATCGACTTTTTCTTTAATGAGTTCACTCGTGTCTTTTACCACTCGAATCCACCTCTCAAAATTCTGGAAGGTTGCCTTAGACTTATTAGCAACTTTTAGGTCAGCTTCAAGGGTTTAAGCAAAGGAAAAGTCGTTATAGGTAAAGGTAGGCTGAAAGAAAAAAAATAAAATGTTGAGGATGGTGGCGTTGGGATTGAACAAATGGTACCAAATGATGATAAAAAAATGCTTCTTAGAAGATCGGGGTAGGAAAATGAAAATAATGGCTTCGGGAACTCAAAAATTGAGGAGAAGAATGGAGAAAATAACAAGATCACAAAACTTCACTTTTTTCGTATTTTTTTTCACTTCATGTAACAGCCCGATTTAGGGGCTAGTCGGAACAGTGATCTCGGAATCACTAATTTGAGGTTAGAGAAAATTATTTTCATGTTATGTTATGTGATATAACATGTTTATAAGGATGCATGAAAATTTTGGTGCCTTAATTTTAGCGATTTCTAGCTAAATTGTGAAAAAGGACTAAATCGCATAAAGTGCGAAAGTTCTATTTTATTTCTAAAGGTGCCAAATAGCTATGAAATATTAATTGAAGGTCTTTAAAGGACAATTTGACCATCTAGGATGTGTTGGCCGGCCATGTAGACAAGGGGGACAAAAGCATTTAATTTTTGGTCAAAGTTGGTGGGTTAAATTGATGTTTTATAATAAAATAAAGAAAGGAAAGAGATATCATCTTTCCTCTCTTCTTCTCCATCGAAAGTTTCAGCAAACAAGGGGTGTTTGAAAACTCAAAATTTCAACAAGCTTTACTCCTCACAAGTAAGTGATTTTGATTATCTTTCTTGATAAAAATTGCATTTTTGGAGTCCCCAAAGCTTAAGCTAGCTAATGGGAGGATTAATTTGTAACATGGTTGAAAGTCTAGGGACTTACCATGAGAGATTTCATGTTTTTTAAGGAGTTTTATGGGAGAAAATGAATGATAGGATGATGAGAAACAACTTTCGTGAAAGGTGTTGTCATGAAAGCACCTAATTGGGACTAAAATGCAAAAGTTGTAATTTGTTCATTAAGGCATGAAATAGATGGAATTTTGGATAGTTGTAAGAGTATTAAATGTTTATCTAGGCTTTTTTAACAAGAAAATGTGATAAAAATTTATTTACGAGCCTAGGGGCAAAATCATAATTTTGCCAAAGTGTAGGGGCAAAATAGTCATTTTTGCCTAAAGTGTATATTACGGTGTAATATGATTTATAAATGATTAAATCAGTAAATTTCATTGTTATAGATCAAAGAAAATGAGTTTCGAACCTAAAACGGATGAAAAGAGAAATGTGGGCAAAAAGGTCCCTTTTGGCCCTTTCGACATCGAGGTAAGTTCATGTGCAAATGTTGCAATTACGTATGAGTTAATTTAATGTTCCAATGTTGTATGTAATGTATATTTACTCTATGAATGTATGAAATATCTTTGATGAGAGGTCAAAATAATTGAATCTAAGAGTAATGGGAAATGTATGTAGAATGAGATGATGATAGTTAAGCCCTCGTGTAAGGCCATATTGGAATATGGCCTCGATGTAAGAATTCGTATAAGACCATGTCAGGGACATGGAATTGACATGTTAATACAAGTAAGATCCTATTGGGGTATAAATTCTATGTGACATTATGAGTATGAGACTCAAGAGAGTTATTTAATAACTTGAGTGATTCAACGTATATGTTGAAAGAAAGAAAGTATGTGGTTGTACCACGAAAAGCACAAGTGTGTGTTAGAATTGAATTGATATGGATTCAGTATATGATGAACCCTTGGGGTATGTGTATTTAATACACCTTAGTTGCATGAGATAGATTTATTAATGTATTGTGTGAATGCAAACGAGTATCATAGAAAGTTAAGTAAGAATAGAAGTGTGTGAGGATGTTCTCCGATGAATATTTGAAATAGAGATATACATGTGGATTATTATCCATGAATGTAAAATAACGGTGAGCTAAGTGTGAAATCACCATAAGTATAAATGATTGGTGGGTTGTGTGCGATACCACCCTATTAGAGATTCAATGGTGGGCTAAGCGTGAAACCACCGAGAGATTAATAGTATGAGTATCTTATTGAAAATGCTTGATGAGTTGTTTTATATGATCATGTGGTGATCAGTGCAGGAATATGTACTAATTAAATGAGCAATTGACTTGTGGCATGGTTAGAATGTGGTAAGAGATAGAATGAGTAAGCTTCACGAATGGTTGAGTAAGTTACCGTGAGTTAATGAGAAAACTCGGTATAATACTTTGTGGTTATGTATATTCAATGAATGTCAATACTTTTCAGATTATGCATATGAACTTACTAAGCATTATTGCTTACACCCTTACTTTTCTCATCTCTTATAGGTTATTTTAATTAGCTCGGGTTGGAGGCCGTCGGAGATGTTTTCACACTATCGAGCAGACCCTTGGTATGAGGTATCAAATCCTTATGAGTCATGGCATGTATAGGGATTCTTTTAAAGTTGATTAAGTTCTAACCGATGTAGCCAAATTGTATTGGCCTAAGAGAATCTAGAGTTGGTTGTGTATGACCATAGATGATGGCTTAAGTTGGTTGTATTTGTATTGGGAGTAGTTATCCCTAGTGTATGGGATAAAGACTTTATCTCTTTAATGATTAAATGTGTTAATTCATGTGTTTTAATCGATGATTTGAGAATGTTTTGAAGTAGTATATGAATGTATGCAAACGGGAGTGGTAAAAGGCTTGGTAAGATAGCCTCTAAGTGCCCACACGGATAGACACACAGGCGTGTTTCTAGGCGTGTGTCTCTCGCACCTTAGTATCTTAAGTCGATTAGACCATGGGCTGGTCACATGGCCGTTTGTTCAGCCGTGTGATATACACGGTTGGCACATGGGCGTGTGCCAAGGCCGTGCGAAGTCCGCACTTGACACTTAGAAATTCAATTGTCACACTACCGACGCTGCGGGCGGGCATGTGTACGCACCATGTGGATAAGTCGAATGCCAGGTCGCTGCGGGCGAGGGCCACGGGCGTGTCCAGCCGTGTGGATTTTGCCAAGATCCTCCACGGATGAAAGACACGGGCATGTTTTAGGGGTGGTGCAGGCGTGTCCCAAGTCACTGCGGACGTGTGACCCTCGTTTCGAGAGAAAGTTTCGGATGAGTTCGAAAGTTTGGGACGTAAGTCCGAGGCCTCGTAGGCCCATGAAATGTCCGATTTGACTAAGAAAGAGAAGTTTTTAATTAATTGAAGAAATTTTATAGCCCGTAAGTACATGTTTAAGAAAGTTCAAGCATAGTAATGTCTCGTATCCGGTCTTAGCCTCAGACTCGGGTATGGGGTGTTACACTTCAAATACATAAAATTAAGTACTATAGAACACTTTGAATACAATTTGAATTTTTTTTTTAATTTCGATTTTTTTAACTTTCGTACCTACTTCGGAATCACGATGATCGTCGGAGCTCCTCGTCTTCTAGCTCGGATACCAAATGATACAATCTGCCTCGGGGTTGAGTCGAGTCGTATGTGAAATGCCCGATCGTCTATGAAGGAGTTTCGTTCGATTTGTTTAAAAATAGAAAAATGGATGTATTAAGTAAATGGCAGCGGTTTTAAAACAAAGATGAAAGATGGTTAAGTGGATAGTTGGCTGAAACAAGAAAGAACCCCTAATAGGAATTGAGGACCCGAATCTTATACGTTTCAAAGGTAAGTACGGAATTGGATAGAATCGAGACCCACTATCTAACAAGATAGGAACCAACGGTATTGGGTTGAACGCCACACCCGAAAGGATGATAAGTTTGAAAACAAAGTCAGATTGACGCCACTATTTGCTAGATAAGTCAATTTGAACCTTGAAGAATTAAGAGATTGGATAACTCACAATCTAAAAATTTCATTAAGCATCAAAATTTCTTCAAAAAGGCTTAATTACACATATTTATAAGGCTAGAATGAGCTAGCCGAATGGTCGCATAATAAAATGCTAATAAAGAGCTGAATTAAGGCTCAAAGACTTTTGAAATTCTTGAACCAAATAATTCCTCTCTTTAAGATACTTTAATCAGCTGAATCAATGTCCTTGAATGCTTAGAAAATGACTCTTGATTTCACCTTTAGCTATTTGAATAGACACCAACAACTTAATGAAATTTTTAAAGCATGAATTGTCCATTAAAGTAGCAAAAATGTTTGGAGTAGTTGGAAGGGTTCTTTGCCAAAATTTAAAGGAAGTATAATGCTCCTTTAAAATCTTTTTAATGATGTATAAAGCCTCCTTTGTAACAGCCCCCTCTTATGTAAATGAAAACACTTGAAAAGCCACTTTATTGAATGTGTAATGACCTTGAAATGTATGAGTTGTGAGCTAAAAAACACACTGCAATTAACACATTAAAATGAACTTATTAAACACAATTAAACACTAATTAAACTCAAACACATTAAACACTTGACTTTAATAAATGAACTAAAAGTTAAAGACATCAATTAATCAAACAACTAGTTTAATTAAAGAAGCGAGAATTAAATAAACTTAAACTCATGCTCCATTAAATTATCCTAGTAACTAGATTAATTAAATAAGCATCTTATTTAAATGAAGTTCAATAAAACACTTATTAATTAAACTAAGATGAGTTGAATAAATATCCAGCAACTCATTTATTAAACTAAGATGCTTAAATGTATGGTTTGAATTGCAAACTAAATAAAAAAATGCAAGACTTAATTTAATGATGCAAACTTAAACTAACATGGGAGTTACTTAATTCATGTCATTATTTATGATGCATACTTAACTAGCATGGAAGTTACATAATGCATAACTTTATTAAATGCAGAACACACAAAGTGCAAATCTAAAATTAAAAATGTGCAAACTTATTAATTTAAATAAAACTATATTAAATTAAAAAGTCCTTAAAACGTTGGCCCAATAATCAATCAGGCTTATGAGATGTTTCATCTTGCACTTGGGCCCCTCAAGTTTAGGCCATTCTCGTTGTCGGCGGATTGTGTTGAAACATGATACGACCAGGTTCGTATCAAACCTATACCAATGTCATAAGGTTCATAAATCTATATAATCATCAAACTTTTTAAATGATTATATACCTTTTAATTTACTTACTTTCCATTTCGTTCTCAATGCTTATCATAAGCCTAAACGACATTGTCAATTTTTGATTCAATATATTTATCCATGAAATAGGTAGATTCCTCCATAGCATAAATAGTTTGCTCACATATAAATACATCATTTAACTCATCAATTCTTTCAAATCATCATACTATATCCCAGTTATGAACTGCCCATTTTACTTTTTTTTCTTACCCGTTCCATTTGCATATTACCAAGCATAAGCATAAAAATCAACCATGAACACATGCTTAATACAAACCTAAATATCATCATCAATGCATGAGTTAGTGCACACATACATATATCACTTGAATTAAACATATGATGATTCATTTCCATGTGCACATACTTCATTTGAATCATTTAACCTTTCTATGAACATGTAACAGCCCGATTTAGGGGCTAGTCAGAACAGTGATCTCGAAATCACTAATTCGAGGTTAGAGAAAATTATTTTCATGTTATGTTATGTGTTATAACATGTTTATAAGGATGCATGAAAATTTTGGTGCCTTAATTTTAGCAATTTCTAGCTAAATTGTGAGAAAAGACTAAATCGCATAAAGTGCAAAAGTTCTATTTTATTGCTAAAGGTGCCAAATAGCTATGAAATATTAATTGAAGGTCTTTAAAGGACAATTTGACCATCTAGGATGTGTTGACCGGCCATGTAGACAAGGTGGACAAGAGCTTTTAATTTTGTTCAAAGTTGGTGGGTTAAATTGATGTTTTATAATATAATAAAGAAAGGAAAAAGATATCATCTTTCCTCTCTTCTTCTCCACAGAAAGTTTCAGCAAAAAAGGGGTGTTTGAAATCTCAAAATTTCTGCAAGCTTTACCCCACTCAAGTAAGTGATTTTGATGGTATTTCTTGAAGAAAATTGTACTTTTGAGATCCCTAAAGCTTAAGCTTTCTAAAGAGGGGACTATTTTGCATTATGATAAAAAGTTTAGAGATTTACCATGTGAGATTTTAAGTTGTTAACTGAGTTTTTGTGGAAGAAAATGAATGATAGGATGATGAGAAACAACTTTTGTGAAAGGTGTTGTCATGGAAACACCCATTTGGGACTAAAATGCAAAAGTTGTAAATTATTCATTAAGGCATGAAATGGATGGAATTGTGAATAGTTGTAAGAGGATTAAATGTTCAGCTAGGCTTGTTTAACGAGAAAATGTGATAAAATTTATTTACAAGCCTAGGGGCAAAATTGTAATTTTGCCAAAGTATAGGGGCAAAATAGTCATTTTTGCATAAAGTGTATATTATGGTATATTATAATTTATAAGTGATTAAATCAGTAAATTCCATTATTCTAGATCAAAGAAAATGAGTTTTGGACCTAGAACGGGTGAAAAGAGAAATGTGGGCAAAAAGGTCCCTTTCAGCCCTTTCGACATCGAGGTAAGTTCATGTGCAAATGTTGCAATTACGTATGAGTTAATTTAATGTTCCAATGTTGTATGGAATGTATATTTACTCTATGATTGTATGAAATATCTTTGATGAGAGGTCAAAAGAATTGAATCTAAGAGTAATGGGAAATGTATGTAGAATGATATGATGATAGTTAAAGTCTCGTGTAAGACCATATTGGAATATGGCCTCGATGTAAGAATTCGTATAAGACCATGTCAGGGACATGGCATCGATATGTTAATGCAAGTAAGACCTTATTGGGGTATAAATTCCATGTGACATTATGAGTATGAGACTCAAGAGAGTTATTTAATAACTTGAGTGATTCAACGTATATGTGGAAAGGAAGAAAGTATGTGGTTGTACCACGAAAAGCACAAGTGTGTGTTAGAATTGAATTGATATGGATTCAGTGTATGATGAACCCTTAGTGGGTTATGTGTATTCAATACACTTTAGTTGCATGAGATAGATTTATTAATGTATTGTGTGAATGCAAACGAGTATCATAGAAAGTTAAGTAAGAATAGAAGTGTGTGAGAATGTTCTCGGATGAACATTTTAAATAGAGATATACATGTGGATTACTATCCATAGATTTAAAATGAAAGGTGGGCTAAGTGCGGAACCACCATAAGTATAAATGATTGGTGGGCTATGTGCGATACCACCCTATTAGAGATTCAATGGTGGGCTAAGTGCGAAACCATCTAGATATTAGTAGCATGAGCGGCTTATTGAAAATGCTTGATGTGTTGTTTTATATGATCATGTAGTGATCAGTGCAGGAATGTATGCTAATTAAACGAGCAATTGGCTTGTGACATGGTATGAATGTGGTAAGAAATAGAATGAGTAAGCTTCAAGTGTGGTTGAGTAACCTTGAGTTTATGAGAAAAACCCATTATGATACCTTGTAGTCATGAATATTCGATGAATATCAATATTTGTCATATTATGCAGATGAACTTACTAAGCATTATTGCTTACTCCTTTACTTTTCTCATCCCTTATAGGTTATTTTAACTAGCTCGGGTTGGAGACCGTCGGAGATGTTTTCATACTATCGAGCAGACACTTGGAATGAGGTATCAAGTCTTTATGAGTCATGGCATGTATAGGGATTCTTTTAAAGTTGATTAAGTTCTAATCGATGTAGCCAAATTGTATTGGCCTAAGAGAATCTAGAGTTGGTTGTGTATGACCATAGATGATGGCTTAAGTTGGTTGTATTTGTATTGGGAGTAGTTCTCCCTAGTGTATGGGATAAAGACTTTATCTCTTTAATGATTAAATGTGTTAATTCATGTGTTTTAATTGATTATTTGAGAATGTTTTGAAGTAGTATATGAATGTATGCAAACGGGAGTGGTAAAAGGCTTGGTAAGATAGCCTCTAAGTGCCCACACGGATAGACACACGGGCGTGTGTCTAGGCCGTGTGTCTCCTACACCTTAGTATCTTAAGTCGATTAGACCACGGGCTGGTCACACGGCCGCTTGTTCAGCCCGTGTGATACACACGGTTGGCACATGGGCGTGTGCCAAGGCCGTGTGAAGTCCGCACTTGACACTTAGAAATTCAATTGTCACATATCGGCGCATTGCGGTGTGTGTGTACAGCATCGTGTGGATAAGTCGAGAATGCCAGGTTTGGCACACGGGCCGTGGGGCCACGGGCGTGTCCAGCCGTGTGGATTTAGTCGATGTCAACCACGGGTGGAAGGCACGGGCATGTCTTAAGGGCACACGGGCGTGTCCCTATACCAACACTGGCGTGTGGCCTCTGTTTTAAAGAAAAGTTTCTTTTGGCTTGTAAAAGTTTCCGGACGCAAGTTTAAGGCCTCATAGGCCCACGATATGAATGATTTGACTAAGAAAGATAAATTTTTAATTCGGTACAAAATTTTGTAGCCCGTAAGTACATGTTTATGGAAGTTCAAGCATAGTAATGTCTCGTATCCGATTTTAGCCTCAGAATCGGGTATGGGGTGTTACATTTAGTTGTATTGGAGCTATGGTTTAGTCGGTTCTAGGACTAACCTAGTGTGAGTAAGAGTCTAGCTATACATGCCGTATGTGGACCGTAATAGTGTGATGTCTCCCAGCTCTAACGAAATTGTTTTGTTGAGACAGTGATGATTCCCAACTAAGCTAATTTCAGTAAGTTTGTATGATTTTCAAGCTTCATGAATATTTCATTGAATTGCTTGTGATGTTGTTATATGCACATTATTTCCATGAGAATGTTTAATGATGTATTAAACAAAGAAGTTACTAAGAGCATGTATATGAAAGTCCCGATTGAAAATGAATTACTTAGGATACTCAATCTGCCACATGAGACAAGAAAGTCCGTATAAGACCATGTCAAGACATGGCATCAGCAATCAAGCAAGTTATCATGTAAGACCAAGACAAGTCTTGGCATTGAAGAGTTATTATGAGATAAAGACCTATATAAGCCCAAGCCAAGGCATGGCATTGGCGAGTCTCCAAGCAAAGATGTCATGTAAGTCCAAGACAAGTCTTGGCATTGAAAAGCTATCAAGAGATAGAGATCCCATGTAAGTCCAAGCCAAGGCAGGGCATTGGTGAGTAACAAGGAAGATTTCATGTAAGTCCAAGCCAAGGCTCGGCATTGACCAGTTCATGAGTAAAGTTACCAATAAGACCATGTCAAGACATGGCAATGGTAAGTTCCCAAGGGAACCCACAAGCAAGACTTTGTGTAAGTCCATGTCAAGACATGGCATCGATACCAAGTAAGAGATCCCATGTAAGACTATATCAAGGATATACCATTGGCATCAAGATACATGTGAAATGAGATTCAGTATCCTCAGTCATTCATAGTAATTCATCGGGCAAAGGAGTAAAGCTTAAATGAGATAGCAAGAAAGTTAGTAGTAAAGTTGATATCATGTCATGCTAGTGAAGGCTGACTAACAAGTATAATTCATGTTATGAATGATGATGTTGAGATTATGCTTGTTATAGTAAAGTATACTGATCTATGTGATCAAGTGTTACAGGTACCTTGTTTACCTTACAAACATGAGACTAGTAAGTACCATGATGTATGTGAGAAGCAGTAAGAGTAAGTAAGCATTTGAGATTTGTGATGCCATTGTTTATGATAAATATGTCCACATGGTTAAATCTCACGTGTGACTGTTAAAGCAGAGAAGGTATAATGTTTCGTCTTATGACCCTGTTACAAAGTCACACATATTATAGTGTGAGAGTAAAACTGAAAAGTTTGATTAAGTAGAATGCAGGAGATGAGTACGGCCGTTCAATGATAAAATGATGAATAAGACCATGGTTGGACCATGGCGATATATGTGATCCCCTATAAGACCATGTCTGGGGCATGGCATTGGCATCGATACAAGATCCCGTATAAGACCATATCTGGGATATGGCTTCGGTATTGAATAAGTTAATCGGATAAGACCATATCTGGGATATAGCATCGATATTTGTTGTGAGATCCCGTATAAGACCATATCTGGGATATGGCATCGGCATCAAATAGTAATCCCGTGTGAGACCATGTCTGGGACCTAGCTTCGGTATGAGATCGTGTAAGACTATATCTGGGATATGGCATTGATATCGATATAAGATTTCGTGTAAGACCATATCTGGGATATGGCATCGGCATCGATATGAGTTTCCATGTAAGACCATATCTGGGATATGGCATTGGTGTTGATATGAGATTTCGTGTAAGACCATAGTGAGGCTATGGCATCGTGACGACATGTAAAGTAATAGCGGGGCTATGATGTTGTGATACGAGTAAGACCATAGTTGGATTATGGCAATCAAGTAAACGACGTACTCAAACCCTTAAGACATTCTCTAGATTAATAAGCAATAGTAAGAGAAAGTAGATGTTAATGTGAAACTTGGGTAAGTGAAATTACCGTTCGAAAGTATGAGTAATAGAAATCATTGTAGCGTGATAAACGTGAACTCTCACTTGGGGCAAGTTGTGTGACTATGATGATGTTTCATTGATGATGAATATTAAATCATATGTATGTAGTTATGCAAGAGTTAGGCTAAGGGACTCTATAATCTCACCCCCTTACCACCGTTGAATTATGATGAGATGTTATGAGAGTTAAGTTGAGTAAGATTGCAATTGATTAATGCAATAATTATGCTAGCATAATTAAGAATGCTTTGCATCACACTGATACATGATACTCTACTAAATAGAGTAATTGTTGCTGAACATGAGGTTGAAGTCCTAGAGGACTATCATGAAAAGGCTATCATTGAGATATGATATAGATGAGGTCCCAAATAAGACCATGTCTGAAACATGGCCTCGGCACCGAGTTGAGATTCCGTATAAGACCATATCTGGGATATGGCATTGGTAATGAATATGAGAATCGTGTAAGACCATATTTAGAATATGGCATCGATACCTGAGGTGGAAGTCCATATAAGACCTTATCTGGGATATGGCATTGGCATTTAGAGGTGACTCCATATAAGACCACCTTGTGGAAGTGGCATCGGTTCCGTATCTACATGAATGACGATGAATATGTGTCTTTGATTATCCCTAGTGATCAATGGGACAAATAGATGAGTCTAGAGGTAGAAATGAGAATTGTACTAAAGCCACGTGAATGGGTAAAAATAGACACTCGTGAACGAGTCAAGAAGAAATGAGTACAAGGTGTGGCACGGTATGTGCTAAATAAATGACAAGTATAAGTAAGTTAGCTCGAAGCCTATAGGTTGTGCATGGTTAGTTGATGCCATGGATGGATTATAATAATCTCCTTGAGTATTATGTATAAATATCTGTTGCCTTTCGGAGCTGATGTAGTTGTTCTTTTTATAAACCGTGATTGTGTGAGAATATTAGTTGATAATGAAAATTAGACACAACGGTTGTCGATTTAGATAATTGAAATCGACATTCATTTATCTCCTCGTAACCCTATACGGGTATTTTGAGGAAGAAGTTCGTGATGATTCTAGTCTAAGAAGTAAAATCGCAAGCTTCACATTGTGTGATGGGTTTTCGGGTAAACCGAATAGAATTAATGAATTCGATCGAGACGTCCCCGCTATCGTGAGATATAACGATAGTAAAGGTTTTAGATTAGCACAGCAAGAGAAACTCAGATGAGAGTGTGCTAGAAATATGTTCTCTGTGGGGAGAAAAGAGTAGATTAATGTATTGAGATATGATTCAAATTTTGTGTGTGTTCATGAGTAGAGAGCATGATACAGAGGTATGCTTATTGAAATGTTCAAACCATGATGGTTGAGTTGAAAGCTATAAAAGAACTATTTATTTGAAAGTTCTAGTCTTCGAGATCATCTGAATCGAGAGAAAGAGTTGTGGGTTAGTGATCCTGAGATGATCATACGTGTCCTTGTTGTAAGTTAGATGTTATGAAAGATCCATGTTAAGCAATGCGAGCTAGTACTCGATTGATATTAGTTGGTAATATCCTAGTTTCAAATTTGGAGTTAATGACAAGAGCGAGTCTTCTTTCGAGAACAAAAGGGTTGAAGTATGAGATAGTAAATGGTATTCTAAATAAGCTCTGAATGAGTTTATTTAAGATGATAAAATACAGAAGTTTTGCTATGAGATTTAGTAATAGCATACCTACTAATGCAAGAATAAGGAAATGAAGTTATGTGCATAAATGTTTTGACAGAAGAGTACATTTCACAATGATTGAGTTATGGTCAGAAGTAGTTGACCACTAAAAGCTGAGTTTTCAAGCGTACAAGTCAAGACTATTACAGTTGGTGAATGTTTTAATAAGAAAGTGTGATAAAACCTTATAGATTTCAAAGTTGGTTTGACAAAATTCCCAAGGAGGGAGATGTCATTCGAATTGTAGTGAATCAACCAGTAAAGAACCGAACGATCAATTGGACATGTACGGAGTTCCAAATTAGTGGATTACTGGACATAGTATATGCCCTAGAGGAAGAATAACCTAGGTCTCAAGTTACGCTTCGACCTTGCGTATTATAGCCTAAATATTGTTGACAAGAGAAACTTGAGGATAAGTGGATTCGTGATTTTGAAGAGTAGATGTAAACATTTTTAGAATGTTAGTATCAACTCCTTCTGATAAGATTTTTGGGGACGAAAATCCCTAAGGGGGGAGAATTGTAACAGCCCAATTTAGGGGCTAGTTAGAACAGTGATCTCGGAATCACTAATTCGAGGTTAGAGAAAATTATTTTCATGTTATGTTATGTGTTATAACATGTTTATAAGGATGCATGAAAATTTTGGTGCCTTAATTTTAGCGATTTCTAGCTAAATTGTGAGAAAGGACTAAATCGCATAAAGTGCGAAAGTTCTATTTTATTGCTAAAGGTGCCAAATATCTATGGAATATTAATTGAAGGTCTTTAAAGGACAATTTGACCATCTAGGATGTGTTGGCCGGCCATGTAGACAAGGTGGACAAGAGCTTTTAATTTTGGTCAAAGTTGGTGGGTTAAATTGATGTTTTATAATATAATAAAGAAAGGAAAAAGATATCATCTTTCCTCTCTTCTTCTCCACCGAAAGTTTCAACAAACAAGGGGTGTTTGAAAGCTCAAAATTTCTGCAAGCTTTACTCCACTCAAGTAAGTGATTTTGATGGTATTTCTTGAAGAAAATTGTACTTTTGAGATCCCTAAAGCTTAAGCTTTCTAAAGAGGGGACTATTTTGCATTATGGTAAAAATTTTAGAGATTTACCATGTTATATTTTAAGTTGTTAGCTGAGTTTTTATGGAAGAAAATGAATGATAGGATGATGAGAAACAACTTTTGTGAAAGGTGTTGTCATGGAAACACCTATTTGGGACTAAAATGCAAAAGTTGTAAATTTTTCATTAAGGCATGAAATGGATGGAATTATGAATAGTTGTAAGAGGATTAAATGTTCAGCTAGGCTTTTTTAACGAGAAAATGTGATAAAATTTATTTACGAGCCTAGGGGCAAAATCGTAATTTTGCCAAAGTATAGGGGCAAAATAGTCATTTTTGCATAAAGTGTAAATTATGGTATATTAAAATTTATAAGTGATTAAATAAGTAAATTCCATTGTTCTAGATCAAAGAAAACGAGTTTTGGACCTAGAACGGGTGAAAAGAGAAATGTGGGCAAAAAGGTCCCTTTCGGCCCTTTTGACATCGAGGTAAGTTCATGTGCGAATGTTGCAATTACGTATGAGTTAATTTATTGTTCCAATGTTGTATGGAATCTATATTTACTCTATGAATGTATGAAATATCTTTGATGAGAGGTCAAAAGAATTGAATCTAAGAGTAATGGGAAATGTATGTAGAATGATATGATGATAGTTAAAGTCTCGTGTAAGACCATATTGGAATATGGCCTCGATGTAAGAATTCGTATAAGACCATGTCAGGGACATGGCATCGATATGTTAATGCAAGTAAGACCTTATTGGGGTATAAATTCTATGTGACATTATGAGTATGAGACTCAAGAGAGTTATTTAATAACTTGAGTGATTCAACGTATATGTAGAAAGGAAGAAAGTATGTGGTTGTACCACGAAAAGCACAAGTGTGTGTTAGAATTGAATTGATATGGATTCAGTGTATCATGAACCCTTAGTGGGTTATGTGTATTCAATACACTTTAGTTGCATGAGATAGATTTATTAATGTATTGTGTGAATGCAAACGAGTATCATAGAAAGTTAAGTAAGAATAGAAGTGTGTGAGAATGTTCTCGGATGAACATTTGAAATAGAGATATACATGTGGATTACTATCCATGGATGTAAAATGAAAGGTGGGCTAAGTGCGGAACCACCATAAGTATAAATAATTGGTGGGCTATGTGCGATACCACCCTATTAGAGATTCAATGGTGGGCTAAGTGCGAAACCACCGAGATATTAGTAGCATGAGCGGCTTATTGAAAATGCTTGATGTGTTATTTTATATGATCATGTGGTGATCAGTGCAGGAATGTATGCTAATTAAACAAGCAATTGGCTTGTGACATGGTATGAATGTGGTAAGAAATAGAATGAGTAAGCTTCAAGTGTGGTTGAGTAAGTAACCATGAGTTTATGAGAAAAACCCATTATGATACCTTGTAGTCATGAATATTCGATGAATATCAATATTTTTCATATTATGCAGATGAACTTACTAAGCATTATTGCTTACTCCTTTACTTTTCTCATCCCTTATAGGTTATTTTAACTAGCTCGGGTTGGAGACCGCCGGAGATTTTTCACACTATCGAGCAAACACTTGGAATGAGAAATCAAGTTCTTATGAGTCATGGCATGTATAGGGATTCTTTTAAAGTTGATTAAGTTCTAACCGATGTAGCCAAATTGTATTGGCCTAAGAGAATCTAGAGTTGGTTGTGTATGACCATAGATGATGGCTTAAGTTGGTTATATTTGTATTGGGAGTAGTTCTCCCTAGTGTATGGGATAAAGACTTTATCTCTTTAATGATTAAATGTGTTAATTCATGTGTTTTAATTGATGATTTGAGAATGTTTTGAAGTAGTATATGAATGTATGCAAACGGGAGTGGTAAAAGGCTTGGTAAGATAGCCTCTAAGTGCCTACACGGATAGACACACGGGCGTGTGTCAGGGCCGTGTCTCTCTACACCTTAGTATCTTAAGTCGATTAGACCACGGGCTGGTCACACGGCCGTTTGTTCAGGCCGTGTGATACACACGGTTGGCACATGGACGTGTCCCAAGGCCGTGTGAAGTCTGCACTTGACACTTAGAAATTTAATTGTCACACAGCTGAGGCACACGGGTGTGTGTACAGACCGTGTGGATAAGTCAAAATGCCAAGGTTTGGCACACGGGCCAGGGCCACGGGCGTGCCCAGGCCGTGTGGATTTAGTCAGTGTCGACCACGGGTGGAAGGCACGGGCATGTCTTAAGGGCACACGGGCGTGTCCCTATACCATCACGGACGTGTGGCCTCTGTTTTAAAGAAAAGTTTCTTTTGGCTTGTAAAAGTTTCCGGACGCAAGTTTAAGGCCTCATAGGCCCACGATATGAATGATTTGACTAAGAAAGAGAAATTTTTAATTCGGTACAAAATTTTGTAGCCCGTAAGTACATGTTTAAGGAAGTTCAAGCATAGTAATGTCTCGTATCCAGTTTTAGCCTCGAAATCAGGTACGGGGTGCTATAGAACATATGCATAAGGTTAAGTGAAAGCTTACCTTTTCAATGCATAACTTCAAAACAAAACATCATACAATCCAAGCAATAGCTTGGCACATCAATAACACAAGTTAGTTCATTTAAGCATAAATTGTAACACCCCAAACCCAGTCAACACACTACAACTGGATTCGGCATGTCACAGGGTAAAAATAATTTGAATAAAACAAGTTGTAGGTTTAAATTTTGAAGATAACGCTATAAAACACTTTGCTGTTTAAAGTTTGGACAAAAGAAGAAAACTCCTTTGAGAAAACCGTTTGTTCTTAAGGAAATACCGACTTTGATTAAAATGCAAAGTTGAAAAGCTTTTGTATTTGAACTTAAAGTAAAACTTAGGTTGGCGAAAATCGAGTTGTTCGTTAACACCATTTGTTTGTTATTACCCGATGATAAAGTTTGAAAATCCCGATAAGAGGTATAACTTTTGAAAACATTGAGTTAATGAGTTATTAACATGCCATGTTGTTTAACTTAAGCACAATATAATAAAACTTATAGAGATAATCAAAAACCCAAAATAATGGAATTTAGCGGCCTTATTACAATTACAAAACCAAATTTAAAAGTAAATTAACCCAAAATAGTAAATGAGATAAAACCCGAAAACATAACGCATGGCCACCTCGAGTCTGCCCCGGCTCCACATCCGTGATCTATGCCTCATCTGTAAAATGTAAGGGAAGGGGTGAGTCACCGAGACTCAGTGTATAAATCCCCATCCCGATAATAACAAAGCACTTACACAATATATAAGTCAATATGCAATTCATGCAAACCCAACCTAACCATCCGAACTCCTGTGTCTACCCCGTGTGGTCAAAACCACTGGTGGTTAAAACCACTAGTGACCGTAGTCACAAATCATATGGTGGGGCCAACCCACCGTGTGGTCAAAACCACTGATGACAATCCCGTAATCAACATGTGGGGCCAACCCCCGCGTGGTACCAAACCACCGGGACGAGTCACAAATAATCCATGTGTGGTCAAAAACCTTTGGTGACCGTAGTCACAAATAGTATATGTGTGGTCAAAACCACCGGTGGTCAAAACCACCGAGACTTAGTCACGATTATAATATAGAAAGCGGGGCCAACCCTTTGTGTGGTCAAAACCACCGGTGATAGTCTAGAAACAAGCCTTCCCCCTCCTCTCATTACACCCGTGCAATATGACATAATAATTCGTGTATGCAGTATGTCATGTATGCTAAACATTTATCAAATATAAGTATAACATGAATTACCATCATAATCGGATAGACATAAAACAACATAATCACGCTAATCAACCTCTAAGGGTATAACTGTAATTTTACCTACCAAGGGCATTTTCGTAATTTACCCACTAAGGGTATATCGATAATTTTGCACCTACAATGGCCTTTCCCAAAGGCCCAAATGTCGCCCCGAGCGACTCAGCTACCATTTTCGATCAAATTAGGACAATTGGGCCTAAAACTCGATTAGGCCCATTCGGGCCCACACCTTTCGTGTGGCCCACCTAGCACAAATCTAGCCATGTATATAAGTTCCACCTAGTCTAGTTCACTATATTCTACACAATCGCACAATTTACTCATAAGGGCCCACGGCCCATTGGGCCACACTTCACCCATCAGCGCGCCCAGCGACCCCAACCCACAAGAATACTACACGATGGCCTCAACTATCGCGCCGAAGCCCCACACGTGCGCGCGCGCTCGTGTGGCTACTATTGCCGTGGACCGGCATTTCGGCATTTGCCGCTCTACAACTAGAGTAGAGAGAGTTACACACCGATAGGAGTGCGGTGTTAAACCGCTATTTGCGACCACTCCCGTGCCCAAACGCCCACCAAGGTATGTTAACTCTCCTCTGGAATGCTCCTTATATAGCTAGCTCTCCACCTTCCTTCTTTGTATCTTTTCGATGTAGGATCCCTTCGTCGATAGAGTTTAAATTCAACTGAAACTCTTGCCATCCAATCCGCAAAATAAATACCCCTTGCTTCTCATGAGATTCAAACCTGTGCTCCCCGCAACATAATCCACGCCGCTAACCACTTGGCCACAAGCTCCTCTTGTGTCTTAAACCATGCGCAACTAAATTTGAATCTATAGCCAAATATTAAAGTCCATGTAAAAAGAAAACCAAAATGCAAGAGCCAAGACTTAAACCTTGGACCTCCTTCCTTCCCTGTGGCGTCACCCCCTTGTTCCTTAAGTGGCGTCACTTTGCCACTACACCACACACTCCACTTGTGTCATTTTTCCCCACATTTTATTCTTAAGGCCTATCTGCCAACTTCCAGGGTTTTTTTCACCTAAAACCAAAATTTCCCTAAAGCCAAAGTTAGATCCCGGGACTTCATAGAAGCCTTCTAACCTTCCAAAATCACTTATCCAATAGGTCCAACTTGCATTTAAGCTGATCTCTTGTTCTCTAAAAATTTTAAATCAAGGCTCATTGGGCCCAATCCTACTAGGCCCAATTTCGGGATGTTACAAATCTACTCTCCTTAAAGAAATTTCAACCTCGAAATTTCCAACTACAGGAACATTCGTACAACCTAACCTACAACACTGTGCTCACGCCGCACTCTAATTCTAATAACCCTAATATACTTTTAACTAGAATTTAGAAATCCTACACATACTTAAAAACACCTAACAATTAAAGCAGACAAATATTTCAGATGCATAATCAACTCTATATCCGAACATCACATCCAACCCAAACACACAGAATAGATATTCAAAATCTGACATATAACAAAGCAAAGTATCGTGAAACTTACAACATGGATTGGTGCTAGGAGACTCGGGTGCCATATTTCAAAAAAAAAAACAGATATATATTTTTCTAAACCATTTTCCAAACCATCTTTTGAAAACATTTTTGAACCCAAACCCACAGCCGAGTTTTTGAACCTAGGCTCTAATACCAAAATTGTAACACCCCAAACTCGGTCAACACACTACAACCAGATTCGGCATGTCACAGGGTAAAAATAATTTGAATAAAACAAGTTGTAGGTTTAAATTTTGAAGATAACGCTATAAAACACTTTGCTGTTTAAAGTTTGGACAAAAGAAGAAAACTCCTTTGAGAAAACCATTTGTTTTTAAGGAAATACCGACTTTGATTAAAATGCAAAGTTGAAAACCGTTTTGTATTTGAACTTAAAGTAAAACTTAGGTTGGCGAAAATTTGAGTTGTTCGTTAACACCATTTGTTTGTTATTACCCGATGATAAAGTTTGAAAATCCCGATAAGAGGTATAACTTTTCGAAAACATTGAGTTAACAGGTTATTAACATGCCATGTTGTTTAACTTAAGCACAATATAATAAAACTTATAGCAGATAATCAAAAAACCCAAAATAATGGAATTTAGCGGCCTTATTACAAATCCAAAACCAAATTTAAGAGCAAATTAACCCAAAATAGTAAATGAGATAAAACCCGAAAACATAACACATGGCCACCTCGAGTCTGCCCCGGCTCCACATTCGCGATCTATGCCTCATCTTCAAAATGTAAGGGAAGGGGTGAGTCACCGAGACTCAGTGTATAAATCCCCATCCCGATAATAACAAAGCACTTACACCATACATAAGTCAATATGCAATTCATGCAAACCCAACCTAACCATCCAAACTCCTGTGTCTACCCCGTGTGGTCAAAACCACTGGTGGTCAAAACCACCGGTGACCGTAGTCACAAATCATATAAGTGTGGTCAAAACCACTTTGGTGACCATAGTCACAAATCATATGGTGGGGCCAACCCACCGTGTGGTCAAAACCACCGATGACAATCCCGTAATCAACATGTGGGGCCAACCCCTTTGTGGTACCAAACCACCGGGACGAGTTACAAATAATCCATGTGTGGTCAAAACCACTTTGGTGACCGTAGTCACAAATAGTATATGTGTGGTCAAAACCACGGTGGTCAAAACCATCGAGACTTAGTCACGATTATAATATAGAAAGCGTGGCCAACCCATTGTGTGGTCAAAACCACCGGTGTGAGTCTAGAAACAAGCCTTCCCCCTCCTCTCATTACACCCGTGCAATATGACATAATAATTCGTGTATGCGGTATGTCATGTATGCTAAACATATATCAAATATAAGTATAACATGAATTACCATCATAATCGGATAGACATAAAACAACATAATCACGCTAATCAACCTCTAAGGGTATAACCGTAATTTTACCTACCAAGGGCATTTTCGTAATTTACCTACCAAGGGTATATCGGTAATTTTGCACCTGCAATGGCCTTTCCCAAAGGCCCAAATGTCGCCCCGAGTGACTCAGCTACCATTTCCGGTCAGATGCCGACGATCGGGCCTAAAACTCATTCGGCCCATTCAGGCCCACACGCTCGTGTGGCCCACCTAGCACAAATCTAGCCATGTATATAAGTTCCACCTAGTCTAGTTCACTATATTCTACACAATCGCACAATTTACTCATAAGGGCCCACGGGCCCATTGGGCCCACTTCGGCCTATCGCGGCCCAAGCAGCCCCAACCCACAAGAATACTACTAATGGCCTCAACTATCGCATCGAAGCCCCACACGTGCGCTTGCACGCTCGTGTGGCTACTATTGCCGTGACCGGCACTTCGACATTTGCCGCTCTACAACTAGAGTAGAGAGAGTTACACACCTGATAGGAGTCTGGTGTTAAACCGCGCTGCGACCACTCATGTGCCCAAACGCCCACCAAGGTATGTTAACTCTCCTCCTGGAATGCTCTTTATATTGCTAGCTCTCCACCTTCCTTCTTTGTATCTTTCCGATGTGGGATCCCTTCACAAGAGAGTTTAAATTCAACTAAAACTCTTGCCAGTCCAATCATAAAATAAATACCCCCTTGCTTCTCATGAGATTCGAACCCAGGCTCCCCTACAACATAATCCACGCCGCTAACCACTTGACCACAAGCTCCTCTTGTGTCTTAAACCATGCGCAACTAAATTTGAATCTATAGCCAAATATTAAAGTCCATGTAAAAAGAAAACCAAAATGCAAGAGCCAAGACTTGAACCTTGGACCTCCTTCCTTCCCTGTGGCGTCACCCCCTTGTTCCTTAAGTGGCGTCACTTTGCCACTACACCACACACTCCACTTGTGTCATTTTTCCCCACATTTTATTCTTAAGGCCTACCTGCCAACTTCCAGGGTTTTTTCACCTAAAACCAAAATTTCCCTAAAGCCAAAGTTAGATCCCGGGACTTCATAGAAGCCTTCTAACCTTCCAAAATCACTTATCCAATAGGTCCAACTTGCATTTAAGCCGATCTCTTGTTCTCTAAAAATTTTAAATCAAGGCCCATTGGGCCCAATCCTACTAGGCCCAATTTCGGGATGTTACAAATCTACCCTCCTTAAAGAAATTTCATCCTCGAAATTTCCAACTACAGGAACGTTCGTACAACCTAACCTACAACACTGTGCTCACGCTGCGCACTCTGATTCCAATAACCCTAATATACTTTTAACTAGAATTTAGAAATCCTACACATACTTAAAAACACCTAACCATTAAAGGGACAAATATTTAAAGACGCAATCAACTCTATATCCGAACATCACATCCAACCCAAACACACGAATAGATATTCAAAATACAGCATATAACAAAGTAAAGTATCAGGAAACTTACAGTGCGGATTGGTGCCGGAGACTCGGGTGCCATATTTCAAAAAAAATAGATATATATTTTTCTAAAACATTTTCCAAACCACCTTTTGAAAACATTTTTAAACCCAAACCCACAGCCGAGTTTTTGAACCTAGGCTCTAATACCAAAATTGTAACACCCCAAACTCGGTCAACACACTACAACCGGATTCAGCATGTCACGGGGTAAAAATAATTTGAATAAAACAAGTTGTAGGTTTAAATTTTGAAGATAACGCTATAAAACACTTTGCTGTTTAAAGTTTGGACAAAAGAAGAAAACTCCTTTGAGAAAACTGTTTGTTTTTAAGGAAATACCGACTTTGATTAAAATGCAAAGTTGAAAACCGTTTTGTATTTGAACTTAAAGTAAAACTTAGGTTGGCGAAAATCTGAGTTGTTCGTTAACACTATTTGTTTGTTATTACCCGATGATAAAGTTTGAAAATCCCGATAAGAGGTATAACTTTTCGAAAACATTGAGTTAACAGGTTATTAACATGCCATGTTGTTTAACTTAAGCACAATATAATAAAACTTATAGCAGATAATCAAAAAACCCAAAATAATGGAATTTAGCGGCCTTATTACAAATCCAAAACCAAATTTAAAAGAAAATTAACCCAAAATAGTAAATGAGATAAAACTCAAAAACATAACGCATGGCCACCTCAAGTCTGCCCCGGCTCCACATCCGCGATCTATGCCTCATCTGCAAAATTTAAGGGAAGGGGTGAGTCACCGAGACTCAGTGTATAAATCCCCATCCCGATAATAATAAAGCACTTACACAATACATAAGTCAATATGCAATTCATGCAAACCCAACCTAACCATCCAAACTCCTGTGTCTACCCCGTGTGGTCAAAACCACTGGTGGTCAAAACCACTGGTGACCGTAGTCACAAATCATATAAGTGTGGTCAAAACCACTGGTAACCATAGTTACAAATCATATGGTGGGGCCAACCCACCGTGTGGTCAAAACCACTGATGACAATCCCGTAATCAACATGTGGGGCCAACCCACTGTGGTACCAAACCACTGGGACGAGTCACAAATAATCCATGTGTGGTCAAAACCACTGGTGACCGTAGTCACAAATAGTATATGTGTGGTCAAAACCACTGGTGGTCAAAACCACTGTGACTTAGTCACGATTATAATATAGAAAGCGGGGCCAACCCACTGTGTGGTCAAAACCACTTTGGTGACTCTAGAAACAAGCCTTCCCCCTCCTCTCATTACACCGTGCAATATGACATAATAATTCGTGTATGCGTTATGTCATGTATGCTAAACATATATCAAATACAAGTATAACATGAATTACCATCATAATCAGATAGACATAAAACAACATAATCACGCTAATCAACCTCTAAGGGTATAACCATAATTTTACCTACCAAGGGCATTTTCGTAATTTACCCACCAAGGGTATATCGGTAATTTTACACCTGCAATGGCCTTTCCCAAAGGCCCAAATGTCGCCCCGAGTGACTCAGCTACCATTTCCATCGTGTGCAGGACGATTGGGCCTAAAACTCGATTAGGCCCATTCGGGCCCACACGCTCGTGTGGCCCACCTAGCACAAATCTTGCCATGTATATAAGTTCCACCTAGTCTAGTTCACTATATTCTACACAATCGCACAATTTACTCATAAGGGCCCACGGTCCCATTGGGCCCACTTCGGCCCATCGCGGCCCAAGCAGCCCTAACCCACAATAATAATACTGATGGCCTCAACTATCGCGTCGAAGCCCCACATGTGCGCTCGCACGCTCGTGTGGCTACTATTGCCGTGTGACCGACACCCGGCATTTGCCGCTCTACAACTAGAGTAGAGAGAGTTACACACCGATAGGAGTGCGGTGTTAAACCGTCTTTGCGACCACTCACGTGCCCAAACGCCCACCAAGGTATGTTAACTCTCCTCCTGGAATGCTCTTTATATAGCTAGCTCTCCACCTTCCTTCTTTGTATCTTTCCGATGTGGGATCCCTTCGTCGGTAGAGTTTAAATTCAACTAAAACTCTTGCCGTCCAATCCGTAAAATAAATACCCCCTTGCTTCTCATGAGATTCGAACCGAGGCTCCCCTGCAACATAATCCACGCCGCTAACCACTTGACCACAAGCTCCTCTTGTGTCTTAAACCATGCGCAACTAAATTTGAATCTATAGCCAAATATTAAAGTCCATGTAAAAAGAAAACCAAAATGCAAGAGCTAAGACTTGAACCTTGGACCTCCTTCCTTCCCTGTGGCGTCACCCGCTTGTTCCTTAAGTGGCGTCACTTTGCCACTACACCACACACTCCACTTGTGTCATTTTTCCCCACATTTTATTCTTAAGGCCTACCTGCCAACTTCCAGGGTTTTTTTCACCTAAAACCAAAATTTCCCTAAAGCCAAAGTTTGATCTCGGGACTTCATAGAAGCCTTCTAACCTTCCAAAATCACTTATCCAATAGGTCCAACTTGTATTTAAGCCGATCTCTTGTTCTCTAAAAATTTTAAATCAAGGCCCATTGGGCCCAATCCTACTAGGCCCAATTTCGGGATGTTACATAATTCATATGAATTTAACATGAATAACCATTATACTTGAGCATAATTTAATTGGATTTATCGTCCATTTCAACATAACATATTTTCCATGTAACTCACTGTTTCAAAGTCTTTCATACATACAAGTCTTGGTTCATACAGAACACTTACCATATCCTTGTAAATTCATGCCCGTTGAACCGAATAGAATATTGTTGGATACGTGGGATAGCTCACACGAAGTGTGCTAACATATAACCGTAGTCCATCAATTCCTTTACATATATGCTCACACAAGCTGTGAATAAGTATGCTCACACGAGCTGTGAAATGAGCCTACTCACAAGAGTTATGGGTCAGAATGTAAGCTACACGATACTGCTCACACGAGCTGTAGAGTATTTGCAACACATACCGGACCTCAGCGATCGGTAGGACATTCAAGACCAGCACCCGAAACATGTAAACCCTAATGACATGTCATTTGTATCCTACAAATTCTTAAAGTTCAAATAGGCTCGATAATCGTCGTACGTCGTTGGATTTACGTCGTTTCACAACATGATAAATTGTATAATAACATATATATATATATTGATTTATTTTCAATAAAATCATTTATTAGCATTCAATTTAATCAACATTACACATAATACAGTTCATACGAACTTACCTGGCAAAATTGTAGAAATGTCAAAGTACAGGGGCATTTTGGTAATTTTCTAATCTCCTCGATTTTCCACCCGATCTTGATCTAAATTAATAGTTTCATTCAATCTATTAATTTAGACAGTAAAACAATGTATTTTAAGCAATTTAGTAATTTTTGACATTTTTACAAAATTACCCCTAAAGTTTTACTTTTATTCAATTTAGTCCCTGAGCCTAAAACAAGCAAATTAACCATTTTTAACCAAAATTGAGCCTAGATGAATACTATTTGCATCCAATACATCCCATTATTGTAACAATTTCACATCAAATCCTTTTACTATTTTAACAATTTAGTCCCTAATCGATAAATTAATCAAAAATCACTTAATAAAATACTTTTAAATAACAAATAATATCTCAAATTCATAATTTAACATCTAAAATCACAAGGTTCATAAATGGAAACATTCAAAATCTTTAACAGTTTCAAAATCGAAGGTACGGGCTAGCTGGACCTAGTTGCAACGATCTAAAAAACATAAAAATTATTAAAAACGGGACTAAAATGGACTTACATGCATACATGGAAGCTTGGATGAAGCTTCAAAGTCTAACAATGGCTTTCTTCTTTCTCAATTTCGGAAAAACATTGAAAAGAAAAAGATGATTTCTTTAGTTTATTTTATTACCTTATAATTTGTTTTATTTTAATTAATAAAACATATATATTTTCATAATAAGACAAAGCAAACCGCCCACTCATATATATAATATGGTATATTTACCATATTAGTCCATAAATTTTATTTTCCATAGCAATTAAACATCTTTAGTTAGTAGAATTAAATTTTTCACACTTTTTATAATTTAGTCCTTTTTAATTAATTAACTATCAAAACGTTAAAATTTTTCAATGAAACTTTAATAACACCTTAATGACACTCCGTAAGTATTTATAAAAATATTTACGGCTCAATTTATAGAAACAATGTCCCGATACCTCATTTTCTAAAACCACTTAACCTTAGGGTCTTACCACTTGAACTTAATAAATCACTTAAATAACATAAATTATCAGATCAAAAACCTTTTTAAAAACACATTTGACTCATAAATATTAAATAATAATATTTATGAACTTACTCATAGGATTTGGTGGCCCCGAAATCACTATTTCTGACACCACTGAAAGATGGGCTGTTACAACAATGGTAGGGCGACGTAAAAAATACACGATTATTGGAATAAAAGAAAGAATAAAAAGAAAGCTAGAAAATTGGAGCATGTGATTCCTTTCAGTAGGAGGAAAAGAGATGTTGATTAAGTCAGTTTTACATGTTATCCCGATTTATGCTATGTAGTGTTTTATGTTTCCAGTTTCTTTTTACCGTGAATTAGAAAATATATTTAACAGATTTTGGTGGTGAAATTCAACAACAAATAAGGGCATACATTGGTGCAATTGGTCAGCCATGTGTATAGCAAAATTTCATGGGGTTATGGGGTTTAGGGACTTATCCAAGTTTAACATTGCCTTGAAGGATGGTAGTTAATTATGAAACCTAACAGTTTACTAGCACAGGTTATGAAAGCCAAGTATTACCCAAGAGGAGAATTTTTAAGTGCAAAGTTGGGATCTTACCCTTCGTACACTTGGCGAAGTATCTGGAATGCCTGGCAACTTATGGAACAGGGGATAGGTTTGAAAGTGGGGAATGGTGTCTCTATAAACCTTTGGAATGATGCATGGCTTTCTGGATTTGGGGAAGGAAGAATACGTAATCAGAATATCAATGTGAATTTTTCGAAAGTTATGGACTTAATAGAGATGGAATCATTTACTTGGAATGTTGAAGTTCTCAAGTTATTGTTTAGCGAAGAACAAATCAAGCGAATTCTGGAGATTCCTTTGGTTGATCTGAGCCAACCAGATGTATTGGTGTGGAGAGGTGATGATTTAGGTGAGTATACAGTTAAAAACGGATACAAATGGCTTATTACAAATAACATAATTAATACGGATGCCAACCTTACAATACACTAAGTAGAATCGAAGATCTATTATACACAATTGTGGAAACTAAAGTTGCCTAACAAAATAAAAATAGGTATGTGGAATCTATCTAAAGAATTCATGCCTACGCTCCACAATTTGAAGAAGAGAGGGCTGGTAAGAGACGATCGGTGCCCATTATGTAAGTCAGATGTGGAGTCAGTGGCCCACTTTTTTCGACACTGTAAATTCACAATGAAGGTCTTGCAAGGGCTGGGAGTGGCAAACTCCACCATTAACAGAAATCAGAGTTGGCATAATTGGTTAGTGGAAAAGTTCTTGAGTTATGATTTACTAGAATGCAAAACTCTAGCAATTGCCTATTGGGCGATATTGTACATGATGTGTCTCTAAGTAACTACGATCACAATAATGGCAAGCGCACCTATCGAACAGTAGTATAATTATGGTAAGACCAGAAATATCGTATCCACAAGGACCAAGAGTACTAGTAATTACTATCTTTCTATTATCTAGCATAAGAATTGGAGTGATTTCTTTTAAACTAAAACTAATTAAAAGCACGACGGAGAATGAATTGGGAAAATACTTTTAGACAACTTTATGAGATAGACAATACCCAAGGAAGAATCCACCTAGACTTCACTTATTACTTCTGATTCATACGATTTATTCACTTGACTTAATCCGTAGAAATCCCTAAATTATGTTACTATCTCTTTCAAGACTAAAAACAACTGACTCTAGGTTGATTAATTGAAATCTCTTCCTAATTAAAACCCCTATCGTCGTATTAACTCGATCTATGGAATCCTTATTAGATTTGACTCTAATCCGGCAGATTTATGTCACCCTATTTCTAAGGTTGTAATCAACTTCGCTTAATTGTGTTGATCTACTCTTAAACAGGGACTTTTGCTCCTCTGAATAAGCACATTCGACTTGAATTAATAACCTGAATTATCAAAATAAGAATAAGAACTCACAATCAAGAATAAGAACAAGTATTTATCTTATAAATCAAGTAATAATAAGATCCATCTTAGGTTTCATCCCCTCAGGTATTTAAGGGATTTAGTTCATACTGATAGAGGGAAACATCTTAAAATAAGAAAAACAACAAAACATAAGAAAACCCAAAAACTTCAAGAGAAATTGATAGGAGATCTTCAGTCTTGATGGAGATCCTTCTTTTGAGCTGCTCTCGATGGCTATCTTCGAGTATTTTCTGCCTTCTACTCTGCGTGTCTCTTTAGGTCCTCCCCTAGGGTGTTTATATAGGCTTTGGAGCACCTATCTTGGCCCACAAATAGCCTTTTTCGAATAGAATTAAACTTGGGTTCGGTAGGGACACGCCCGTGTGACACGCCCGTGTTTGATAGCTTAGGCCGTGCTCGATTCTACTCGTCACACACGGCCGTGTGGTCTGCCCGTGTATGATAGTCCAGGCTGTGTTCACTTTTGCTCGTCACACACGGCCGTGTGGTCTGCCCGTGTGAGGTAGTCCAGGCCGCGTTGATTTCCGACGTAGGCCTATTTTGTCCCTTTTTGGCCCGTTTCTCATTCTTTTTGACTCCCTAAGCTCTCCTGAGTGTAAAACATGAAATTAAAGGATTAAGAGCATCAAATTCATCAAATCTAATGAAAATTCATCCAAAAATAAGCCAAGCATGGGGTCAAAATATGTATAAATTGTGGTTTATCAGTACAACAGGAATAAAATGTATCATGAGGGTTTAAAACCGAATGTGTGTGAGGTGGTCTCTTTTATTAAAGCTAACATGATGGAAAATGAGTTAATGGAAAGTGTTATGGTGCCAAAAATAGTACTAAAAAGTGTTAAATGGGAACCACCCGATGAAGACACGATTAAGATAAATTTTGATGCCTCTTTTCATCAGGAATCAAACACTTCAAGAGCATGTATTATTACTAGAAATAAAGAGGGATTTGTAATGGCATTATGTATTTACTCGAGTAAAAATATAGTGACGCCTGCAATGGTCGAAGCCTGGGCGTGTTTGCATGCTGTCAAATTTGGAGAAGATCTGGGCTTTCGAGATATATGTGTGGAAGGAGACTCCCTGATAGTAATCAAAGGGATTAACGATGCAAAAGATGACAGATCTCATATCAGTAATGTCCTCAAGGTAGTCCAAAACAAAATCAATAATTTCACACACATAAAGTTTTGATTTGTACCTCGTTTGGCAAATAGCACTGCGCATACTCAAGCCAAAGCAAGACGACACCACGAACAGCCGGAATACTAGATGGAGGAAGCCCCGGCTTCTGTGGTGGAGTTGGTTGAAAGAGAACGAATAGGGAACAAGACCGGGGGGTTAGAGAGTGAGGGCTGAGATTGGAAATATATCATGCTAGTTCCAAAGAACTCAGTCATTTTACAGAAGGCTTCTAAAGAGCTTTTAATGTTTTTTCTTTTTTCACCGGAGATGGGTGGGAAGCTTTTACCTCTAGTGTTGATGCAGTTTAGAGGCTCATAGGTTAAGGAAATTGATCGAATGCCTCTTTTAGTTCAATTTAGGGTTTCCTTTTCTTGCCTTTTGGATTAAGTATTTGACTGTTTTCTTTTTTCTTTTTTTTAATGGTTTTAATGGTGCGCCGTTTGGGTGCCCAATAGGTGGTGAACAAGTTCTTTATGTTAGGTAATAGGATTGAGGCTGTTTGATTTCTTTAATTTTAATACATCAGTTTTGATTAAAAAAATTAGAATTAAAATTATATTTAAATATTATATTTATTTAAAAAAACAAATAAAATTACCCAAAAAGGCCAATTTCCAAGCAAATTTACGGAAATGGGCCGATTAAAACTTTATTTACCGGAAAGGGCTGTTTTTTGCAAAACGCGCCTACGTGGCCGCGTTTTAGGGGGAAAGTACCAGCAAAGTCGCCCCCCAAGGGGCGTTTTTGCCACGTCGCCAAAAATGCTTCCACGTCGGTAGCTTTTTTCGACGCGGCAAAAAGCTCCCTTGGAGGCGCGCTTTGCTGGCAGATTTTCAACCCCAACGGCTAAATTTTTTTGACCGTTGGGGGGGTTCCAACGGTAAAAAAAAAAACTATAAAAATCCCCTCCCCTTCTATTATTTTCACACAAAATTTCTTAACAATTTAGCAAAAATTCTCTACAATTTCTCCCTAGAGCTCTCAAATTTCTTATTAAATTTCTCAAAGCTCTTTATAATTAGTTATTTACTTTTATTTTTTTTTCTAAATTAGTATTATTTTTTATAATTTCAAAAATATTTGATAATGTTAGCAATGGTCGGAGGATAAATTTGTCTCAATCATAAACATATCTCCGTCGAACAAATGAAAATGGTAACGGTTTATTTTAAATTTTGAATATTATTTAATATTTTTTTCATTTATGTAATTTTAATTAATTTTAATTTTTGAATATTATTTAATATTTTTTCATTTATGTAATTTTAATTAATTTGTATTTTTATAATTTTTTATAACAGTCTATAGATCGAGTGTTACAATGTTATATTCGTAACATGCCTGGTCTGCCACCACCGTTGATAGAAAATTACTTGAGGGAAGAGGGTTTTTGGCACTCGGCCACTATAGGCCGAGGGTGCAAGTTGGACCCGAAACTCATCAGCGCATTAATAGAGAGGTGGAGACCGGAGACGTACACATTCCATCTTCCATGCAGAGAGTGTACTATAACTTTGGAGGACGTCCAGTTACAATTAGGATTGTCGGTGGATGGGGCCGCACTCACCGGGTCCGTTCAATCTGCTGATTGGAGAGACATATGCTACGATCTTTTGGGTGCGATTCCGGATAATGTTTACGGAGGTCGGATCGAGATGGGCTTGTTACGAGACACATTCCCGGAGCCGGGGAATGATTCTACTGAATTAGAAAGAATACGATATGCTCGGGCATACATCTATGAGATGATTTGTAACACCCCAAACCCGGCCTAAACTCTACGACCGAATCTGGTATGTTACAGGGTTAAGTGAAAACGATTTTTATGACTACTTTGGGGAAAACCATAGTTTTGAAAACCTTCCGGTTAAAGCGATGTCTTGAAAACTAATATTTGTTAGCTTAGGAAAAGTTCCAAATTTTAATTAATCAATTACCTACTATACTAGGTGCAATTTGAAAGAAAACGTTATTTTGTGAACTCATATTTTTAAAACCTCATCATTAAAAATTCGTAATTAAGTAGGAATAGCGTCGGGTGTAATTATTAGATAAAACCAAATATCAAATCAGGAAGGCCTTATTACAACAAAATCCCCAATTAAAAATTAAATTAAAGCAGTAAGATGTTTAAGAAAAAAAAAAGACTTTATGGCCTCCACGAGTCGCCTCGGCTCCCAAATCCATGATCTACTGACACGAAAAGTTGGGGAAAGGGTGAGTCACGAGAGACTCGGTGTGTGTAAAACCATCAAACACATAAAACGGCCCATGGCCCACAACCTCATATCTAGCTCACACATGGTATCATACAACTACATGAATGCATTAAGCCCACCCAACCTAGTTGTTTTTCCATCCTCTACACGCCATCCCGCACTCAGCCATCACACCGTGGGGATTTCTACAATCAACTCTCCATCCGCTACACGCCGTCTTGATAGTCATCTTTGTCGTTATAATACCGATCACCATGTGACCTTAAAATCAAGCGTGGCTTAGCCACGCGATCACGATGTGACCTTATAAGCAGATGTGGCGGTGCCACCGATCACCATGTGACCTTATAATCAATCGTGGTGGCGCCGCCACCGATCACTATGTGACCTTATAATCAACACTTCCCTTTATCATCATATCCATATCCCATGCACAACATATATGTCATAATGAATGCAACATGCTATTATCAAGGTAATAAATTATCACATACATCCAACCTCACATTTTGTTATTACAGATACGCACTGCACTCCTTGCCTTACCCATTAAGGGTATTTCGATCAGATACACACCTTTTCCGCTTTTCAGCCCATACAATTTATATTACAGTTAAAATAAAGTGTGCGAGGGTTTACACACCTGGTAACACGCAAAATAATACTTTCTACGTCGACACTATCGATAGTAGAAACGACTGCTATCTGCCTACTACTCTGTTCTGAAGCCGGTCCACAACCCGGTGGCCAATCTCGGACTGCCGACACTGCACGCTTCTTAAACTTAGGGGCTGGGATTATGGGTCCAACCCCCTCCTTTGCCTGATTGGTATTGGATTCCATCAAAAGATCTTGGTCAGAAGACCGAGTAAAAGCATTAAATAGGATAAGGGTAAGATTATACGTTTAACTGAATAGATTTCCTTACCTAGATCGACAAGAGCCGTTAGTTTCAGGCTTGGTTCACAAATCGAGTGAATCCCGAAAGTCTTCTAACTGCAGCCCCGAAGTAGAAGAAAATGCGAACACGACCCCCACCTATATTCGGCCAAAGCATCCAATTCATCAAGCCAACTAGCCATTCGGCTTTGGCTACCAAGAACCGAAAGAAAAACAAGAAATCGCAACAGAATCCCTCCTACCTATATCAACCCAAATCGGCTTGAGTTCTGAAACAGATCTCTATCACCTTTCTCCACGTAATAAGTTAACACCGATAATATCCCCTAAAAAAATAAAAAGAAATGACACTCAGAGACTTGGCACAGAGAGAAGATTCGGCCCTGAGAGAAGATTCGGCTTTGTCAAGAAAGAAGGAAGAAAATGAAAAGGAAATGATTAACTACTCACCAACGGATCTTTGAAATCAGTCTTGAAGAAAATAATCTGTAGCAAGGCTTAGATTCAGCTCACAAGGGTAACTGGTACAGGAACAATTGCAATAAAGTGAAGAAAGAGGAGAAAAAAACAAGAGGGACGGCTAAGGTATGAAGGTGTCAACAGAAACGAATGATGGAAGGAGATGATTCGATCAAGAAGAAGAAAAGACGAATGGGGTTTCGGCTTTAGGTAATGCAAATGAGAAGAAAGAAAATCAATGTCGAGAGAATGGTAGAAGGTTTCGGCTTATGATAGGAGGAGAAAATGAATAAGAGAACAATGGAAGGGATGAGTAAAAACGATGCTAAAATGCGGCTTGAGAGTCTTAGAAGGAGAAAAGGAAATGAAGAAAAGAAGGTGCCTCAAAATGGTCTATCACATTCGGCTAAAGGAGAAAAAGAGAGGAGAATAGATGTTGGCTAATACAATTTCGGTACACCCTAAAACAAGCCAAAACCGATTCTTGCTCCCCCCCAAGCACTCCAAAATTCGGCCACCACCATCTTCACATGCTAATCCCTTACTTTTCTCCTTAATTCACTCCTGCTCACTCATTCAAAATGGTTTGAATGATTCAAACTCCTTTATTTTCTCTCAGCCACACATTCGAATATCTTGACTCAGTCCACTCTCAAATCCTGTAGTGTCCCAGTCGAATTCTGCTTCTGCTCTCCCTGACGCCAAAAAGAACTCTCAAAATGAGCTCCATGCGACTTGAACCTGCTCCCTCTCTGCTCCATTGTGGCGTCACCTTCCAACCCCTATGTGGCGTCACCTTGACACTTTATCAACACCTTGCTTGTGTCAACCAAACACAACCAATATCCCTTAGGTCCTATTCCAGCTAGCTCTTCCATTGAAGTGCCCAAAAAGAGAATTTTGGCCAGGGCTTCGGCTTATCCCCGGGCCTTTCCTAGACTCTCGTACACCCTAAACTAGCACATTAAACAAAGCATACACACAAAACACATCAAATGCATAGCCCCTAATTCAGGATGTTACAGTTCTACCCCCTTAAAGAAATTTCGGCCTCGAAATTACCTGGTCAAAAGAGATGAGGGTATTGCTGTCGCATCGCTTCCTCTAGTTCCCATGTAGCTTCCTCAGAACCGTGGTTTCGCCACAAAACCTTAACCAACAGAACCGTCTTCCTACACAACACCTTGACATCACGATCCAAGATCCGCACTGGTTCTTCTTCAAAAGATAGATCAGGCCTTACTTCGATTTCTTCCACGGGCACAACATGAGATGGATCCGAACGGTAGCGTCTTAGCATC
The DNA here is from genome assembly GCA_025698515.1 of Gossypium sturtianum. NCBI lineage: Eukaryota > Viridiplantae > Streptophyta > Magnoliopsida > Malvales > Malvaceae > Gossypium > Gossypium sturtianum. The sequence goes on from CM046944.1 coordinate 111,024,698, forward strand.
GAAACATGGAACACATCATGAATCTGGCTTAACTCTGCAGGTAACTCGAGTTGATAGGCTACTGGTCCCACTCGCTTCAACACATGATAAGGCCCAATGAACCTGGGGCTTAGCTTACCCTTCTGCCCAAACCTTAGCACCTTCTTCCACGATGAAACCTTTAAGAACACCTGGTCCCCTACCTCAAATTCTATATCCTTACGCTTTAGATCAGCATAGGATTTCTGCCTGTCCGATGCTTCCTTTAAACAAGTCTGAATTAACTTAACCTTATCTTCCGTTTCCGAAACCAATTCTGGACCCAACAACTGGCGCTCGCCCAACTCTGTCCAACACGTAAGAGTACGACACTTCCGACCATATAACGCCTCATACGGTGCCATCTAAATACTCGATTGGTAGCTATTGTTATACGCGAATTCCACTAACGGTAGAAATTCTTCCCAACTACCTCTGAAGTCCAAGACACAACCCCCCAACATATCCTCTAGGATCTGAATTACCTCTCTCGATCTGTCCATCGATTGTGGATGAAACGCAGATCAAATCTAACTTTGTCCCCAACGCTTGATGTAATGCCTTTCAAAATCTTGACGTGAATCTTGGGTCTCTATCTGAGATGATAGAAACTGGTACTCCATGCAACCTTACGATCTTTGCTACATACAACTTAGCCAATTTCTAAAGAGAGTAGTCAACGCGAACTGGTATGAAATGAGCAGACTTCGTCAATCGGTCCACAATTACCCATACCGAATCCTTTTTTAGTAGGCGTAAGGGGTAGCCCACTAACAAAATCCATTGTGATCCTCTCCCACTTCCACTGTGGAATCTTTAACAGCTGCAACAAACCCGAAGGCAACTGATGTTCTGCTTTTACCTGTTGACATGTCAAACACCTACTTACAAATTCGGTTACTTCCCGCTTCAGACCCGGCCACCAAAACCGTTCTCGCAAATCTCTATACATCTTACTCCCGTCAGGATGCATAGCATATGGGCTACTATGCGCTTCTTGAAGTGTCAACTGTCTTAACTCAACATCCCTCGGCATGCAAACCTTCTTACGGAAACACAAAGCCCCATCACTGTTCAGACTATAATCCTCTACCCCCTCATTCTGAACTTGAAGTAGTCGAGCACTCAAGGCATCATCCAACAACTGCTTCGCTTTAATCTGACTAACCCAGGAAGGTTTCACTTGAAGTTCAGCTAATATACTTCCATCATCATACAAGCTGAGATGAGCAAACATTGTTCTCAAATCAGAGATCACCCTACGACTTAATGCATCTGCCACCACGTTGGCTTTACCCGGATGATACTCAATCGAGCAGACGTAATCCTTCAATAGCTCAATCCACCGCCGCTGCCCCAAATTCAATTCCTTCTAGGTGAGAAGGTATTTTAGACTCTTGTGATCCGTATAAATGACGGACTTCTCCCCATACAGATAATGCCTCCAACTTTTCAAAGCAAACACAACTGCCGCCAATTCCAAATCATGCATGGGATAATTTACCTCATGCGGTCTTAACTGTTTTGACGCATACGCCACCACTTTTCCTTCTTGCATTAACACACATCCTAAACCCGTGTGTGAAGCATCACAATAAACCACGAACTCCTTTCCAGCCTCTGGCTGAATCAACACCGGAGCCTCCGTCAAAATCCTCTTCAGTTTCTCAAAACTTTCTTGTTGCTTGTCAGCCCAAACAAAAGGTACCCCTTTCCTCAACAGCTTGGTTAGAGGTGCTGCAATTAATGAGAACCCTTCAACAAACCTTCGATAATACCCAACAAGACCAAGGAAACTCTGAATCTCTGCTACAGACTTAGGTGGTTTCCAATCTAACACAGCTTCAATTTTCCGGGGATCAACCCTAATCCCCTTTGTCGACACAACATGGCCTAGAAAAGTAACTTCACTTAGCCAAAATTCACACTTACTAAATTTGGCATACAACTGCTTCTCCCTCAAGATTTGCAAAACCACACGAAGATGTGAATCATGCTCCTTTTTCGATCTTTAATAGACCAATATATCATCTATAAATACTATAACAAACCGGTCCAGGTAGAGTTGAAATACTCGATTCATCATGTCCATAAACGCTGCTGGAGCATTGGTCAACCCAAACGGCATCACCAGGAATTCATAATGACCATAGTGAGTCCTGAAAACCGTCTTATGAATATCTGCTTCCTTAACCTTGAGTTGATGATACCCTGACCTCAAATCTATCTTTGAAAAGACTGAAGCCCCCTTCAACTGATCGAACAAGTCGTCAATCCGCGGCAACGGGTATTTGTTCTTGATTGTCAACTTGTTCAACTGACGATAGTCAATGCACATACGCATTGATCCATCTTTTTTCTTAACGAATAGTACCGGCGCTACCTACGGTGATACACTCGGTCGGATAAAACCTCGATCCAAAAGTTCCTGAATCTGGGCTTTCAGTTCCACTAACTCCTTCGGCGCCATTCTATAAGGAGTGATAGGTACAGGTGCTGTCCCCGGAAGAAGATCAATCCCGAATTCCACCTCGCGATCCGGGGGTAAACCTGGAAGTTCTTCTGGGAAAACATCAAGAAACTCCTTCACTGTCCTAACATCCCCCACAGACAATTCCTTGACCTCTAAAGCACAAACCAAAGCTATGAATGCCTCACATCCTTTCCTCATCATTCTTTCAGCCTTTAAGGCAGACACTACGTTAGACAAATAATTCCTCATTTCTCCTATTACCACCACCTCCTCGTCCTCAGGAGTATGGACCACCATGCGCTTAGCAGCACAATCTAGATTTGCTCGATACTTTACTAACCAGTCCATCCCTAAGATCAAATCGAACTCCCCGAACGGTAGTTCCATCGAGATCACTAGGAAAAACCACCCCTTGAACTTCTAAAGGTACATCCCTATAAAGTTTGTTCACCACTATAGATTGTCCCAATGGGCTAATTACAGTCATCTCCCTAGAAGCAATCTCAGAGTCTATGCTTAAAGTTCCAGATACTACACTAGCAACATAAGAATGTGTCGACCGAATATCAATCAGTGCAGAAAAAGGCAATCCAAATATTAGGAACATATCGGTTATGACATCCTGTGTATCACCCTCCTCTCGACGTCTAGCTGCATAGACTAACCCTGGCTGTCTCGCATCCGTGTTCCCCACACCTCTGCCTGGTGCTCCACGGCCCCGACCGAAACCATTACCTCCTCTGGCTGGACCACGACTCTCTGCGGTTGTCGACCACCTCTACTGGCCGAGCATAACCACGACCTCCACGGCCCCGCACCGCTCGCTGCTCTTGTAGACGGATCTCTGTCGATGATCGTGAGACCCACACTGAAACATCTTCCGTTGCTCGTCCAACACTCGCCCACATGAAATTTACCACATCGAGCACACCTCTGAGGCCGACTGTCAGCAACAGGTCTCACAACCCGACTCGGCCCATCCAACCTAGGTATTTTCTGAAAACGTCCAGCTGTCCCTAACGATCCAAAATTCCTTTTATTACTACCTCTATCTCTATCCCGATTTTGCTTTTCAGACCGCTTCACTTCCTCGGCTATCTTAGCCTTTTCCACTAAAATCGCAAACTCCATTTCTTGTTGTGGAGCAATCAGCACTCGCAAATCATCTCTCAGACCATCTTCAAACCGAACACATCGCTCATGGTCTGTGGCCACTATCCCACGGGCATAACGACTAAGACGTAAGAATTTCGCCCCATACTCAGCTACCGATTTATTCCCTTGAACAAAATTCAGAAATGCCTTACTTGTGCATCCACATAACTCGATCCAATGTATTTACTCAAATGCCGACTTGAAGAAATCTGTGTAATGCGATCACCATCGTACTCATCCCTAACCGTAAGCCACCATCGATACGCGCCGTCCCGAAGAAGAGACACCACTCCTTTCAATTTTTCTTCCTCCGTGAAATCCAGATAATCCATTATACGCTCCACTGCCTCTAGCCAATATTCAGCCACGTTAGGAGCTACACCAGAAATACCCCTAAACATTTTCGCTCCATTAGCTCGAAGTCGCTCCGACACAGATTTTTGAGCTCCTGTACCCATGCCTGCCCCAGCAACTCTCTCCAGAACCTGCAACATCGCCTGAGACACCGCATCATCTCCAGCCGTTTGGTCCTGAAATTCTCCTTCCCCAGCTGGTGGTACTGGCATCTCATTTCCTGTCCCATGACTAGATCCTACTGGTTCTGACACAGCAATCCTGCCTCTACCACGACCATGCACACCACGTCCACGCCCCCTAGTGCTCATGACTAACGTTTGCGATTTAATCTAATTAAAAGTTTTATGAATTAGTATTTCTTCTACTGTTTAACACCGAGAAGTTTTGTGGAGAGTAGTTTTAGAGAGTAGTTTTCGCAAAACACATCAAAAGTTCCGATCTCTAAAGCTTGAATTTTCTAAAGCTAACAAGCATATTTCTTACATGCTAACAATCATTTCATGCATACATAATCAAGTAATTAGAACATTTACCTGTGTGGATCGGGTGCCGGTAGACTCAGATGCCATATTTCAAACAAAACACTTTCCCTATCTAACATTCATATCGATTTTAAAAAACATTGTTGAACCTATGAACCCATTTCACAGCCCGAGTTTTGTAACCTAGGCTCTGATACCAAAATTGTAACACCCCAAACCCGGCCTAAATGCTACGACCGAATCTGGTATGTTACAGGGTTAAGTGAAAACAATTTTTCTGACTACTTTGGGGAAAACCATAGTTTTGAAAACCTTCCGGTTAAAGCGATGTCTTGAAAACTAAGATTTGTTAGCTTAGGAAAAGTTCCAAAATTTAATTAATTAATTACCTACTATACTAGGTCCAATTTGAAAGAAAACGTTATTTTGTGAACTCGTGTTTTTAAAACCTCATCATTAAAAATTCGTAATTAAGTAGGGATAGCGTCGGGTGTAATTATTAGATAAAACCAAATATCAAATCAGGAAGGCCTTATTACAACAAAATCCCCAATTAAAAATTAAATTAAAGTAATAAGATGTTTAAGAAAAGAAAAGACTTTATGGCCTCCACGAGTCCGCCTCGGCTCCCAAATCCACGATCTATTGATTACCTGAAAAGTTGGGGAAAGGGTGAGTCACAGAGACTCAGTGTGTAAAACCATCAAACACATAAAAACGGCCCACGGCCCACAACCTCATATCTAGCTCACACATGGTATCATACAACTACATGAATGCATTAAGCCCAGCCCAACCTAGTTGTTTTTCCATCCTCTACACGCCATCCCGCACTCGGCCATCACACCGTGGGATTTCTACAATCAACCCTCCATCCGCTACACGCCGTCTTGACAGTCATGCTATCCGTTATAATATCGATCACCATGTGACCTTAAAATCAACTGTGGCTTAACCACCGATCACGATGTGACCTTATAAACAGATGTGGCAGTGCCACCGATCACTATGTGACCTTATAACCAAGCGTGGGAAGCACCGATCACTATGTGACCTTATAATCAACACTTCCCTTTATCATCATATCCATATCCCATGCACAACATATATGTCATAATGAATGCAACATGCTATTATCAAGGCAATAAATTATCACATACATCCAACCTCACATTTTGTTATTACAGATACGCACTGCACTCCTTGCCTTACCCATTAAGGGTATTTCGATTTGTATACACAAATGGCTTTTTCGCTTTTCAGCCCATACAATTTATATTACAGTTAAAATAAAGTGTGCAAGGGTTTACACACCTGGTAACACGCAAAATAATACTTTCTACGTCGACATTATCGATAGCAAAAACGACTGCTATCTGCCTACTACTCTGTTCTGATGCCGGTCCACAACCCGGTGGCCAATCTCGGATTGCCGACATCACGCGCTTCTTAAACTTAGGGGCTGGGTTTACGGGTCCAACCCCCTTCTTTGTCTGATTGGTATTGGATTCCATCAAAAGATCTTGGTCAGAAGACCGAGTTAAAGCATTGAATAGGATAAGGGTAAGATTATACATTTAACTGAATAGATTTCCTTACCTAGATAGACAAGAGTCGAAAGTTTCAGGCTTGGTTCACAAATCGAGTGAATCCCGAAAGTCTTCTAACTGCAGCCCCGACATAGAAGAAAATGCGAACACGACCCCCACCTATATTCGGCCAAAGCATCCAATTCATCAAGCCAACTAGCCATTCGGCTTTGGCTACCAAGAACTGAAAGAAAAATAAGAAATCACAACAGAATCCCTCTTACCTATATCAACCCAAATTAGCTTGAGTTCTGAAATAGATCTCTATCACCTTTCTCCACGTAATAAGTTAACACCGATAATATCCCCTAAAAAATAAAAAGAAATGACACTCAGAGACTCGGCACAGAGAGAAGATTCAGCCCTGAGAGAAGATTCGGCTTTATCAAGAAAGAAGGAAAAAAATAAAAAGGAAATGATTAACTACTCACCAACGGATCTTTGAAATCAGTCTTGAAGAAAATAATCTGTAGCAAGGCTTAGATTCGGCTCACAATGGTAACTGCACAGAACAATTGCAATAAAGTGAAGAAAGAGGAGAGAAAAAACAAGAGGGACAGCTAAGGTATGAAGGTGTCAACAGAAACGAATGATGGAAGGAGATGATTCGATCAAGAAGAAGAAAAGAGGAATGGGGTTTCGGCTTTAGGTAATGCAAATGAGAAGAAAGAAAATCAATGTCGAGAGAATGGTAGAAGGTTTCGGCTTATGAGAGGAGGAGAAAATGAATAAGAGAATAATAGAAGGGATGAGTAAAAACGATGCTAAAATACGGCTTGAGAGTCTTAGAAGGAGAAAAGGAAATGAAGAAAAGAAAGTGCCTCAAAATGGTCTATCACATTCGGCTAAAGGAGAAAAAGAGAGGAGAATAGATGTTGGCTAATACAATTTTGGCACACCCCAAAACAAGCCAAAACCGATTCTTGCTCCCCCCCAAGCACTTCAAAATTCGGCCACCACCATCTTCACATGCTAATCCCTTACTTTTCTCCTTAATTCACTCCTGCTCACTCATTCAAAATGGTTTGAATGATTCAAACTCCTTTATTTTCTCTTAGCCACACATTCGAATATCTTGACTCAGTCCACTTTCCCATCCTGTAGTGTCCCAGTCGAATTCTACTTCTGCTCTCCCTGACGCCAAAAAGAACTCCCAAAATGAGCTCCATGCGACTTGAACCTGCTCCCTCTCTACTCCCTTGTGGCGTCACCTTCCAACCCTTATGTGGCGTCACCTTGCCACTTTATCAACACCTTGCTTGTGTCAACCAAACACAACCAATATCCCTTAGGTCCTATTCCAGCTAGCTCTTCGACTGAAGTGCCCAAAAAGAGAATTTTGGCCAGGGCTTCGGCTTATCCCCGGGCTTTTCCTAGACTCCCGTACACCCTAAACTAGCACATTAAACAAAGCATACACACAAAACACATCAAATGCATAGCCCCTAATTCAGGATGTTACATGATTGGAGGTTATCTGATGCCAGACTTGTCACGAAACCTCGTACATCTGAGGTGGCTACTGAAACTCATTGATTTTAGAGCAGCTGGCGAACTTAGTTGGGGGTCTGTCGTGTTGGCAACATTGTACCGAGAGATGTGCAGGGCGACACCACCAAATAAAGCAAAAATTGGAGGTTGCCTATCACTACTACAATCATGGGATCGGTTTTGCTTTCCATTTTTACGTCCTCGAGTGAACCACTCATATCCATTCCCACTCATAACAAGGTAAATTTTTTATTTGATTTTACAAGTATTCCATAGATTTAAAATAAAATTGTATGCTGAAAATTTATTTAATTAGGTGGAACCATCCGACGAGTTATGTTGGAATACCTACCACTCTTGAAGATATACAACTTCTATTAGACCAACGGTCGGAAGCGCAAGTAAGTATTAAATAAAATATATATACATAAAATAGTCATTTCATATTTAATATTTAGTGTTTAGTATTATGTATATAACTAATATTTTTATCCCGTTCATTTAGTTTCAATGGACACCATACGAGGATCCGGCAATACGGGCAGTAATTTCGGAAGAATTCTTTCAAAATCCAAACATTTGGCATGTTAAGGTCCCATTAGTCAACTATGCTACTGTCGAGATGCACCAGACAGATATCGTGTTGTGACAATTTGGATTCCGACAACTTATTCCTGAGGAACTTGAGGTGCTCGATGAGTAGCACAAAATCGACTTACGGCTAATGAATACGAATTGGCCGTTATTCTGGTCAGAATATATCAAAGTTTGGGAAAACCGATACGACCATATACCTGATCGCGAACCGATCATCGTCTCAGAGTTAGCGTGCACCCCGGATTACATGCTATGGTTTAGGATACATGGTAAGCCATATTTACAGTCGGAGGAGCAAAGGCGTCGGCAAATCTGTGTGGAAAGGGAACGATGGGGCCCTTTAAATCCAAGGAGAAGGGATAACGGCACGGGCCCATCAATAGCGCCCACATAATCACTTGGCCCATCAACAGCACCCACACAATCACCGGGCCCAATGCCTCAGCTACGACACCCACATCACAGCCGCTTCAGATTATGCCAGGTGCGTATCCTAGCCCTTATATGTATCCTAACCCATATATGTTTCCTTTTCCCAGTCCTATGCCAGGTTGGAATGCATGGCCTGGTGCATTTCCTTTCCCGATGACTCCGACTCAACCGATGATATATAGGTCATCGTCGCCGGAGGGATCGCAAGAGGCACCGTTGGGGAGCTCATCTCATTACCATTCCCCATCGCCTTATGGGATTCAAACACCTCAACCGTGGGTGATGCAAACACCTCCACATTCTTTATTCTACCAAGGTAGGTCATCCTCTCAACACCCACAACCGGAGCAACCACAACCCCCGCCGGAGCAACCACAACCCCCGCCAGAGCAACCCAGGAGGAATCCAGGCCGTAATCGTCGTCCACCCCCATGTGGCACTGATTTCGACTGACATATACATTGATTTGTTTTTAATATATTTGTAGAAGCTATTTCTATATTGTTTCATTTAATAAAAAATAAGTTTTTTTTTTATATTTTAATAGTAAATTAATTTTTTTATTTTATAATTTTAATAAAATATAAGTTCTTTTGAATAAGGCGGAATAGAAATAATGCAACATCGTTTCATTATAGCAATTATCAACTATTTCGATTTGAACATGATCGAATTGTATGACTTGGGTTCCTACACCATCCACACAACTTCTGTTGGTTTGTTCTTTCCCGGATATCCATATTATTACGTATTCTACTCGAGCAAGGTCGACCTTTTGGTTTGCGATGCAATTCTCTATTCGGTAACAACTTAAACGGAGCAAGTGATACAGACGGCCACTTAAGTTCATCTGGGACCGGTGGGAATACGTGTCTCCACACATTGTACATGTTTTCTACTTTGTACACTTCGTCGACATATCTCATGGGATCCAAACAGAGATTCTGACAAGCTGCAATTGCATAAGCGCATGGATAACAAAGTGCGTCAAACGTCCCACAGTCGCAAGTCCTATTTATCAGGTGTACACGATATTGCCCGCCGATAATACATTGGGTTGGCCTGTCAAACTCCGTCACACGAAACCATAAGTTGTCACGATCGTGACACACAGTGTGCATCGTGTTGGCCCGCGCCTTTGCCTTGTTAATTTCTTACAATACCTTCCGTAACCATACATGGCCTCCCTGCATTTGGCCTTTATAACTCGCTGCTCGCTTTGGAAATAGTGCCGCCAAATAAAAATATGTCTCTCGCACAACCGAGGTTATCGACAAATGACGCGTTCCTTTTAGAATAGAATTTATACATTCAGCCAGGTTTGTGGTCATATGACCATATCGTAGGCCGTCGTCGTATGCTTGTGTCCACTATTCGAAGGGTATGTTATAGAGGTAGTCTGCACCTTGATCGTTAACTGAACGCAAAATCCCCAACATCTCATGAAAACGATCCTTATTAATCTCGTACCCTGCCAATATAAGTTGATAGCGAAAATTACATACCAATATTCCATTCAAAATAAATTGAATATTACAACCGAAAATATATTAATAGAGATTAAATACCCATGTTGGTCACTTGCTTTCATTCAATCGTAGACCAATATTGCCTATAGTAGTTGGACGCAACGTGCCTTAGACAATATCGATGGTGTGTGCGATCCCATAGGCTTCCATGTCGCTCAATTGCAGCTAGAATTCCAGTGCCCCGATCTGATATAACGTAGATATCAGGTTGGGGGCATACATGCCTTCTTAACCTAGAAAGAAAGAAATCCCAGTCATCAGCTGACTCCCCCGGTGTTATTGCAAACGCAATTGGGAGGATTCTCCCACCGCCATCCTGTGCCATAGCTAGCAATAGCCGATGGGTATATCTACCATACATAAATATACCATCAATTTGTACCAATGGCTTGCAGTACATAAATGCATCCCGACATTGCTTAAAGCTCTAGAATAGACGTTTGAACACTTGGCATCCACGGAGCAATTGGTCGTTGTATTACGCAGGGACCGTTTCAAGGTCTGTTATGCAACCTGGGACGTACCTCTCCAGCACCTGACACCACTGCCAAACCTTATTATATGAAGTGTCCCACCCACTATGCATCTTTTCCAACGCCTTTTGCTTAGCTATCCAAGCCATGCGGTAAGAGGGCGTGTACCTCATTTGGCTACGAATACTGGTAATTATGCATGACACAGAAGTCCTGGGATCTGCCTTCAAAATCGGTAGTATTAAGCTAGCTATCATGCCTGAATCCATCTTTGGATGATCTTGTGAAACACCTGTCAACGAAGTACGTTAAATAATGCAACATTAAGTAATAACATTATTATTCAAAACCCTAAACAGCCAGTGATACTGGACCGACAACACATGTATGTGGACCTTTGTACTTTTGTATCTCCCACAAGCCTGTCTTTTTCCTTAAAGAAGCCATTATTTTCCATGAACATGTACCGTCTTGCACTGCATACTTGGCCTCGAACTTCTCAGCTTTGGATTTAACCATGTTGTAGTTAACCCCGTGATTGATGCTATGTTGTTTCAAAGCACCAAGAAAACTATCCTTACTGGAAAACTCCTTACCAACTTCCAAATCACCTGAATCCAATGTCGAACATGTACGGTCACGCGTTCTGTGTGGTAGTTCTGGAAGCTCCAACGCATCATCTGCCGATATATCAACATTATGCATGTGGGCTGGAGGCGAGTACGCCCTGAATCGCAGATCTTCTTCTTCTTCATCTGAACCCCCTTCAACGTCTTCAAGTTCGGATGGAACAGGCTCCGGTTTAGAAAATAATGCAACTTCTGCACCATCGAGGCCGGGCTCTAGAGGTGGATCCACTTCGGACTCATCATCCAACCCACCAACATCTGCAACGTACGAGGTCCCCTCTCCGATGGACGTCGTAGGGAGTACATCATCCCTTATTGTGGACATTTCGTAATGTCCCCAATCATATGTGGATTGCCAACCACTAGAAGTTGATTTCGTTCACCAATACGTATTTCCAGCATCGAACATCGACCCACCGATGTGCATGTCCCATCCACTAACCGAGTGTCATGCAGGAGTTGTGTTTTCCATACACGCCACCAAACACGGGCGCGTGTTCGTGATCCTACTAACGGAGTGTCGGCTAGGGGTCGTGTATTCCTCTCGAATAGCAGTTGATGTTGAAGTAGCAAATGTTTCATTTGGCGATGAAAATTGAACATATAACTCAAGATAGTGTGATCCAATAGCGAGATGAGTCTGCACCATCTCCTCAAAGCTACAAACACCTTTGATATCAAATGAGTCATATGTCACGGGATCAATCAAAGCAAAAAATCGATACTTAATAGAAGAAACCCTACTTGGTGTCGTTCCGAAGATTTTGCGCCTAATTCTTTTACGAAATTCTGTAAAATCTATACCCTGGTTAAAAGCCATTCGTGCTGTGTTTTCTGATAAAAAAAACAACGCCGTTCTTGGTGTCACGGACCTCACCATCATAGTAAATAACAACACTAATATGTTCACTCATCTTCAATTTCTATTCTGCTTAGCCTCTCTAATTTTTCTTGCTGAAACTTATGCAACCTAAGAATGATATTTGCCTCGTTTATAGCCTAAGGCCAAGCATGAACTACTGTAGAAAAAGAGCATTCACGTGGGAGCTTTTTTCAGAAATTTTGCTGACAGTGCATCCTGCTTGAAGCGTTTTTGACACTATTTGTTCAGAAACGTCTTCTTAAAATTATTTTTTCAGGAACTATTGTAGAAAAAGAGCGTCCATATGGGAGCTTTTTTTCAGAAATTTTGCTGACAGTGCATCCTGCTTGAAGCGTTTTTGACACTATTTGTTCAGAAACGTCTTCTCAAAATTATTTTTTCAAGAACTACTGTAGCAAAAGAGCGTCCATGTGGGAGCTTTTTCTGTATTTTTGCTGACAGTGCATCCTGCTTGAAGCGTTTTTGACACTATTTGTTCAGAAACGTCTTCTCAAAATTATTTTTTCAGGAACTACTGTAGCAAAAGAGCATCCACGTGGTAGTTTTTTCTATATTTTTGCTGACAGTGCATCCTGCTTGAAGCGTTTTTGACACTATTTATTCAGAAACGTCTTCTCAAAATTATTTTTTCAGGGTAAAAATAGTCAATTTTGTTAAAAAAATAAACACAATGTTATTTTAAAAAACCCTAAATCTTAATTTACTTAATTTTAACCATAAACCATAAACCCTAAACCCTAACTTAATTTATTTAAAATCCTAGAACCCTAATTTACTTAATCTATTTCTAAACCTTAAACCCTAATTTAATAAACCCAAAACCCTAATTTAATTTATTTAAAACCCTAGAACCCTAATTTACTTAATCTATTTAAAAAACATAAGCCCTAATTTAATAAACCCATAACCCAAATTTAATTTATTTTAAACCCTAACTTAATTTATTTAAAATCCTAGAATCCTAATTTACTTAATCTATTTTAAAAACATAAACCCTAATTTATTAAACCCAAAACCCTAATTTAATTTATTTTAAACCATAATTTAATTTATTTAAAACCCTAACTTAATTTATTTTAAAACCATTAACCCTAATTTAAATAATTTTTATAAAATAACACTAAATCCTAATTTATTTTTAAAAACTCTAAAACCCTAACTTGTTTTAACAAAAACCTAAATACTAAATCCTAACTTATTTTACCAAAACCCTAACCCTAAAAACCCTAAAAAACCTTAGGGACTAAACATGCAACTATCCCTAACATCTAAAAACACGAAGAAAATTGCTCTCTTGAGGAAGCGTTTTTGCCATGTCAGCAAAACGCTTCCACGTAAGCGCATTTTGCTGACGTGGCGAAAAATGCTTCCTCAAAGTAGCGATTTTCTAGTTTTTTCCCCCTAAAATGCGGCCACGTAAGCGCGTTTTGCAAAAAACGGTCATTTTCGGTAAATAATGGTATAATCGGCCCATTTCCGTAAATATGTAGAAAAAAGGGCATTTTTAGGTAATTTAGTCAACAAGTTCTTTATGTTAGGTAATAGGATTGAGACTGTTTGATTTCTTTAATTTTAATACATCAGTTTTGATTAAAAAAAATTAGAATTAAAATTATATTTATTTAAAAAAAATTATAATTTAATCTAATTGGATTGTAAAATCATACTTTATTTAAACTTAGATATTTTTCCCAAGAAAATCAATTGAGATTTCTGAAAAATGTAATCAAATTTTAGATTCAAAGCCAGTAGTTAAAATGATTTAAGTGATCACAAACTCTAGAATGACGAATTTGTATATAAAAAAAAAGTATTTTACTATTTCATTAGTAATTCATTCAATAAATAATTATAAATATATATTTGTTATTCATATCGTGACATAATCTTTTAAATAGTAAATCCATTAAAAAAGTAATAAATTTTTATAATGTTTAAACTACCCATGACTCTTAATCATTAATATGAAAAATAATACACATCCAAATAACTAAAAAAATAGAATTAATCAATACAAAATACAAACAAATAAATAACCAAAATATAATTAAATAAAACTCATAAATTTTAACACATCATTCCTTTAAAAAATGCTGTTAAATATAAATAAATAACTTTAGGCATTGGCGTATGGGCATATTCGTAAATAAGTTAAAAACTTGAATTTCAAAAATTAATATACCTATTTTCCTGGCATGAAAATTGCACATGAAGTTTTTACTTACTTCACTTCCTTCTTTGATTTCTCTCTCTAGATCTCTCATGGCTTCCAGCTTCGCTCCCGTTTCCATATTAGGTTTTTCATTTTTAATCTACTCTTTTTCTTCTTTAATTTTCATTTTAGGTTGTATTTCCTTTGTTTATATTAATTTCAATTCCAAATATTTTTCATTGAAAAACTTGATAATCTGAATTATCAATTGCCGCTCTCTCTCTTTTCCCCCATATATTTTGTGCATGTTTTTATCCGATTTTTATTTGAATTATTTGAGATGTCAAACATGTTAATGATTTTTGGTTTTTGAAGGAAAAAATATATATCCTCAATAGTTTCTGTTGATGAAGTAAATAATAGTTGATTAAAAGAAGTAAATGGTAGAAAAACATATTAATTGTTTCATATAAACGTAAAATCTGACATTTAGGTAGACATCTATTTTATAATTATAAAATGAAATATTTGCCTTCCTGTATAAAAGCACTACGTTGCAAGTTAGAAGCAAGTAGTAATCTGAATTAATTGAGTTGATGTCGTTAGATAAAGATCAAGGAGTGAAGTTCTTTAAGAAATGGAAAAGACTAGATGTAGATATGCTAACAGTTTGTTTCTCGATTTGGCGTGTTTCTTTTAATTTTATTTCGAGTGATTGTGGTTTGAAATAACTTGCTTATGTAGCTACTGCTGATATATACGAATACCTGTGTACTTCTGTCTTATTCTATGTTTTTTACTGATTGTGAATGGGAATTTGAATTTTTGTAGGACTGGAAAATTTTTGTTTGAGTTTATTATTTTTATTTGAATTACTGAATATTTTCATTGTTATAAAATTCTATGGTTTTTGGTTTAAATTGCCAAAAGGAGGAAGATTTAAGGATCAAATCCTTAAGTTATGAAAGAATGTCATCCATATTGCCAACAACCAAAAAATGAAACTAAGACATGGGATAGATCCTAGGAGGAGTAGTTTTACTTTTTCATATTTCTTTGGCTTTTTAACTACATTGATTCATCTTGGTGCTTGTGATGGATTGCTATTAATGAAATGCTTTGTTATCAAGATTTTGCTTCATTCTCAATTTATTATCGTTTCTTTCTCGGTTTGTAGGTTGTTCTCATCTCAAGGCTCATGATGTTTGGTTCACTAAGTCCAACAACTTCCGGAAAACACCCAGTTTGGCAGTTCGGAGGAAACTAATTCCATCAAACCGCCAGTTTTCAGTTTGTGCAGAGTATTGGTATGTCCTTTTGGATTTCAGTCCATGTATCTAAAGTAGATGCATATTCCTGTTTCTTATAAGAGTATGCTTATCAGGGCTAGCTGAACTTGTGATTACTAGTCATTGTATCTAAGCCTCATCTCTCTAAAGGCATTGGTTTTAGGTTTGAACTAGATATGCTTCTTATTGAATGATGCACATGCCAAACCTTTTGTCTTGCTAAACCAACTTGCTTTAAAATAAGGAACTGGCAAAACACACTTCCAAAGAAGTTACAAACTTTGAGACTTAATAGTGAAATCTCAATATAAAATTTGAAATTCAATTGCCAAATGCCAAAAATCAAGCCACAATAGCAATATCTAAAAGCCTTAAGGTCATTACAGCACCATCAATAGAGTTCCATTTGCTTCATTGTTAAGATCCTTTAGAGAACAAAGTTATTTGAGATATTTTCACCAAAAGGGAATTAAAAATCCTCAGCTATTTGTACCCAGTGGTTATTACGTCGCTTATAGGATGATTTCTCTATTAACAGAAGCTTGATTTTATTGTTTACTGTCAAAAAGCTTGTAAACGGATGCTAATCTTTATGTATGTTTAGACTTACTTCAAGTAGGATTTTTCCAATTGTTTTGGTTGATTTTGTCTTATAGAATGTTTTCTCTATTAACAGAAGCTTGATTTTATTGTTTACTGTTAAAAAGCTTGTAAATGGATGCTGATCTTTATGTATGTTTAGACTTACTTCAAGTAGGATTTTTCCAATTGCTTATGTTGATTTTGTCTCAAAAAACAGTGTTGCTTGTTTCTTATTTGTTCTCATCTTTGTTGTTCCCTCTGATATACACAGTGATGGCAGTAGGGGTGGAGCAAGTGATTTTGCTGCTGGTTTTCTATTAGGAGGTGCTATATTTGGAACAATAGCATATGTTTTTGCTCCACAGGTGATTAATATTTGTTTTCGGGTTAATTTCCTGCACATATTTAAGATATCCATTTGAATTTGACTCAAAGTGTCCCTGTAGTGGTGCATTTGTGTTCTGGAGAAATTATTATCAGATATGTTAATATTAATAGTGATGCAGAAAAATCAACTTGTAATGCTCATCTGTCTTGACTGAATCCTATTATACTGTTGTTTTACATTTTCTTCTTGTCTTGTCATATTTTGCATGGCTGTTATCTGCTGTTTTTGTGTCATGAATCTATTTTTTTGGATTTTTTCATTTAAAATTTTAGATATTCAGGTTGGATCCTCAATTCTTTTTATGTTGTACTGATTTAGATTAGAAGATCCCTGCTAAATGAGGATGAATACGGATTCCGGAAGGCAAAGCGACTAATTTACTATGATGAAGGTTTAGAGGTAATTAGCATCTACTTCATTTGCAACTCTGTCCATTGTCAAATGCTATATTATCTTGATATAAATACAGAATCTTTCTTGCTCATTGAAAGCAGCAAACCAGGCAGACCCTGAATAAAAAAATCAGTCAACTCAATTCTGCCATTGACAATGTATCCTCACGTTTGAGAGGTGCCAATAATTCACCCACAGTCCTGGCTGAGACTGAACCTGAAGTAGAAGCTACCATGTGAGACGTGTTTGCTACCTGGTCATAATGGTCAGTTCCAATAATTTACGATTGCACCTGTGCGTCTATAATGAATTCTGAATTTGCATGGTGTTTGGAAGTTTTTATATGGGATTGGGTTATGCAGTTTTGATATTATTTTATCTTTTGTTGTCTTTCTATTGTTGGGTGCCAAAACACTGAGTATAATACTCGAGCACCTAAATTTCATTTTTGAGAATGCGAATTAGAATAGTGAATCGTCTATTTTTATTTTCGTGAGTATTACCATGTCAGCAGCAATAGCATGACTAGAGAAGCCTTGAAGTGCAAAGGCTCCTTGATACTATTCTTGCGCAGTTTGATAGGAAGGGATGTTATTATATGAGAGTGAGGGAGCTGTTGAGAAACGCCGGTGACCGTAGTCAACCGGTGATATGCTGGTGATAAACACAAGAGAAGCAAGGCTAAGGAGCAAAGGCGGTAGCTAGGGCACGGAAAAGAGAAAAGAAAAAGTATCTGGAAGTAACTTTAATTAAAATGGTAAAAAAAAGAAGGTATATTTTAAATTACAGCCACAATATATTTATACATCAACAGTTTTGTCCTTAAACAACTAACCAAATAGCAGTTTCTAGTTAGATTACAAACTAAAACACAAACTAACCAGTAACTATTAGCTAGCCTTTCAACACTCCCCTCAAGTTGGAGGGTGATAAAGATCCTTGACCTCCAACATGGATATCAAATACTTATGTTGCTGGATTCCAAGCGCCTTTGTCATCACATTTGCAAGTTGCTCAATAGTACGCACATGTTGCGCCCGAATCAACTCATCTCGTATATTTTCTCTTACAAAATGACAATTGGTTTCAATGTCTTTGGTCTGCTCATGGAATACAAGATGTTGCTTGACTGTCAAAAAATAACAAGGCTGAATCGAACTTATCAAAACATATTTCTTTTAAAATGCCATTCAACCATACTATTTCAGCAACTATCGACGCCATACTCTTATATTCAGCTTCAGTTTATGAACATGAGACTGTGCTTTGCTTCTTTGACTTCCAAGAAATAAGTGAATCCCTAAGTTTAATACAAAACCTGGTGATTGATCTTCTAGATATAGGACATGTAACCCAATCAGAATCACAATGGGCAACAAGCTGAGCTATGTTTATCGCAGCCAACAAAATCTATTGCCCTGGATTCTTCTTTATGTATTGAAAAATCTGAAGTGCTGCTTCAAAGTGGGATTTCTCGGGTTTTGCATAAATTGACTAAGTGTTGAACCACATATGAAATATCTGGCCGTGTATTTGTTAAGTACAACAATCAAACCATAAGTTTTTGATATGTTGACACTTCTAATAGCAACTCATCATTACAGCCCTTTAAATGCACAAAATCATCATATTCAACTGTGGTGAACTTCTTATTTTGCTCAAGCGGTGTGTTGGCCCATTTTGCTTCTCCTAACCCAGCATTCGATATTAACTCCAACGCATATTTCCTCTGATTTAAAACATTGTCCTTGCTAGACTATGCTATTTTAATGCCAATAAAATATTTCAGTTCTCCCAAATCTTTCATTTTAAAACTCTGATGGAGAACATTCTTTAACTCATCAATTAGCCCAATGTCATTTCCTGTAATCAACAAGTTATTGACATAAACAAGTAACACAACAATATTATCACCTTGTTTTTTTGTTTTTAACAAAGAATAATTGTGCTTGCTCTAAACATATCTACCATGTAAGAGGGCCTTAGTTAGGTTCAAATTCTATTGTTGAGAAGCCTGTTTCAGACCATAAAGGGACTTGAGTAAATGATAAACCTTATGCTTCCCCTGTTTACGAAAACCCTCCGGAAGGTCCATGTAAACCTCTTCATACAAGTCTCTTTGAAGGAACACATTATAAACATCCATTTGAAAGAGCGACATATCACCCACAAACAAATGGACAAGCTGAAATTTCGAACAAAGAAATTAATTTCTTTTTTAGAAAAAGTGGTGAATCCTATTCGTAAGGACTGATTTACCAGGTTGGATGAACCTTTGTGGGCGTATCGTATCGCATACAAAACTCCATTAGGGATGCCACCTTTTAAGCTTTTCTATGGCAAGCCATGTCACCTTCCTATTGAACTTGAGCACAGAGCATTTTGGGCTATTAAGAAGCTAAACATGGAACACCTATCTGGGTGACTACTGGGGTTTGGCATGGTTCTACCTAGGGTAGGCTCCTAGGTCTCTCTATATGCGGTTTAGTTCTAAAGAAAAGGTACCTGAACCAGCAGATTCCTCAATCTTCACCCATTATGGGCTCATACAGATCGAGTTCAGTTCAGGGGAATACATTTCCCTATGGCCATGCGGAAGTGAAAACCTCACGAAGACATAGGTACAGATGTATCCCGGAAGCAATCCACTAGCCCATGCGGAGGTGAAAACCTCACGAAGGCATAGTTTCTCACTCCCACTTAAAGGTGCGACCACAATGGTCATGCAATGCAATGTGCGCAAGAAAATAACAATCATATGCAATGACACAAATGTAACAAAAGGATCGTAATTTTCAAATCAAATTTTCAAATTTCCGACAAAGGACAGAAAATAATCAATTTTACAGCTTGACTTTCTTGGTGTCCCCAGCGGAGTCGCCAAGCTGTCAAAACCATTTTTTTTATTTTGAAAAACGGGGTTGACTTTTAAAACGAAAATGGAGTCGCCACCAATCTTTTTTCGAGGTGTGATAGGGTCACCTTGAGATTAATCATTTTAATAAAACATTTTGATTTATTAAAATAATGATTTTGGTCTACAAAATTCGAGAAAACGGGCTCAGGAGTCGGTTACGCACGAGGAAGGATTAGCACCCTCGTAACACCCAAAAATTGGTACCTAATTGATTAATTAACATCCTAATGTCGAAAATTAAAAAAAATTTTAAAATACGATCCTCTTTAAAAACTTGAATAAATCGAATTTGATGTTAAGACCTCCTTGTCCCGAAGTAATGAGATGTCACATCCAGTAAGTTAGGATACGACATTTTAACCCTCGAAACTAAGCTTGTCTCATGCATTAAAGTTTAAAAAAGATATTCGGTTATTTGGATAAAAAAATGAAACCAGTAAGTTAGGCACGATTTTCTCAAAGCTCCAAAGTACAGAGAATATTGCCTTATTTTTAAAAGTTTTCTTTTTTAAAATTGGGGAAAATTGACGTAATATTAAAGCGATGCGTAAAAACTTTGATAAAAAAATGGCAATATGAAAATACAAATAAACAATTTATAAAACACATAATGGCAATTATTTAAATACTAGCATCAATAATCAAAGACCAATGAATTTAAAACAAAGAGTATAAAAAAAAATATAAGGCAAAATAAAATGTAAACAAATTTAAAAATAATGAATTTGAAAAATGAATAATAAGGGAAAAAGAAATTTGAAATCAACAATATACAAATCAATAAATAAATTATATATATATAAAAAGTAGGTAATATATGTATAAGTTTGGAATAAATAATATATAAAAAATGAAAATAGGTAATATATAAAGTAATAATATATAAATGAGTTTAAAAATAAATATTGTGTAATAAGGAATTTAGAACAAGTTATACACAAAGCATCTTAAAAGTAAATGGTATATAAAATATATAGTATAAAAAAAATTTGCAATTGATAATATATGGCAAAAAAAAAATTAAAGCAAATAATCAAACAATTTAAAATGGATGATTTATAACGCGAGTTTTTTAAAAAATAAACAACATGTGTGACATAATATTAAAAACAAATAAAGTATATAATTAATGGAAGAAAATAAAAGAATGATAAGAAAGGTTAAATGAATGAACAATATGTAAATAAGGAAGTTGATGGATAAATAAACGAATAAAAGTAAAAGAATAATTAATGATTAAACAATTAAATGGATAAATAAAAAGGTTAAAAAACGCTTAAGTCATTTAACTCTCACAATATGAAGATTCAACGAAATTTCTCCATCAAAATCCAACTCAAATGAAAGCAACTTAAAAAGAAAGCGAAGATGAGCGAAGAACAAAATAAGAACAAGCCACAGAAAATAAGAACGCAAGAGAGGGAGAAATTTGAGTGAATGCTCTTAAGAATTATTATTGCTCCAAACTCCAGTCCTCTACAATGAAGGGAGAGGCCTCTATTTATAGTTGAGCCTCCTCAAATCCAACGGTACAGATCAATTACATGAACGGTTAAGATTAAAAGGTATCTACAAATTAAATCTCTAAGATTACAAAATCATATCTTCTAAGATTGCATATCATATATTCTAGGATTGCATATCATATCTAATATTTGCATATCATATCTAAGATTGCATATCCTTGAAGATTATGTTTCCATATACGTCAAGCTTGTAGATGGACCTTCAATCTTTTCAAGTAATGGGCCATTCCGACCGGGCCAATTAATATATTTTGGACTGGACTTGGACTTTGTTTTATTAATTTGGGTTTATTATTTTTTTGTATGGGCCCGGGCTAAATTGGCCTATTACAACTATCCCCTTATTTTTCTCTCCTCAACTGCTCACGTCTCTTAAGTTTCTCTTAAAGTTTTCATTTTTATCATTTTTCTCTTCAATCTTTCTTATCTTTTCTTCCATAACATTCTTAAAGGTTTCTTCCAATTTTCTCCAATGGCTCGCGTCAAAACTGTTTCCAAGACTACTGAATCTTCAAGGGCTGGTACTGCCCAGCCAAAGACATTCTTTAACGTTGCCGTAGCCACGAGATATAACAACATCGTAAAGTGGCCTTTTTGTTTTGATCAAGGGTGTTTGTTTAAAGATGAACCATACATAGGATACAATGAATATGTATCTTCAATAGTAGAAAAACATGGGTGAAATATTTTTTGTTTGCACCCCGAAGATGTTTTAGGAAAAATTATTTGAGAGTTTTATGCCTATGTCAACTTTCCAGATTCCCCTTTTATCTACGTAAGAGGTATGTCCGTTCCTTTTGGTAAAGACAATGTTAATGCATAGTTTGGTCTTGCAGGTATACAGGACGAACACATGTCGTTTGCTGAAAGTATTACTATTGAGGGGTTAAACCAGATGTTGGAGGATTTATGTATTAAGGGCACACGATGGACTATTTCTAGCCAAGAATGTTATACTGTCAAGAGGGCTTTGTTGAAGCCCATTGGGAAGATTTGAATCATTTTTTGAAAATCTGACTTATGCTATCTACACACAATACCACTGTTTTGAAAGAATGAATACTTTTGCTGCACTCCATTATAAAAGGGAGAAAGATTAATGTTGGGAGGATTATTTTTCAAAAAGTACATAGGTGTGTTAAGAAGAATGAGGGTAGCTTAAATTTCCCCTCACTTATTACTGCCGTATGTCGAATTGCCCAAGTCCTTCTCAATGAGAAGGAGGATATCACCTCTAATAAGGGTAGGCTGACTAGGACCAGTTTTGTCGAGATCCAAGACACTGACGCTGCTAGGGCAACTTAGCATAGCCATGCCACCACCTCCTCTACTGCACATACTCCTACGACAACACCTCCAGTTTCTTGTAGCTCTTTTGAGCAGCAAATATTGCCCTCTTTGAAGCAGTTAGAGGAGAGGATGTCCCTTTTTGAAAATCCCTTAGTTTCACCTGACTGAGGAGATGGCATAGGCCCAGCAATAGCAAGCTGAATATTGGGATTATGTGAGGAGTAGGGATTTGGTTTTTAGGAAATCCCTGAAAAAGAATTTTATGAAGCCAATGCTAGAATTTCCTATCTTCCCAGCCACATTGCTCCCATTTGCTGATGCTGCCAAGGAGCCCACTCAAGCTACTGCTGAAGCACCCACTCAACCTACTACCGATGCACCTACTCAAACTGTTGTTGAAGAGCCTGAAAAGAAGGCATCCCTAAATGCTGAGATGGAGGAAGAAGAAGAAAAGGATGATACTACCACCACAAAAGGGAAAGACCCTGTTCCACCTTTGCCACCAGCTCCCGTATGTGCACAGGACTGCGACGTTGATCGTCTGATCGATGAGTTAACAGAGACTGACAAGGAGGGGGAAGAAATGACCCTTAAAAGGAGGAAATGGTGGTACAAGGTTAGTGTTCAAAAATTCACTCTTCGGGCAAAATGATGTATCTACATGCTAATTTAAGTCAGCTAAGTTTTTTCTTTCTTTCACGCAACTTGCATCTCATTTTCTTGTGCCATGGCATTTGTTCTTTTTCCATGACATTTGTTGTAAAAATTTCTCTTTTGGTTGTTCTCATATATATCTAGTCAGGCATTAAGGGCAATGCATCCCTTAAGTTTGGGGTTGTGTTGTGCATTTAGGCTGCATTTTATATTTAGTATGCATGATCACTTTAGTATAATCGTTTTAGTTCAGATGAATCTATTTTGCCACGACAATGTAACTATTATGTACTGTTTGTATATGAGAAATACAATCTGTACTTATGATATTCGATGATGAGCTTAGATTCTTCAATACACCTAGAACATTTGACAGTGGATTCGGTGAATTTAGCTTAGGATTGGTTGCTTGGAAAATTAGATCATAAAAATGAGATGTTCTATACTCAGTTTTTGGGGGTTGTAATAAGTATCTTCTAATGAACTTAGGGACTTTTGAAGCCAAATTCAATCGTTTTGCCTTGGCATTATTAACTAAAGGATAGTAGGCACTCCAATGCTTAGAATTGTCGAGTAGATCAGCACCACTTTGTTTGCTCTATTGTGTTGTTGATTAGAAAGGTGAGTTTAAGTAAGAGTGTATAATAAAAAGTAAATAAATTAGGGGCACTCCGCTGTAGTAACGGCCTGAGTAGCTGAGAAGGTAGTTGTTTGCTCCATCCATATTATATGTAACATCCCCAAACCCGGCCCAAACATTACGACCGAATTTGGTTTGCTACAGAGAAAACATTTTGAAAACCATTTTAAGACTGATTTTAAAATTTTTCAAAATGCCTTTCAAATTAAATTTCTTTGTTAAAAACCATACTTAATAAATATTTGTTGAGTCGAGTTGTTTACAAATTTCAAATGTACCCGATGGTACCTTAAAACATTTTGCGTTTAATTTGAGAAAACATGTGCATCCGTTTTAACATCATCGAATAGTTTAAACAAAACATTCAAAACATGCAGCAATAATAAAATAATCCTAGGAGGCCTTATTACAATTAAACAACATAAATCCAAAAGAAAGATAATAAAACCCAAAAATTCATTTATTAAAAACTCCACTGCATGGCCACCTCGAGTCCATCCGGCTCCATTTCCGCGATCTACTCATCTGCAAAATGTTAAGGAAAAGGGGTGAGTCACCAAGACTCAGTGTGTAATCCCCACCTGTAAAGTAAGTAACTCATACACAAGTCATTAATAAACATGCACATGCAACCCAACTAGCCATCCATACTCCTTTTCTACCCCGTGTGGTCAAAACCACTGGTGGTCAAAACCTTGATGACTTAGAGTCACAAATCGATGATGGGGCCAACCCATCGTGTGGTCAAAACCACTGATGACCATAGGTCACAATAATCAAGTGTGGTCAAAACCACTTTGGTGGTACCAAACCACTGGGACTTAGTCGCAAATTAATCAATCGTTGTGGTCAAAACCACCGATGACCATAGGTCACAAATAATCTCGATGGGGCCAACCCATCTTGTGGTCAAAACCATCGGACGATGATCCATAATTCATCCCCCTCCTCTCATCAATCCCACCATCACATGCTTATATATCAATTATCATGTTTCATGTCATAGCATTTAACATCATGTAATGGCATACAAATCATATATCAAAAATTACAATTTAGGGACTTACGAATTCCATGCTTAGTCATAAGCAAATCACAACCAAAAGATCTAAGGCAAATAATAATAGCACGTAAATTAATAAAGTGTGTATAGAGATCTTACACACCTATTTTCTAGCAATTCTCGAATATACTAGCGAAATCTCGAGACGTTGTTTCCTCTAATTCACCGAATTCCCGTATTTGTCACTTGTCCTATCGAGATTTCTACCAAAACACTTGATAATAATTAGCTTGCACATCTATTCATAACCAAAGCCTATATCCGAATGTTACTTACCACCTTTCCTTAGGAGAATAAATCCCAAAAGCTTCCCTTAATGGCTATGGCTTCCCTCTTACTAATGCTTGAAAAAGAATCCCAAAAGGATCTTGTGCTCCTTGATATTCGACCAAAGTAACTCTAATGGAGAAGGAAAGATTTGGCTATATAGTAATGAAAGGAGAAAAATATGTGAATAAAAGTGAGGGAATGTAAGTAGAAAAGAGAATAACAATGAGTGAATGGGGATTCGGTTTAATCAACAATGGAAGAAAGAAAAGAAATGAGTTTGGAGAAGAAAGAGGTTCGGCCAAATGAAAGAAAAAGAATAAGAGAGAAAATGGGGTTGAAAGATTCGGCCAACTCTTTGTTTACCAAAAAGAAAAGTGCATAAAATGCCAAAATGAAGTTTTAGTTTCAAGTGGAAAGATGAGAGAAAGAAAATAGTATTTTTGGTTCAATGAAATGAAGGCTAAAACAAAAAGCAAAATTTGCACAAAATGTACAATAAACATTCGGCCAAAGAAGAGTTTTTGGAGAGGAAAAGCAAAATGCAAAAAGATGCACAAAAGAGGAATTGGCCAAATATTCCCCCCCTAAACCACCTAACAAAATTCGGCCACCCACCTAGACACCCATGCCGTCCACATACATGCACTAAAGCCTAGGATTACTTTCCAAAACATCCTCCTATTCCATGCCTTTGTCCCCTCATCATGCCATAAGTTCAAGATATCTTACCATAACCTTAGGAATCTTATCCCTTATTCCATGCTTTCCTTAAACAACAATTCAACTTACCAAAAATTATTAGTCCACCTATCATAAATAAGTTTGTGGCCATCAATGCTAATACACAAAAATAAACCTTCAAAATGCTAAACATACCACTCGAACCTCTAACCTCAAGCTACCTTTCAAGCTCCTTAACCAACTTGCCACTTACTCCTCTTATGCTTTAAATGAACACTTAATTAACTTAAGTGTCAAGCTCACGTAATCCTACTTCATTAAATAAACCATACTAAAATTATTCTAACTTCCTAAATAAAAACAAGCCTTCACAAGACTATGCTATCACACAAAATTCATACCCAAGCCAACACAAAAATAAATAATATTCTAATTTTCCTAAAGCCCAATTCCCAATCGGCCCAATCCTACTAGGCCCAATTTTGGGATGTTACAATTCTACCCTCCTTAAAGAAATTTCGTCCTCGAAATTTCCAACTAACTCATGATCGTACCTCCTATCTCGCCACACTACGCTCCCTCTGCTGCACTCTGATCTTAAAGAATTATCATATTTCTAAACACATTCTCCAAGTTCATAATCAAATTTTTCCACACTTCACCAACTCAAAAGAACAAACTAACGTAACCACAAATAAGACAATTGAGGTATTCCGAAATAAGAACTTACCCGTTGTCATATCGGCACATCTTTCTCCTCGCGACGGCCAACTGCATAAACCAACCTTGGTTGCCTCGCCTCTATACCTTGACACCTCGGCCACGCCCGTTACCATCACCATTACCACGACCTCTCTGTGGTGGTCCTTCATTTCTAACACGAGCACGGTTCGACCCTCCGGGCGATTCTTAGCTAACCAGGGGACAATCCCTTACACGGTGATCAAGCGATCCACACTCAAAACATCCTCGATTACCATTCCAACACTCCCCCTTGTGAAACTTGCCACACTTATCACACGCGTGGCGGCCATCGAGGATTAGTAGCAAAGCAGCGAGCCTAACGACTTGATCGACCCATCAAACCTCGTCCTCTTACTGTTCATTACCCGAGAACTTTGAAGGTTCCGAGCTCCTCTTATTCCAATTCCGTTCTTGGTTCCGCTTAACGGATTGTCTTACCTCTTCAAACAACCTTTGATTTCTCTACCGGGACAACAAACTCCCGCCTCCTTTGTGGAGCTATCATCATTCTCGGCTCATCTCTCGGCCCATCTTGAATCTAACACAACGTTCATGCTCGGTACCCACCATACTACGAGCATACCTACTCAACCGGAGGAACTCGGCCTCATATTCCGCCATCGACTTATTTCCACGAACCGGGTTCAAGAAAGCCTTTATTTGTGCGTCTACATAGCTAGTTCCAATATACTTCTTTTGGTAAGCTTCACTGAAGAATTCCCACGTGAGATTTTCTCGCCACCGTTCCATCCCTTACGGTGAGCCACCACCGATAAGACTCATCCCGAAGCAAGGAGATAATACCCTTCAACTTCTCTCTCGTGGTGAAATCCAAATCACCCATAATCCTTCGGTGGATTCCAACCAATACTCCATTGCTTTGGGTGCCACTCCCGACACACCCGAAATACCTCGGCTCAGTTAGATCGGAGTCGCTCGGGAAACGATTTCGAGCTCCTAAATTTCCACTAGCCCCACCACCAACTCAAGGACTCGCAACACGACTTGCGACCTTTCGCCTCACCTCGGTGCGATCCTCGCTCCTCGGCTCCAAAAGTTGGAGGTGGTGGTGGTGATGGTACTTCATTCTCGAACCTTGACCCGACCTAAGCGGGTTGGACACGATCATCCTTCCCTTCCGCGTCCACGACGGCCACGTCCTCTAAAGCTCATTCTAACTATCGTGCTTTAACTGATTAGGAAATTTTTATGAATTAGTACATGTTTCACTTGATTATCCATGAAGAAATTTTATGAAAAGAGTTTAATAGAGATTCTTTCGATCACATAAGGTTTTAAGTCCTCTGTCCTAGTTCACACAGAGAAGAACATCCATTCCCTAATACCTTTCATTCCTATTCACTCTTTGGACGTTTCTGTCGATTTCTATCCCAAAGGTATTTTTCGTCATTTTCCTATAGGGGTATTTTTCGTAATAAATCAAGAAAATTTTAAAATTTTAATGAATCAAAACATTTTGTAACTTCTAAAAGCGAGGAGTATTCCTTGTAAATTTCGCAATTTAAAGGTACAAAGAAAATTTTGAAAACCGGGGGTATTTTGGTAATTTTGCCACTAAGGGCATTTTGGTAATTTTGATAAACCGGGAATATTTGATAATTTCCGAAGATAAATTTGTCCTACTATCTAAAAGAGATAATTTAGTGATTTTAAAACCGAAGTTTTCCTTAAAACATGGCTAGTCCCTTTCGGGTTTTATTTAGGATTTTGCCTATGACCGAGTCCTCTTGGTTAGGGTGAACCGAAGCTACGCACTGGTAGGAATCCCGCGAAGAGGAGGTGAGTCACGAGGACTGCTTAAGTACCAAGCTCTTTCGGATCCAATCCTAGACATGCGCACCAAGGTTACCACACCCTAACTCGGCGACTTGGTCACGGGTTGGTTTTAATTAGGCCATTAAAGTCTTATGTCTTTGTTTGGAGTAAACTAGTCCTAATGTTCAACACCTATCACACTAACTACGTTCCATACCTACCCTTCTACCAATAATAATTCACAAAGAAATGAGAAGTACTTACTTACAGCGGATCGGTCTGGGAGACTCGGTGCCATCTTTGTTCAAACCCAAAATATTTCAAAAAGGCCTACCAAAACATTTTTGGGCCTTGGGCCTCCACAATAGGAGCTTTGGGCTGGGCTCGATACCAATTTTGTAACATCCCCAAACCCGACCCAAACATTACGACCCGAATTTGGTTTGCTACAGAGAAAACATTTTGAAAACCATTTTAAGAGTGATTTTAAAATTTTTGAAATGCCTTTCAAATTAAATTTCTTTGTTAAAAACCATACTTAATAAATATTTGTTGAGTCGAGTTGTTTACAAATTTCAAATGTACCCGATGGTACCTTAAAACATTTTGCGTTTAATTTGAGAAAACATGTGCATCCGTTTTAACATCATCGAATAGTTTAAACAAAACATTCAAAACATGCAGCAATAATAAAATAATCCTAGGAGGCCTTATTACAATTAAACAACATAAATCCAAAAGAAAGATAATAAAACCCAAAAATTCATTTATTAAAAACTCCACTGCATGGCCACCTCGAGTCCATCCGGCTCCATTTCCGCGATCTACTCATCTGCAAAATGTTAAGGAAAAGGGGTGAGTCACCAAGACTCAGTGTGTAATCCCCCACCCTGTAAAGTAACTCATACACAAGTCATTAATAAACATGCACATGCAACCCAACTAGCCATCCATACTCCTTTTCTACCCCGTGTGGTCAAAACCACTGGTGGTCAAAACCATGATGACTTAGAGTCACAAATCGGATGATGGGGCCAACCCATCGTGTGGTCAAAACCACCGATGACCATAGGTCACAATAATCAAGTGTGGTCAAAACCACTTTGGTGGTACCAAACCACGCTGGGACTTAGTCGCAAATTAATCAATCGTTGTGGTCAAAACCACTGATGACCATAGGTCACAAATAATCTGATGGGGCCAACCCATCTTGTGGTCAAAACCACTGACGACAGTCCATAATTCATCCCCCTCCTCTCATCAATCCCACCATCACATGCTTATATATCAATTATCATGTTTCATGTCATAGCATTTAACATCATGTAATGGCATACAAATCATATATCAAAAATTACAATTTAGGGGACTTACCTGAATTCCATGCTTAGTCATAAGCAAATCACAACCAAAAGATCTAAGGCAAATAATAATAGCACGTAAATTAATAAAGTGTGTATAGAGATCTTACACACCTATTTTCTAGCAATTCTCGAATATACTAGCGAAATCTCGAGACGTTGTTTCCTCTAATTCACCGAATTCCCGTATTTGTCACTTGTCCTATCGAGATTTCTACCAAAACACTTGATAATAATTAGCTTGCACATCTATTCATAACCAAAGCCTATATCCGAATGTTACTTACCACCTTTCCTTAGGAGAATAAATCCCAAAAGCTTCCCTTAATGGCTATGGCTTCCCTCTTACTAATGCTTGAAAAAGAATCCCAAAAAGGATCTTGTGCTCCCTTGATATTCGACCAAAGTAACTCTAATGGAGAAGGAAAGATTTCGGCTATATAGTAATGAAAGGAGAAAAATATGTGAATAAAAGTGAGGGAATGTAAGTAGAAAAGAGAATAACAATGAGTGAATGGGGATTCGGTTTAATCAACAATGGAAGAAAGAAAAGAAATGAGTTTGGAGAAGAAAGAGGTTCGGCCAAATGAAAGAAAAAGAATAAGAGAGAAAATGGGGTTGAAAGATTCAGCCAACTCTTTGTTTACCAAAAAGAAAAGTGCATAAAATGCCAAAATGAAGTTTTAGTTTCAAGTGGAAAGATGAGAGAAAGAAAATAGTATTTTTGGTTCAATGAAATGAAGGCTAAAACAAAAAGCAAAATTTGCACAAAATGTACAATAAACATTCGGCCAAAGAAGAGTTTTTGGAGAGGAAAAGCAAAATGCAAAAAGATGCACAAAAGAGGAATTGGCCAAATATCCCCCCCTAAACCACCTAACAAAATTCGGCCACCCACCTAGACACCCATGCCGTCCACATACATGCACTAAAGCCTAGGATTACTTTCCAAAACATCCTCCCTATTCCATGCCTTTGTCCCCTCATCATGCCATAAGTTCAAGATATCTTACCATAACCTTAGGAATCTTATCCCTTATTCCATGCTTTCCTTAAACAACAATTCAACTTACCAAAAATTATTAGTCCACCTATCATAAATAAGTTTGACCGACCATCAATGCTAATACACAAAAATAAACCTTCAAAATGCTAAACATACCACTCGAACCTCTAACCTCAAGCTACCTTTCAAGCTCCTTAACCAACTTGCCACTTACTCCTCTTATGCTTTAAATGAACACTTAATTAACTTAAGTGTCAAGCTCACGTAATCCTACTTCATTAAATAAACCATACTAAAATTATTCTAACTTCCTAAATAAAAACAAGCCTTCACAAGACTATGCTATCACACAAAATTCATACCCAAGCCAACACAAAAATAAATAATATTCTAATTTTCCTAAAGCCCAATTCCCAATCGGCCCAATCCTACTAGGCCCAATTTTGGGATGTTACAATTCTACCCTCCTTAAAGAAATTTCGTCCTCGAAATTTCCAACTAGCTCACAGTCGTACCTCCTATCTCGCCACACTACGCTCCTACTGCGCACTCTGATCTTAAAGAATTATCATATTTCTAAACACATTCTCCAAGTTCATAATCAAATTTTTCCCACACTTCACCAACTCAAAAGAACAAACTAACGTAACCACAAATAAGACAATTGAGGGTATTCCAGAAATAAGAACTTACCCGTTGTCATATCGGCACATCTTTCTCCTCGCGACGACGACAAATTGCATAAACCAACCTTGGTTGCCTCGCCTCTATACCTTCAAAGCACCTCGGCCACGCCCGTTACCATCACCATTACCACGACCTCTCTGTGGTGGTCCTTCATTTCTAACCTGAGCACGGTTCTGACCCTCTGGCTGATTCTTAGCTAACTTCTGGGGACAATCCCTTACACGGTGATCAAACGATCCACACTCAAAACATCCTCGATTACCATTCCAACACTCCCCCTTGTGAAACTTGCCACACTTATCACACCGTGGCGGCCATCGAGGATTAGTAGCAGCAGCAGGCCTAACAGCTTGATCTGACCCATCAAACCTCGTCCTCTTCTGTTCATTACCCGAGAACTTTGAAGGTTCCGAGCTCCTCTTATTCCAATTCCGTTCTTGGTTCCGCTTAACTGATGTCTTACCTCTTCAAACAACCTTTGATTTCTCTACCGGGACAAACAAACTCCCGCTCCTATTTGTGGAGCTATCATCATTCTCAGCTCATCTCTCAGCCCATCTTCGAATCTAACACAACGTTCATGCTCGGTACCCACCATACTACGAGCATACCTACTCAACCGGAGGAACTCGGCCTCATATTCCGCCACTGACTTATTTCCCTGAACCAGGTTCAAGAAAGCCTTTCGCTGTGCGTCTACATAGCTAGTTCCAATATACTTCTTTTGGTAAGCTTCTGAAGAATTCCCACGTGAGATTTTCTCGCCACCGTTCCATCCCTTTACGGTGAGCCACCACCGATAAGACTCATCCCGAAGCAAGGAGATAATACCCTTCAACTTCTCCTCAGCGGTGAAATCCAAATCACCCATAATCCTTTCAGTGGATTCCAACCAATACTCCGCTGCACTGGGTGCCACTCCCGACACACCCCGAAATACCTCAGCTCCATTAGATCGGAGTCGCTCGGGAACAGATTTCCGAGCTCCTAAATTTCCACTAGCCCCAGCCACCAACTCAAGGACTCGCAACACAGCTTGCGACACTGCCTCACCTCCGGTCTGATCCTGCTCCTCAGCTCCAAAAGTTGGAGGTGGTGGTGGCGGTGGTACTTCATTCTCAGAACCTTGACCCGACCTAACGGGTTCAGACACGGTCATCCTTCCCCTTCCGCGTCCACGACGGCCACGTCCTCTAAAGCTCATTCTAACTATCGTGCTTTAATCTGATTAGGAAATTTTTATGAATTAGTACATGTTTCACTTGATTATCCGCGAAGAAATTTTATGAAAAGAGTTTAATAGAGATTCTTTCGATCACATAAGGTTTTAAGTCCTCTGTCCTAGTTCACACAGAGAAGAACATCCATTCCTAATACCTTTCATTCCTATTCACTCTTGGACGTTTCATTCAGCTTTCTATCCCAAGGGTATTTTCGTCATTTTCCTATAGGGTATTTTCGTAATAAATCAAGAAAATTTTAAAATTTTAATGAATCAAAACATTTTGTAACTTCTAAAGCGAGGAGTATTCTTGTAAATTTCGCAATTTAAAGGTACAAGAAAATTTTGAAAACTGTGGGTATTTTGGTAATTTTGCCACTAAGGGCATTTTGGTAATTTTGATAAACCGGGAATATTTGATAATTTCAAGATAAATTTGTCCTACTATCTAAAAGAGATAATTTAGTGATTTTAAAACCGAAGTTTTCCTTAAAACATGGCTAGTCCCTTTCGGGTTTTATTTAGGATTTTGCCTATGACCGAGTCCTCTTGGTTAGGGTGAACAGAAGCTACGCACAGGTAGGAATCCCGCGAAGAGGAGGTGAGTCACGAGGACTGCTAAGTACCAAGCTCTTTGGATCCAATCCTAGACATGCGCACTAAGGTTACCACACACCCTTTCCTACGACTTGGTCACGGGTTGGTTTTAATTAGGCCATTAAAGTCTTATGTCTTTGTTTGGAGTAAACTAGTCCTAATGTTCAACACCTATCACACTAACTACGTTCCATACCTACCCTTCTACCAATAATAATTCACAAAGAAATGAGAAGTACTTACCTGAGCGGATCGGTGCCGGAGACTCGGTGCCATCTTTGTTCAAACCCAAAATATTTCAAAAGGCCTACAAAACATTTTTGGGCCTTGGGCCTCCACAGCCGAGCTTTGAACTGGGCTCTGATACCAATTTTGTAACATCCCCAAACCCGACCCAAACATTACGACCGAATTTGGTTTGCTACAGAGAAAACATTTTGAAAACCATTTTAAGACTGATTTTAAAATTTTTCGAAATGCCTTTCAAATTAAATTTCTTTGTTAAAAACCATACTTAATAAATATTTGTTGAGTCGAGTTGTTTACAAATTTCAAATGTACCCGATGGTACCTTAAAACATTTTGCGTTTAATTTGAGAAAACATGTGCATCCGTTTTAACATCATCGAATAGTTTAAACAAAACATTCAAAACATGCAGCAATAATAAAATAATCCTAGGAGGCCTTATTACAATTAAACAACATAAATCCAAAAGAAAGATAATAAAACCCAAAAATTCATTTATTAAAAACTCCTTTGCATGGCCACCTCGAGTCCATCCAGGCTCCATTTCCGCGATCTACTCATCTGCAAAATGTTAAGGAAAAGGGGTGAGTCACCAAGACTCAGTGTGTAATCCCCCACCCTGTAAAGTAACTCATACACAAGTCATTAATAAACATGCACATGCAACCCAACTAGCCATCCATACTCCTTTTCTACCCCGTGTGGTCAAAACCATCGGTGGTCAAAACCACCGATGACTTAGAGTCACAAATCGGATGATGGGGCCAACCCATCGTGTGGTCAAAACCACCGATGACCATAGGTCACAATAATCAAGTGTGGTCAAAACCCTTTGGTGGTACCAAACCACCGGGACTTAGTCGCAAATTAATCAATCGTTGTGGTCAAAACCACCGATGACCATAGGTCACAAATAATCTGATGGGGCCAACCCATCTTGTGGTCAAAACCACCGACGACGATCCATAATTCATCCCCCTCCTCTCATCAATCCCACCATCACATGCTTATATATCAATTATCATGTTTCATGTCATAGCATTTAACATCATGTAATGGCATACAAATCATATATCAAAAATTACAATTTAGGGACTTACGAATTCCATGCTTAGTCATAAGCAAATCACAACCAAAAGATCTAAGGCAAATAATAATAGCACGTAAATTAATAAAGTGTGTATAGAGATCTTACACACCTATTTTCTAGCAATTCTCGAATATACTAGCGAAATCTCGAGACGTTGTTTCCTCTAATTCACCGAATTCCCGTATTTGTCACTTGTCCTATCGAGATTTCTACCAAAACACTTGATAATAATTAGCTTGCACATCTATTCATAACCAAAGCCTATATCCGAATGTTACTTACCACCTTTCCTTAGGAGAATAAATCCCAAAAGCTTCCCTTAATGGCTATGGCTTCCCTCTTACTAATGCTTGAAAAAGAATCCCAAAAAGGATCTTGTGCTCCCTTGATATTCGACCAAAGTAACTCTAATGGAGAAGGAAAGATTTCGGCTATATAGTAATGAAAGGAGAAAAATATGTGAATAAAAGTGAGGGAATGTAAGTAGAAAAGAGAATAACAATGAGTGAATGGGGATTCGGTTTAATCAACAATGGAAGAAAGAAAAGAAATGAGTTTGGAGAAGAAAGAGGTTCGGCCAAATGAAAGAAAAAGAATAAGAGAGAAAATGGGGTTGAAAGATTCGGCCAACTCTTTGTTTACCAAAAAGAAAAGTGCATAAAATGCCAAAATGAAGTTTTAGTTTCAAGTGGAAAGATGAGAGAAAGAAAATAGTATTTTTGGTTCAATGAAATGAAGGCTAAAACAAAAAGCAAAATTTGCACAAAATGTACAATAAACATTCGGCCAAAGAAGAGTTTTTGGAGAGGAAAAGCAAAATGCAAAAGATGCACAAAAGAGGAATTGGCCAAATATTCCCCCCCTAAACCACCTAACAAAATTCGGCCACCCACCTAGACACCCATGCCGTCCACATACATGCACTAAAGCCTAGGATTACTTTCCAAAACATCCTCCCTATTCCATGCCTTTGTCCCCTCATCATGCCATAAGTTCAAGATATCTTACCATAACCTTAGGAATCTTATCCCTTATTCCATGCTTTCCTTAAACAACAATTCAACTTACCAAAAATTATTAGTCCACCTATCATAAATAAGTTTGACCTGGCCATCAATGCTAATACACAAAAATAAACCTTCAAAATGCTAAACATACCACTCGAACCTCTAACCTCAAGCTACCTTTCAAGCTCCTTAACCAACTTGCCACTTACTCCTCTTATGCTTTAAATGAACACTTAATTAACTTAAGTGTCAAGCTCACTTAATCCTACTTCATTAAATAAACCATACTAAAATTATTCTAACTTCCTAAATAAAAACAAGCCTTCACAAGACTATGCTATCACACAAAATTCATACCCAAGCCAACACAAAAATAAATAATATTCTAATTTTCCTAAAGCCCAATTCCCAATCGGCCCAATCCTACTAGGCCCAATTTTGGGATGTTACATTATAAGTCAAAAGCATTAGCTTCAAGAGTGATTTTTGTTTAAATTTAGACATGATTGAGTACAGATAATTCGGTGTAAGCTTGTACATGTATGCTTAGAGCAGGAGTGACTTGAGTTTGGGTAATAAATGAACTGAGTAAGCTAGGAGATATTTGCTATGGCCAGAACATATATGAAACTTAGAAAATCTTGTTTTCAGGGAGCAATTTTCTATACTACCTTTGTTAAATCAAACCTTTGAAACTCGAACAGGTTTTTAATGATAGAAGATGACTGAGAACTGATGCATATTGGTTTTTGAATAGATTGACAGTACAAGATAGGTACATGCACTGACATTTCTGCTGCATACATGCATTCATGCATATTTTACTTTAGGACAAGCAATATCTTAGGTTTGGGGGTGTGATAACTCTTTTCAATAGTTATATTTCATGCCTTTAGACCTAGTTAAATGTTTGTACTTAGGTACACTGTGGCATTTTAGGACATTTTATTAGTATTTTTATCATTTGCATTCGGAGCTTAGACTATGTTTACTTATTAGACACTTTTAATTGCGTGTGGAAGGGTTGCGTTTCGTGGTTTGGTAGGTGTAGGCTAGAGAGAAAGATATAAAGGAGTAAAGGTTTAGTGGGGAAAAGGTTGGACAGTTTGCCACATTGAATGTCGTGGCTATTCAGGAGTATGACCGAGTCAACATTCAGTGCATACCAGTCTCAGCCCAACTCTACTTGTACCATAAAAATATGCCTAAAAAAGAGGAGAGGATATTGTGAGTTGTTGGAGTTACCCTAGGACGAAATGCTTATAAAAAGCCAAATGAGGAAGCCCTAAGGACAAAGGGGAGAGAGAACTGAAGACAACAATAGAGGGTAGTGGCTGAGTAGAGACATGAAAGAGGAACCCGAATGTAGTCCCTCTTAACCACCACAGGACACTGTGTTGCTGGATTGTAGATTGATTTGGCGATAACTATCTTCCTAAGTTCTTTATTTCTTAATTTGTTCTTTTGTAAATTAATTTGATCAAAACGATATGGAATGTTATTTCGAACTTGAATTTTAATCACGAATCCATGAGCTAAATCTCATAGGGTTGGGATTACATGATGAATACTTTTATTTTTTGTAATGGTTGAAGCATATATTTTATTTAATCTACTGTTTCATTCAATTGTTTTTATTTTCTAAATGTATGTGTCTATCCTCTAGACATAGATGAATGTGCAGCATGTCCATAAACTGAATCAAATTCTGAAAAGGTTGGATTAGTTGGGCCAAAATTAAATGATACAAGTGAGTATTTGACCGAATACTCACATCAGACTCTAGACATAGAGCAGCATTTGTATAGAATGAAGACAAAACAGTGTAGGGTACCGTGATAAGGCCTATAGACACAGACCAGGTAACTTGAAACCTTGCTCTCGAAAGAAGCAGGTCACTTTAGGTCAATCTGAGCAGTAGATTAAGTACAATTATGTTGAGGCATTACTGAAAGTAAGGGCAGATTCTTAGTAGTCCCAACCTTCCAAATCAACATCGTAGACCTTCAATCCGTTGCTGTAACATTTTTGCCATAGCATTCTTAGTTATTTATTTGTTCGCTCGATTATTACCATTGCATTTTTATTCTTTATTTGCCTTAGCATTTTTCAATATTAGTCAGTATACATTTCGCACTCATCCTTATTATTTTAATTTATCACTGTGTACTTAACTCAGTTTGGCCATAATATTAATCATTATCATAACTTGACCATTTCTATACCTAATCTGATCCCTGTGGAGTCGATCTCACTTATCACTTTATTACTTGATTCGACGTGTGTACTTTCACAATTTGTATAGCATATTCACACGTGAAATGAGGTTAAGCCTCCAAAGGTACCCCCTTCCTATATGCATGACTTTAATCCCACAACGATCTCTGATCTCCACTCCTTCTGGATTGGTCCCTTCTCTAGGTCCTCGATCAACCTTGCAAATCCTGCGAACATTAGCCACACTGTTGTAAGTTCAAATGAAGTTAGTGAGTTCCTTCATTAGGCTACTCACAAATAAACCATATCGCCTGAGGGTAACAAATGTAAAATAAATTAAACTTAACTCTCTGTTCACTTAAGGAGAGTTTTCTTCGTCAAGGTGGTGGGCTCCAACTGATCCTCTGAGCTACTCGGCTCATTTTAAGAACTTCCTTTGGTAGAACCCTCCATTTGACCGTAATCCAGAGACCTCACCATATCAACGAGACCTATCCTTAATTCTCGTCTTTCCTTCCTTTCATACACCCCATGTACAGGGTGTTTGTTGGCCTTTAACATAATTGGTTGTACGCCTGTTTTTCCATACTGTACCTTTATGGTAGCTTTCTCTACTTTCTGCCCAAGGATTCTTAGGACAACTTCCACGACGGACTTGGTCAGACCAGCCCTTGGCGGACTCCCTTTTCCCATATTATAATCTTGAAGGACTTGTTGACAATTTCGTATTGTGCTGTCTTGCAGCGGGCTTCACTACTTTGGAGAACACATTTTTCATTCCATCCTATTGGTAACAGTAGTGAGATTATTTCCAGTAATCCACTCCTCAAACTAAGCCTTACGTGGGAACTCTTCTGTCCTATAGTGAATGTAACACCCTGGTTTAGGGGTTATGCGCTTGGAGCATAACTCAAGCAGTTGGTAGGCTTATGGTCATGTTGGATAGATTTTTTAGGGGTTTGGAGAACCCTAGAAGGCAAAGAATGCTTTAGAAATTTTTTTTTTTGGATTTTTCTTAAGTAATAAAGGGGAGCTTGGCTTTGGGAGGCCTTAAAAGAATTAATTGGGCGTTTAAGGCACATGAGAGGCTTTGGCAAAGTGGCTTCATGCGCTGCTTAAGGGGCTGGAAGTAGCGCCTTTGAGGGTCTTGGGTTCGATCCAAGAAGGCAGCAATCTGGTTTTAATTTTTGGGTGTGGCGTTGCAAATGGAAAGAGGCTTTAAAAAGAGCTGGGGCGACTTTAAGACACAAAGAACTCGTTGGTCAAGTGGCTAGCGTGCGTCACCTAGGCGCTGGAGGGAAGTGAGAGCGCGGGTTCGAGGGCTGGAGCAGCAGTTTTGGTGTTTTATATTTTGCTTGTGATGGGCTGAAGTAGGAAGGGTTTATAAATAAATGTTGGGGGTTTCTAGCATGAAATTCAAAGTGGCCGAGTGGCCTGGGCGTTGGGGCAAGGAGTGCGGCAGTTGGTTCCAGGTTCGAACCTGGTGTGCGGCTTTTGGAGTTTTTGTTTTTGTTTTTTTGGGCAGCAAATTTGGAGGTATTGGACGGTTTTGGGAGGCTTGAAAGGAGGAGAAGACTTGGTCTTTGTTTTTAAATTTTGGCTAGTTAGGTTTGATTTTTTTTTTTTTTTTTTTCAAAACATTTTGAATGGATGGTAGGGAGGTGTTTTAGGAGATTTTGAGGGATTTTTGTGGGAGGTTGGAGCTAGGCCATGTAGTATAAATAGGGGGAGGGGAGGAGCTCATTTTCATTCATCATTCGCTCATCAATTCTTTGTAGCCGAATACCTCACCTCTTCTCCTTTTCTCTTCTTTATGTTCTAGCCGAATCTCCTCTCACCCTTGTCGAAATATCCTCTTAGTAGCCTAGGGTGGTTGGCCGAATATCAGCAAGGGCGACCTCTCCTAGTTCTGCTCCATTTGGTTTAAGGGAAGCCGAAAGAAGGAAGCATTGAGGAAGTCTCTTGGATTCAATCATCTAAGGGGCATATCGACAAGAGCAAGGGAAGCCGTCGGGATCTCAGATTATTTCGGTAAATATATTAGTAAGTGACTTAGAATTAGTTGTTTATGACTTCGTTGATTAATCGTGTGGTTCTGATTAAGTGACTTTCGATGGACGTGGATGCGAGTACCAGTCAAGAAGGGAAAGGGAAGGTCCCTGTCCCAAAGTTCAAGAAAAGAGCCGTCTCGGCAGTACGTGATTGGCCACCAGGGTGTGGGCCAACAACAGGAAACGTTAAGCAAATAGCCATAGTTTTGCTAGACGATAGCGTCAAGGATCGAGAGTCTAGAACTCCTAGTAATAAGGTGTGTAATTAGCCTACTGTTTCCGGGTTTTATGTGTTAAATGTTTTACTAACAAGTGCAGTAATGAGTGTGCCATATGTACCCCTAAAGGGTATAGCGACGATCAGGTTAGTACCGAACCTGTTGCAATGTGATTACTTGCTTGTTTATGAGTATGTTTATGGATATTAATAAGCATGTGCATGCATTATCATGATTATAATTTATGTGGCATGTGCATGGGTGGGATATGAAAAGAAGGTACGGGTGTACTTCGAGTACGTGGTTGATGTCAGCTTCGTGCTACATCGTGGATTGGCGCTGACTGAGGTCGCGTTGTGGATCTTTGCGATTTGGTTCGCGTGGTTACCTTGATTGATATGAGCTTTATGCCATATCGTGGCTTGATGGATTGCTGTGTGCTCCATCGTGGTTTGATGTTAGCTATACGCTACATCGTGGACGGCATTGGTTGCCTTTTTGGAGGGAAAAGGAGAGGGTGACTCGATAGTCCCCTAGTGTGTGTGGTAAATTTGGATAAGGGGTGTGTAGCGGATGGACCCTAGGTTGGGTTGGGAATCATGTTGCATTATTTTTGTAGTAATATGGAAATGGGCCAAGCCCAATATGATTTGTGGATAGGTATGTTTTGGGAACATACATGGAAATGGGCCAAGCCCAGTTGATATGTGGTTTATTGGGGAAAGGGCCTAGCCCAGTAATTGGGTATGTTTTGAATGTGGGCCAAGCCCAGATTGTGGTGATGAATAAATGTACATATACTTATTGCATCTGATAATTGGGATATTATGTGGCTAGCATATGGGTGGATTTCAGTGGATAACTTACACACTGAGTCTGTATGACTCACCCAACTTTTTAATCATCGCAGGGGAGTCGTGAGTAATGGACCGGGTAGGAGTGGATACAAGGTGGCCCATGCAGAAGGAGATTTTCTTACAGAAGATGTTTTATTTTATTTAAGTATTCTATATTATCAGTATTTTGGAATTTTATTTGATGTAATAAAGGCCTCTTTGATTTAAAGTACTCTACTTATTAATGTTGAAGTTTACACTTAGAGATATTTTTGCAAAAGATCCATATTATAATAATGTTTTAATTCGGAAGTTTCCAACAAGCTTACATTAGGTAATAATTTTAAATGGACACGATTTTCAAATGATAACGAATTTTCAAGTTTGATTCTAAAGTCAAAGATTTCCAACCATCTTTCCCAAAGTGACATAACCAGATTCGGTCGTAGTGAATGGGCCGGGTTTGGGGGTGTTCTAGTTTGGTATCAGAGCCGGTTCAAAACTCGGCTTTGAGGGTTTTGGGCCCAAAAACATTTTCAAAGAGGGCTTTTAAGAAATTTTTCAGGTTATTCTGGCATGGCACCTGTACCTCAATTCAAGTCCACTGTAAGTACTTCGGACTTTTGAAGTGATTTGTTTGTATGAATTGTTATGGGTTATTTGGGCTCGTAGATTAGAATATTAGGGCTATTGGACCCTAGGAATAGTCTACTCAAACATATGCATAAAACTTAAGGTTACTAAAACAAACCTGTGATTAAGTCGCCGAGTTAAGGTGTGGCAACCATTGTGCGCATGTCTAGGAGTGGATCCGGAAGAGCCTGGTACTTAAGCAGTCCTCGTGACTCACCTCCTCTTCGCTGGAATCCTACCTGGTGCGTAGCTACGGTTCACCTTAACCAAAAGGACTTGTTCATAGGCTAAACCAATTATTAAAAACCCGAAAGGGATTAGCCTTGCTGTTTTAAAAATTCTTGGTTTTAAAATTTTCAAACCTACCCTTTTTGGTTTGTAAACCCTAAATCTGGTTATGAACAACATCGTCTCGATTTACCCAAAATTACCAAAATGCCCCTGAATTTCAAAATTTCTATTTTAACCCCAAACTTAGTAAAATTTCTCTTACGTTGCAAAAGTATCCAATTTCCTGTATTTCAAAATAATAACCCTGACTTTGGAAATTCACAAAATTACCCTGATTGACAAAATTACCAAAATACCCCTGGTTACAAAAAAAAAAAACCCCGTTATACCTACAATTTGCGGAATTTTCGAAAATACTCTTTAATTTTGGGAATTTCAAAAAGATCCTGACCTATTAAAGTATTGAATCGCTCTGGTTTATGACGAAAATGCCCCTGTAGGACAAAATGACGGAAATACCCCTGGGGTAGAAACGGGCAGGAATGTCCGAATAGTGAATGTGGGTGGTAGATACCACTGAATGTGCCTCTATTGAGGGAGAAATGGGTTCTTGTGGTCGAATGAATGTGTGAATGGGTAAGTGTGATTCTTTGAAGTAGGGTAACAAACTGGAACTGAGACTTTGTGTGATCGAAAGAACTACTTTAAAATACCCTTCCTTCATAAAATTTGCTCGTGGCTAAATAGTGAAACAATAATTACTAATTCATAAAAATTTCTAAACAGATTAAATCAAGCGCTAGGGATGAGTTCTAGGGGACTTGGTAGAGGTAGAATGACGACCGGAACCGGTAGGGTCCGCTATGGGTCGAGAAAGCAAAGTGCCGCGCAGTGGATGTAGAAGAACAAGATCCGATAAGTGAAGATGACGCAGATGTCGCAAGCCATGCTACGAGTGCTACTGCAAGTGGCAAGAGCTAGTAGGGAAATGGAGCTCGAAGTCGGTGTCCGAGAGGCTCAGTCGAACGGGGTGAAGTTTTTAGAGGAGTATCCGAGTGGGCTCGAATATAGCGAATATTGGCTAGAAGGAGTTGAAAGAATTATGGACGATTTGGGGTGTACCAACGAAGAAAAGCTAAAAGGTGTCTTTTTCGCTTCTCGGGATGAAGCTTATCGATGGTGGCTCATTGTCAAACAAGGTGTACCTGGCAGATCGATTGGTTTGGGACTACTTTAAGGAAAAGTTTGAAGGAAAATACGTTGGAGCAAGCTACTTGGATGCGCAAAGGAAGGCGTTTAAATCGGGTGCAAGGAAATAAGTCGATAGCGAATCACGAGCGAGTTTGTACGGCTAAGTCGATGTATGCTAAGGAATTGTGGCCACCGACTATGAGAGGTGCGTCCGGTTTGAAGATGGATTGCGAGATGAACTTCGAGTCTTGACGCTCCGCAGAGGGAAAGAGACTTCGCGGTGCTAGTGGAGAAAGCTCGTATAGCCGAAGAAGTTAAGAGGACGGTAAGGGAAAACCGAGGAAAGAGTAGGAACGAGAATAAGAGAAATCTTGGACCGTCAGCATCGTTGGGTAATGTCCAGAAAGGACCTAGGATCGAGAATCCTGTACGTACACTTGCCCCAGTGGATCGGAATCGTTCTTGTGCTCGATGTGGAAGACCTCACACAGGAGAGTGTTGGGGGAATAGTAAAACATGCTTTCGGTGCGGATCTAAGGCACATCTGGTTAAGGATTGTCCTCAAGCGACGAGGGGTCGTGGTTCAAGTCATGGAAGGAATGGTTCTAGTCGGAGTCAACCAAGGATGTGATATTAGGTAAGCTCCTTTGCTTTGGTGCATGCTTTAATTGCTTTGTTTGCTTATGAGTTAGCCTTTACTGTGTTTCTAAGAGAGGTGTTTGAATTTTGAGCTTGAACTTAGAGATTGTGTAGGAACGATAGCCTTAGTAAGATCGAGTGAGTGCGCACGAAGCGTAAGGTGGTAAGATAGGTGGTATGGACGTTTGTTAGTAAAGTAATTTCGAGGACGAAATTATTTTAAGGAGGGTAGAATTGTAACACCCTTGTTTAGGGGTTATGCGCTTGGAGCATAACTCAAGCAGTTGGTAGGCTTATGGTCATGTTGGATAGATTTTTTAGGGGTTTGGAGAACCCTAGAAGGCAAAGAATGCTTTAGAATTTTTTTTTTTTGGATTTTTCTTAAGTAATAAAGGGGAGCTTGGCTTTGGGAGGCCTTAAAAGAATTAATTGGGCGTTTAAGGCACATGAGAGGCTTTGGCAAAGTGGCTTCATGCGCCGCTATAAGAAATTTGGAAGTAGCGCCTTTGAGGGTCTTGGGTTCGATCCAAGAAGGCAACAATCTGGTTTTAATTTTTGGTGTGGTGGCGTTGCAAATGGAGGAGGCTTTAAAAAGAGTGGGGCGACTTTAAGACACAAAGAACTCGTTGGTCAAGTGGGCTAGCGTCGTCACCTAGGCGCTGGAGGAAGTGAGAGCGCGGGTTCGAGGCTGAGCAGCAGCTTTTTGGCGTTTTATATTTTGCTTGTGATGGGTGAAGTAGGAAGGGTTTATAAATAAATGTTGGGGTTTCTAGCATGAAATTCAAAGTGGCCGAGTGGCACGGGCGTTGGGGCAAGGAGT
This sequence comes from Gossypium sturtianum, assembly GCA_025698515.1. Classification (NCBI taxonomy): domain Eukaryota; kingdom Viridiplantae; phylum Streptophyta; class Magnoliopsida; order Malvales; family Malvaceae; genus Gossypium; species Gossypium sturtianum. The sequence goes on from CM046944.1 coordinate 111,069,225, forward strand.
GCGGCAGTTGGTTCCAGGTTCGAACCTGGTGTGCGGCTTTTGGAGTTTTTGTTTTTGTTTTTTTGGGCAGCAAATTTGGAGGTATTGGACGGTTTTGGGAGGCTTGAAAGGAGGAGAAGACTTGGTCTTTGTTTTTAAATTTTGGCTAGTTAGGTTTGATTTTTTTTTTTTTTTTTTTTTTCAAAACATTTTGAATGGATGGTAGGGAGGTGTTTTAGGAGATTTTGAGGGATTTTTGTGGGAGGTTGGAGCTAGGCCATGTAGTATAAATAGGGGGAGGGGAGGAGCTCATTTTCATTCATCATTCGCTCATCAATTCTTTGTAGCCGAATACCCTCAGCCTCTTCTCCTTTTCTCTTCTTTATGTTCTAGCCGAATCTCCTCTCACCCTTGTCGAAATATCCTCTTAGTAGCCTAGGGTGGTTGGCCGAATATCAGCAAGGGCGACCTCTCCTAGTTCTGCTCCATTTGGTTTAAGGGAAGCCGAAAGAAGGAAGCATTGAGGAAGTCTCTTGGATTCAATCATCTAAGGGGCATATCGACAAGAGCAAGGGAAGCCGTCGGGATCTCAGATTATTTCGGTAAGGATATTAGTAAGTGACTTAGAATTAGTTGTTTATGACTTCGTTGATTAATCGTGTGGTTCTGATTAAGTGACTTTCGATGGACGTGGATGCGAGTACCAGTCAAGAAGGGAAAGGGAAGGTCCCTGTCCCAAAGTTCAAGAAAAGAGCCGCGTCTCGGCAGTACGTGATTGGCCACGTGGTGTGGGCCAACAACAGAAACGTTAAGCAAATAGCCATAGTTTCACTAGACGATAGCGTCAAGGATCGAGAGTCTAGAACTCCTAGTAATAAGGTGTGTAATTAGCCCTCTTTTTTAGGGTTTTATGTGTTAAATGTTTTACTAACAAGTGCGTAATGAGTGTGCCATATGTACCCCTAAAGGGTATAGCGACGATCGTGTTAGTACGAACTGTTGCAATGTGATTACTTGCTTGTTTATGAGTATGTTTATGGATATTAATAAGCATGTGCATGCATTATCATGATTATAATTTATGTGGCATGTGCATGGGTGGGATATGAAAAGAAGGTACGGGTGTACTTGAGTACGTGGTTGATGTCGACCGTGCTACATCGTGGATTGGCGCCGGCGAGGTCGCGTTGTGGATCTTTGCGATTTGGTTGGCGTGGTTACCTTGATTGATATGAGCTTTATGCCATATCGTGGCTTGATGGATTCTTTGTGTGCTCCAGCATCGTGGTTTGATGTTAGCTATACGCTACATCGTGGGACGGCATTGGTTGCCTTTTTGGAGGGAAAAGGAGAGGGTGACTCGATAGTCCCCCGGTGTGTGGTAGGCTGGATAAGGGGGTGTGTAGCGGATGGACCCTAGGTTGGGTTGGGAATCATGTTGCATTATTTTTGTAGTAATATGGAAATGGGCCAAGCCCAATATGATTTGTGGATAGGTATGTTTTGGGAACATACGTGGAAATGGGCCAAGCCCAGTTGATATGTGGTTTATTGGGGAAAGGGCCTAGCCCAGTAATTGGGTACGTTTTGAATGTGGGCCAAGCCCAGATTGTGGTAATGAATAAATGTACATATACTTATTGCATCTGATAATTGGGATATTATGTGGCTAGCATATGGGTGGATTTCAGTGGATAACTTACACACTGAGTCTGTATGACTCACCCAACTTTTTAATCATCGCAGGGGAGTCGTGAGTAATGGACCGGGTAGGAGTGGATACAAGGTGGCCCATGCAGAAGGAGATTTTCTTACAGAAGATGTTTTACTTTATTTAAGTATTCTATATTATCAGTATTTTGGAATTTTATTTGATGTAATAAAGGCCTCTTTGATTTAAAGTACTCTACTTATTAATGTTGAAGTTTACACTTAGAGATATTTTTGCAAAAGATCCATATTATAATAATGTTTTAATTCGGAAGTTTCCAACAAGCTTACATTAGGTAATAATTTTAAATGGACACGATTTTCAGCGATAACGAATTTTCAAGTTTGATTCTAAAGTCAAAGATTTCCAACCATCTTTCCCAGTGACATAACCAGATTCGGTCGTAGTGAATGGGCTGGGTTTGGGGGTGTTACAGTGAAGATTAGTCTAACTCGTCGAATCAGTAGGCTGACATCCATGCAACTATACGAGCTTGCCATTCCACTTGCTCGTTTCCTCCCTACAGGGCTATCATTGCGGCGATGTACCCGCATTAGACTCTCACCAAAGAGGAATAGTCTTGATAGACATTTTGTCCTGGACAAAATCCTTATCTTGGGAGTGAAAATTCTCATTCCTCTCACGAGATTCGCTTTTCGTGTACAACTTCATTGAGCTACCACTAGTGGCTTGTAACACGTAGGTTTTTGCAAGTATACACAGTCGTTATCAAGTAAAAAGTAAGTATAAAAGTTATCGCTCCACATGTGGACCGTATTTAAATCGACACTTGTAAAAATTACTATTCACAAATTGATTAAAAAAAACACAATAATTTTGATTGATAGGTGTTAAATTAATTTAGTTAAATGCAATGTAACACTCCATACCCGAGTCCGAGGCTCAGACCGGATACGAGACATTACTATGCTTGACTTACTTAATCATGACATTACGGGCTATAAAATTTCGTTCCGAAATTAAAACTTCCCATTCTTAAACAATTTGTACATTTCATGGGCCTACGAGGCCTTAAACTCATACTGGTTAACTTTCGGAACCTTATCGAAAAACTTTTCTTTGAAACAGGGGTTACACGCCCGTGCATAGGCATACACGCCCATGTCCTCAGACCGTGCCTAAAAACTCAGTATTCTGCCAATTTCCACACGGCCCTGGCACGCCCGTGGACCTAGACCGTGTACTACATCTTGATATACTGACTTATTCCACACGACCGGGGCACACGCCCATGTTCTAACCGTGTGTCATGCACGACCTTAACCCACGGCCGTGGGATTAATCCGTGGTCTATCCTTACTTATAAGACTAAGGTGCAGTTTACACACGGCCTAAACACACGCCCATGTGTCCAACCGTGTGGGCACTTAGAGGCTATTTACCAAGCCAATTGCCACCCTGAAATTAAGATCCAATTCATACTCATTTCAACAACTCAATACTACATCATTCTTAAATAATACTACATGCTTCAATGATAATTATAAACATATACACTTGGCCAATCACTTAGCCATATACAAAAGAATAACAAACTTAATAGCCTATACTTTGGCTCTTCTTAAAACATTTACTCAAAATGTAATGCTACCTATACATGCCATACTTAATAAAATAACTTGGCTATACCAAAATAGCGATTGATAGTGTGCTCCGAGCTCCGATGACGGTGATCCTCGATATTAGCTTGGCGGGACTACATGGAAAGAAAGAATGAAAGACATAAGCATTTAGCTTAGTAATTTTGCAATATACACATAGCAACATTTTTACTTAATATAGACCATTTGATATAAACAATGGCATCATAAATTCAGCTATATAAAGCTTACTTACTCATACTTGATTCTTACATAACTCATGAAACTTACTAGTTTCATACTTGATAGGAAAACAAAGTACCTGTATCACTAGATCACATTGATCAGCATACTTGAACATAATACTCATAATTTCTAATTCATCATTCATAACACGAATAATATTCTTTTTCACTTGATAATAACCTTACTTACTTAGCTTTCTTGTTATCTCTTTGGAGCTTAACTCGTTTGCCCGATGAATTTATATGATAACCGAGGATACTAAATCTCATCTAAATTTCGAGGCCATGACTTAACATGGACTTATACGAAGTCTTTCTTGTTCTCACCAATGCCATGCCTTAACTTGGACTTATATGGGATCTCTTTCTCTTGATAACTTTCAATGCCAAGCTTGCCTTGGTCTTACATGATAACTTGTTCAATGCCAAGCTTGCCTTGGATTTACATGATATCTTACTCAATGCCAAGCTTGCCTTGGACTTACATGATAACTTATTCAATGCCAAGCTTGCCTTGGACTTACATGATAACTTATTCAATGCCAAGCTTGCCTTGGACTTACATGATAACTTATTCAATGTCAAGCTTGCCTTGGACTTACATGATAACTTATTCAATGCCAAGCTTGCCTTGGACTTACATGATAACTTGCTTGCTTGCCGATGCCATGCCTCGGCTTGGTCTTATACGGACTTTCTTGTTTCATGTGGTAGATCGAGTATCCTAAGTTATTCAACTTCAATCGGGGCTTTCTCATGCTTGATCTCATTAATTTCTTTGTTTAACATAACATTAAACATTTTCATAATAACATTGTAAATTATACTAAGCAATTCAATGATATAAATCATAAAGCTTAGAAATCATACAAACTTACCTCAATATACAAAATGTAGCTAGGTATGCAATTTAGTCCTCGACCTTGTTCTTGCCTCGGTTTCGATCCGGGCTTCGTTTTTCTTGATCTATAGTCATAAATAGATTATTTAATACTCACATTGACTAAATTGACTCTTTACTCATACTTTGGCAAAATTACTATTTTGCCCTTATACTTTCTCTTATTTGCACTTTTGCCCCAAGGCTCGTAAAATAATTCTCATTCAACTTTCTTAGACTACATGCTTAGCTGATTCATTTTCTCTACTATAACAATCCTCAATTCTCACTATTTCTACTATGTATGAACAATCTCATAACTTTTACAAACTAGTCCCTATGCTCATTTTCCATGAAATTCACTTAGAAAAAGATGTTTATCTAACATCAAACTCTCATAAACTTCCATAAAACATCATTTAACAAGCATATCATTCATGGGTAGATTTTTGAACATGCATCTTAGCTCACTTTATAGCTAAAAATAGCTAATTCATAATACGAGAACTTCGAAAATACGAAGAATATTAAAAACGGGACTAAGATGCCTTACTTACAAGCTTCAAAAATTTGAAGAACCCTAGCTATGGAGTCTCCCAAATTTTCGGCACAAGGGGGAAGAAGATGAATAAGATTTTTATCATCTTTTCCCATTTTAATTATTTATTTGCTAAATGACCAAAATGCCCTCCTCTTTAAAATTTTACAAATTACTAACTCATGTCCATTTTTGTCCAAAAATTATGATTTGGGAAAATTGCTATTTAAGGACTTATAATTGCTATTCTAAAGCTATTTCATACAAAATGCTTCTAGAAACTCATATTTTACAACTTTTGCAATTTGGTCCTTTTTGACCATTCAACTTCAGTTTAGCAAAATTGCTTCATGAAACTTTCACACTAACATGCAAACATGGCATGAACCTTAAAAACTCATAAATCCACCTCAGATTCGTGGTCTCGCACCACTATTCTGACTAGGCCCTAAATCGGGCTGTTACATTGTAACACCCCAAGCCCGGCCCATGCGTTATGAGCGGATTTGGTATGTCACACGAGCAAAACATGTTAAACCCTTTTTGTTCGTACTAAAATATTGCTTTGTTAAAAATCAAGAAAACAAGTTTGATTTGATAAAATACTACTAACCTCAAAGATTTGATTGATAAATCGATAATCGAAACTAATGATCTTACAAAACCGTGACTTTTGAAAACGACGTTGAAAATTCGAAAGAGAATCCAAGTCTTTTGAAAATATCGTTAATAGTTCGAGAGAAAATATCTGTGTTAAAAATATTTGTAAAAGTTTATTTTGAAATCCATTTGTTAATCGATTTTGGAAACCATTGTTAAGTTTTTAGAAAATTCCCCTTTTTAAACAATTTAAGAAAAAAAATAATAAAAACATCCCAACCAAAAAGCAAAAATAAAAATAGTCCAGAGGCCTTATTACAACATTTAACCCAAAATAGTAAAGTAATAAAATAAACGAGAAAGAAGTCTAAAGTCCAAATAAACCATTTTCGAAGTATTGCCTCCCTCGAGTCATCCATAGCCCAAGTCCATATCATCAAGAATTACCTACAAGGGTTAAGAGAAAAATGGGGGGTGAGTTACAAGAACTCAGTGTGAAACCCTTTACCGTCATCCACTGGGCCTGAACCCATATAATAATCATCTTGGACCAAAGCCCATAAACAAATAATAATAAATGAAATGAATGCAACCCATCCCATCCTACCAGCCGTCTAACTCTCCACCCGTACCAACCAATCTCTCCTGTGGGGATCAAGTCAACCCACCCCGCCGGTCTCTCCAATTTTGATCCAAAGCGCCATTTATACTATTTGTGGGTGAGCCACAAGAATCATATACTGATAATATAATCGGCACCTGACCTCGGTAAAAAATGATCGACACAGAGTCGTTAATTCATATGTTAGGCACATAGCCCCGGTAAACACGTTTAGCACAAAGCCATAATCACGATGGCACAAAGCCATATTTAGGTTGGCACATAGCCGTTATCAGAATTTGTGGCAATGCCACCGGTCTATACTTCTCTTCATTCAAGTTTCCCATCCCATGCAAAATTATGTAAATGCAACATTCATAGTAAGGCATCATATTTACAAATATAAACAACAATTATTACTCCAGAGATTTGTTACGATAAATCGGCCCATTATAACACTTTGCAATTCGGCCCATTAAGGCATTCTATCAAATCAGCCCATAGGGGCATTTTCGGTAAATCGGTCCATAAGGACATTTCGGTAAATTAGTCCATAAGGACATTTCGGTAAATCGATAATTTTACCCACTAAGGGTAATTCGGCAATCTCGCAACCTAAGGGTATTTTGGAAATTTCGCAACCTAGACTTAACTACTAACGTGGAGCATAAAAATCGAAACTGTCCATCTGCGTCGTACTAACTAAATTGACTATAACTTGAGTTAGGAATCTTGAAATCTAACTCCGTAAATTTTCCTTGAGACTAGACTCATATATCTTCTTACTATAATTTTTCCAGAATTTTTGACGTAGCCATTTAGTATATTTTATTCCTTAAAGATTTCCTTATTTCACTGACCAACAATTCTGACCTCTCTTATCCAAAATTCAAATATCTCACTGTAAAATTTTCATATGTTGCTCCCACTTGTTTCTATTGAAAATAGACTCACTAAGGAATCTGTACATATAAACTATAACTCATAATTCACTTTTTACAATTTTATACGATTTTTCCAAGACAGATCAGGGAACCACGAAGTCATTCAGAACCAGTCTCACTAAAATTAAGATATCTCAGAATATAGAATTTATTTTCCTTCACCGTTTCTTCCTTATCAAAATAGACACAGTAAGATTTAATTCAATATCTTATTCACTATCTAATTCTCTTTCTCCTATTTTTCGTGATTTTTGAAAAACATGTCACTGCTTCTAACCGAAACTGTTTTATTACAACATACGATTACCACTACGATCATACGCACGCCCGAGTGATCACGGATGCCGGTTTTTGGTTTTCTTCGGTATTTTGACCGATTCACAGAATATTTCATACAAAATTTCAGAGAGATGTGAGATTACACACCATATCAAACATGTATTCGGAAGGTACGGGATTACACACCTTGATTAGGATTCCCTAAAGAACCACTCTTCATTGACCCACTATATCCGAAGGATTTGCAAATAGGATATATCGAGTGGTTTCGTCCCTAAAACATATAGTCGATTAGTCGAAACTTCAATCCGATTTGCAACATAGTGAAATAGAGATATAACGAAAAATCCAAAAATGAACCCCCTTACCTTATCGATATTGGATCCAATTTCCACCGTTTGACTTCGGCTAGAACAATACACGGTCTCCCACTTAAAGCAATACGAAAAGAGAGTGATTAAGAAATAAAGAAGTGGAGGATAACACCATTTTCAGTTACAATCACGATTTACAACCGAATAGTGATAAATACTTATTCAGCTAAAGAGAAAAGAATATGATCATAGAAAAGAATTCACTTACCGATTTAATCGAAGAAAGAATGTCACCTCAAACGAGAAAGAAATTATGAAGGAGTGATTGTGGATTGTGAGTTTCGGCTATGAAAGAAAATGAACAAGAATAGTTTCGGTTATGAGGGTATGGATTAGAGGAAAAAGATAGTAGAGTTGGAGAATTTCGTGAAAAGAAAAGAAAGGTTGAGAAGGGGTGCTTATCAAATTTCGGTTTTCAAGAGAAGATGAATGAAAATAGTTTGGTCTCAATGGTTTGGTACCTACGGCAACAAGAAAGAATTGAAGAAAAGAAATGCTCACTAATGGCTTGAAGTTTCGGCAAAGATGAGAAGAAATTTGAGAGAAATGGCATAAAAATGCAAGAAGGAATTTTGACCAACCAAGCACCAAAGTTTCTACCAAAACACTAACAAAAATTCGGCTACCCCTCTTACACCCAAAACCGTCCACATTCATGATCAAAATAGTCAAAATTAGCCAACCATACTTTCCATAACGTTTCCCTTGAAAAAGGCCACTTGTTCCCCCCTACTTTCCTATTTCTCTTGATTCCTTTCCCCAACTTCAACCTTGCCTTTTTCTTTTAGCCACCTTACCAAAATAATGAAGTCAACCTTGCCATGAATGCCTCTTGGCCGACACTTAAGGAAAGGGTGCAAAAATATAAGTCAAAATTTGCACACAAAGTTATTCGAACCTCTTCCCTCAAGGTACTACATGTGGCGCCATAACCCTTTTACCAATTGCTCATTTATGCTAGCAATTTACTCTTTTATTTCCATAAGCCTTGATGCCACTTACTATCTCTCCTTAATAGGCTTAAACACAAAATTTTACTAAGGCCCAACTTGAATGCGGAACTTCATAGAAACCTCGTAACTTTCCAAAATTACCTTCTTAATAAGTCCAACTTGAAATAATGCCGTTCTCAAATTCCCATGAATTTTAAAACGCTTCTACGCTCAAGGTCCAATGGGCCCAATAGGTCCAATTCTACTAGGCCCAATTTTGGGATGTTACATACATGCAAGGTAACCTAAATTCAAATGAAATGAAATGTAAGGTGATGGTTTATCAGTAATTTTCACGGCTTAACAACAATAACATTAATAAGCTAGAATAACTGCAACATTTGATTCAATTCATTTTTCATCATGCTTAACAATGTTAGGCAAATATTCCATGACAACTCGATCTTTCATTTACTGGGAACCTCTTATACTTAGAAAAATATGCATAAACCAACGTCATAATTTAACTAAGGATTCCTTAGAATTTATGTGAAGTAATAGGGAAGGATTAGGTTTGAAACAATTTAATCACATAAACCTAAAGTTATGCAAGGTAATAGGTTCTCTTAGTTTATTACGAACCCCTAATTTATTCTTATTAGGATATCAATTAAGCATGCATCTTCCAACTATCGTGTCCATTAGTTATCATCTGATTAGAATTGACTAACTAATTCTAATGCATTCAAACATATTTTAATGCATGAAATACATAACGATTTTAATTGGAAACATGAACAATGGAGGCACAAAACATCATAAGCATTAATCAAATGAACTTATCAAATCTAGCTAAAACAAAATTAAGCCATCATTGTAAATGGGAAAACATCAAAACAATTTGCAAACATTTTGAATAAAAATAAGATTAAGGAGGCAGTTCTCCAAAGACCGATTGTAGTGGTGTAACACCCCTTATCCGTATTCAACACCGGAACCGGATACGAGACATTACCGGACTCACATCGCAAGCAAACATACACTTCCGAGTCATAAATTTTCATCCAAATTAAAAACCTTTTGCATTCAAACATAAAGTCCCTAATATGAGCCTACGAGGCCCAAAACATGCTTCGAAAGTGGTTCGGGATTAAACTGAGCTCTTAGGAAATTTTTACGAAACATAGAAATTTTTTGCTATGAGCAGGGGTCACATGCCCGTGTGGTTAGGGACACGCCCGTGTGGGCAGGCCGTGTGGTTACACACGCTCGTGTCCCTAACCCGTGTAACTCTCTGTTTTGCAAAGCATGAACAAATTAAGGTCACACGCCCGTGTGCTAGGCCGTATGGTTAATTTAATTTTCATAAAATAGGTGCAAACTTCACACGGTCGGGACACACGCCCGTGCTTGAGGCCGTGTCCCTCACATGGTTGAGACACACGCCCGTGTCTCTGCCCATGTGCTCAATTTTGAGCATTCTGTTTCTCAAAATTAAGGTGCAGGGGACACACGGCCGGAACACATGCCCATGGGGCAGACCGTGTGTCACACACGGCCTAGACACATGCCCGTGTGTCTACTCGTGTGGACAAAATAAAGGCTATTTACCAAGCCATTTGTCACCCTTATTTCCACCTACACACACACAAGTTCAATGGCATAAATTATGATATACTTAGGCAACCAAACATCCACAAAACAAGGCCAAATCAGGTCATTTCATTATCCACACTCAACATATTTACAACACCATATTTTGTCAAACAAAATCATACCAACTCACATTTTACAAGTTCCAATATAGCTACCAATAACATGCATAACTTTACTTAGTTTTCCTAGCATACCAATGAGCCAATCTTAACCATTCAACAACAAAACAATTAAGCCACATTCAACCATTTACCAGGCATTTATGAACCACATCACACAAGAGATAATTGCACATGTATGCATATATAAGTATATATATAAGCTTACAACCAATTCAACCCAAAATGAGCCAAATTACATGGCCAAATACCACATCAAGCCTTTGACAAATACAAGCCAATAAATTTGGCCAAATTCATAATGACACATATACCAAAATGACCAAGTCCCTATACATGCCATATTCTCAAAATGTTAAGATCATCGATACCCAAAATGACAGTTGATAGTGTGATGCGATCTCTGACGATCTCTAATCCGAGCTAGCTTGGTGACACTATAAAACATGGAAAATAAAATGGAGTAAGCTATATAGCTTAGTAAGCTCGTATGAAAAAAATAAGCTAACCTTACCATACATTAACATGCAAATAATATAACATAAGATAATGTGTTTTACCATATTCTCATGATCATAATTCATCCCATCACATCTTACCTTGAGTTTATCATTTCGCAAATTTAATAATCATAAGTTTTGTGCACATACCTGTACCACTGATAATGGTTTCATACTCATTCTCATCTTTTTCATACCCAATGAACCACTCAGAATAATAATTTTGGATACTCGGGAAACCTTGCACACAAGGTGCCACATGTGCAGCCATTGCTACCTCTATCTCATATCACATATATTCTCGCTCTCGAGCCAACAACGGGCCTGCTCACACAAGTTGTCAGTCAAGACGTAGCTACTCAGTGCTGCTCACACAAGCTTTCAAGTAACCACAACATATGCCGGTATACTCAGCCACCGGTAGGACGTACAGGACCAGCACCTGGATCACATAACATAAAACCCTAGTGACATGTCACCTGTATCCTAATCTATTCCTAAGGTTCGATTGGGATTTCTCGCTTTCCAAAACATCGTCGGACGTTTCCATAGAGTCGCTTATACAATTCATACAATGTTAAAGTATTAAAAATACAATTATAATAAAGCTTATTTAACATACAAACTTACCTCGGTTAAAAAAATGGCCAAAGAGATCTATTCGTCAATTACTTTGGTTTTCCCCCGACCTAGACCCAAACTTCGTTTTTCTTAATCTATAATACCACATTTAACTTATTTAATCATCACATTATTCAATTCAGCCCAAAAACACATTATGGTAAAATTTACATTTTTGCCCCTAACTTTTCAACATTTTACAGTTTAGGCCCTAGGCTCGTAAAATGAATTTCTTTCAATTTCTTCACAACCCAAGCCTAGCCAAACCTTTTTCATGCTCATGACAGCCCACATTTTCCATTTATTCACACTATTCTACACATTTTATAAACTTTTACAAATAAGTCCCTATTTAACGTCTTTACCGAAAATCACTTTACAAAAGTCATTTAACAAATAATAAACATGCATTTTCTACCATCAAACATCAAAATACAAGCATATTCATCATGGGTCAAATTTTAGACTTTAATCCTTCTTCAAATTAGTCCTTGAAATAGCTAAATCAAGTTACAATGATCTCAAAAGTATAAAAATCATTAAAAACGGGACAAGAACGGACTTACAATCGAGCTTGAAAGTGGCCAAAACCCTAGCTAGGGACTCTTCTTGTGAATTTTGACTATGAGGGATGAAATTGAGAAGATGGACATCTTTTATTTGTTAATTTTTTTCTTTATTAGCCAAATTACTAAAATACCTTTAATGCATAACTTTGAAATTTCTCCTAACCATGTCCATTTTTGTCCATCCTAAGGTATAATGGTATAATTACCATTTAAGGACCTCTAATTTAAAATTTCATATCAATTAGACACCTTTAACTTATAGAATTCAAGTTTTTCACCTATTGCAATTTAGTCCTTCTAGTCAAATTGGGCACTCAATCGATAAAATTTCTTAACGAAATTTTCACACAATTATTCTATCATGCTGTAGACCTTAAAGAAATAATAAAATAAATATTTCTACTTCAAATTTGTGGTCCCAAAACCACTGTTCTGATTTGACCCAAAAACGGGCTATTACAAGTGGCTTCCTCCGTTTCTTGTGATCACAAAATGCTTCTCAATGTGGTCGACCAAGAGTTGTTTTCCTCAAGGGAAAATGCTAGCTAAAGAAGATAGGGAAATGGGAAGGATTATGCGTGGAAGAGAGGGAAGAAAGATGAGAGGAATGTAAATTGAGAGATGAGTGATGAGGGATGATGGAATGAGAAGTGAGGGTTGGTATTTAAGTAGAGGGAAGGCATAAGAGTTTGCTAAAAATATCTTGAAGATCCCTTGGTTCTCTCCTTTGCTTGGCTGGCCTTGAAGTGTGAAAAGGGAGGTTGATTGTTACTTGATTTCATGCATGAATCATGCAAGGGGTTGGACGATTTTCTTGGGTATTAGTTGGGAGCTGATTTTTGATTCTTTCACAAGTGCAAGGACCTACAAATTAATTTTCCCAAAGCTGATTTTGTAACACCCCAAACTCGGCCCAAGCGGTATGACCAGATCTGGCATGTCACATGAAGAAAACGAGTAAAGAACTTGTGATTCTTACTAAAGATGTTGTTATTAGGTTAAAATTTAAGAAAACAAATTTGATTAGAAATATTTGATAAAAATACTACTAATTTTGAAAGGTTGATTGAAGAATCAATAATTGAACTAGTGATCTTTTAAAACCGTGACTTTTGAAAATATTATTGATAATTTACAGGAAAAATCCAAGTTAAATTATTTGTACATATTTATTGTGAAATCCATTTGTTGATAAATTTTAAGAAAAACCGTTGTTTATGATTTTAGAAAAAAATCCCCGTTTAAAATAATTCATGGAAGATAATAAATACGTCAAACATAAAACAAAATAAAAATCTCAGAGGCCTTATTACAACTTTAAACCCAAAATAGTAAAAGTAACGAAATAAAGCGGAAACAAAATTTACTAAGGTTCGAAAATATTATTTCCAAAGTATGGCCTCCACCGAGTCATCCATGGGCCCAAGTCCTCACTACTGTTCATTACCTGCAAGGATTAAGAAAAAGGGGTGAGTTACTAGAACTCAGTGTATAATCCCCTTACCGTCATCCACTGGCCTGAACCCGCATAGCATAATCTTGGGCCTAAGCCCATTTACATAACAATAATTAATTGAAGTAAATGTATGCAACCCAACCCAATCCATCCATCACACCCCCGACCAGCCAATCACACCTGTGGGGATCAAGTCAATCCACCCCGCCACTCACACCAAAATTGCAGTCGAGCTGCTATAATATATTATTATTGTGGCCATGCCACCGAAATCATAAGTAAGCATAATAATGAACAAGTTGTGGCTATGCCACCAGGCTACACTGCTCTTCATACAATTTTTCCCATCCCATGCAAAATGTAAAAAGAATGCAACATACATAATAAAATAAAATATCCACACATATATATATATATATATATAACCACCATTAATCTAGTGAATTATTACAGTGAATTGACCCCTTGAAACACTTTGATAGTTCGGCCCACTAAGGCATTCTAGCAATTTGGCCCATAGAGGCATTTTGGTAAATCGGCCCATAGGGGCATTTTGGTAAATCAACCCATAGGGGCATTTTCGTAATTTAATAAATTAATACCGATTTTGACAGATCTTAGAATTAACATCGTTTAAGCCAATACAATGATCTATTCTTCCAACATAATGGTGAGTCATGAATCAACGAGATTTCGGTGTGAGATTACACACCTGATTACGGTAAGGACTAAACCTTCTTGATCGTCGGCACCTATATCACCATAATACTCGATTAACTAACATAAGAGATTTTTCTTAATCCAAATCTAAATCAACGATCTAAAATGCTTACCCTTAGTATCGTGAACGACCACGATTTGTCTATTCTCACCGGATGATGGTCCACAACCCGGTGGGAAATCCTGAACTGCCGATACCGCCCTATGTTTGAACTTAGGAGTAGGAATTGCAAATCCACTCCCTTCTTGTCCTCCTATCGCTTTTCCTTTCAAATCGCTACCACTTGCCTCCATTGAAAAAGTCTTGGTCAGTAAAATACTACTATGAGAGAGAGTAGTTGTTTAGGGATAGGATTCGACTTACCACTACTTCCGTAGGATCAACAAGTAGAGAAGAACGAGCGATTTAGTCCCTAATATAACCGATTAGTCAAATCCATCGATCCGTTTTAATGGAATAACCAAGCATTGAGATATATCGAAATGAACCTTGAAGAAATTCCTTACCTTAACAATAATAGATCCAACTTCCACCGATTGGGCTTAAGGCTAGAAATGAATCGGCAAAGATGGAATATTCGGCCACCCACTAAAACACCAAATTGATCAAGGAAGAAATGCCCAATAAGCAAGCAAGCAAGAAGAAGAATAGTGTGATTAAAGTTTCGGCTATTTAAAGAGAAAAGATCAAGCAAGATTCGGCCATCAAAATATTAGTTTAAGAAGAAGAGAGAAGGATTGAAGAAATGGTGAAAAAGAAAAGGAGAGATGGAAAAAGAGTGCTAGATAGTTTCAGCTAACAAAGGAGAAAGGTGAACAATTTTGGCTTTAGAGTTTCGGCAAGCAAAGGAGAAAGAATTGGAAAAGAAAACACCAAAATGCTAAAAGAAAACAAGCCTCTCACGCACCAAAACTTTGTAAAAAGCTATATGAAATTCGGCTCCCTCATTCCCCCTACCAAAACCGTGCATCTCTTTACCAAAAAGATCAAGGTTTACCAAAAATTCTTTCCCAAACACCTTCCACAAAATCGGCCAACATGTTCCCCTCCCTTATCCCTTTCCTTTATTTCTTTCCTTGTTTTTCCCTTGCTTTCCTCCTTACCATATTCCTTAGTCTTCTTTCCATCACTAGAAAGTCTTCCTTTCCTTATTTACAGCCATGGCCGACACTTTAGAAAGAAGCACAAAAAAATTAATCCAAAAAAAATTGCACTAGGTGGGATTCGAACTCCACTCCTTAAGCCTCTTCATGTGACGCCACACCACTCTGCTACTAGCTCCACTTGTGCTAGCAAAATACACACTTAATTTCTTAAGTCTTGATGCCACTTACCTTCTCTCCTTAAAGTGCTTAATCACAAAAATTTTACTAAGGCCCAACTCAACCCAAAGTCTTCTTAGGACCCCTAAACATACACAATTAACATTCTTAACTAGCCTAACGCATGATATAATACAAAACATAAAATCTCGAATTTCAGGATGTTACAGATTTGGGCTGCTTTTGATAGCTTTGCTGAATTTGGGCAATTCTTCCCCTTGTTAGAGGTTTGACAACCCAGTTGAGAGCAGACTTTAGTTTTTTCAGCAACTATCTTTCAAATTGGGTTGAATTGGATATGTGAGTCCAATTTAATGAGTTTTCCATTCACATGGAGTAAAAATTAACTTGTGTCCATGTGATATTAATTAGCTCCCATACTTGTTAATTTAATGGTTCATCGAAAACAATTTGAGCATAGATATTAGCATGTAGCCTAAGATAGTTAAAATATGCAAAATTAATACATAAATTCATAAAATTGCATACTTTACTAAAATTATGCCCATTTTCTCAATATGAAAAAAATCACCCAATTAATTATCCAAATTATCGGGATTAATATAAATTCTTAATAAAAAGGTGATATAAACAGCTATAAAAATTTAATCTATTGCTCGTCCGAAGTAATGTTTCATGCAAAGCAAAAGTTTAGGGCAATCTTGTAAAATATTTACATAGAATCAACTTTTCACATAATCACGTTGCAACAAATTTATGCTCACAATCTCTTTTTGCTAATAAATTGCTCACATACAAATATTACTCCAGAATTTTATATTAAGTACAAGAAGATGCTATCATAAGTCAAAATTTGCATTCATTCCAAAGTCATATATAGAATTCACCATTGAACAAAATTTTCCTCATCTAATTAGACAAAACAATCATAAGGTTTAATTATTGGTTTTCATATGTTGCACTTAGTAAATTCTCTCCACTAATGTAGTTGGCATAATTATCAAAATCAATAGGTCTTTTATAAGGCTGTAATGGGGCTAGGCTCAAGGTAGGGATAAAGAGAAGTGTTTTTTAGGCTAAATCGTTTTAACCGTAACTTTGTCTTGGATCTTTTTGGGGTACATCCTTCCTACTAATGGGTTTTAACACCCCCAAATTGAATTTGAAGCTTATACCTAACAATACATCTCAATACTTGAGTATTTATTTTACTCTTTTTGCTCAACAATATATCTTGACATTTGAATATAGATTGTTCATTTTTTTCATTTTCTATTTTTTTTGGATCATGAATCATATGTACATCTCTCTGAATTTCCCCCCAAATTTGTACCACCAAGACAAGTATAGTTAAGATTGGTGCAAGATAGAGTAGAATTAAAAGAATGATAATATGGCTTATGATGTAGGTGAATAACAAAAAAAAAAAAGGTTATACGACCCAAACTAAGGTTTCAAGGGTTAAATTCATATGGTAGGCTTGAAAGGCTCAAACAATCCAAAGAAAATGTGCCTAAATCGTATTTAGATTCTTATGCCTCCTAGGATTTTGGCTCAAGAAAGTTACTAAGACAATTCTAAAGACTTAAACCTTCATGCATGTTTATTTCTAAGGAGAATAAGTTTTCATGGCAAAGATTATATAAAACTAATGAAATACATCATAATTAAGGTAGCATATAACAAGAACTTAAATAAAATCAGAAATTATACTTGCATATGGGCTAACTTATTAATAAAAAATGTTTATAAGCATCATTTTATTGCAACATACTTATGTGATAATTGAATTTTTTTTAAAATCAAACAAGATTGACCTCACCTCCCTTTAAAAAGAAGCAGTGTCCTCATTGCAAAATAACAAAGTAGTGAATGAAAACTGTACACCAGGTAGGACTTAGAAAAGAGAGGTGAGTCATGAAGACTGCTTAAGTACCAAGTCTTTCTTGAAAAATCTAATCCTTAGACATGTACATTCACATTGCCAAACTACTATGTTCTTTACTAGAAAACAAAATTAATGGAAGAGCATTGGCTTAGTTTATTCCTGATTTTCAAATTATTCAACTTTATTATGCATAAAATAAAATATTCCTAAACTAAAATAAATAAAAGTATTAAAAGTAATACTAAAGAAAAAGAAATTCCGCCTCATTTATTCACTTAAATCATCCTCCTTATCTTGCTCCTTTTCCTTTTCGTTCTTGTTTGGATTCACGTCCTTTTCTTTCCATGACTCGAAGATATGATTTGGGAACTCATGATTGAAATTGTTAGAGATATTTTTAAAAGTATTCCTTATGGAATTATCTCTATTTTTTGCATATTTCCAATAAGTCTGTTGTTGGTTATGCATAAATTTCCACATATCCATCATAGTTGAAAATTCTAATTTCTTCATAGTGTTTGAAGAAGTGGGCATTGGATAGGTCAACTCAGGATTAACACTTGGCTCCATTGGTTTAACAACATTTAGTTCCACCTTCGGTTCAGGGATGTTTGGGTTGCCTTTAGGTTCTACTTCTTCTATTTCATTTACTGATTCAGCATCCGGTTAAGATTTGGTTGATGACTTATCAGATTTTGGTTCGTTTGGTTAATTCAGCTCAATTTGGTTCAACAGCTCAACATTCTCCATTAACCTTTCAAGATTATGTCTTGTGATGTAACCTTGAACATAATGGCCTCTCAGGTTCGCCTTTGATTTGACTTGGGCTCGCAAACACAATGAAGTGATCAATGATGAAAAGTAGGCACTTCCTGCCTTTTTCCTCGCACAATCTTGGATTTCTTTAAGATTAATTTTCCCAACATTGATAGACCTTCCTATCATAATTGCATACAACAAAAGCATTTGTTCCATCGAGATGGTGGAACCATGTGAGATAGGCATGAAGTTATATCGAACAAAGTAGAACCATATCTTAGCCACTAGTTTTAAGTATTCCCTTCAGCAAGAATGACTACCGTATTTTCTTACAATTTATTGGGATCTCGAATTTGTAACAAAATTAAGTACTTGTTAAGAAAATCTCAATTGATATTTGTCTACATGGCAGAGTACTCATCTTATTCAACTTCAGGTAAGTTAAACAAATCATTAATAGATTTAGAAGTGAGGGGTACCTTTTTCTTACGAACAAGAACCTCATTAGCATCTGGCGTGGTCAAATTGGCGTAGAACTCTCGCACTAATTCCTCTTCAGGCATTGATCGTGCATCACAAAATTGATTCCAATTTAATGCATCTATTGTTTTTTGAATTGACAAAGGCACAATCATCTTGTAATTGCTCTACAAATTGAAACATTTTTCCGACATCATGGGTTGATTTTTGAAGATGGAATCAAATCTTTCCCTTGCTTCCTCATCTTGAATCACAATTGGGTTTTTGGCAGAAGTCTTTGAAGATCTAGTTCTCTTTCGAGACATGATAACTTTTCCTGAAATAAAAGAATAATTTCGGCTTTTTGAGGTGAAGGTTGCGGTGGCAAGGATATTGCATTGGCGATGAAGTTGCAGCGACAAGAGGTTTGCAGTGGCAAACAAGGTAGGTAATGACAGTTGCTGCGGTGGAAAGGGTTGCTATGACTAAGGGTTTGTGTCAGCGATAGTAGAGTTATGCCACAAGGAAGATAATTAGGGAGGAGTTTTTGGGATTTTGGGTTGATAGAAAAGAGAAAGAAAAGAATTTTTTAGGAGTTGTGGAAAATATGTTTATATAGTAGTAAACTAGGGCTATAACACCCATAACCCTTCTCCGTCGTCAGATTGGGATTACAGAGTATTACAGTACAAATAGAAACATACAATATCAAATAACATCAAGTTTACAAATTAATTATCAACATTCATATATCATTTAAATTAAAGTAAAACATACACTTATGGGCCTTAAATCGAGTCTACGAGGCCTTAAAAATAGTTTATCAACAATCAGAGACCAATTCGAAACAAATAAGAAGATTTAGGGAAAATATGAAAAATTTCAAAATAGGGATCACACCGCCGTGCGTCCAGGCCGTGTGACAGAGCCCAGACCGTGTGGTTCAAAACATGGCTGTGTGGCTACCACACGCTCATGTGCTTAGGTCATGGAGCACACTGACTTCGCTCACATGCCCATGTCCCAGACCGTGTGTGCACTTGTGTAACTCACTGAGTTGGGTCACACAGCCATGTGCCAACCCATGTAACCCTACACCTAACACAATAAGGGGCAGACGCCCGTGTGGGTTAATCATGTGTGGCACACAGCCGTGTGGCAACCCGTGTCCCATGTCGTGTGCACCCAAATTACCCGAAAACAAGCCATTTTCAAACCCACTTGCCTAAGTACCAAAATACACAAATAACACATATTTATAATCCTTCAAAACACATTCAAAAGTACATAAAAACATTCCAATACAATCAATCTAAGACTAACTAATGTGCCTTCAATGACTCCACAATTCAAACACCTATCAAACCATTAACATAGCTAAACCTTCAACTCATAAGTTCATACACCCAACTAGCACCCATTAATCTATATCAAGCTTACCATTTCATACTCATTCAACTACATCCACTATGCTTTAACTTAGTACTAAGCATGCATTTCTCAAATGGTTACTCCACACAGCAACATCACATACATATCAAGCTATAGAATATGAGTACTTATGAACTATTACAAAACATATTCAAATTATCCTATTCCATGCCATATAAGCCAAAGTTGTATCCAAAATCTACCAAAAGGTCCTCGGGTAGTGTGATTTCTTCAGGTTGATCTGGTCACCCAATTTTCCACAAAAAGCTATCTACAAGAAAACAAGACAAATAACATGAGTAAGCTTTTATAAAGCTCACTAAGTTTGACAATTAAAACGATAAAGCTTACCGAATTAAACATAATAATTCAATTAACAAGATAATTAAACAGAGTTTCCTATCAACCACAGTTCATATCAGGTGAGTTGATACTCAACAAGAATGAGATCAATCATTAGTCAATCACTAAACTATCAAGAAAGTAATTCAAGCTTTTAACATTTCAGTAACATTCATTATTACTAGAACATTGCCTGATGAATGATATACGGATATGAGTACACAGTTAACCATCCGAAAACATGCCAAATGCTCATACAAGATAATCCAACCGATAACACGCCTCTGCACTAAGTGCCTAGCCCGTAGGCTAACATCCACCCCCGGTAACACGCCAAAAAAACACTATAATATAACACGATAGTCCGCAACAAATGCAGGGCTTCGGTATATTTAGTGAACAGGAGTAAATTGGAAATCAACATCTCATCTCAAGTCAAACCCATATAGCACACAATATAACATAATGGCATGCCAATCGTGCTCTATCCTACATTCATCCAGTACAGGATATCTGTAACACCCCAAAACCCGGCCTAGAAGTCTCGATCGGATTTCAGAGGTTACATTGATCACCAAAGTGATCTAAAGACAGTTTTACAAATAGAATTGTTAAAACTCATTTCGAACACAATTTCCTAAAACTGGATTAAATCGTTTAACAATTTAAGATTCAAAATAGTAATTTTAAGTGCCGTTTAAGCATCTAAGAATGAACAATTTGACGTTCTTTGTACCATTTCAAACTGGAGTGTAATCAAAACATTACAGTCTCAAAAGGTTTATATCATATTAATTTCATTTCATAAAAACCACGTGTGAACTTCGTAAGTTTGTGTTCAGTTTAAAATCCATAGTTTCTCCAGTTCAGTCCAAATTTCAAATTACAAAAATCCCAAAATAAAACTTATACCACATTTCTTATAATTAGTTACAGTCCAAAACAGTTTGAAAAATTAAGAATTGAAACGAAACACTTTATTTAACTAATTCGAAACTTATTCATCTGAGACCTCCAGTATGCCGAGTCCATATACAGAATACAAGAGTACCTGAAAGGGGAAAACTAAGTGGGGTGAGCTACACGAGCTCAGTGTGAGACCGACACTCAGAAAGACAGTAAAAGAAGAAATTCTAGAAGAACAATATTCCTGATAAGGGCATGCAGTCAGATTATGAATATCCAGAATCAATAATTAGAAATACGATCACTTTTATATAAATTATTCAAAACAACGCACATGATACTCCAAACATGTAAATGTACCAAACACATCAAATTGTTATATAAACGCAAACAATTCGAAGAATTCATAATCAGAAATAACCATAATATTCCAACAGTTTTTAGTCATACGAATATTCAAATGTTCAATATATGTAATGAATACAAAACCCACCCAACCAACCGAACACCTCTTTGTCCACCCTGCACACCACGTAAGGGCTACAGAAGGCCCGTCCACCCTGCACACCACATAGAACCATAGTAGGTTCATCCACCCTACACACCACATAAAGTGGAACTAAGCCACTTGAGTAAAGGTATACAACTGAGCTGGTATACGGTCAGTATAGTACGGTAAACTGCTATACAAAATCATTGCAGTTGAACTATCGAATCAGACTTCCTTCTCTTCACAATAAAATTCCAAATTTTCATGCAGATGCACAATGCACACAGCTTATATATAATCATACAACAGTCATATGAAAACAGAAGTGCATATATTCAATCGAGCAGATTCAGAATCCATTATGTCTGTATTTATTTACTAGGTAACATCACATAACCTTTATACAAACTATTAAATTAATGCTATAATTACAAACAAATGCACAAATCCAAGCTGAAACAAAGTCCCAACACACTTAAAGAGGCCTAACAGAGAGTTGGGTAGACAGACACATTAAACGGGTCAGTTAATGACATAGAGAAAAAATTTGCGAAATAGGGCCACACAGCCATGTGCCCCGGCCGTGTGGAAGTGCCTAGATCGTGTGGAGGTCAACACGCCTATGTGGTGGTCCATACGCCCGTGTGCACACTACACACGCCTGTGTAGAGGGGACAGACGCCCCGTGTGACCGAGTTACATGGCCGTGTAAGCAGGCCGTGTAACTCACTATCCAAAATTGATAAAGTAGGGTGCAAAGCAGACACGGCCATGTGGAAATCTTATACGCCTGTGTGGTTAAGGGACACAACCGTGTGACCAAGGCACATGCCCGTGTGAAAATCGACTAAAAATCCCCAAATCGAAGCCACACGATCGTGTGGCACCAAAATTCGCCAAAAAACCCTAATTCCCAATTTCACATGGCCGTGTGAACCGCCCGTGTGGTCACGAAACTACACCAAAATAGGTTACAGATCATGTAATTGATGTCGAAACAAACCCCAATCCTTGATAACTCAAAAAAACTCCAAAATATAATGAATTCCATACAGTTTAACAACAACATAGTACATCAATTAACTAATTTCTGAGTTCCACATAAATTGTCGTTTTCTACAAAACCCACTCAAAAATTCGAAATCGAAATTGAAGAGTTTCTGAACACACACCTGATTTCGCGATTTAAACGCCCAAAAATGATCGACGCCTCAAATCCACCAATTTTGAAAACCTCATTAATCAACATAAAACCTTAAGCAACTAATCTAAAATTCATGGAATAATCAACAAAACAATGCTAATACTTACCCGAAAACTCATGTTAGACGAAATTGTAAAACAAAGTAAAAGAAATGGAGTAGAAGCAAAAGAGCAGAATTCCAATCAAGACGAAAACAAACAACGGAAACGGAGCAGAAGAAGAAAATTTAAGATTAAAAGAAAAGAATTGTAAAATGAAAGCAACAATTAGACCCCTCAAAAACAGAAAAAAAACTGGAAATTGGGGAAACAAAAGAAAAAGAAGAAAAACATGAAAAGAGAGGAAAATAACGTGTGTGAGAGGGAGAAGAGAATGTGAGAAAAGATTTTTGGCCTTTTCAAAAAAAATTATAAATAAACAGATATTTTAAAACTTAAAAACAAATCTAAAATAAAATAAAATATTTTTTTTTCAAAACACCCATGAGGCTTCGAACCCAGAACCCAAAGGTAAACTAACACATATCCAACCACCGAACCAACAGTCTCATTTTGACATTAAAATGCAGAAACAAACACAATTGCTCAACCTAGCGACTAACCCTACCTATAAATCTCAAAACTTCTAACCTCGAAATTTAGGGTGTTACAAGATCACATTTCTAATCTGTGTTGCATATAATTCGTAACTTCAATTTTCATCACTTTAACATCGAATGCTTAACTAGACATTCAATAGCAATTTAGAATTCAAAACATTTTGAGTTAAACAAAATTAAACCGAATGAACTTACCAGGCTAAACTGCAGCAATGACGAAAGTTCAGGGACTATTCAGCAACATTCTCTTTTCCTCGATTTTCAACTCGTTCTTGATCTAGAATAATAATTTCATTCAATTAACCAAATCTGATAGCAAAATTAACTCATTTTATGCTAATAAGTCCTTTTATACTTTTTTACAAAATTACCCCCAACATTTTACCTTTTATGCAATTTAGTCCCTAAGTCCAAAACTTGCAATTTAACCAATTTTAACTAGATCCGAGCTTACCCGAACCATCTAGGACCTCACTACAGTCCCTATTTACTATTATTTCACAGCAAGTACAATTAATTTTACTATTTTCACATTTTAGTCCTTAAACATTAAAATTATCAAAAACTACTTTACAAAATAGTCCTATTTAACAACCAAGCATAATAATCTATTATAAAACTTCAAGAACATACCAAACTCATCAATGGAATAATCCATAACATTTGACAGGTTTACAAATTAGTCCCCAGGTTAACTAGATCAAGCTAATGCGAGCTTGAAAACATAAAAATCACTAAAAACGAGCAATATTTACCTACCCATTCGAAGAGACCTAGCTTGGCCGAAAGTTCCTCTCCTCTTCAATGGTTTATCGGTTTGGAAACGTTGAATGAAAAAGATGATAATTTAATTTCCATTATGTTTTGTTTAAATTACACTTATTTACCTAATTACCAATTTACCCTTCTAATTTACATCTAACATTCACAATTTCAAGCCCGTTACCGTCCACTATAGTTAGTGATGGTTCAATTACCATTCAATTTATTTAATTTACCTTTCTATATCTATTTGAAAACCTTAACTATTAGCAATCAACTTTCTCAACTTTTACAATTTACTCCTTTTTACTTAACTAACTTTCTAAACGATAAAATTTCTTAACTAAATTTTAGTACAACAATAATGACCCTATAAATATTAAATAATTAATATTTACGGGCTGAGACTTCAGAGTTGTGGTCCCAAAACCATTGTTTTCGACACCATTGGAAAACATGTTGTTATAACTCTCCATCTTTAGGAAATTTCTTCCTCGAAATTCTTACCAGTGAATAAGTTTGGGTACTGTGATTTCATCGATTCTTCAGTTTTCCATGTACCTTCCTCGACCCATGCCGATTCCATAAAACTTTTACTAATGGTACACTTTTATTTTGAAGTTATTTTACTTCACGCGCCAAGATTCTAATCGGTTCTTCAGAGTACAACAAATCCGGCTGTAATTCAACTTCACTGGGAGTAATTACATGTGAAGGATCTGACCTATGCTGTCTTAGCATTAAATCATGAAAAACATTGTGAATATTTTCAAGTTTTGAAGGTAGAACTAATCTGTAAGCTACAAGGCTGACTCATTCAATAACCTTATACGGCCCGATGAACCTCGGACTCAGTTTTCCTTTTCTACTGAACCGAAGCACTTTCTTCCACGGTGAGACTTTTAAAAACACTTTATCACCAATAGCAAACTCTATATCTTTTCTTTTCAAGTCTGCGTATGATTTCTGATGATTTGAAACTGCTTTTAAGCAATCACGAACTATACGAACCTTGTCTTCAATCTCATGAATCAAGTTTGTACCAACTAACATAAATTCACTCAACTCTGACCAGTAAAGCAGTGTCCTACATTTCCTCCCGTATAAAGCCTTCAACGATGCCATTTTAATGTTGGATTGGTAACTATTATTATACGTGAATTCTGCCAACGGTAAATACTTTTCCCAGCTACCTTCAAACTTGAAGATGTAGCATCATAACATATCCTCTAGAACTTGTATTACCCGTTCTGATTGCCTGTCTGTCTGCGGATGAAACGTTGTGCTAAAATTAAGTTTAGTGCCTAAATCCTTGTGAAGTTTTCCCCAAAATCTTGAGGTGAACCTTAGATCTCTATCAGAAATAATAGACAAAGGCACTCCATGCAATCTGACAATCTCTGACACATATAACTCGACTAGTTTCTCGAGCGAATAATCAGTTCTTATCGGAATAAAATGAGCGGAATTTGTAAATCTATCAACAATAACCCAAATTGAATCTTTCTTTCTTGGTGATACAGGCAATCAGACTCAAAATCCATCGTAACTCGCTCCCATTTCCATTTAGGAATCATGACAGGCTGTAGTAATCCCGACGGTATCTAATTTTCAGCCTTTATTTGCTAACAAATAAGACATTTAGCTACAAACTTGGAAATCTTGCATTTCATACCCGACCACCAATACATTCGTTTCAAATAATTAATTATCTTAGTACTACCCGGATGAATGGAGTATGTACTGCTACGAGCCTCTAATAAAATGTCTCGTTTTAACTCTGGATAATTCGGAACACACAATCTATTACAAAAATACATCATACCATCAGTATCCATTGTAAATCCTATAGACGAATCATTCTGGATTTTCTCTCGTTTACCTAACAGCTTCGAGTCATCATCATGCAACTTTCAAATTCGCTGAAGAAATAACGGTCTAGCCCTCAATTATGCTAAAACAGAACCATCAACCTCTAGTGTCAAGTGAGCATTTAATGCTCTCAAAGTAAATAATGACTTCCGACTTAATGCATCTACAACAACATTAACTTTCATAGGGTGATAATCAATCACCATATCATAATCTTTTAGTAACTCTAACCACCGTCGCTGTCTCAAATTCAGTTCTTTTTTAGTAATCAAGTACTTTAGGCTTTTATGATCTGTAAATTTGTGACACTTTTTACTATAGAGGTAGTGAAGCAAAAACGGCTAACTCTGAATCATGAGTTGAATAATTCCTCTTATTTGGATTTAACTAACGAGAAGCATATGATATTACTTTCCCGGCTTGCATTAACACACAACCTAGTCCACTGAGTGACGCATCACTATAAACAACAAATTCTTCTCCAGCTTCAGGCTGTGTCAGTAATGGAGCTTCTGTCAACATGTTTTTAATTGGTCAAACTCTGTTGGCACTCATTTAGCCAAATAAAATGAACATTCTTCTATAACAACTTTGTCATCGGTGAAGCTATTATACATAAGTTTTTAATAAAATGTCGATAATAACCTGCTAATGCTAGAAAACTTCGTACCTTAGAAATATTTTTCGGAGCTTTCCCATTGACAATGATAGAAATCTTACTCAGATCAACACGAATCCTTTCTGCAAAAATCACGTGCCTGAGAAATCCAACCTCTCTAAGCCAGAACTCACATTTACTGAATTTTGAATACAACTGTTTCTCATGCAAAATCTGTATTACAGTTCTCAAATGCTGAGCATGCTCAGATTCTGTTTTTGAATATATCAGTATATCATCAATAAACACAACCACAGATCTATCCAAATGATGCTGAAAAAATCGATTCATCAAATCCATGAAATCAGTATGAAAATTAGTTAATCCGAAAGGCATTACCAAAAATTCATAGTGATCGTATCGAGTTCAGATAGCATTTTTTGGCACATCACAGTCTTTTACTCGCATATGGTAATCTAGTAATATATCAATCTGAAATCTATCTTAGAAAACACGATTGCACCCTTAAATTGATCAAACAATTCATCAATACGAGGTAAATGATATTTATTCTTTATTGTTACCTTATTCAGCTGTCTATAATCAATGCATAATATCAACGACCCATCTTTCTTTTTCACAAACAACACTTGCACACCCCAAGGAGATACACTCGACCAAATGAAACCTTTGTCTAACAATTCTTGCAACTTTGCTTTAAGTTCTTTCAACTCAGCTGGTGCCATTCTATACGGTGGAATTGATTTTGGTGCCGTCCCAGGTATCAGATCAATAAAAAATTTAACCTCACATTCCAGTGGTAATCCCGATAGTTCTTCAGGAAACAAATATATGCATCTCCCCAGGATGATCGACACTTCCTTATCTATTTCAGAATCTAAGAAAATAAAATCAGCAGGAAAAATAAAATTATCTACATGAACCAGGACATCCTCGATCTTTCCTTCTAGGTATGATAACGAACGATTAGCCAGTTGAAGTGTCACAGTCGTGGGTCCTACTTCACCTGTTCCCAACATATTAAAATAGTCATGGCCATCAAGTTGATGCTCACTCCAAGATCGCGTAAAGCTTTACCACAGTAAGATTTTCCAATATTACAAGGTATAGTAAAGCTTTCGGGGTCTTTTATTTTCGGAGGTAGCTTGTTTTGCAGGAATGCACTACACTCCTTCGTTAATGCTAGATTCTCGAACTCACTAAGCCTTTTCTTTTTGGACAAAATGTCCTTCATGAACTTGACATAATTGGGCCTTTTCTACCAATGGTATATTGATGTGAAGCTACTTTAGAACATCCAAAAACTTCTTAAATGCACCTCCTATTTCTGCTGCTTGAGTCTTTGTGGATACGGAGGTGCTGGAACTTTAGCTTGAATCAGACAACTTTTCTTAGGAATTGTATTTGCATCTGAAGAGGGTGTTAGCTTATCAGAATTCACTAGTTTAGATTTTACCTCTTTAGACTTTGTAGAATTTGGCTCTTCTGGTTGTCGGTTGACTTCCCTCTTCCTTGGCAGGTTCTTCTTCAACCTTAACTACCTTGGGTTCCAAAGTCTTACCACTTCATAAAGAAACTACCTTGCAATGTCCCTTACCCAAATTCCTTGGATTTTTTGTGTCACTCGGCAAGGCTCCTTGCGGTCTATTATAAAGCTTCGTAACTAACTGACCTACTTGGGTCTCTAAATTTTTCAGTGTTGTTGTTTGACTTTGGATTAATGCGTCACTCTTAGCCATGTATGCCTTAAATAAATTCTACAA
This sequence comes from Gossypium sturtianum, assembly GCA_025698515.1. NCBI lineage: Eukaryota > Viridiplantae > Streptophyta > Magnoliopsida > Malvales > Malvaceae > Gossypium > Gossypium sturtianum. The sequence continues at coordinate 111,097,927 of CM046944.1, forward strand.
ATTATTAGACGGTTCAGTTTGTTGTGGCTTCTGAACTTGTTGATTGAACCCTTGAGGTTGATTTGGTATATGTTCCAAGTCAGTGTTGTTTGGTCCAGTTTCTTGGTTTCTTTAGGAAAAGTTTGGATGGTTTCACCATGAAGGATTATAGAAGTTGGACTGTGGTCCTTGCCCACTTCTATTTTGGTGTTGATTCCCTACATAGTAAACAAATTTGGGATTTGATAGACAATTCGTGAAAGAATGACCATTGATCGTTATGTCAGAGTCCTAAAATTTATATAATGAATGATCTAGCCTAGAAACTAACTGTGACAACGATTGAGGCAAGCGCACCTATCAAACAGTAGTATAGTTTAGTGGCAAGACCGGAATGTCGAACCCAAAGGAACCAAACGTACTAATACTAACTTTCTTTCTATTATTTAGCCTAAGAATTGAAGTGAATTATTGTTTAATCTAAAATTAACTAACTACTAAGCTAAAGACGCTAAGACAAAGAGAACGAATTGGGGAAATACTTGGGGGGGGAAACAAATTGATTAAGACAATACCCAAAGAAGAATCCACCTAGACTTCACTTGTTATCTAACTCTGAACCAGACGATTTATTCACTTGACTTGATTCGTAGGATTCCCTAATGTATATTGATAAACCGTAAAAGTAACATATTTTAATCCCATATTTAGCATTCTTTTGGATGAATTATCCCTTATTTTATGTAAAAAGGTGCTCTTAATCCTTTCTTTTCATGATATATACTCAGGAAAGCACCAGAGGATGAAAAGAATGAGAAACGGGCTTAAAACAGGCCAAATGGGCCAAAGCACAAAATCAACACGGCCTGGGCCCAAGACCACATGGCCGTGCCTCTTCAATAATCTCAAACACGGTCTAGCCACGAGATACAGGGCTGTGCCTCATCAACGAAGTCCACACGGCCTGGCCACGACTTACACGGGCGTGTGCCATGGCCGTGTCCCTGCCGCGGCCAAGAGAAGTTTTGCTCGAATTTGGATACTTGGAGGCAAAGAAACACAATCCAAAGTCTATTTAAACACCCAAGTAGGAACTCCACTCAGATTTGGATACTTGGAGGCCAAGTAAGGCATCTCAAAGCCTATATAAACACCCTAGGGGGCAACTTATTCGGGAAGTTCGATAGAAACCCTCTGTCGAGGGGAGCCCGAAGCTATTGTTTAGGGGCGGCTAGCTAGGCCAAGGAGCAGAGCCAAAAAGGTCAGATTTGTGGGAAACTCTCAAGGGATAGCCAGTTGATCCATCTCCAGAAGCCGAAATTCTACTCAAGACGGAGGATCTCTCCTTCAATTCCTTCAGGGAGTTTTAGGGATTTCTTATGTTTTGTTTTATCTTTTCTTCTGAGATTTTTTTCTTTATTATTATGAACTAAACCCTTCAGATACCTGAAGGGGGATGAAACCTAGATGAATCTTGTTATTGTTTTCTGAACTTTATGATAAATACTTGATTTGTTCTTGATTATGTGTGCTTAATTCTTGTGTTGATATTTCACGGATATTAATTCAAGTTGAATGTGCTTAGGTGGTGGAGCAAAAGTCCCTGCTTAAGAGTAGATCTAGCATAATTAAGCGGAGTTGATCGCGCACCTAGAGATAGGGTGACGAGATTTTTTTGGATTAGGGTGAAACCTAATATGGGAGTCCATAGATCGATTTACTGTCATTCTAGGGGTTTTAATTAGAAAGAGATTTCAATTAATCAACCTAGGGTTAGACATTATTCGCCTCGAGAGAGGGATTAGTATAAATTAGGGAGTCCTACGGATCAAGTCAAGTGAATAAAATAAATGCAGTTCGGTGTTAGATAACAAGTGAAGTCTAGGTGGATTCTTCCTAAGGGTATCGTCTTAATCAAGTGAGTCTTTCCCAAGTATTACCCCAATTCATTCTTTTTGTCTTTGCGTCTTTAGCTTAGTAATTAGTTAATTTAGATTAATAAACAACTTCATTTATTTTAGGCTAAATAATAGAAAGAAAGTTAATATTAGTACTTTTAGTTCCTTTGGGTTCGACAATCCGGTCTTGCCTAAGCTATACTACTGTTCGATAGGTGCACTTGCCTCAATCGTTGTTATAGTTAGTTCCAAGATCGATCATTATAAATTTAAAACTCTGAAATACAACGATCAAGTTTTTGGCGCCGTTGCCGGGGAACTAAAATATTACGAAAGCTCTATTTTTATTACTTTAGCCATTATTGTTTATTTTCTGCAATTTACTTTATTTTTAAGTTTAAATTTTAACTTTGCTAAATTTTCTTTCTTTCTTTTCCTAGCAGGTACCTCTAGTTTATGACTAGAAGGAACCCGAGAGGACCACTAGTATACGACAGTGATATTAAAGCTACCGCTCGTAGAAATCGTAGAGAAATTAGGCGAGCCCTAAATTACACAGAAGAAGGACGAGAAGACAGATCCAATCCTACTTAAGGGATGGACAAAAATAATCCACCACCACAAGATGTGGCAAAAAATAATGCTCCGCGTACTATGTATGATTATGCTAAACCTCATTTAACAGGAGCAGAATCAAGTATTGTTAGGCATGCTATAGCTGCTAATAATTTTGAATTAAAGCCTAACACTATACAAATGATTCAACAATTTGTTCAATTTGATGGTTTACAGGACGAAGATCCAAACACTCATATAGCTAATTTTTTAGAGTTCTGTGATACCTTCAAAATAATGGCGTTTCGATGATGCCATAAGGATTTGATTATTTCCCTTTTCATTAAGGAATAAAGCCAAGCAGTTGGTTAAACTTCGTTACCACGGTCAATCACTACATGGATCAAATGACCGAAAATTTTTATTAAAATATTTCCCCTTGACCAAAACGGCCAAATTACGGAATGATATCTCTTCTTTTGTGCAGATGGATTTAGAGACATTATATGACGCATGGGAGAGATATAAGGATCTCTTGAGAAGGTGTCCGCACCATGGTTTACCCTTGTGGCTCCAAGTCCAAACTTTCTATAACAGTGTAAACCCCTCAACGAGGCAACTAATTAATTCAGCCGCCGGTGGAACCCTAAACAATAGAACTCCTGAAGCAGCTTACGAGTTTATTGAAGAGATATCACTGAATAACTATCAGTGGCAGGTTACAAGGACCAAACCAACAAAATCAACCGAAGTTTTCAACATAGATGCAGTAACCATCCTATCAACACAAGTAGAGATGATGAATAAAAAGCTTGATAGTTTGTGTTCTTCGCAGGTACATCCAAAGAATGTCACTGTCACGCGTAAGTGGAACCATGGCGAATCCACGAGTACCCACCCTACCAACAAGGCACAGAGGCGAATAGATGAACTATACGAGTAACAATTTTAGATCTAATAATAACCCATATAGTAATAATTATAACCTGAGGTTGGAGGAACCACCCAAATTTTTCGTGGGGAGGTCAAGGAAATAAAGGAAATCAAAGACAACATCCTCCTCAAAATTTCCAAAATCAGCCCTATCCACAGGAGAAGAAGCCGAACCTTGAAGAGATGCTGACAAGATTCATGGAATCCATAGAAAACCGTCTCCAAGACACTGAAACCACCCTTAAGACCCAACAAGCATCGATCAAAGGGATCGAGAGCCAAGTTAGGAAGTCACTAAGTCGATTGAGGAAGTTTCTAAGTCGGGTTGGACAACTCGCATGGTCGATGTCCGAACGATCGCAAGGGCATCTACCAAGCAACACCGAGATTAATCCAAAGGAGCAAATCCAAGCCATAACGACTCAAGAAAGTGAAGGATTAGACGAACCGGTCAATACAAGGAAGTGAGGTAGAAAAGGTAAAGTTGAGGAAACACAAGACAAGCCAAAACCGGTAGTCAATGAGTACCAACCTCGCATACCATATCCCGGCGTTAACGAGAGGCGACACAGAGGCGATTCGGTAAGTTTCTTAAACTTTTAAAGAAATTACATATTAACTTACCGCTACTTGAAGCTCTTTCACAGATGCCAGATTCGAGGAAATTTTTAAAACATCTCTTGACGAACAAACGCAAGTTAGACGAGGATCCACATGTAGAATTAAACGCAGTATGCTCAGCAATGTTACAAAATAGACTACCACAAAAGCTAAAAGATCTAGGGAGTTTTACAATTCCATGTTTAATTGGTAGACTAACGGTTGATAATGCGTTAGCTGATTTAGGGGCAAGCATAAATGTCATGCCATATAAATTGTTTAAATAATTAGGTCTAGGGAAACCCAAACAAACTAGGATGAGCATTCAATTAGCTGATAAAACTGTTAGAATTCCTAAGGGTATTATCGAAGATGTTCATGTAAAAATTGACAAATTCGTTTTCCCAGTAGATTTTGTTGTCTTAGACATGGATGAGGATAATTCGATTCCCTTAGTTTTAGGAAGACCCTTTTTAGCAATTGCCAGGACTAAAATTGATGTTGATGCATGAGAACTCATACTTCGTGTAGGCAATGAGACGGTCACCCTCAAGGCTCTCGACTCGGCCAGAACATCGAGTAATCAAGGTGATAACGTAAATTCTACTGATAACCATTCGGTTAACCCTTATTTTCAGGAAGCACCACAAAAGAATACAACTGAACCCGATCCTAAACCCCATGCCAACAAGGAAGTAGTTCATGAAGATCGAAGGATTCAGATCGATGATTTAGGTGAGTGGAAGACACACTTCAAGGAAAAATTAGGGATACACGGCGAAGAGCCGGAACCACACAAGGTAAAACCGAAGGAGCCCCTAGAAGAGCTCATAATAACAACAAACCACTTCAAAATAGGAGACCAGGTACTGTTAGATAAGGCAGATCCTCGAATATCTCCTCCGGACCCTAACACAAACAAAGAAATACCTTTTAGGGTAACCAGTGTTTTCCCATACGAAACAGTCGAGGTAAGTAATCCTATTTTTGGTACTTTTACTTTAAACGCATCTCGACTTAAACTTTTTCACGAGGATAAAACTGATAGCATGAGGAAGGACTTCCAACTCCTCAAACCACCCTGATGATGCAAACGAGAGGAAAGTCTAGCTTAACACTATAAACGAGCGCTTCTTAGGAGGCAACCCGAGCACTAACCCCATTAACTTTTACATTTTTATTTTTTCTTATTTATTCTATTTTATCCTTTCTTTATAGTATCTAGCTATAAACTAACCAAAAGTGTAGATTTCCAGGCCACACGGCCTAGCACACGACCATGGCCGTGGCCGTGTGGATGCCCCGGATCGCCGTACTGACATGGCAGAGGTGGTACGAGTCAGAGAGAATCAAATCTTCAAGTCACGAGACTCTCAACCATCGCCCCACGGCGCCGGCTGAGAATGCCACGCAGTGCGGACGCGGCCGTGGATGACACTGACTTATCACCAACGGGCGTGGCAATCTGTAAAACGGACGTGGGTGAACCAACACACCTAGACACACAACCGTGCGAGGCGGCCGTGTGAATCGACATGCCTAAGGCGCACGGGCGTGGGGTTGTACCAGTTTTGAAAATCTATTTAACCCCCCTCCCTTCCCTCTTCTCCTACTAACTTTCAACCTTCAACTTTTCATTTTTTTCCTACTCCTTTTCTCTATACCCTTGAGCTACACCAAAACAATGCCAAAGAAGTGGAAGAAGCCAAGCAAAGTCTCCTCAAGGGAGACCAATTTATATAAGTTCATGCCGGCAGCTTCAATCACTCGCCAAGCCAAGGGTCTTTGAGACCAATTATCTGTTCTTTTATTTTTATCTTCTCCTTTATTTTCCTTCCCTTTGACTATCTTATGCTTAACTTAGTTTATTTTACTTTATTTTCTTAATTTTAGGTTCTTCAGGCTTCTTGGGAATCACACCACGACCACCACTATATCCACAGCCTTAGAAATCACACCCAACAATAAGGACATTACGGTCCATTGATCTTTTCTTTTAACTTTATTTTATTTTTTATTTTTCTTCACTTTAGCTTGCTTTTCTTTAAGTATTTAATTAGTATAGTTTTAATTATTATTAGTATATCCTGGCTAATTCTCCATGAGCTACCCAATTTCTTCATCTAGCGCAGGATCGTCATCCAGAACGACCCCTCCAACATATCGTTCATCCAACTCAAGGATTTCATCCATAATTCAGGGAGTTCCACTTATCCCCATATCTTCTGATTTGAACATTATATTTATATTATCTATCTTTGTACATTGAGGGCAATGTACATCTTAAGTGTGGGGGGGTGAATATTAGACGTGCCTAATTTTTTTCATTATTCTCAAAATCCTTAATTTAGTCTTGTTTTTAAGTAAATTTCTCATATTACTAATTAGGATGAAATTTCTAATGATTTATGATTTTTATTGATATGTTTTAGATTAAGTCATTGATAATTGTGCATTGATAATTAAATTTTAAGATACTAAAGAATCAAGCATGATAAGTCCATTTTTTTTCAATTAAAATTTGCTAGGTTGTCAAACTGAGTTTAAATATTACTTTGAAGATTGAAATTTACGAGGTTGATGTCAAAAATACCCATAATTTTTGTGAGTTTTTGAGCCTTATAGAGCATATATTCTTTTTCATGCCCACTTTATTGATTATGAGTATGTCAACATTGATTTGTTATTCTAGAACTTGCCTCGTTTATACATATCGAGACCACACCTATGATTTGATGCACCTAGGTTTTAACCCACTAACTACATTAAAAGCCTACCTTCACAATTAACCCCTAGTGAACCCCTTTTAATCCTAACTACCTTTTTTATTGACATAACCGCTAATATTAACCCAAAACCCTTTGTATTTGTTATCACCATTCTTTTTCGACTTCCCTTATAGAGATTTGATTTGATTAAGCTACCTAATTATTTCATCTTAGTATATGAATAGATGTATTGTATATATAAAAAAAAATTGAAGTATAGTCGTTATTCATTACTAGTTTTGTGATTAAGTGAGCTTATACGTTTGAATTCCAAATATTGAAGAAGAAGCTCGTATTATTAGTTTAAAGTTTCAATCCATTATGTAATTATTCAGTTTATTGTTTCTAGTTAGGTATTTTATCAATTCAATCTTGATTCTAACCTTCTAATTCAGCCTCTATCCACACCTTAACCCTAGCCCCGTTACAACCCTGACAAAGACCTTTTGATTTGTGTATCATCTCATATTATAGTGGTGGAGATTTGATTTTCATGCAAGCCTATGGGATTAACTCTTCATGTTCGACTTTTGAGTGCCTAATTCTGAACCTTAAACACCTCGAGTGATTTGAGTGAATCTTTAGTGGGGATGTCAATTCTTGTCAGTTTTGAATCAGAGGTAATTATTTAGATGGGGGGAAACACCTATGTTTTGTGCTACAAATGTATGACTTAGACTGTTTGAATCTTTAGGACTCTTTGAATTGAATTATCTATGTATGAATTATCCTTGAATTATGACGAAACATTATTGATAAATATTATGAATTGAGGAAGTCTGTTTTAATTATGAGTTGAGAATTTTGCTAGAGGACAAGCAAAAGCTTAAGTGTGGGGGTATTTGATAAACCGTAAAAGTAACATATTTTAATCCCACATTTAGCATGCTTTTGGATGAATTATCCCTTATTTTATGTAAAAAGGTGCTCTTAATCCATTCTTTTCATGATATATACTCAAGAAAGCACCGGAGGATGAAAAGAACGAGAAACGAGCTTAAACCGGGTCAAATAGGCCAAAGCACAAAATCAACATGGCCTGGGCCCAAGACCACATGGCCGTGCCTCCTCAATAATCTCGAACATGGTCTAGCCACGAGATACACGGCCGTGCCTCATCAACGAAGTCCACACGGCCTGGCCACGACTTACACGGGCGTGTGCCATGGCCGTGTCCCTGCCGCGGCCAAGAGAAGTTTTGCTCGAATTTGGATACTTGGAGGGAAAGAAACACAATCCAAAGTCTATTTAAACACCCAAGTAGGAACTTCACTCAGATTTGGATACTTGGAGGCCAAGTAAGGCATCTCAAAGCTTATATAAACACCCTAGGGGGCAACTTATTCGGGAAGTTCGACAGAAACCCTTTGTCGAGGGGAGCCCGAAGCTATTGTTTAGGGGCGGTTAGCTAGGCCAAGGAGCCGAGCCGAAAAGGTCAGATTTGTGGGAAACTCTCAAGGGATAGCCAGTTGATCCATCTCCAGAAGCCAGAATTCTACTCAAGACGGAGGGTCTCTCCTTTAATTCCTTCAGGGAGTTTTAGGGATTTCTTTTGTTTTGTTTTATCTTTTCTTCTGAGATGTTTTTCTTTATTATTATGAACTAAACCCTTCAGATACCTGAAGGGGGATGAAACCTAGATGAATCTTGTTATTGTTTTCTGAACTATATGATATATACTTGATTTGTTCTTGATTATATGTGCTTAATTCTTGTGTTGATATTTCGCGGATATTAATTCAAGTTGAATGTGCTTAGGTGGTGGAGCAAAAGTCCCTGCTTAAGAGTAGATCTAGCATAATTAAGCGGAGTTGATCATGCGCCTGGAGATAGGGTGACGAGATTTTGCTGGATTAGGGTGAAACCTAATATGGGAGTCCATAGATTGATTTACTGCTATTCTAGGGGTTTTAATTAGAAAGAGATTTCAATTAATCAACCTAGGGTTAGACGTTATTCGCCTCGAGAGAGGGATTAATATAAATTAGGGAGTCCTACGGATCAAGTCAAGTGAATAAATCGTTTGGTTCAGTGTTAGATAACAAGTGAAGTCTAGGTGGATTCTTCCTAAGGGTATCGTCTTAATCAACTGAGTCTTTCCCAAGTATTTCCCCAATTCATTCTTTTTGTCTTTGCATCTTTAGCTTAGTAATTATTTAATTTAGATTAATAAACAACTTCACTTATTTTAGGCTAAATAATAGAAAGAAAGTTAGTATTAGTACTTTTAGTTCCTTTAGGTTCGACAATCTGGTCTTGCCTAAGCTATACTACTGTTCGATAGGTGCACTTGTCTCAATCGTTGTTATAGTTAGTTCCAGGATCGATCATTATAAATTTAAAACTCTGAAATACAACGATCATATATTAATACCTCCGTCGAGGCTACTAACGTCTAACCCTAGGTTGATTAATTGAAATCTCTTTCTAATTAAAACCCCTAGAATTGCATTAACTCGATCTATGGACTCCCATATTAGGTTTGACCCTAATCTGGCAGATTTTTTTCATCCTATGTCTAGGGTTACGATTAACTCCGCTTAATTATGCTAGATCTACTCTTAGACAGGGACTTTTGCTCCACTGCCTAAGCACATCAATATTTGAATCAATACCCTGAAATATCAAAGCAAGAATTAAGAACAAATCAAGTATTTATGATATAGTTCAGAAAACAATAACAAGATCCGTCTTAGGTTTCATCCCCCTCAGGTATCTGAGGGTTTAGTTCATAATTATAAAAGAATACATCTCAGAAGAGAAGATAAAATAAAACATAAGAAAACCCTAAAACCCCTGAAGGAATTGAAGGAGAGATCCGCCGTCTTGAGTATGATTTCGGCTTCTTGAGATGAATCAACTGGCTTTCTTCGAGTAAATCCCATGATTCTGACCTCTCTAGCTCGGCTCCTTGGCCTAGCTGGATGCCCCTGACAAAAGGCTTCTGTCGACTCCCCCCGTTTTTAGGTCATACTTAGGGTGTTTATATAGGCTTCGGAATGTGTTTCTTTGCCTCTAAGTATCCTAATCCGAGTCAAATTCCTCTTTGTCACGGTAGGGACACGCCCTTGTGGCACGCCTGTGTGAATCGACTTTAGGCCGTGTTTGAGCCTGCTAAAGGGGCACAGTCGTGTGGTGAAACCCCAGGCCGTGTTGATTTCTCACTTTGGCCCATTTGGCCCGTTTTCCGTTCTTTTCATCCTCCTATGCTCTCTTGAGTATAAAACATGAATTTAAAAGATTAAGAGCACCAAATTCTATAATTCAAGGGATAAATCATCCAAAAGCATGCTAAATGTGGAGTGAAATATGTTACTATTACGGTTTATCAAATACCCCCACACTTAAGCTTTTGCTTGTCCTCAAGCAAAATTCTCAACTAGCAATTAAAACAAATTTCTTCAATTCATAACCTTCATCAATAATGTTTCATCATAATTCATAGATAATTTGTACATGGATAATTTAGCCAAAAAGGTTCCTAAAGATTCAAACAATCATAGTCATAGTTTTTATAGTACGAAAAATAGGTGTTCCCCCTTACCTAAATAATTACCTTTGATTCAAAATCGACAAGGATTGGCATCCTCACTAAAGATTCACTCAAATCACTCAAAGTGTTTAAGGTTAAAAAATAAGCACTTAGAAGTCGAACATGAAAAGTTAATCCCATAGGCTTGCATGAAAATCAAATCTCCACCACTATAATATGAGATGATACACAAATCAAAAGGTCTTTAAAAGGGTTGTAACGGGGCTTGGGTTAAAGGTGTGGATAAAGGCTTGAATTAGAGGGTTAGAATCGAGACTGAATTGACAAATTACCTAACTAAAAAGTCGTACTAATACTAAATAATTACATCACGCAAACTTAATACTAATAACATGAGCTTCTTCTAAAGATAATGAAATTAACAGTTTGAGCTCAAATAACATAGAGCTAATAATGAATATACTTCATTTTTTCTCGAACAAATCAAATACAATAATAATAAGATAGAATTTAATAACTGAAATAACGAAAATAGTTACGTAATCGATCAAATCAAATCTCGATATAAGGGTAGTCAAGAGAAATGGTGATAACAAATACAAAGTGGGTTATGGGTTAATATTAATGGGTGAGTCAATAAAAGGGTTGTTAGGATCAAAGGGGTTCACTAGGGGTTAATTATGAAGGTAGGCTTTTAGTGGAGTAATTGGGTTAAAACCTAGGTGCCTTTATCATCTCAGTATATCAAATCAAAGGTGTGGTCTTGACATGTATAATCGAAGCAAGTTCTAGAATAACAAATCAATGTTGACACACTCATAATCAATAAAGTGAGCACGAAAAAGAATGTATCTAAAAGGCTCAAAATCTCACAAAAATTATGGGCTTTTTGATATCAACCTTGTAAATTTCAAACTTCAAGATAATCATTAGATTCGGGTAGACAACCTAACAAAATTTTTACTTTTGAAAAATAGACTTATCCTGCTTGATTCTCTAGTTTCCTACCGTTTAAATCATCAATGCACAATTAACTATGACTTAATTCGAAACATATCAATGAAAATCATAAATCAAAGGAAGTTTCATTTTAATCATAATATGAGAAAATTATTTAAGAACAAGATATAATTCAGGGTTCGAGAATAATGAAAAAAAAATTAGGCACTTTCCTGAATAAATTTCACCTTAAAATGTACATTGCCCTCATTGTACAAATATAACAATTATAATAAGAAAATCACAAGATAGGGAAAGAGGTGAAACTTCTTGAATTTTGGATGGAGTCAGAGAAAAAAATCTGGAAAGTTCGGGCCACGTTGGAGGAGGCGTTTCTAGTGGTATGGTGGCCGCCCACAATTGCTGCGCTAGATGAAGAAATTGGGCAGCTCGTGAAGAAAAAGCCAAGGAATAATAAGAACAATTCAAAATATACTAATTATATATTTAAAGAAAATAAAGATAAGAGGAAGAAAAATAAAAAGTAAAATAAAATTAAAAGAGAAGATTAATGGACTGAAAAGTCCTTATCGTTAGATGGTTGGCGAGGTGGGTGTGATTTCTAAGGCCGTGGTGTGTGATTCCAAAGCAGCCTGAAGAACCTAAAACCAAATAACTAGAATAAAATAAATAAAATTAAGCATAAGAGAGTCAAAGAAAAGGAAAATAAAAGAGAAGAGAAAAAAACATAGGTGAAATAATTGGACTCAAATGTCCTTGGCTTGTCGAGTAAATGAAGCGGCCGGCATGAACTTATGTAGATCGGTCTCCCATAGGGATACTGTGCTAGGGTCCTTCCGCTTCTTCGACATAGGTAAGGTGAAAATAAAGAGTTTGGGACAGGAGAATGAGAGGAAATGGAAAAGGGGGGGAGAGTGTAAAGGGTATGGATGAAAGGGAATGGGTGAAAAAGGGAACAAGGGGTGTTTTAAATAGAAGTTTCAAATCTGGTACATCCCCACGCCCGTGTACCATGGGCGTGTTGGGTCACATGGCCGTATCACACGGCCGTGTTGTTCTTTGTTCGTTTTTCCCACGCCCGTTTCGTGGTCACCATGCCCATGTTTGATAAAACAGTGTCGACCACGGCTGTATCGCACGACCGTAGTGTTTAGTCAGAGCCCGTGTGACTTCCCTCAGTGTCGGCCACGGCCATATCGCACGACCGTGCCCATTTATAATCATCCGTGATCTTGGGAATCTTTCGTCATTGGCTCGTACTACCCCTGCCATGTCAGTACGGAAATCTGTGGTGCCCACACGGCCACGGCTACGGCCGTGTGGTATTGAAATCTGCACTTTTGTTAGTTAATAGTTAGATGCTAAAAAGGGGAAATAAAAGTAGAAATAAATGTAAAAATAAACGGAGTTAGTGCTCGGGTTGCCTCCCGAGAAGCGCTTGTTTAAAGTCTTAAGCTAGACTTACCTCTTATTCGCATATTCATGGTGGTTTGAAGAGTTGAAACTCCTCTTCTCTGCTATCAATTCTAACAATATATGGTTTGAGTCGAGCGGTGTTTACCTTAAAAGTTCCGAATTCAGGATTAGTTACCTCGACTGTTCCGTATGGGAAGACATTCAGTACCGTAAAAAGGATTTCTTCGTTTGTATTACGGTCTGAGATAGCGACTCGAGGGTCTTTCTCATCCAACAATACCTGATCTCCTATTTTGAAGTGATTCGCCGTTCCTTTAAGCTCGGTTGGGGGTTCTCTCGGTTTTGCTTCGTGTGTTCCTAGTTTCTCCTTGAAATGTGTTTTCCACTCGTCTAGTTCATCAATATGAAGCCTTTGATCCTCATGAATTACTTCTTTGTTGTCATGATGTCTAGGATCTGGCTCAGTTGTGTTGTTCCGTGGTGTTTCCTGAAAAGAAGGTTTAACCGACTGGTCATTAATAAAATCAATTTTCTCACCTTGATTACTTGAAGTCCTAGCTGAGTCAAGAGCTTGAAGAGTGACTGTCTCGTCACCTACACGAAGTATGAGTTCACCTGTATCAATGTCAATTTTAGTTCTAGCAGTTTCTAAAAAGGGTCTTCCCAGAATTAAAGGGATTGTGTTGTCCTCATCCATGTCTAAAACAACAAAGTCTACTGGGAATACGAACTTATCAATTTTCACGAGTACATCTTCGATTATACCCCTAGGAATTCTAATAGTTTTATCAGCTAATTGAATACTCATCCTAGTTTGTTTGGGTTTCCCTAGACCTAGCTATTTAAACATTTTATAAGGCATAACATTGATGCTCGCCCCTAGATTAGCTAAAGCGTTATCAACTGATAAACTACCAATTAAACAAGGAATCCTAGAACTCCCTGGATCTTTTAATTTCCGTGGTAGTTTGTTTTGTAGAATCGCTGAGCACACTGTGTTTAGCTCCACATGCGATGCCTCGTCTAACCTCCGTTTGTTTGTCAGAAGCTCTTTTAAAAATTTCCTTAAATCTGGCATCTGCGAAAGAGCTTCAAGAAACGGTAAGTTAATATGTAATTTCTTTAAAAGTTTAAGAAACTTACCGAACTGTTCCTCTGTGTTATCTTTCTTCATTGCTTCGGGATATGGTATGCGAGGTTGGTACTCTTTGATTACCAGTTTTGATTTATCATGACTTACCTCGACCTTACCTTCCTCTACCTCATCCTCTTGCCTTAACTTGGGCTCATCTAACCCTTTACTATCATGAGCAGTTATGGCTTGAAGTTGCTCCTTTGGGTTAGTTTCAGTGTTGCTTGGCAATCTACCTTGTGGTCGTTCTGACATGATCTTGATAAGTTGACCTACCTGATTCTTGATCTCTTGAATCAATGCTTGTTGATTTTTAAGTGTTGTTTTGGTGTTTTGGAAACGTGTTTCTGACACCGTTATGAATTTTGTCAGCATCTTCTCAAGGTTCGGCTTCTTTTCCTGCGGGTAGGGCTGTTGTTGGAAGTTTGGAGGGGGTTGCTGTCTCTGATTTCCTTGACCTCCCCATGAAAAATTGGGGTGGTTTCTCCAACCTGGATTATAATTGTTACTATAGGGGTTATTTTGAGATCTAAAATTATTACCCATATAGTTCATCTGCTCGCTTTCTATGTCAGGGTTGTAGGGTGGATGTTCCGTATTATTCGATCCTCCATTCGTATCACACTGCATCACTGGATGTACCTGCGAAGAACTATACAAACCATCAATCTTTTTATTTAAGAGTTCTACCTGATTGGATAGCATGGTTACTGCGTCGAGGTTGAACACTCCGGCTATTTTTGTTGGCCTTGTCCTTGTGACTTGCCACTGATAGTTATTCAGGGACATCTCTTCTATAAACTCGTAGGTCACTTTAGGAGTTTTGTTGTTCAACGTTCCGCCGGCGGTTGACTCAATTAACTGCCTGGTTGAAGGGTTTACACCATTGTAAAAGGTTTGGACCTGTAGCCACAAGGGTAATCCATGGTGTGGGCACCTTCTCAATAGATCTTTGTATCTCTCCCATGTGTCATAAAGTGTCTCTAAATCCATCTGCACAAAAGAAGAGATATCATTCCTTAACTTTGCCGTTTTAGCCGGCGGAAAATATTTTAATAAAAAAATTTCGGTCATTTGCTCCCATGTAGTGATTGATCCTCGTGGAAGAGAATTCAACCACTGCTTGGCTTTATTCCTCAAAGAAAAGGGAAATAACCGAAGACGAATGGCATCATCAAAAACACCATTTATTTTGAAAGTATCGCAAAATTCTAGGAAATTCGCCAAGTGATTGTTTGGATCTTCATCCTGCAAACCATTAAACTGAACAAATTACTGTATCATTTGTATTGTGTTAGGTTTCAGTTCAAAATTATTTGCAGATATAGCAGGTCTAACAATACTTGACTCAGTTCCTGTTAAATTAGGTTTAGTATAATCATACATAGTTCGAGGAGGAGGATTTTTGGCAACCACAAGAGGGAGTGGATTATTCTGGTGATCAGCCATCTCTTCCGTGTTATTAGTATCGTCCTCTTGCTCTTCTTCTATGTAATTTAGGCTTCGCCTTATTTCTCTACGATTTCTGCGAACGGTTCCTTCAATATCGCTGTCGTAAATTAAGGGTCCTGTCGGGTTCCTTCTAGTCATAAACTAGAGGTACCTGCTAGGAACAAAATAAAAGAAGAAAAGTTAGCAAAGTTAAAAACAAAATAAAAGTAAATTGCAAAAATAAAAAAAAAATGGCTAAAGTAATAAAAATTGAGCGTTCTTAATATTTTGGTTCCCCGGCAACGGTGCCAAAAACTTGACCGTTATGTCAGAGTCCTAAAATTTATATAATGAATGATCTAGCCTAGAAACTAACTGTGACAACGATTGAGGCAAGCACACCTATAGAACAGTAGTATAGTTTAGTTGCAAGACCGGAATGTTGAACCCAAAGGAACCAAAAGTACTAATACTATCTTTCTTTCTATTATTTAGCCTAAGAATTGAAGTGAATTATTGTTTAATCTAAAATTAACTAACTACTAAGCTAAAGACGCTAAGACAAAGAGAACGAATTGGGGAAATACTTGGGGGAAAAAACCAATTGATTAAGACAATACCCAAGGAAGAATCCACCTAGACTTCACTTGTTATCTAACTCTAAACCAGTCAATTTATTCACTTGACTTGATCCATAGGATTCCCTAATGTATATTAATACCTCCGTCGAGGCTACTAACGTCTAACCCTAGGTTGATTAATTGAAATCTCTTTCTAATTAAAACCCATAGAATTGCATTAACTCGATCTATGGACTCCCATATTAGGTTTGACCCTAATCCGGCAGATTTTCGTCATCCTATGTCTAGGGTTGCGATCAACTCCGCTTAATTATGCTAGATCTACTCTTAGACAGGGACTTTTGCTCCACTGCCTAAGCACATCAATACTTGAATCAATACCTTGAAATATCAAAGCAAGAATTAGGAACACATAATTAAGAACAAATCAAGTATTTATCATATAGTTCAGAAAACAATAACAAGATCCGTCTTAGGTTTCATCCCCCTCAGGTATCTGAGGGTTTAGTTCATAATTATAAAAGAATACATCTCAGAAGAAAATATAAAACAAAACATAAGAGAACCCTAAAACCCCATGAAGGAATTGAAGGAGAGATCCGCCGTCTTGAGTATGATTTCGGCTTTTTGAGATGAATCAACTGACTTTCTTCGAGTAAATCCCACGATTCTGAACTCTTTAGCTCGGCTCCTTGGCCTAGCTGGACGCCCCTGACAAAAGGCTTCTGTCGACTCCCCCCGTTTTTAGGTCATACTTAGGGTGTTTATATAGGCTTCGGAATGTGTTTCTTTGCCTCTAAGTATCCTAATCCGAGTGAAATTCCTCTTTGTCACGGTAGGGACACGCCCGTGTGGCACGCCCGTGTGAATCGACTTCAGGCCGTGTTTGAGCCTGCTAAAGGGGCACGGCCGTGTGGTGAAACCCCAGGCCGTGTCGATTTCTCACTTTGGCCCATTTGGCTCGTTTTAAGCCTGTTTTCCGTTCTTTTCATCCTCCTATGCTCTCCTAAGTATAAAACATGAATATAAAGGATTAAGAGCACCAAATTCCATAATTCAAGGGATAAATCATCCAAAACCATGCTAAATGTGGAGATGAAATATGTTACTATTACGGTTTATCAACCATCCCTACAATATACGCAAGAAATAACATCAAAGTGACTCGGTGGCTGAGCTACAACATTATTTAAACTGTTAGTAGTAAATTGTTTCAACATTGAAGAGATAGAAGATACATGAGCTGAGAGTGAAGTAAGGGTATATATGTTACGCCCTAAAAATTAGGGGTTGTAATTTTGTTTAAAATTCATGTTGTGCTTGAACGGCTAGCTATTTGAGTGTATTTGGGGGTTCTAAGGAGGCCTGAGTTCGAGTCTGAGCTTTGGAAAAATTTTAGTTTTTGGCCCTTAAGAGGAGAGGGCTGTTAGCAGTAGGACTTAAGTATATTTGTGTGCATTTAGGAGACACAAGATGAGCATGTGACTTGTGGCTGTGGCGTCAATGTAGTGGCATGGGGGAGTGGGGTTTGAATCCCAAGGAAAGCAAATGAGGGCATTTATTTTATGCCTTGGGAGTGGAAGAAGTAGAGTTTTGATCAAACTCTACAAGGGAGCTTGAGGACTTGGGCAAATATTTCAAACGGGAGGTGGAGAGCAATCCTAGGAGATTTTGGTGGAGAAAATCAAGGAAGTGAGGTGTGTGGGAGTGTTGGCCGAATTTGGGAGTGTGGCTAAGTGGGAGATTTTGGTTAGAGGGGTGTCATTTGGGGGCATTTCGGCAACCTTGAGTGTTAGTAGAAACCAAAATCCCTTTTTGCTTTTGAAGTTCTCTTTTTGTTCTTTTCGGGTTTTCTTTCTGTGGTGACGTCTCGAGTTTGTTTTGTTTGCTTCTTTTCATTTGTGACCCTTGCCGAATTCACTTATTCTCCCATTCTTCTACTTTTTCATCACTTTTTGCTATTTGTCGAACTGATAAGCCTCTCCTCTTCCACCTTATTTTCTTCTTTTCCATCATTATCTCGCGGTTGCTGCCCATTTGCTGCCGAATCTCTTTTACTCTTTCAGTTCTCCTGTGGCCAAACACACAACCTTTCTTTCCTCTCAATCTTCTCTTTACCTTGCGAAACTAGCCAACTTTAAGCCTTGATTCTTTTGGGTAGGCCGAATCTTTTAGGGCCGAATATTCTCTTCTCTTCATTTTAACGGTTTCAGAGTCTCTCCTACTCGTTGGTAAGTTGTGGCTATAATCGAATATAGGTTGGCTGTTTTTCTCTCATTCTCAATTTGGGTTCTCTGGGGCCGAAAGGCTGCTTCTCTAGTTGCCATAGAGTAGCGTTTCTAACTTGTTCTTTTTCGTCGTTTGTCGCTAGGGACTCGTTTCCCTTAACCAGGGGGTGTAAGCCGAATACTCTTCCATTGCAAGGGGTCTTTCATTCTCTGGTAAGTAAAGTAAGTTGTTTTAAGCGTTTAACACTCGGGCTTAGCAAGAGTTTGTGACTAACTAATGGATGGTCGTTATCATAGGTGTCTTGGAAGTGTTTCAAACCACAACTCGTAACAGGTGTGTAATCGTACACTCATTTTAGTTCTGCCAATGCGATGAATGTAGGTGTGTATTCACACCCTGATGAACTGTGAGTCGGCTAAAACTGAAAAACTGATAAGCTAAGACTTCGGCATCCGAGATCACTCGAGCGTGCGAGTGCTCATAGAGATAAACCGAGCCACAATCGTTGGCGGTAGACTGTTGGGAGTGTCACAATTTTTCTCGTGGGCTTAGGTCGTAACGGGCCCTGTTGGGCCGAAGTGGGCCAAGTGGGCCCAATGGGCTAATAGGCCCACAGGGGCGAAACCCATGGTAAGTGCCGGATAATAGATGTGGCTGCGAGGTTTGCAGAACTGTGACCGAAAGTGGGCTGAATGGGCCCCACAAGCGTGTGGGCCCACTTGGGCTGAAAATTGGGCTTTAGGCCCAATTGCACCATTTTGACCAGAAAGGGTATCTGTGTCGCTCGAGGTGACTGTAGGCCTCTGGAAAGGCCGTTAGAGGTCTGAAATTACTGAAATACCCTCAATGGGTGAAATTACTGAAATACCCTTAATGGGTGGAATTACTGAAATACCCTTAATGGGTGGAATTACTGAAATACCCTCAATGGGTGAAATTACTGAAATACTCTCAATAGGTGGAATTACTGAATTACCCTCAATGGGTGGAATTACTGAAATACCCTCAATGGGTAAAATTACCGGAATGCCCCCAGGGGTGAAATACCATTTTACCCCCAAGCGACTAAATGACCGTTATACCCTTAGTGGTAGTATAAATGATGTATGTGTACTCTGTATGATTGATTATGATAGTGATATACTGCATACATGGGTTATATATGACATGACATGCTGCATTGGGTTGGGTTTTGTATTTTGGAGGAAGTACTGTATTGGTGGCTATGCCACGATTTATTGATTTAGTGGCTTTGCCACGTATACTGATTCTAGTGGCTCAGCCACGTTTACTATTATTAGCAGCTCGACTATGTTATTGGTGTGTAGGGCTGGGTGGGTCGACTTGGTCCCCACATGGTGTGTAGGGTTGGTTCGGGTGGTCTGATGGTTGGACTGGGTTGGGCTGTATTCTGTTTGCATTGACATGATTTTTGGCTTAGACCCACTCTGATACTGAATAGGGCTTAGGCCCAGACTGTTACCGTAATGAGGGATTACACACTGAGTTCTCGTAACTCACCCTTTTTCCTTGACTGTGTAAGTAATCCCTAGTCTTAGACGATTTAGAGCCACGAGGGACTCGGAGGTGGCCACACGCACGATATGTTTTAATAGTAAACTTAGTTATTTTATTTAATTCAGTTTTAAAATATTGGGCTAATGATTCTGTAATAAGGCCATTTGGGATTTTTAACTTTTAATTGGTATTTTCTTTTCAACACTACCTGCTAGACTAGGAAACACGAGTTTTAAAATGGCAACGGTTTTTAAAGGAAATTACGATTTTCAAACCTTAAAAATAAAACACAACTCAAACGAGCTTTCGCGATATTTAATTCTGTTTGATAAATGATTTGATTAATAAGAAAATAATGTGTTTACAAAATTACTATCCTAAAAGTCTCAAAGAGAATAAATGTACTGTATTGAGTTTTCTGAACTTGCCGGTTTACAAACGTCACTATGATGTGACACGTTAGATCCGGTCGTAACGTCTAGGCCGGGTTTGGGGTGTTACAATATACTTCATGCACTCTGACTACTCGTCTTTCATCATTTATTTGTTGAAAAGTGGTGATCTTATTCCGCAACTTAGCATTTTTGCTAGGTAGGAAATACTTTACCAAAAAGTATTCAACTAATTCTTGACAAGTAGAAATTGAATTGGGTGGCAACGAATTAAGCCATGCTCATTCTCTATCTCGCAACGAGTATGGTAACAACTTCAACCTCAATGCGCCTTTAGTTACACCGGCTATCTTCAAGGAATCACTCACTTCCATATATAATCGAAGGTGAAGGTGTGGTTCTTTTATGGGCATTCCACTAATTTGGCCATTGTTTGAAGCATTTGAAACCTCACATGCTTTACTTCAAACTGTGGTGCCTTGATCTCCGTCTCGTAATTCCCAGATTTAACTTATTAAAAAGGGGCATAACGTACTACGTTATAGCTCGATCCCTATCATCAGCAATAAGGATTGGATTATGAACATTAGCTACTCCAGTCCCTTGAACATCATTTTGATTTTCAAGGTCCATTTCTACTGCTTGTCTTTAGGCTAATGTTTCTCGTCTTTTTTGTCGAAATGTCCGCTCGATTTCAGGGTCTACAGGAAGTAAATCGATGATTCGATCTATGCTCATAAACACCTGAAAAGAAATCAAAAAAATAATTAATAATTAATTAAATAAAAATAAAAATGAATAAACCAAATTGCAAGAAATAATTTCACAAATAATGATTAAATTAACAGTCCCCGTCAACGGTGCCAAAAACATGTAACGCGTAGGTTTGAGCAAGTATACATGGTTTTTATCAAGTAATAAGTAAGTATAAGAGTTGTCTTTTCCACAGGGTCTGCATTTAAATCGATACTTGTAAAAACTACTATTCATAAAATGGTTAAGAAAAACACAATAATTTTGATTGATAGGTGTTAAATTAATTTAGTTAAATGCAAGTTAACCTAAACGAGAATGAAAATGAAATGCAATATAAGGTGATGGTTTAGAAACGATTTTCACGAATTAATAACAATGACATGAATAAGATAGAATAACTACAACGTTTGACTCAATTCATTTTTCATCATGCTTAACAATGTTCGAAAAATATTGTAACACCCCTCACTTGTATTCGACGCTGGAACAGGGTTACGAGGCATTACCAGACTTACATCACAAACAATCATACAATTCTGAGTCATAAATTTCAACCAAATTAAAACCATTTACATTTAGTCCTAAAGTCCCTAATACGAGCCTACGAGGCCCAAATCATGCTTTGGAAGTGGTTCGGGAATAAACCAAGAACCCTGGAAATTTTTACAAAACTTAGAAAATTTTTGATGAACAGGGGTCACACGCCCGTGTGGTTTGGGGACACGTCCGTGTGGGCAGGCCGTGTGGTCACACACGTCCGTGTCCCTAACCCGTGTAACTCTCTGTTTACCAAGGCATGAACAAATTGAAGTCACACAGCCAAGCCACACACCCGTGTGCTAGGCCGTGTAATTAATTAATTTTCATAAAATAGGTGCAGACTTCACACGGCCAGGAAACACGACCATGTCCGGGGCCGTGTCCCTCACATGGCTGAGACACATGCCTGTGTCTCTGCCTGTGTGCTCAATTCTGAGCATTTTGTTTCTCAAAATTAAGGTGTAGGGGACACACGGCCAAAACACATGCCCGATGAGGGGTGTTACAAATATTCCATGGCAACTTGATCTTTCATTAACTGGGAATCTCATATAAGTTCAACCGAATCTTATACTTAGAAAAATATGCATAAACCAACGTCATAATTTAACTAAGGATTCCTTAGAATTTATGTGAAGTAACAGGGACGGATTAAGTTTGAAAAAACATTAATCACATAAACCTAAATTTATGCAAGGTAATAATGTAACACCCTTAACCCGTATCCGTCTCTAGAACAGGGTTACGGAGCATTACCGAAACTTCCCAGAACATTTTTAGATAAATCATGTCAATCACTATTCATTAACCGAGATCATTCGTAACGTCCCTTAGATAGACCTTCGAGGCCCAATACGAGCATTAGAATTGAGTCGGGACTTAATCAAAAACTCTAAGAATTTTTCGTGACATTTCAAAAATTTTCCAAGGTGTAGGGTTCACATGCCCGTGTGGTCCAAGGGACACGCCCGTGTGACCCTAAGACACGCCCGTGCTATAGGCTGTGTTTGATTTAGGTTGCTCTCTGACTTGCGCCACACGGCCATGCCACACGCCCGTGTGCTAGGCCGTGTGGTTAATTAATTCAATTCGAATTAGGTGCAGGTTTCACACAGCCAAGACACACGCCCGTGTTCAAGGCCGTGTCTCCCACACGGCTGAGACACACGCCCGTGTACTCAATTTTGAGCATTCTATTTTTCTCAAATTTAAGGTGCACAGGACACACGGCCTGGCTACACGCCCATGGGGTAGGCTGTGTGTCACACATGGTCTAGACACACGCCCGTGTGGACAAAATAAAGCCATTTCTAGCTTCATTTCTCACCCAAAATCACACCCAAGACCTGCACTTGAATCACACATCCAAATACTAACCATTTCAAGCATTCAATTCAAGCAAATTCTATCATTCAACATGGTATACCATTATATGCATACATGTTTATTATCTTGCTTTGGTTTAGTCCATATGATAGGCATAATTTGATCAATTACTTAACACATGTGTAGCTACCATAGTATGACATTACAAATATATCAAATCAAACCATTGTTAGCCATTCCAACGGCTAGATTACAAGCATCATTTACATTTACATGCCAATGTGGCCAATATAACCTATACATGCCATTACAACCATAATTGATTTACTATACTGTACCGACATAGGCCGATGGATAGTGTGAGTGATCTCCGCCGAGCTTCCAATCCAACGAGCTTCTGATTTACTCTAAAACAGGGGAAAATAAAACGGGGTAAGCATTTTATGCTGAGTAAGTTCGTATAACATGGTACTTAACTTACCATTCATTCTATTTTGAGGTAACTATGTAAGGCATATTCAATCAATTTGACCTTAAGCCCTACACATATCCTCATTGCCCTTGTTAGTCATATATTCCACAATAACATCAAAACATATATGGGCTCAGCAACAATCAAGTTTCCATGCACATATGCTTTCCACAACATGTATTCATTCAACATGAATGATTCATCTCATTATTATAAGTATAATTTCATAATAGCTCATTTCGAGTTCAGATCGTTTCATATCAGAACTTTACACATTTTACTTGAAATAAAAATGTCTTACGAGTAGTAGTACACTCAGTGTACAAGTCTATAACCAAGGATGAACGTATTCATCAAATGAATCCCATATACAAATATCATCATCTCATGTTTTCATATGTCAATTATCATGTAGCATCATTTTCATGGATTTCTGACAACTACGTGTAATAACTCTTTTTTTTTATTCATGTCCTTTCATGTCAAGATTTTTATCCATTGAATTTATTTGGAATCCGTCAATTCATGTCCAATGGTACCGATAAGGTACTATCTCATAGAGTACACCTCGAGCCACACATGTATACAACAGGATTACCAGTCCAGGCTAAATCCTTTTTATGACATATGCTCTAAAGAGCTTGATCTGGATTACCCATCCGGGATAAATCCAATACATAACATATGCTCGAGAGGACTTATTTCAGGATTACCCATCCGGGCTAAATCCTTTCTGTAATGAGGTCAATAGGATTACTCATCCGAGCTAAATCCGGTCAGCAACAAATGCAGAACCTCATTCATTTCGGAAAATCACATATCCATCAATTTTCCATTTATTCAATTGGGATTTAAACATTTTTCAAACATTATCGGGCATGTGATTATTTCATACATCTACAATCATCCATATCATTCAAATGATCACATTTCACATTCATTCCAAGCATAAAAGTAACATTTCCATCGTTTGACCTTTATCATCTATCGGACATTATCATTTAAATTAGACATTTTTAATTATCGGGCTTGATCAGATATGTAATCATTTCACATATTTATGACATTTATACAATTCACATAAACACAATCAATGCAAGCATGTAAGTAAACACAGTTTAGTTACACGAACTTACCTCGACAATGTTCGTGTACGTAAAATCTACTAATCCAACATTTTCCTCTTTCCTCGTTCTATCTACGAATTTGGTCTATCCGGATCTATATGAGTAAATTTTACATCATTTTATCATATTTCACATTCAAGTGGACTCAATTTTCATTCTAGGCAAAATTACTATTTTGCCCTTAACTTTTCCATAAATTCCATTTTCGTCCCTAGGCTCGGAAAATGAAACTTGTGCAAATTACTCCATATTCCAAGCCTAACCAAAGCCCCATTAAAAAATTTACAGCACATGTATTCATAAAATTTTAGAATTTTTCCTTCAATTTCACAAGTTTACATTTTAGTCCCTAAATCATGTTTTCATCAAAAATCACTTTGTAAAAGTTGTTTATCTATCAATAATATTTCATTTTCTACCATAAATTTGTAATTTCCAGCATATACATCCATGACCCATTTTTCATACCTTGATAACTTTTTAAATTAATCCCCCAAATAGATAGATTAAGCTATCCTGATTCCAAAAATATCAAAATTACTAAAAACGGGATAAGGAAACTTACCCAATTAGGCCTTGAAAGTTTCTTTTCTCTCACCTAGGGTTTCCATATGTTTTGGGTTGAAGATGATGAAAATAAGATGATATATTTTCTTTTCAACTTTTAATTAATTAAGTATTTGCTATTTCCAATTTAGTCCTTGCCCTTTTTCTATATTTCCGTGGATGAGTCACCAAGAAAAATCTACATACTTTTCTTAATGGTCTAATTACCGTATAAGGATCTCTAGTTTTGAATTCCATAGCTATTTAATCCTTATAGCTACTAGAATTCAACTTTCGTATTTTATGCGATTTAGTCCTTTTCGTAATTAAGCACTAAATCGATAAAATTTCTTATCAAAATTTTCACATGACATTTCTAACATAATACAGACCATAAAATAAAATAAAAATAAATTATATTTTCGGCTCGAATTTGTGGTCCCAAAACTACTGTTCCAATTTCACCGAAATTGGGCCGTTACAAGTAAGTTCTCTTATTCTATTACAAACCCCTAATTTATTCTTATTAGGATATAAATTAAGCATACATCTTCCAAATATCGTGTCCATTAGTTACAAAAAGCTATAAAAAATCTATATAATTTTAGTAAAGTAAAAAGATGATATAAACAACTATAAAAAATCTATATAATTTAGAGTTTACATGGCTCATCATAACGGATCCTTGCTTGCGATCCTTGGATAGTTTCGCTCTTACATATTCATAATTAAGCTAGCTCTTGAAGAACCTATCTTCCTCTAATTCTTGTTGGGTCTTCGCTCATGCTTGGCCGGCTTTCACCTCTATCTTTACCGCTTTCATAATTTTTGGTGGATTCTTCATGATTCGTTTGCTATACTTACACTTTCTATTAACTCTTCTTCTGCCCGCGTGGTTCCTCAAACTTGACAAACTAGCAGTATACCCCACGCTTGTTGTCCTAGCAGACTCTATGGGTTGTCGTAGTCGAGCTATGGTCTTATACCCTTCTCACCTCATTTCTCACATCCCGGCAGACTTACCCCGTGTTTACTGTCTCGATGGACTTAACTCGTATTTACTGTCTCGGGGGACTACCTATGTTTAATGTCCTAGAAGACTATCTCTATTTTGTGTTTACTATCCTAGTGGACTATCTATGTTTTGTGGATGCCATGGAGTCTTTCATCGAAAGTCTTACACTGATCCGCCATCCTAGCATATTATCATATAATGTCATGGAGTCTTTCATCCATGGTCTTACTCATTATACTTGACTACCAAAGCATCTTTCATCTATGGTCTTACACCGTATACATTATATTGTGTACCATGTTGTCATGGTGTCTTTAATCCATGGTATTACGCTACGTACCTCATACTATATTGTCATAGTACCTTTCATCTATAGTCTTACACCATATACCATCATTACAGTGTCGCCCCAAATGACCAGTCGGTACTGTCGTCATGGTAAATACCTATCCATGATGTCAGTTCCTAAATCCTCCTTCCGTTACCTCCTTTACACCACCTAGAATTAATACTCGAATACTGTAGTGTTCCCTCCATAAGGCCCGGAGTTTCACCCGTGACAGTAACTAACAGGGTCACTCCCCATTTCCCATCCTAACTTCATCTATCCTATTGAGGTTTTTCCCACAGTCATGCAATGCATGCACATATCATCATTTTTCATGTTTATGCAAACATGGCATATTCAAAAAACATAGATCATCTTAGCAGGTTTAGAGTCTAGAACTCATGTAACACCCCAAACCCGACCTAGAAGTTAGGCCCAAATCTGGAATGTCACGTTACAGGCACACTTCAAAACGATTTTACTATTTAACCATTTAAGGCCCAAAAGCCCAAAACCCTTGTATCTTGTTAAGTTAAGATGATAAGCCCATCTTTTAAGAAAACATTCATATGTTGAGTTGTTTCGGAAACCATGTTAACTTTAGAAATTTTATTTAAGTTTAATAATTGGATAGTTGAAACAATAATAATAAAACCCAAAATGAAAAGTCAATTAGGAGATACATGGCCTTATTACAATCCAATGAAAAACAAAGTATTTAAAAATAAATTCATTTGAACAAATTAAAACATCAAATCAGCTTGTAGTGTGGCCATCTCCGAGTCCTCTGCCAAGTCGAGCCGCTTACTGTGCATCTCCTGAAATATTAATTAAAAAGGGTGTGAGTTTCGAAACTCAGTGTGTACAACCCTTGGCCATCAAATCAACATAAAAATATTCGCATTGGGCCTAAGCCCTATCAAAATCGATGGTCTTGGGCCTTAGCCCACAATGACCTCATATCATAACACATATACAACAAGATAATGCAAAACCCTTCCCAAAAATCCATCCGCTACACACACCATTTCCCTTCCAACCAATACACACCTGTGGGGATTTCTAAATCGACCCACCCATCCTCTACACACCAAAGGTAGCATTCACAGTGGCACTATTTCCAACGATGCAAAGAAAGTCGCTAATCATATATGGGCTTAAAGCCTCCAGTGGATCCATGGTCGTCAAGCGACTATGCGATCCTCAAATCTTCCTCTGTACCATAATTCCCACCCATATGCCTCCTAAACAGAATATCGTATGAATGCAACACACATTTTTACACATTCGACACCTAGGGGTATTTTAGTCATTTCACTATCCAGGGGTATTTTCGTAATTCTACCCTACAGGGGTATTTTGGTAATTTGGAAAGATAGGGGTATCTTGGTAATTTTGAAAAATAGGGGTGTCTTGGTACTTTTGCAAAATAGGGGTATTTTGGTACTTTTGCAAAACAAAGGTGTATTTTAGTAATTTACAAATCTAAGGATATTTTTGTAATTTTCAAATCAGGGGTATTTTATTCCTCTCGGGTTTTAGTTATGAACTTTGGCCCATCAACAAGTCCTCGCGGTTAAAGTGAACAAATACTATGCACTAGGTAGGATCTCAGAAAAGAGGAGGTGGGTCACTAGGACCGCTTAAGTACCAAGCTCTCACTAGAACCAATCCTAGACATGCATATGTCGGTTACCACACTCTAACTAATCAACTTGTCCACAGACATGTTTGATTATTAGGTTAAGTCTTATGTGATTTAAGAGTTGTTCAGAACTAGGCCTAAAGTCCATTAAACCCTAGCATACTTGTCTACGTCCCCCATAAAGCCCATATTACATCCTTACGGCCCATTAGGCCCAAATCTCATTCATATGGCCTACTAGGCCCAAAACAATTCCAAATCATGTAAAATGCGTGACTAACTTAATGCGTATGTGTAGTGTTTAGCCCAAATCTCACTGGGCCCGTTTAGCCACTTTTGGCTTTTCGGCTTTTCGGCATTGCCGATATCGTGTGTGTAGTGTTTGTACACACCTGGTAACCATGCGCGCTACAAACCCCTTAGTCACAAACCTACAATCAACATTACTGGCGATTAACTAAGGTTTTACACATACTAATAAAAACCAAAACCTCACCGTACCCTTACCGTGTGCCTCACGTTCTAGTAGCCCTTCCTTTGCTACTATTTGCGATTATCCTCCAGATCTGCACCCAACATATTTTGTCTAAATCAAGTGACCCATAATCCACATAAGTCACCCCTATAAGCCATATTACATTCGGCCATTTACTAAACCTCTACCGGGACGAGTGTGCTTACCTCTTGCTAACGATCCTTACCTACCACGCTTATGATTGTTGAGCCTTACCCTTGTTAATACAAGTTAATGACAATGAGGGGTTAGATAGCCGTTCGGCTTTTAACAAAACACACTAAAAAGTTCAACTAAGCACTTACTGAAATCCTCCTTTGATCCTGCAGCTTAGATAGCTACTGCACAAGATTCGACTTCCAAACGTGACTAAGAGTAGGTAACAATTGGTTGAGGTGGAGGAACAACAGTAAGGGTTCGGCAAAAGTAGGAATTCGGAAAAGAAGGATAATAGTAATTTCGACAATGAAGGGAATTTGGCTTTGTAAGAATTCAAAAAAAAAGGAAGAAGCCGTTTGAGGGGGAGAATAAAAGAAAAGAAAATACGAAAACTCAGGAACCCCTCTCTGGAATTCGGCAACCCCTTTTTATAACCAAGGCCGAATCCTACCTTCCCTCCACAGTCCTATTCGGCACCAACACTTCACACTCCTCCTCTCCTAACTTTTCTCTCTGATAATACCTTAATCTTATCCGAAATCTCCTCCACATCCAACACTCCTGCTTACTACAAACTCTCCACGGCAAGAGTACCAAACCAACACAACTCTTGCCGTCCACCAATGCAAAATAAAATACTCCAAAAATACACTTCTCATGCTCGAACCTTGGACCTCTTCAGCTTTCACACATGCCACCTTGTAGCTCCCAAGTGACGCCACTTTCCACTGGACCACAAGTCCATTTGTGTCATATTTTCACTTAATCTGCTCAAGAGGCCTAATGCCTGAGACTAGGGTCCACTAAAGCAAGAAAAAAATATTTTTTTTTCCTATGGTCTCCCCTATCTCTAAGGCTTCAAATAACCCCGATAATACCTTAAAATTAATGTTCTAAGTGCTACACATACATACTAACTTCAATGCACAGAAATTAGGGTTTGGGGATTTTTAAGGCGTTACAATTCTACCCCTCTTAAAAAAAATTTCGGCCTCAAAATTTACTTGGTTGAAACAAGTGAGGGTATTGTCGACGCATTGCCTCCTCAGGTTCCCAAGTAGCCTCCTCGACATTATGGTTCCGCCAAAGCACTTTGACTAAATGAACAGACTTCCTTCTTAATACCTTGACATCTTGATCAATTATCTGAACTGGCTCCTCTTCAAAAGTTAGATCTGGTCTAACCTCGATCTCCTCGACTGACACGATGTGAGAAGGGTCTGAGCGATAACACCTTAGCATTGACACATGGAACACATCGTGTATTTGGCTCAATTCAGAAGGCAACTCCAGCTGATAGGCAACCGGCCCAATTCGCTTCAATACTCGATAAGGCCCAATGAACCTTGGGCTTAACTTGCCCTTCCGACCAAACCTTAACACCTTCTCCCAAGGGAAAACCTTGAGAAAAACCATGTCCCCCACAACATATTTGATCTCTCTTCGTTTGAGGTCAACGTATGACTTCTGCCTATCCGCCTCCTCCTTCAACCGATCCCAAATCAGTTTCACCTTATCTTCGGTGTCTGCTACCAATTTCGGACCCAAAACTCGTTGCTCACCCAACTCAGTCCAATAAGTCGGAGTACGACATCTTCGTCCATACAGTGCTTCATATGGTGCCATTCCAATACTTGCCTGATAACTATTGTTATACGCAAATTCAGCTAACGACAAGTGGTCCTCCCAACTACCTCAAAACTCAATTATACACCCTCTCAACATATCCTCCAAAACTTGAATTACCCTTTCCGACTGACCATCAGTCTGAGGGTGAAATGCTGTACTGAAATCCAACCTCGTACCTAGTGCCTCATGCAGCTTCTTCCAAAAGTGAGACGTAAAACGAGATCTCTATCAGATACGATCGAGACCGAAACTCTATGCAACCTCACAATCTCCGCCACATACAACCTTGCAAATTTCTGTAGTGAGTAGTCAGTGCGGACCGGTATAAAATGGGCAGACTTAGTTAACCGATCCACAATGACCCACACAGAGTCTTTCTTAACAGGCGTCAAGGGTAGCCCACTAACGAAATCCATAGTAACCCGCTCACACTTCCATTGTGGGATCTTAATCGGCTGAAGTAATCCTGATGGCAACTGATGCTCTGCTTTAACTTGCTGACATACTAAACATTTTCTCACAACTCTGTCACCTCGCGTTTCAATCCCGGCCACCAATAAAGCTCTCATAAATCTTGGTACATCTTGTTACCTCCGGGGTGCATAGCATAGGAACTACTATGCGCTTCCCGTAGTATAGACTTCCTTAGCTCTTTGTCCCTTGGCACACAAATTTTACCACGGAAACACAACAACCCGTCACTATTTATCCCAAAATTCGACGTTTCCCCCATCTCAATTTGCTTGAATCGAGAATCCAAAGTCTCATCTAATGACTGTTTCTCTTTAATCTGCTCAACCCACAGTGGCTTCACTTGCAACTCGGCTAACAAACTCCCGTCGTCATACAAACTCAACCGAGCAAACATTGCTCTCAAGTCCAACATAGACCTACGACTTAGCGCATCAGCCACCACATTTGCTTTGCCCGGGTGATATTCGATCGTGCAATCGTAGTCCTTTAACAGCTCAATCCATCTGCACTACCTCAAGTTCAATTCCTTCTGAGTCAAGAGGTACTTCAGACTCTTGTGATCCGTATAGATGGTGCACTTCTCTCCATACAAGTAATGCCTCCAAATTTTGAGCGCGAAAACTACTACTGCCAATTCCAAATCGTGGGTTGGGTAATTCCTCTCGTGAGTCTTAAGCTAGCGCGACGCATAAGCAACCACCTTCCCTTCTTGCATCAGAACACAACCCAAGACCACGTGTGACGCATCACTATAAACCGTAAACTTCTTCTCGTGCTCCAGCTGAATCAGAACAGGAGCTTCCGTTAAAACCTTCTTAAGCTTCTCGAAGCTTTCTTATTGTTTATCCATCCACACAAACGACACCCCCTTTCGTAATAACTTGGTCAAGGGTGCCGCGATTAAGGAAAACCCTTCAACAAATCGCCTATAGTACCCTGCCAGGCCTAGAAAACTCTGAACTTCTGACACCGTCTTAGGTCGTTTCCAATCCAACACTGCTTCCACCTTCTGGGGGTCAACTCTAATTCCCTCAGCGGAGACCATATGTCCTAAAAAAGTGACTTCCCTTAGCCAGAATTCGCACTTGCTAAACTTAGCATAAAGTTGCTTCTCCCTTAGAATCTGCAACACAATCCTTAAGTGTGCATCATGATCAACCTTCGTTCTCGAGTATACCAAGATGTCATCTATGAAGACTACTATGAACTGGTCTAGGTACGATTGAAAAACCCGGTTCATGAGATCCATAAAAGCATCAAGTGCGTTTGTTAGCCCAAACGGCATTACCAAAAACTCGTAATGTCCATAACGAGTTCTGAAAGCTGTCTTATACACATCTGCTTTTTTAACCCTCAGTTGATGGTACCCCGAACGCAAATCAATCTTCGAGAAAATTGAAGCTCCCTTAAGTTGATCGAAAAGGTCATCTATCCTAGGTAGAGGGTACTTATTCTTAATGGTTAACTTGTTCAACTGCCTGTAATCAATGCACATCCTCATGGACCCATCCTTCTTCTTCACGAATAAAATCGATGCTCCCCATGGAGACACACTTGGTCTAATAAATCCGCGATCCAACAACTCCTGAATCTGAGCCTTCAACTCCGCTAGCTCCTTCGGTGCCATCCTATAAGGTGCGATGGATACTGGAGCCGTACCAGGTAACAACTCTATTCCAAACTCCACCTCTCTATTGGGAGGTAACCCCGACAATTCCTCCGAAAAAACATCAGGGAATTCTTTTACTGTTTTCAAATCCTTGACAGTAAAACTCTTAGATTCCAAATCACTGATATAAGCTAAATAAGCTTCACAGCCCTTCCTTACCAACTTTTCTGCCCTTAAAGCTGAAATCACGTTTGACAAGTAATCACGTCACTCCCCGATCACTACTACTTCATCACCTTCTACAGTTCTTAACATCATCCTCGTTGCAGTACAACCTAGAGTTGCTTGGTGCCTCATCAACCAATCCATGCGAAAGATGAGGTCGAACTCACCAAATGGTAATTCCATCAAGTTCACTAAGAAAGTAACTCCTTGAACTACCAATGGTACATTCCTAAACAACTTACTAACTTTTACCGACTGCCTTAAAGGACTTAACACCGTCATTTAATTCTCAATGGTTTCAAACTCAACCCCTACAGTTTCTGTCCTATTGCATGCAATGTACGAATGTGTCGACCCCACATCAATTAGCGCAATATAAGGTAGCTCACAAATAAGGAACGTTCCTGTTATCACATCTGGTGCATCACCTTCCTCTCTGCGACGAGCAGCATAAACCAACGCTGGCTGTCTCGCCTCTGCTTGACCTGCACCTCTGCCCGGTGCTCCACGTCCTCATCCTGCACCATTGCCACCTCTGGCTTGACCACGGCCCCTTGGTGGTTGTTGACCACCCCTATGAGGCTGAAAATTACCTCTACCTTCGACTCGCTCCTGATCTAGCCTTCTCGGGCACTACCTAACCCTATGCTCCATCGATCCACAGCCCAAACATGCTCCCATCTTCCTCCAACATTCACCCGGATGCCTTCTCCCACACTCAGCATAAAGTGGTATTCCGTTATTAACATAAGCAACAAGGGCCACAGCTCTAACCGGCCCATTCACTCTGGCCCTCCTCATGGGCCTCTATCCAGCTCCCGTAGGTTCCATATTCTGCTTGTTCTTAACCTTCTCTTTCTCTCGATTGCGATGCTCCGTGCTCTTTACCTCCTCTGCTATTTTTGCTTTCTCCACCAAAATCGCAAAATCTCGCTCCCTCTGTGGAGCTATCAATACCCTAAGGCTATCCCTTAATCCATCCTCGAATCGTATGAATCTTTCATACTCCGTCGCGACTATCCCCTTGGCATATCAACTGAGGCGCAGAAACTCAGCCTCGTACTCTGCTACAGGCTTATCCCCCTGAGTCAGACTCAAAAACTCCTTCCTTCGGGCATCCACATAGGCCGCTCCAATGTATTTCCCCTGGAATGCCGATTTGAAGAACTCCCAAGTGATCTACTCCGGTTGGTTGCCCTCCTTTATGGTCAACCACCACTGATAGGCTTCTTCTCTAAGTAGGGATATTGCTCCTTTCAACTTCTGTTCAGCCGTGCAATCCAGGTCGTCCATTATTCTTTCAGTAGCTTCCAACCAATACTCTGCCACATTCGGGGCCACCCCCGCTACTCCTTTGAAAATCTCAGCCCCATTAGCTCGGAGTCGCTCCACGATTGACCCACGACTTCCCGTACCATTATTGGGCCCAACGACCCTTTCTAAGATTCTTAACATGGCATGCGGTACTGCATCCTCTGTAGCGGCAGCCCGTTCATATGGTCCCCTTTCAACTACTGGTGAGGCCGGAGCATCCCTTACTCCAACGTTAGGCATATGTCCCGACTCTGACGATCCTTCCCTAACACTTCCACAGCCTCTACCGCAGCCTCTTGCACCTCTCCTAGCGCTCATCGTTGCGTATTTCTGAATTAATTTTTTTATGAAATTAGTACATAGTTCCACTGGTTTAGGGCACATGTCTTATGTGAGTAACAATTTTTTTAAAGTTATTACGCGGTCGAGAATCCACTACAGGCTTAAGTTTCCTATGGGCTTTAGTCTCTAAAAGCCTATTTTTAAGTAGCCCATTATCTATACAGTTCCGTAATTTAAACAAATGTAGTACAGAAAACTTACTTGGCTCGACGTTGAAGGCTCGGTGAACCACACTTCAAGAATCCTGCAAAAACTTCTTAACCTACTTTAAAAAAAAAACAAAATCTAAGGCCCATTTCATAGCTCGAGCTTTGCAACCGAGCTCTGATACCACTAAATGTAACACCCCAAACTCGGCCTAGAAGTTAGGCCCGAATCCGGAATGTCACATTACAGGCACACTTCAAAACGATTTTACTATTTATCTATTTAAGGCCCAAAAGCCCAAAACCCTTATATCTTGTTCAGTTAAGATGATAAACCCATCTTTTAAGAAAACATTCATATGTTGAGTTGTTTCGGAAACCATGTTAACTTTAGAAATTTTATTTAAGTTTAATAACTGGATAGTTGAAACAATAATAATAAAACCCAAAATGAAAAGTCAATTAGGAGATACATGGCCTTATTACAATCCAATGAAAAAAAAGTATTTAAAAATAAATTCATTTGAACAAATAAAAACATCAAATCAGCTTGTTGTGTGGCCATCTCCGAGTCCTCTGCCAAGTCGACCCGCTTACTGTGTATCACCTGAAATATTAATTAAAAAGGGTATGAGTTTCAAAACTCAGTGTGTACAACCCTTGGCCATCAAATCAACATACAAATATTCACATTGGGCCTAAGCTCTATCAAAATCGATGGTCTTGGGCCTTAACCCACAATGACCTCATATCATAACACATATACAAACAAGATAATGCAAAACCCTTCCCAAAAATCCATCCGCTACACACACCATTTCCTTTCCAACAAATACACACCTGTGGGGATTTCTAAATCGACCCCCCATCCTCTACACACCAAAGGTAGCACTCACAGCGGCACTACCCAACATTGCGGCAAAGCTGCTAATCATATATGGGCTTAAAGCCTCCGGTGGATCCATGGTCGTCAAGCGACTATGCGATCCTCAAATCTTCCTCTGTACCATAATTCCCACCCATATGCATCCTAAACAGAATATCGTATGAATGCAACACACACTTTTTTACACACATTCGGCACCTAGGGGTATTTTAGTCATTTCACTACCCAGGGGTATTTTCGTAATTCTAACCTACAAGGGTATTTTGGTAATTTGGCAAGATAGGGGTATCTTGGTAATTTTGAAAAACATGGGTGTTTTGGTACTTTTGCAAAATAGGGGTATTTTGGTACTTTTTCAAAATAAAGGGGTATTTTAGTAATTTAAAAATCTAAGGATATTTACGAAATTTTCAAATCAGGGGTATTTTATCCCTCTCGGGTTTTAGTTATGAACTTTGGCCCATCAACAAGTCCTTGCGGTTAAAGTGAATAAACACTATGCACCAGGTAGGATCTCAGAAAAGAGGAGGTGGGTCACTAGGACCGCTTAAGTACCAAGCTCTCACTAGATCCAATCCTAGACAGGCATATGTCGGTTACCACACTCTAACTAATCGACTTGTCCACAGACATGTTTGATTATTAGGTTAAGTCTTATGTCATTTAAGAGTTGTTCAGAACTAGGCCTAAAGTCCAATAAACCCTAGCATACTTGTCTACGTCCCCCATAAAGCCCATATTACATACTTACGGCCCATTAGGCCCAAATGTCATTCATATGGCCTACTAGGCCCAAAACAATTCCAAATCATGTAACATGCTTGACTAACTTAATATGTATGACCAAACCAACCAATTTCATCAAACTTAGCCTCAGGGCCCACCGGGCCCGTTTAGCCACTTTCGGCTTTTCTGCTTTTCAGCATTGCCGATATCGTGTGTGTAGTGTTTGTACACACCTGGTAACCACGCGCGCTGCAAACCCCTTAGTCACGAACCTACAATCGACCTTGCTAGTGATTAACCAAGGTTTTACACATACTAATAAAAATCGAAACCTCACCGTACCCTTACCGTGTGCCTCACGTTCTAGTAGCCCTTCCTTTGCTACTAATTGCGATTATCCTCCAAATCTGCACCCAACATATTTCGTCAAAATCAAGTGACCCATAATCCACATAAGTCACCCCTATAAGCCATATTACATTCGGCCATTTACTAAACCACCACCGGGACGAGTGCGCTTACCTCTTGCTAACGATCCTTACCTACCATGCTTGTGATTGTTGAGCCTTACCCTTGTTAATACAAGTTAACGACAAGGAGGGGTTAGATAGCCCTTTGGCTTTTAACAAAACACACTAAAAAGTTCAACTAAGCACTTACCAAAATCCTCTTTTGATCCTGCAGCTTAGATAGTTACTGCACAAGATTCAGCTTCCAAACGTGACTAAGAGTAGGTAACAATCGGTTGAGGTGGAGGAACAACAATAAGGGTTTGGCAAAAGTAGGAATTCGGCAAAAATGGATAATAGTAATTTCGGCAATAAAGGGAATTTGGCTTTGTGAGAATTCAAAAAAAAAGGAAGAAACCGTTTGAGGGGAGAATAAAAGAAAAGAAAATACAAAAACTCAAGAACCCCTCTCTGGAATTCGGTAACCCCTTTTTATAACCAATGCCGAATCCTACCTTCCCTCCACAGTCCTATTCAGCACCAACACTTCACACTCCTCTTCTCCTAACTTTTCTCTCTGATAATACCTTAATCTTATCCGAAATCTCCTCCACATCCAACACTCCTGCTTACTACAAACTCTCCTCGGAAAGAGTACCAAACCAACATAACTCTTGCTGTCCACCAATGCAAAATAAAATACTCCAAAAATACACTTCTCATACTCGAACCTTGGACCTTTTCAGCTTTCACACACGCCACCTTGTAGCTTCCAAGTGACGCCACTTTTCGCTGGACCACAAGTCCATTTGTGTCCTATTTTCACTTAGTCTGCTCAAGAGGCCTAATGCCTGAGACTAGGGTCCACTAAAGCTTGAAAAAAATAAATTTTTCCCTATGGTCTCCCCTATCTCTAAGGCTTCAAATAACCCCGATAATACCTTAAAATTAATGTTCTAAGTGCTACACATACATACTAACTTCAATGCATATAAATTAGGGTTTCAGGATTTTTGGGGCGTTACAACTCACCTGAATCTTCATTGTTTCCATAACTTAGCTTTCTAGAACGACAGAGCTTCTATTCTCCTGGTAGCTCAGCATTACAGCAAAAATTCTACTGGTTAAACTTGCACTTCATCTTAAAAGCTTAAACTTTCATACACATGCAAAACCCCTAGAATGGTTCTGAAGGTCCGCAACCTTATTTACCTATTCTTACGCACATAAATGGGCTAAGAACCTTACCAGCTTGCTGGTTTCCTACTTTTCCATCTCCCTCTTGATAAAGTCTACTCCATACAAGACCTTCCATGGCTATTCCTTCTTCAAGCTATCGACGAAGGTGAAGAAAAGAAAATGAAACAAAGTCGAGAAGAAAATTCATCCCTGGAAAGCCATTGACAGCTATTTATAGTCCTTCACGAGCTATTACAAACCTTATGAGAGTTGCCCCTAACTAATTATTATGTCTCCTACTAAGGAACCGGTTGGTTCCATTCTAATCGAACTAGGTTTGGTTCTCAACCATGCACAATTCAGTTTCCAGCTTTCCCGTTTCTTCCAATATAGGCCGCCAACTTGCAGTCTCTTTCAATTTAGTTCTCCAATTATTTCAAGTTTCTGAGTTAATTGGAAATCAAGTGTTATAAATCAAACACAATTCCACTAATCAAACACAATCATCAAGGCTCTCTAGGTGTCATGCAAAATGACATATTTCCTACATATGACTTGACATGCTTCCTCTACGTGTCCCACATATTGCAGATACTAAAATGAATGAAAATGTTTGCAAAAATTAAACTCGCCACTAGCGGGTTCACGATGGAAGAGTTTGCCGAATGCAAAATAGGAATTCATAGGATGCCGGAACAATCCGCAAGGGAATATGCCAAAATGAAACAAGTCAATTCTCGTGAATTTGACTCACTCACATGCCAGTCAACACTAAAATCTCTTAGTAAACCATCCAAAACGCAAATTAGAAAATTTTTTGGTGTGACATTGAAGAATGACATGAAGGTTAAATACCACTAATGAATTAAATATATATAAGTAAATGATATCGTGAAGAAATGAAAGAAAGAAGATTATGTGAATTAGAAGGATCAAGTATGATATATATTCAAGAGATTAAAGAAATTATAAACAAGCAAATTGTTACAATAAAGTAATTTTAGAGACATGTAATACAAGGAAAGAATGTAAGGACAATATCAATCTAGGAATAAATTTTTAAAAAATAAAAATAAAATTGAAATTGATCAAAGATCATTTAAAGGTAATTTTTTATAAAAAAAAATTCTCAGTAGATCTTAAGAGAAAAGATACTAGATACAATCTGGAAGAGATAAATGAATTTCTTTAGTGAAAGTGTATGGAGATGTTGTAATCCGAAAGAAATAAATTACTTCAACACTTCAAGTTGGGTAAATTTCGAGGATAAAATTTCTTTTAAGGGGGTGAGAAATGTAACATCCCTAAAACCCTAAGACGGGAATAGTGTTAATACAATATGATAGTGTTAGAATTTCTGAAGATTTGCAGCCCCACAAACTTGAAAGATTTCAGGCCAATTAGGATTTGTATGGTGCTTTACAAGATTATTGCAAAAACAACAGCAAACCATTTGCAAAATATGTTGGAATCGTGTATAAATGAGGCACAAAGTGCCTTTGTACCAGGGCGTCTCATTACAGAAAACGTTCTTCTAGCCTATGAGGTACTTCACGTGCTTAAAAACAACAGAATTGGAAGGAAAGGGCAGATGGCTTTGAATATCAATATGAGCAAAGCCTACAATCGAGTAGAATGGCCTTTCATTGAGCTAATGATGAGAGTAATGGGTTTTGTGGATTCTTGGGTGAATTTCATAATGAGATGTATTAACTCAGTATCCTATTCTATTATTCTAAATGGGCAGGCTAGTGGAATTTTTAAACTGAAAAGGGGATTGAGACAAGGTGACCCTTTGAGTCCCTATTTGTTCTTGTTTTGTAGAGAAGGGATTTCAACGCTAATGAAACTTACAAATTAGGAAGGATTGATAAGGGGTGCGAATGTTTGTAGAAGGGGGCCACAGATTACTCACTTAATGTTTGCAGACAATTGCTTACTCTTCGAGGAAGCGACACGTGAGGGTGCTAATGCTCCAAAAGGAATCCTAAGGGAGTATGAAGACATTTCTGGGCAGTGCATCAATTTTGAGAAATCCACAACATTTTTTAGCTCAAACACTACAAACACGAGTAAGAAAGTGGTTTCCCAAATGATGAACATACGGATTTCTACAGTACCAAAAAAATACCTAAACCTACCAAACGTTTTCAGAGGTGGTAAAAGAAAAGCTTTTCAGAGTCTTAAGGATAGGATGCGAGCAAAAATTTCTGGATGGAGTATCGACATCTCTCACAGGGAGGCAAAGAAATATTTATAAAATCAGTCCTCCAAGCTTTCCCTACCTATTCGATGTTATGTTTTTTTATTACCAAAAGCGCTTTGTTTTGAATTAGAAGGTATTATTAATCAATTCTGGTGGCGTCGAAGTAGTAATAAGCATGGTATTCATTGGTGTACATGGAACCAATTATGTGAATTGAAAAGGTACGGTGGCCTAGGTTTTCACTCTTTATCTCAATTTAATTTAGCCCTACTTGCCAAACAAGGATGGATGTTGCTTAGTTATCCAGATTCATTATCAGCACGTACTCTAAAAGTGAAATACTTTCCAAATACTAGCTTTATTGAGTCAAGTTTAGGACAACTACCTTCCTATACCTAGAGAAGCATATAGGCCACCAAGGGCATTTTGGAGGATGAAATGTGCTAGAGAATTGGTTCGGGTACTGAGCTCTCAGTGAGGGTGGATGCATGGATACCTAGAAATCAAAATCAACGAATTCAAAATCCCATACAAGATGATTCTATTCAAAGAGTGACAGATTTAATAGACCAGCAAACAAATAATTGGAAGGAGCATTTAATCAATTCTACCTTTGATGTTGATGATGCTCAGTAGATTTTAGCCATTCACCCTTTGTTCTATAGAAGGATGTTCACGCTTGGAGTGGTGAATGTAACACCCCTAACCCGTATACGTCGCTGGAATAGGGTTACGAGGCATTACTAAACGAAGCACACATCCGAACAATTTTATATGTACACATAAACAAATCTCTTAAATTAATTAAATTTTAAATCATAAAGCTAACATAAACTCTTTACGAATCATCCCATAATTTATAACGAACATATATGTAGTCACATAAATCATAAGTAAAAATATCAAATAAATCAAAAATCACTTCTTCTTTTTTTATAATCGGCACATCATGCGTTTACATTTAATAACTTACATTGACCGAATTTAATACATTTACCATTATACCTCTCGTATAATACTTAGTCATTAAAAACCCAAATAACAAAACCATTTTTCTTAAAACATATATATATACCCTTCTAGATTTATTATAACACAAGTCACTAATCAAATGGTCAAACCTAAATACAAGAGCTGAATATAAACATGCTAATTCATATGTTTTAGTAAATATCTATTTTCATTCTATTAAATCACATCACAAGCAATTAATATTACATAGTACCGAACCAAAATATATCATTCCCTAATTAACAAATTATATCAAACTCATCACTAATATATATAACATGACCGTATGTAACTAGGCTTAATACACCAATCATATCTAGTTCGTCATATACATATCAAAATAAACTCAATCATTATCAAAGAAACTAAACCTCAAACATTAATAAACCACATCAACTTCATTTCATCTATATGCCATTATAAACTAATTACTAAACTAACCACATATACAATTTGAACCATACCAAACTTATTTATTTCATTTTCGTTTTATAACATTCAAAACATATACATTCATGCCTTTATAAATCGACTCTAATTAATCAAACAGCATAGCCGAACATACAACACAACCAAACAATATACTTAGCCATTTTAATTCATCACACATCCGAATACACAAGCACATTATAACCAATTTTGTAGCAACCCATAAGGCCGAATATGCACAAATTATTACATATCATATAACCTAAACTAAATGAACATTCTATCAATAATATACTTAGCATCTCACTTATATTTTCAAACCCACACCTCAAGACTTATACCTATCATAAACCATGACTTAATTCAAGCACTTATTAGCAAAACATATCAACCAAGTTACACATATACACACCTTGACCGAGATCATACACACAAACATAAATATAGCAACCATGTTTCACATATAATAAGCCAAGGCCAAATTGCTAAAACCAAACACATCAAGCACTTAACCAAGAACACATAAAACTGAACTTAAACATAATGATCAAGCCATTTTCGCATGGCTATATATATATATCCCACAATTTAGACATTTCATCTATACTATACATGTCCCAAAATCAACATTCCATCTATGCTATACATTCCATAAACCCAAATTCAACTTAGTAAAATACCGAAACACTGTCGATAGTGTGATAGGCTTTGCTGACGATCCCCGAGCTCGTAACGTGACTCCAAAATCTATAAAACAGAGGTAAACAAGAACACACACAGAGTAAGCTATTTAAGCTTAGTAAGTCATAAGAAAAATATATATATCAATGATTGTATATTAAGACTAAATTAATAAGGCCGAATATACATATCCTCAAATACAAAGTTATCATTTTAATCATACATGCATATATCATATGGACGAATGCATAATTACACATGAACTGTAACACCCCAAACCCGGTCTATGCGTTAAGACCAGACTTGGTATGCTACACAAATCGAATATACATCTAGTCATCTAATGATTTAAAGAAAACATGTCTTCAAAAACTATTTTGGAGATGGAGTTTATCAAAAACCGAGGTTAATTTAAAATCTATGATTTTAGAACATAAGAGTTTATAATTTGATCTCAGAGAATTAATTGGTTAAATTTTTAAATAAATTTAAAAAAATTCAAAAGGACTTTGGAAACGAAATTTATAAAAGAGTTTTCACCGAAATTTTTACGAGATAGTGATATTTAAGAAACCCCCTTTTTATACGTAATTTAAAGAAAACATTTATAAACTTAAAATAGTCCACTTTAAGTATCTAAAACATATTAAAATCCATCCACGAAATAAAATCCATAAAAACCATACTAGAGGCCTTATTACATCGCCAAAATAATAATTAAGTAATAATACTAAAAAGTAGTTTAAAATTCATAAAAACCATCGTTTGAAGTATGGCCTCCACGAAGTCATCCCCGGCCCAAGCCTCCATCAATTATCATTACCTGAGAAGGGTAAGAAAATGGGGTGAGTTACTTAGAACTTAGTGTGTAACCCACTTACCGTGTCCACTGGGCCAAAACCATATAAGCATTTAATTGGGCTTGAGCCCATATACAAATATAACAATCTAGCAATCATAAAATGCACGTGATATGCAATTCCCAAACAAGCCTAAATTTCCATCCGCTACACAAAGACCCGTACCAACCAAAGACACACTGTGGGGATCAAGTCAACCCACCCCGCCAAACACACCGATCGCAGGCATAAAGCCATTTAAAATGCTTGTGCCTGAGCCACCCGAACTAGATGTTGTGGCAGAGCCACCCGAACTAGATTTTGTGGCAGAGCCACACGAACTAGATTTTGGTA
Source organism: Gossypium sturtianum (assembly GCA_025698515.1). NCBI lineage: Eukaryota > Viridiplantae > Streptophyta > Magnoliopsida > Malvales > Malvaceae > Gossypium > Gossypium sturtianum. Next base: position 111,140,739 of record CM046944.1, read on the forward strand.
GAACCACCAGAACTTCTCTTCAATTTAATCCCAACCCATGCAATCATGTATACATAAACAAAGCTTAAAAATTTACATATGATAATTTCAACATAAGGCCCATACTACAAGTTGGCCCATTTCTCAATTTGGCCCATATGGTAATTTATCAAATTGGCTCCTTAAGCAATTTAGCAATTCGGCCTATTAATCAATCTAGCATTTTGGCCCATTAATCAATCTAGCAAGTTTGGCCCATTAATCAATCTAGTAAATTTGGCCTATTAATCAATCTAGCAAATTTGGCCTATTAATCAATCTAGCAAATTTGGCCCATTAATCACATGAGGCCCAAAAATTACTTTTTATCAAATTAGCCCATTGAGGGCGATTCCGTAATTTTCACGACTTTAAGACTGATTTCATGCACTTACACAAAAAGTGTTAATATACTGTATTTTCTAATTTTACCAACTTTACGATTTTTATTCTAATGCTTACGATATAACATCTAACCCATGAGATAAGTGTGAAATTACACAGCTGATTACGGTGAGAACTATACTTTCCCGCTCGTCGATACCTATATATATGTCACGCTTGATTAGAACACTAATATTTAATGTAAATCCATACTAAAGATAAGCGATCTAGATCTTTACCCTCGGAATCTCGAGCAACTACTATTTGGCGGTTCTCCCCAGTTGACGGTTCACAACCCGGTGGGAAATCCCGAATAGCTAATGGCTCCGAACTACGAACAACTTCGAATAATTGATTTTCACCGGATGCGAGTCCACAACCCGGTGGAAAATCCCAGATTGCCGAAACAGCCCTTCGCTTAAATCTAGAGGGAATAGCGAAACCGCCCCTCTTCCGAACACTATTCACCACCCTTTTCGACCCTATCTTGTTTGCCTCCATTGACAAAAGATTATTAGCCCAACATATATATATCGAAATTTAAGACTATGGGTTTTAAGGGTGAAATCGGCTTACCACAAAAATATCTTTATGTTCATGAATGAAAATCAGCGATAACGTTCCTAAGATAAAATTGATTAGTAACCCATCTTTTTGTGAAATAACGAGTAATATGGAAGTCCTTGATAGAAACCCTTACCTTAACACTTTGAATCGAATCCTAGCGATTCACGATGATTACTTAATACTACGAGTTTCGGCCTTCACTTTATCACTATAAAGATGAAAAGATTATTTAAGAGAAAGGAATAGAGGATGCTATTTCGGTCAAAAGACCCTCCCAACTAAAATGTGTATTCGGCTAAAGAAAAGAAGAGAATAAAGATTCGAAAAGGGTCCTTACCGATTGATTAAAACGAGGGTTGAAAGAATGATTAACAAGAACAATATATGTGAAGAGGAGATTCGGCTACAAAGAAAAATTTGAAGAAATGGTGTTAGCACCATTCGGCCATGGGGAAAAAGAGAAGAAAGAAAATGTGTTTGTGATCTTGAACCATAATGGAGAAAGAAAGAAATAGAGGATGAGAGGTTTTCGGGCAAGAGCATTCGGCAATGGAGAAGAAAAGAAAAAGAGAAAAAATGGCCTTTGTATTTTGGTGTTTTCGGCAATAGTGAAACAAGACTTGAGAGGTTAGGCAAAAATGTGACCAAATGGTCAAAAAGAATAACCAAAAGAAAGTGAAACAAAGATGTTCACCAAAGCCTAAAGTGCATTCGACAATGAAAGAAAAAGATGAAAAGAAATGTGTTTTGGGAGAAACAAAAATGACCAAAATGAGAGTAAACATTAGCTACACATCCTTACCAAAGCCTACCTCAAAAATTCGGCCACCCCCTAGCCCCCCAAACCGTCCAAGTACATTGGCCAAAAGTCAAAGTTTTAGCCACCCAAAAGTTTCCAAAACATCACCCTTGTTTCATGCCTTGTGTTCCCCCTACATGCCATATTCTCATGATTCCCTACCTTAAGTTCATTCTTACCATATCTTTTAGCCACCATACCATAAAATAAAAGTCTAACTTACCAAAAATATAATGCTTGGCCGACATTTGCTAGGAATGAGCAAAAATTAAAGTCACAAAATACATACTAGGGGATTCGAACCTCTTCCCTCAAGTAACACTCATGGTGCCAACTCCACTTTACTACTAGCTCATCTTATGCTAACTTTTGTCACTTAATTTCCTTAAACATCAAGGTTACTTGTTCCACTTCAATAAAGTACTCATTACTAAAATTTATTCTAGTTCCGAATAAATCCCGAGCCTTCTCAAGACTATATTAAACACACAAATTGAATCATTCACAAGCTAAGCACCAAAATTATGCAACATATCGATACTCAATTTTTAGGATGTTACAATTCTACCCCCTAAAAGAAAATTTCATCCTCGAAATTTACCTGGTTAAAAGAGGAGAGGATATTGTTTCCGAATTGCATCCTCAGGCTCCCACATAGCTTCCTCCGCTCCGTGATTACACCATAGAACCTTAACCAACGGTACCGACTTCTTTCTTAGCACCTTAACATCTCGATCTAAAATTTTCACAGGTTCCTCCTCGAAAGACAAGTCCGGCCTTATCTCCACTTCTTCTACCGGTACTATGTGAGACGGATCCGATCTATAACGCCTCAGCACAGAAACATGGAAAACACTATGATTCTGACTCAACTCCGGAGGTAATTCAAGCTGATAGGCCACTGGTCCTACACGCTTCAACACACGGTACAGTCCAATGAACCTAGGGCTCAACTTGCCCTTCCTTCCAAACCTGAAAATTTTCTTCCAAGGTGAGACTTTCATAAAAACCTGATCTCCCACCGCAAACTCAATATTCTTGCGCTTCAGATCTGCATACGACTTTTGTCTATCCGATGCTTCCTTTAACCGTGCTCGAATCACCTTTACCTTTTCTTCCGTCTCAGATATCAATTCAGGACCCAACAACCGCATCGTTCCCTAATTCGGTCCAACAAGTAGGGTACGACACTTACGACTCATATAATGTTTAATAGGGTGCCATCCGGATACTGGATTGGTAACTGTTATTATACGCGAATTCTGCCAATGGTAGAAAATCCTCCCAACTACCTCTGAAGTCGATCACACAACCCCATAACATGTCTTCCAAAATCTGAATTACTCTTTCGATTGACCATCGATCGAGGATGAAAAGTCATGATCGAAGTTTAACTTTGTTCCCAAAGCCTCATGCAAAGCTTTCCAAAACCGTGATGTAAACCTAGGGTCCTCGTCCGATATGATAGACACTTTGGTACCCCATGCAACCTCACGATCTCGGATACATACAGACTTAGCCAACTTGCAGGAGTAATCCGTGCGAATCGGTAGAAAATGAGCAGTCTTCGTCAATCGATCTGCTACCACCCAAACGGAATCCTTTTTAGTAGGTGTTAAGGGTAACCCACTAACAAAGTCCATCGTTATCTGCTCCTATTTCCATAGAGGAATCTTTACCGGTTGCAATAAGCCCGACGGTAATTGATGTTCCGCCTTCACTTGTTGACAAGTCAAGCACTTACCCACAAAATCAGTAACCTCTCACTTCAACCCTGGCCACCAATACTGCTCACGGAGATCTCGATACATCTTATTTCCTCTAGGGTGCATAGCATAAGGGCTACTATGCGACTCACGCAAAATCATTTGTCTCAAATCCAAATCCATGGGCATACAAACTCTTCCACGAAAACACAGCACTCCATCCTTGTTCATTCCAAAGTCCCCTATTACGCCACTTTCAACTTGTTACATTAATGCAGACCCAACTTTTCATCCGATAATCGCTTTTCCTTGATGCGTTTCTAACCACGGGGCTTCACACGAAGTTACGCTGTGATCGCCATCTTCATACAAACCGAGATGAGCAAACATTGCTCTTAACTCCGCTACTACCTTACGACTCAACGCGCATCGCCACCACGTTAGCCTTTCCCAGGATGATACTCAATTGAGAAATCATAGTCCTTAATGGCTCCACCCACCTTCGTTGTCTCAAGTTCAACTCCTTCCGGGTAAGAAGGTACTTAAGACTCTTATGGTCCGTAAAAATGATAGACTTCTCACCGTAGAGATAGTGCCTCCAAATCTTTAAAGTAAACACTACCGCAGACCAACTCCAAGTCATGGGTAGGATAGTTAACCGTGCGCCTTAATCGGCGAGAAGCATAAGCCACCACTTTTCCACCTTGCATCAAGACACATCCTAAAACCGTGTGTGACGATCACAATAAACGATAAACACTTTTCCAAACCTCGGGTTGAATCGAAGATGGCGCTTCCGTTAAAATCTTCTTCGGTTTCTCGAAACTTTCTTGTTATTTATCGGTCCACACATACGGTACTCCCTTTCACAATGACTTAGTTAGGGTGCAAAGCAATCAATGAAAACCCCTCAACAAAGCGTCTATAATAACCAGACCAAACCTAAGAAACTCCGAATCTCGACCATCGACTTCGATGGTTTCCAATCCAACACCGCCTCTACCTTCCGAGGATCAACTCTGATTCCCTCGGCTGACACAACGTGCCCTAAGAAAGTCACCTCCTTTAGCCAAAATTCACACTCACTGATTTTGGCATAAAGTTGCTTGTCTCGCAGTATTTGCAATACTGTGCGTAAATGTGAGTCATGCTCTTCTTCATTCCTCGAATATACCAAGATATCATCTATGAACACCACCACGAATCGGTCTAGATAGGGTTGAAAGACTCGATTCATCATGTCCATACATGCAGCTGGTGCATTGGTCAAACCAAACGGCATCACCAAAAACTCATAATGTCCATAACGAGTTCGGAATGCCGTCTTATGAATATCTGCCTCATTAACCTTGAGTTGATGATAACCCGATCTCAAACCAATCTTAGAGAAAATTGAAGCTCCTCTCAATTGATCAAACAGGTCATCGATTCTCGGCAATGGATACCTATTCTTAATTGTCAATTTATTCAACTGCCTATAATCAATGCATATACGCATCGACCCATCCTTCTTCTTGACGAACAAAACCGGTGCTCCCCACGGAGACACACTCGATCGAGTAAATCCCCGATCCAACAATTCTTGAATTTGAGCTTTAAGCTCTGCTAACTCCTTCAGCGCCATTCTATAAGGAGCAATGGACACCGGAGCCGCTTTCGGCAAATGACTCAATGCCAAATTCTACTTCCCGATCTGGAGGTAGACCCGGAAGTTCTTCGGGAAAGACATCTGGAAATTCTTTCACTGTTCTCACACCTTCCACCGATAATTCCTTGGCATCCAAGGCACTAATAAAGGCTAGGAACGCTCCATACCCTTTTCGCACCAACTTTTCTGCCTTTAAAGCAGATACCACGTTTGCCAAAAAGTTCTTTCGTTCGCCTATCATTACTACTTCCTTATCAACCCAAGTCCTAATTGACATCCGCTTTTCAGTACAATCCAATTACGCCCGGTGCTTCACCAACCAATCCATGCCCAAAATAAGATCGAACTTACCGAAAGGTAATTTCATCAAATCCGCTAAAAATATCTCTCTTTGAATTTCCAAAGGCACGTCTCTATACAATTTATTCATGATTACGGACTGTCCTAAAGGACTAATTACCGCCATCTCTCTATCGGTAATCTCAAATCTAATGTTCAGGTTTCCAGCTATGGCACTAGCAACATACGAGTGGGTGGACCCGATATCTATCAAAGCAGTAACAGGTACATCAAAGATGAAGAACGTACCAGTTATCACATCAGGTGCATCGCCATCTTCACGACGCCTGACCGCATAGACCAACCCCGACTGTCTTGCCTCCGCATTACCTCTAAAGCCATTACCTCGACCCGGTGCACCTTGACCATGTCTAGTACCATTACCACCACGACCTGATCCACGGCCTCTCGGTGGCTGCTGAGTGCCTCTAGCTGGCTGTGCATCAAAGTTACGAGCTTCCTGAGTCAGAGCAGTCCATCGAGGGCAATTCCTATATTGATGATCCTTGGAACCACATTTATAACAACCACCATTTTTCTTCCAGCATTCCCCGAGGTGTCGTTTTCCACAGTCAGCACAGTCTCGACTCTGATTGGTAGTCACAGGTGCTCTAGCTTGAGCTGGCTCATCATTTCGAGGCCTCTTTTGGAACCTTGTTGAAGAACCCGAGTACTTAAAGTCCCTCTTGCCTCTGACTCTTTCGCGGTTCTGGCGTTCTGAGTTCTTAGCCTCTTCGGCTATCTTGGCTTTCTCCACAAGCGTGGCAAAAATCCTTACTTGCTGTGGGGCTATCAGTACCCGCAACTCATCATTCAGCCCATCTTCAAAGCGTACACAACGCTCATGATCCGTTGGCACTATTGTCCGAGCATAACGACTCAAGCGTAGAAATTCTGCCTCGTAAGCTGCCACCGTCTTATTTTCTTGAACCAGATTCAGGAATTCCTTCCTCCGAGCATCCATATAACTTGTCCCTACATACATCCCTTGGAAAGCAGCTTTGAAGAAATCCCAAGTAACAAATGCAGCCTCGGTGCCTTCTCGGACAGTAAGCCACCATTGGTACGCTTTATCCCTTAACAAGGACACCGCTCCTCTCAGTTTCTGTTCGACGGTGCACTCCAGATCATCCATAATCCGCTCTACAGCCTCGAGCCAATATTCCGCAACATTCGGAGCCACACCGGAGACACCTCTAAAAACCTCGGCACCACTTGGTTTAAGTCGTTCCGATATTGATCCACGAGCTGCTGGCCCAGTTCTAGTCCCAGCAACCCTTTCTAGAACTCGCAACATTGCTTGAGTCAAAGCATTGTCCTCTCTCGTATGGTCATGTGATCCAGTCTCACTCTCGGGTGACGCTGGTTCGTCCATTTCTGGCATATGACCCGGCGCTTCAGACGCAACCCTAGCACCTCGTCCTCTACCACGACCACGTCTACCGCGTCCCCGTCCACGCCCTCTAGAGCTCATACCGACTATTTGGTTAAATCGATTACAAGTTTTATGAATCGTAAAACTATTTGATGTTTATTAACGATATTTTATGAGATATAAGATATAGAGTTGTTTTCGCGATCACATCCTATAGTCTCAATCTCTACAGTTTCAACACCTAAAACTAGAAGTTCTAGAGTGTTCCTATGATCATATCACAACAATAAATATTCAATATACAAATACTTACTTGACTTGGTGCCGGATGCTCGTGGTGCCATACTACCTTTAGAACATAAATTCTAGAAATTCAAGCAATTTTAAACAAATTTATTGTTGAACCCAAACCACAGCCGAGTTTTGAAACTGGCTCTGATACCATAAAATGTAACACCCCAAACCCGGTCTATGCGTTAAGACCAGACTTGGTATGCTACACAAATCGAATATACATCTAGTCATCTAATGATTTAAAGAAAACAGGTCTTCAAAAACTATTTTGGAGATGGAGTTTATCAAAAACCGAGGTTAATTTAAAATCTATGGTTTTAGAACATAAGAGTTTATAATTTGATCTCAGAGAATTAATTGGTTAAATTTTTAAATAAATTTAAAAAAATTCAAAAGGACTTTGGAAACGAAATTTATAAAAGAGTTTTCACCGAAATTTTTACGAGATAGTGATATTTAAGAAACCCCTTTTTTTATACGTAATTTAAAGAAAACATTTATAAACTTAAAATAGTCCACTTTAAGTATCTAAAACATATTAAAATCCATCCACGAAATAAAATCCATAAAAACCATACTAGAGGCCTTATTACATCGCCAAAATAATAATTAAATAATACTAAAGAGTAGTTTAAAATTCATAAAAACCATCGTTTGAAGTATGGCCTCCACGAAGTCATCCCCAGCCCAAGCCTCCATCAATTATCATTACCTGAGAAGGGTAAGAAAACGGGGTGAGTTACTTAGAACTCAGTGTGTAACCCACTTACCGTGTCCACTGGGCCAAAACCATATAAGCATTTAATTGGGCTTGAGCCCATATACAAATATAACAATATAGCAATCATAAAATGCACGTGATATGCAATTCCCAACCAAGCCTAAATTTCCATCCGCTACACACCACCCGTACCAACCAGCACACCTGTGGGGATCAAGTCAACCCACCCTGCCAAACACACCGATCGCAGGCATAAAGCCATTTAAAATGCTTGTGGCTGAGCCACCCGCAGAGCCACCCGAGCTAGATTTTGGTAGAACCACCAGAACTTCTCTTCAATTTAATCCCAACCCATGCAATCATGTATACATAAACAAAGCTTAAAAATTTACATATGATAATTTCAACATAAGGCCCATACTACAAGTTGGCCCATTACTCAATTTGGCCCATATGGTAATTTATCAAATCGGCTCCTTAAGCAATTTAGCAATTCGACCCATTAATCAATCTAGCATTTTGGCCCATTAATCAATCTAGCAAATTTGGCCCATTAATCACATGAGGCCCAAAAATTACTTTTTATCAAATTAAAACATTGAGGGCGATTCTGTAATTTCCACGACTTTAATACAGATTTCATGCACTTACACAAAAAGTGTTAATATACTGTATTTTCTAATTTTACCAACTTTACGATTTTTATTCTAATGCTTACGATATAACATCTAACCCATGAGATAAGTGTGAAATTGCACACCTGATTACGGTGAGAACTATACTTTCCCGCTCGTCGATACCTATATATATGTCACGCTTGATTAGAACACTAATATTTAATATAAATCCATACTAAAGATAAGCGATCTAGATGTTTACCCTTAGAATCTCGAACAACTACTATTTGGCAGTTCTCCCCGGTTGACGGTTCACAACCCGATGGGAAATCCCGAACAGCTAATGGCTCCGAACTACGAACAACTTTGAATAATTGATTTTCACCGGATGCGGGTCCACAACCCGGTGGAAAATCCCGTATTGCCGAAATAGCCCTTCGCTTAAATCTAGAGGGAATAGCGAAACCGCCCCTCTTCCGAACACTATTCACCACCCTTTTTGACCCTATCTTGTTTGCCTCCATTGATAAAAGATTATTAGCCCAACATATATATATCGAAATTTAAGACTATGGGTTTTAAGGGTGAAATCGGCTTACCATAAAAATATCTTTGCGTTCGCGGAATGAAAATCGAGCGATAACGTTCCTAAGATAAAATTGATTAGTAACCCATCTTTGACGAAATAACGAGTAATATGGAAGTCCTTGATAGAAACTCTTACCTTAACACTTTGAATCGAATCCTAGCGATTCACGATGATTACGAATACTCCGAGTTTTGGCCTTCACTTTATCACTATAAAGATGAAAAGATTATTTAAGAGAAAGGAATAGAGGATGCTATTTCAGTCAAAAGACCCTCCCAACTAAAATGTGTATTCGGTTAAAGCAAAGAAGAGAATAAAGATTCGAAAAGGGTCCTTACCGATTGATTAAAACGAGGGTTGAAAGAATGATTAACAAGAATAATATATGTGAAGAGGAGATTCGGCTATAAAGAAAAATTTGAAGAAATGGTGTTAGCACCATTCGGCTATTGGGAAAAAGAGAAGAAAGAAAATGTGTTTGTGATCTTGAACAAGAATGGAGAAAGAAAGAAATAGAGGATGAGAGGTTTTGGGACAAGAGCATTCGGCAATGGAGAAGAAAAGAAAAAGAGAAAAAATGGCCTTTTTATTTTGGTGTTTTCGGCAATAGTGAAACAAGACTTGAGAGGTTAGGCAAAAATGTGACCAAATGGTCAAAAAGAATGACCAAAAGAAAGTGAAACAAAGATGTTCACCAAAGCCTAAAGTGCATTTGGCAATGAAAGAAAAAGATGAAAAGAAATGTGTTTTGGGAGAAATAAAAATGACCAAAATGAGAGTAAACATTAGCTACACATCCTTACCAAAGCCTACCTCAAAAATTGGGCCACCCCCTAGCCCCCAAAATCGTGCAAGTAAATTGGCCAAAAGTCAAAGTTTTGGCCACCCAAAAGTTTCCAAAACATCACCCTTGTTTCATGCCTTGTGTTCCCCCTACATGCCATATTCTCATGATTCCCTACCTTAAGTTCATTCTTACCATATCTTTTAGCCACCATACCGTAAAATAAAAGTCTAACTTACCAAAAATATAATGCTTGGCCGACATTTGCTAGGAATGAGCAAAAATTAAAGTCACAAAATACATACTAGGGGATTCGAACCTCTTCCCTCAAGCAACACTCATGGCGCCAACTCCACTTTACTACTAGCTCATCTTATGCTAACTTTTGTCACTTAATTTCCTTAAACATCAAGGCTACTTGTTCCACTTCAATAAAGTACTCATTACTAAAATTTATTCTAGTTCCGAATAAATCCCGAGCCTTCTCAAGACTATATTAAACACACAAATTGAATCATTCACAAGCTAAGCACCAAAATTATGCAACATATCGATACTCAATTTTTAGGATGTTACATGAACATATATAAATCTCACTATTAATATCACATATACCTCATTTGGCCAAATATTACACAATCACAAATTCACATTTATAACTTAAACATTTATGCAATCAATTTAACATTCAACTTACCTTATTTTCACAACTTAAGATAAGCACATACCTCAACCTTTTTATTCGATTTCATATTCGGACTTTACTTGACATTGCCCGTTGAACCGTTCGGACTTAAAAAGGATACGCGGATAGTCGGAAGCTCGTACAATGCCAACGTCCCAGATGTGGTCTTACATGTAATCACATATTGATGCCACTATCCCACACAGGGTCTTACACGAATCAAATACGATGCCAATGTCCCAGACAAGGTCTTACACGTAAACACAAGTCGATGCCAATGTCCTAGACGTGGTCTTACACGTAAACACATATCAGAATCCTATTTCAAGACATATGTATCCTATCTATTCCTATGGTTCGTACGGGGCTTTCAGACATTAAGTCTTGATCGAATCGAACTCAAAATATGTCTCCCTTGCTCAAATTACATTCGGCCAACACAAGAATAAATTCACAAAATTTCATTTATCATGTAACATATATATTATCAAATTTAATAACATTTATGTGCTTATAGACTTACCTCAGATATCGACGGACGAAATCGACTACTCGACTACTTTCGACTTCCCCCGAACTAATTCTATTTTCTTTCGTTCTTGATCTAAATAAATTCAAATTTAACTAATTTAATTACACATTCATTCAATTTAATCCAAAAACACATAAATGGGAAAATTACCATTTTGCCCCTGACATTTCACACTTTTTGCAATTTAGCCCCTATTGCATAAAACACAAAATAGACAAAATTTACACATACCATAGCTAGGCCGAATATTCACAAGCATAATACAAGTCCATATATTTCATTTTTTTCACATTTTAGTCCCTTAATTTATTATTTTTACAATTTAACCCTAATTACTCAAATTCACTAAAAATTCCAAGACAAAACATGTTAATCCTTCATATATCTTTAATATTTCATCATCAAACAACAAAAATCACAATCTATCATCAATGGAAAAACACAAAATCATCATCAATTTCAAAAATTCAAGCATGGGTTTTGTAGTACTCGAAGCAACGTTCTCAAAAACGTAAAAATTATCAAAAACCGAGCAAAATACATACCTTAATCAAGCTTTAACAAGGCCGAACCCTAGGAAGTGTTTTTCTTTTCTTTTTCTTTTAAGTTTCGGCAATGGGAAGATGGACATGCAAGGTTATCATGTTTTATTTATTATAATAACTTTATAATATGTTATTTATTATTTTAACTTTTATATTTAATATAAAAACTATATAATATAACCTTAGTGCCGTCCATTCATTAATTAAATTGCAAAATTGCAACATAAAACCTTCATATTAAAAAAAAACAACCATTATTCGGCCCCTTTGAATTTAACCACAAAATTTTCATTTTACGCTATTAAGCCCTTTTATTTAATCGGACACTCAAACGACGAAATTAAAACACGAAAATTTCACACAAGAAAATTCACACATAATAAACACATAAAATAATTTTAAACATATTTTTTGGACTTGAATTTGTTGTCCCGAAACCACAGTTCTGAATAGGGTTTAAATCGGGTTGTTAAACACTCCCCCCTTAGGGATTTTCGTCCCCGAAAATCTTACCTGTGAATAGGTTCGGATAACGCTCTTTCATTGTATCCTCTAGCCCCCAAGTTGCTTCCTCAACTTCGTGCTTATGCCACAGTACCTTAAGTAACGGAATTTTCTTATTTCGCAATTCTTTAATCTCGCGAGCTAGAATACGAATCGGTTCTTCTTCATATGTCATATCGGGCTTAATCTCAACCTTTGTCGGACTAATCACATGTGAGGGATCAGATCAATATCTACGGAGCATCGAAATATGGAATACATTGTGAATCTTTTCTAACTTAGGTGGAAACAGCAGTCTATAAGCAACCGGCCCGATACGCTCTATAATCTCATACGGTCCAATAAATCTCGGACTCAATTTGCCTTTACGACTGAATCTGAGTATTTTCTTCCACGGTGATACCTTTAAAAAGACTTTGTCTCCAATCTGAAACTCTATATCTTTTCTTTTCAAGTCTGCATACGATTTCTAACGATCCGATGCTATTTTTAGACTATCGCTAATCACTTGCACTTTCTGTTCAGTCTCTTTAATCAAATTGGCCCCGTGTATCTTATTTTTACTTAGCTCAGTCCAATTGTAACACCCCAAACTCGGCCTAGAAGTTAGGCCCAAATCTGGAATGTCACATTAAAGGCGCACTTCAAAACAATTTACTAGTTAATCATTTAAGGCCCAAAAGCCCAAAACAAAAGATTATTTTGAAAACCATATTAACACTTTAATAATTTTATGAAATTTCTTAAGCGGGCAGTTGAAACAATAATAATAATAAACCCAAAATTCAAAGTCAAATAGGAGTTACATGGCCTTATTACAATCCAATGAAAAAACAAAGTATTTAAACAGAATCATTTGAATAAATTAAAACATTTGAACAACTTGTAGTGTGGCCATCTTCGAGTCCTCTCCCTCGTCGAGCCGCCTATTCAGGATTACCTGAAACATTTAAAATTAAGGGTGTGAGTTTCAAAACTCAGTGTGCACAACCCTTGGCAATCAAATCACATACAAATATTCACATTGGGCCTAAGCCCTAACAAAATCGGTGGTCTTGGGCCTTAGCCCACAATGACCTCATATCATATCATATCGTATCATTTATAAGCAGATAATGCAAAACCCACCCCAAAAATCCATCCGCTAAACACACCATTTCCCTTCCAACCTTATGACTCCTGTGGGGAATTCTAGCTCGACCCACCCCTCCGCTACACACCAAGGGTAGCCCGGTTGCGGTACTACCAAACGTTGCAGCAAAGCTGCTAATCATATATTGGGCTTAAAGCCTCCGGTGGATCCATACCATACGGCCATGCGATCCTCAAATATTGACACAGAGTCATCAATATATATATGTTAGGCACATAGCCACGGTAAATATGATTGGCACAAAGCCATAATAACAGCACAAAGCCTTCGGTATTGGCACAAAGCCCATAATTACGGCACAAAGCCCATATTAATGGCACACATCCCTCGGTAACTTTATCGATGCAGCATGGCTGCTCGGTGGCTAAAAAGCCTGCGGTGGATCCATACCATACGGCTATGCGATCCCGGATCCATACCATACGGCTATGCGATCTTCAAATCTTCCTCTGTACCATAATTCCCACCCATATGCATCCTAAGCAGAATATCATATGAATGCATCAAACACAAAAGTAACATCCACAAACCCATATTCATCACATAGGGTAATTTCGTCATTTCACTACCTGTGGGTATTTTTAGTAATTCTACCCCTACGGGGTATTTTGGTAATTTGGCAAATTAGGAGTATCTTGGTAATTTTACAAACAGGGGTATTTTAGTAATTTTATAATATAAGGGTATTTTAGTAATTTTACAATATAAGGGTATTTTAGTAATTTTACAATATAAGGGTATTTTAGTAATTTTACAATATAAGGGTATTTTAGTAATTTTCCAACATAAGGGTATTTTAGTAATTTTACAATATAAGGGTATTTTAGTAATTTTCCAACATAAGGGTATTTTAGTAATTTTCCAATATAAGGGTATTTTAGTAATTTTCCAATATAAGGGTATTTTAGTCCCTCTCGGGTTTTAGTTATAAACTTTGGCCCATAAACAAGTCCTCGCGGTTAAAGTGAATAAACACTATGCACCGTGTAGGATCTCGTAAAAGAGGAGGTGGGTCACCTGCATCGCTTAAATACCAAGCTCTCACTAGATCCAATCCTAGACATGCATATGTCGGTTACCACACTCTAACTAATCGACTTGTTCATAGACATGTTTAATTAGATTAAGTCTTATGAAATTGAAGAGTTGTTCAAACTAGGCCTAAGTCCATAAACCCTAGCATATTTGTCTACGTTCCCATAAAGCCCATCAAACCCAAATTCCAACCTTACGGCCCATTAGGCCCAAAGCTTATCATAAGGCCTATTAGGCCCAAAACAAGTCCAAATCGTGTATCATGCATGACTAACTCAATATGTTTAACAAGCCAAACCATTTAATCAAACTTAGCCTCAGGGCCCACCGGGCCCATTTAGCCACTTTCGGCTTTTTGGCTTTTCGGCATTGCCGATATCGTGTGTGTAGTGTTTGTACACACCTGGTAACCTTGCGTGCTACGAACCCCTTAGTCACGAACCTACAATTGACATCACCTAATGATTAATCATAACTTAAGATGCGCTTTATCAGAAACCGAAACCTCACCGTAACCTTACCGTGTGCCTTACTTTCTAGTAGCCCCTTCCTTTGCTACTATTGGTGATTATCCTCTAGATCTGCATCCAACACCTATATCGTCAAAACCAAGTGATCCATATAAATCATAAATCACCCCTATGAGCCACAATAGATTCGGTCACTTATTAAAACTCTAACTGAATTCTTGATAACAATCCTTACCTACCGCGCTTGCGATTGCTGAGCCTCACCCTTGTTAATACATGGTAATGGCAAAGAGGGGTTAGATAGCCCTTCGACTTTTAAGAAAACACACTAAAAAGTTTAACTAAGCACTTACCAAAATTCTCCTTTGATCCTACGACTTAGATATCTACTTGAACAAGATTCAACTTCCAAACGTGACTAAGAGTAGATAATAATCGATTGAGGTGGAAGAACAAACAACAAAGAATCGGCATAAATAGGGGTTCTGGAAAATAGGGATTTCGGAAAATAGGGATTTCGACAAATAGGGATTTCGACAAACATGGATTTCGGCAAAAAAGGATTTTGGCAAACTGGGGTGGTGGTATTCGGCAATGGAAGAAAATAAGAATGAGGGGAAAAAAAGAGAAAGAAAGATGGAAACTCCAAGAACCCCTTCTAAGGATTTCGGCACCCCCCTTTTATAGCCAAAGCCGAACTGCCTTCCCCCCACAGTCCTCTTCGGCCCCAACACTTCACCCTCTTCATCTCCTATCTTTTCTCTCTGATAATACCTTAATCTTATCCGAAATATCCTCCACATCCATCAGTCCTGCTTCCTTCAAACTCTCCACGGCAAGAGTTCAAAATCCACACAACTCTTGTTGTCCACCTATGCAAAATAAAACACTCCAAAATACACTCCTCCTGCTCGAACCTTGGACCTCTTCAGCTTTCACACACGCCACCTCATAGCTCCCAAGTGACGCCACTTTCCACTAGACCACAAGCCCATTTGTGTCCTATTTTCTCTTAATCTACTTAAGAAGCCTACTGACTGAAGTCACAGTTCCCTTGCGGCTATAACCAATTTTTTTCCTGTACCTTTACTTGATCTCAGGACTTCTCCAACACCCCTAGACACTCCAAATTCATTAACCCTAAGAGCCTACATACCAATTTTCATTTTCTCGCTCACTTAAAAAAAATTTCTGAGATCCAAAGCCCAAAGCCCAATTCTTCTAGGCCCAAATTCGGGGCGTTACACCAATATAATGGTGTACGACATTTACGATCGTACAAAGCCTCGTAAGGTGCCATTTTGATACTAGATTGAAAGCTATTATTATACGCAAATTCAATCAAAGGTAAGTATCATTCCCACGTACCTTCAAACTCGAGAATGCAACATCTGAACATATCCTCAAGTATCTAAATGATTCGTTCAGACTGGCCATCTGTTTGCGGATGGAAAGCAGTGCTAAAGTGTAGTTCCGTACCTAAAGTATCTTGCAGTTTCTTCCAAAATCGCGATGTGAACCTCGGATCTCTGTCCGAAACAATAGAAATAGGCACTTTGTGCAATCTCACAATTTGAGAAACATATAATTTAGCCAGCTTATCAAGTGAATAATCTATACGAACCGGAATAAGGTGAGCCGATTTAGTCAATCTATCCACAATAACCCAGATTGCATCTTTCTTGCTCAGTGTCAACGGTAAACCATATACAAAATCCATCGTGACTCTGTCCCACTTCCACTTCCATCATACTAGGCCACCAATAAAGCTGCTTCAGATCATTATACATTTTTGTACTACCCGGGTGAACAGATAACCGACTGCTATGAGCTTTGTTCAAAATCATCTGAATCAACTCTGAATTTCTCGGAACACATATTCGGTTTTTGAACCTCAAACAATCATTAGTATCAACTCGAAACTCAGATTCAACATTCGATTCACATTGATCTCGCTTTGCTAACAATTCATTATCAACTTTTTGAGCATCACAAATTTGTTGAACAAACAACAGTCTTGCTTTTAATTCAGCTATTATCGAACCATCATCAGGTATAACCATATGCGCATTCATTGCATGCAAAGCAAATAATGATTTTCGACTTAAAGCATCAGCAACAACATTAGCTTTTCCCAGATGATAGTCAATCACAAGCTCGTAGTCTTTCAACAACTCTAACCATCGACGTTGTCTTAAATTGAGATCTTTCTGAGTCATCAAATACTTCAGGATTTTATGATCAGAATAAACATGACATTTCTCACCGAACAGATAGTGACGCCATATCTTCAATGCGAACACAATTGCTGCCAATTCCAAATCGTGTGTCGAATAGTTCTTTTCGTGCGTCTTTAACTGTCTCGAGGCATAAGCTATGACTTTGCCTTCCTGCATCAAAACACAACCCAGACCACTCAAAGATGCATCACTATAAATAACAAATTATGTAACGCCCCGAATTTTTGGGCCTAGTAGAATTGTGCCTATTGGGCCTTGGGCATGGGAGCGTTTAAAATTTTTTTGAGAATAAGAGAACGACACTAATGCTAGTTGGACCTATTAGGTGAGTGATTTTAGAAGGCTAGGGGGCTTCCATGAAGTCCTGAGTTCAAACCTGGGCTTTAGGAAAAAAATTGGTTTTAGGTGAATAAAACCCTGGGAGTAAGTAAGTAGGCTTTAAGAATAAATTGTGGGAAAAAATGACACAAGGAAGTGAGTGGTCAAGTGGCAAGGCGTCATTAAGGTTGCAAGGGAGCATGGGTTCAAGTCTTGGCGCTTGCAATTCATTTTGATTTCCTTTTAAATGAACTTAGACTTTGGCCTATAGACTTATATTTTGTTGTGCTTGTTTTGTTACACAAGGAGTCTACTGGTAAAGGTGGCAAGTGGCGTGTGGAGTGTCCTAATGGTCTGAGGTTCGAAACCCCTTGCATGCAAAAGGTGACTATTTTGCTAATTTGGGACGGTTTTGGAATACTGATGGAGGGATCCCACATCGGGAAGCTAACGTGAGAGTAGGCGAGAAGTTGGCTTTAAATAAAGCGATCTATAAGGAGAGTAAGGATACCTTGGTTGGCGTTTGGGCATAGGAGTGTTCGGAGCGCGGATTAACTCCAGATCCCTATCAGGTGTGTATTTCGCACTACTCTAGCTGTAGAGCGGCAAATGCCGAAATGCCGGTCACACGATGATGGTAGCCACACGAGCGTATGAGCGCATGTGTGGGAGATTTGACGCGATAGTTGAGGCCATCATTAGTGTTCTTGTGGGTTTAGGCTATTTCGGCCACGATGGGCTGAAAAGGGCCATGTGGGGCCAATGGGCCCGTGGGCCCAATCAGATAAGTTGTATGATTGTGTAGTAAAAATTGGACTGGACTATGTGAATCTCATATCTGTGGCTGGATTTGGGCTGAATGGGTCACACGAGCGTGTGGGCTCATTTGGGCCGAGAATGGGCCCTAGGCTCATTTGCATCGTTATCTCGTTTCTTCCTGTTAGGGTGATCGGTTACTTCGTGGTTGTGATTTAAGCATTCGTGTTGACTCTGGTTCTGTAAGATCATGTTCTTGATGACCAAAGGGGATTTTAGCCATAGGGTGGCGGCAAAGGTGCCAGCCGAGAATGTGCACATAGCCTCCACTCCCAAGTTTAAGCGGCGTAGGGTGTCAGCAGTTCGAGACTTTCTGCCTGGATGCGGAAGGGTGACGGCATCAAACTTTGGTTTAGCTAGGAAAATCGCAGTAGATCGTTCTAGTGAAGGCAAGTGATAGTAAATCTCATGATTAGGTGTTTGGAATAGAGATCTCCCAATTCTTTTGCTAATTAAGTTATCTGTGTGTTATGTTTTGTGATTATTTAGTACTCTACGTGATAAGGTGTGTATCCGTATACACTGTTCTGATTTTTAATCGGTTGAAAAGCTGAAGGTGCGTATATTGTATTATCTTAAATGTTGATCGACATTATGCCGAAAAGCCAAAATACCGGCGAGCGATGCCATACGAGCGTGTGATCGCGCGTGTGGTGAACCGAGCTTACGGAGCATGAGCGTGTGATGAGGAAGGCCACCTTGAGCGAATTCATGGGCTTGGGTCGCAGTGGGCCACTTGGGATGGAATGGGCCTCGATGGGCCTAATGGGCCGTAGGGCCCGCAAATGCAAGTTAGATTGTCGAATAGGAGATAGGGAGGCTTGTCATGACACGCACATGGCATGGGCCGTCCTAGACCTTGATGGGCCGAGAGGGCCCGATGGGCCCGTGGGCCCATTGGGTTGAATCTCACTGTTAAATGTGAAATAGACAAGCTTATCATATCGCACACATGACTTAGGTGTTTGGGCCGCGTAAGGCCGAAAGGGGGCTGTGTGGGCTCAATGGGCTTGTGGGCCCACACATATGAAATGTCTATGATGTGATAAGTTATTAATTTAGGCTGTGCCGTCGCATAGCCGTGGTTGTTTCTAGGCTAAATGGGCCACACGAGTGTGTGGGCCCACTTGGGCAAGGTAATGGGCCTCAGGCCATTTTCACCGTTAAGTCAAATTAGGTTTCTTAAGCCGCTCGAGGCGACTGTAGACCTTCTAGAAGGTCGTAAAATTATCGAAATACCCTTGGTTTACGAAATTACCGAAATACCCTCGAGTCGTAAAATTATCGAAATACCCTTGGTTTGCGAAATTACTGAAATACCCTCGAGTTGTAAAATTATTGAAATACCCTCAGTTTGTAAAATTACTAAAATACCCTCGGTTTGTAAAGTTACTGAAATACCCCTGATTTGTGAAATTATCGAAAGACCCGTGATTTATGAAATTATTGAAATACCCCTGATTTGTGAAATTACCGAAAGACCCGTGATTTATGAAATTACTGAAATACCCTTGGTTTACAAATTACTGAAATACCCCGATTGTAAAATTACCGAAATACCCTGATTTGTGAAATTACTAAAATACCCCTGTAGGGTAGAATTACCGAATTACCCCTGTAGGGTAGAATTACCAAATTACCCCTGTAGGGTAGAATCACCGAATTACCCCGTAGGGTAGAATTACTAAAATACCCCTGAGGGGTAGGATTACCGACATACCCTTATAGGATAAAATGACTGACTTGTGCAATGATTTGACCGATTTGACTGTGATCGTATGACTGTGTTTTAACTGACTTGACTGTGGGCGTGTGTCTGATATGTTGTTAATATGTGTTGAAATGACTGTTACTAAGCATGGCCATTTTGCATACACGAGTAATGATTGAGCATGGCATACACGACATATTGCATGGGGTTGGGACTTGTGTTGGAGGAAGTACTGTACTAGTGGCTCTGCCACGTTTTACTGCTCTAGTGGCTTAGCCACGTATACTGATTTTAGTGGCCTGGCCACGTTCACTGTTATTAGCAGCTCTGCTGCGTTAGTATTATGTACTAGTGGCTTTGCCACGTTTTAATGTTATAGTGGCATCACCACGTATTCTAATTTTATTGGCTTAGCCACTATACTGTTATTAGCAGCTTTGTTGCGTTATTATTAGTAGCTAGGCTGCGTTATTGGTGTGTTGACTGGGTGGGTCGACTTGGTCCCCATGTGGTGTGTTGGTTGGTACGGGAGGTGTGTTGGCTGGGCTAGGTTGGGATGCATCCTCATACTATTGCATATCTGTTTATGAGATCTGTCGCTGTACTGGGCTTAGGCCACTTGTTCTGATATTGGTTTGGGCTAGGCCCAATTGATTCTGTTATGGGCTGTGACCAAGATATTGTAGTGGGTTTTGACTCACGTATGCTTTGCGCTGACTGTACTTTTCTCTTAAAGGGCTTTGGCCCAGACTGTTTCAGTTTTAGTTTCTGTATACTGATTGTTACTCTAGTAAGGGGATTACACACTGAGTTTTCATAAACTCACCCTATTTTTTAATTGTGCAGGTAATCCTCAGCCTTAGACAGATCAGAGCAGCAAGGGACTCGGAGAAGACCACACACTATTTATGCTTGCTGTTTTGATTATTTACTTTTAAATAATTTTATTTGGGTTGTTATAGGGCCTATCTAATTTTAACTTATTATTTCTGATATTTATTTATGATGTTTTCTAACTGCTAAAAGTGGGATACGATTTCCAAAATGATAACTGTCTTCAAAACACTACGTTTCCGCAACATTTTCAAAATGCTTCTGCTACTCAATTTTTAAACATCACATTTACGTAAATTATTTATTTTAAATATGCTTCCGCAACATATAAAGTTTTAAAAGTAATTACGTTTGCAAGTGGATAACAATTTCTCAAGTGTTTTGAGTTTTAACAAAGAGGCTTTAACTCTCAAACAAGTTTTAACAACAGGAAACCTGGTTTTGAAAAACACTTCCATGTGACACGCCGGATTCGGGCCTAACTTCTAGGCTGGGTTTGGGGTGTTACAAATTCTTTACCCGATTCTGGCTGAACTAACACTGGAGCTTCGGTCAAAAGAGCTTTCAACTGATCGAAACTTTTCTGGCACTTTTCTGACCACTCGAACATAACATCTTTCTGTAACAACTTCGTCATCGGTGTTGCAATCATAGAGAAACCTTTCACAAATAGTCTATAGTAACCAGCAAGTCCCAAAAAACTCTGAACTTCAGAAACATTTCTCGGAGGTTTCCAATCAAGTATAGCTGAAATTTTACTCGGATCAACCCGAATACCCGATGCTGATACAACATGGCCCAGAAAACTGACTTCGTGTAACCAGAACTCACATTTATTGAACTTTGCATACAACTGTTTATCTCGCAAAGTCTGTAACACAAGTCTCAAATGTTCGGCATGCTCGGTTTCATCATGGGAGTAGATCAAAATGTCATCTATGAATACTACCACAAACCGATCCAGATATTGTCTGAAGATCCGATTCATCAAATCCATGAAAATAGCAGGTGCATTAGTAAGTCCGAAAGGCATAACCAGAACATAGTGTTCGTACCTTGTTCGGAAATCAGTCTTTGGTATATCCGAGTCTTTAACTCGCAACTGATAGTAGCCTGATCTCAAATCTATTTTTGAAAATACTGTAGCCCCTTTCAACTGATAGAACAGATCGTCAATCCGTGGCAACAGATACTTATTTTTTATAGTCACCTTATTGAGATGTCTGTAGTCGATACACATTCTCATAGTTCCGTCTTTCTTTTTCACAAATAAAACTAGTGCACCCCAAGGAGAGAAACTCGGTCGCGCAAAACATCTATTTGTTAACTCTTACAACTGAGCTTTCAATTCTTTTAATTCTGTAGGTGCCATTCTGTACGGAGCTATCGATATCGAATTCGTCCCCGGCACTAATTCAATACCAAATTCAACCTCTTGTATAGGTGGTAAACCCGATAATTCTTCAAGAAACACATCCGGATACTCGCACACAACAAGTACTGATTCAATCTTTCTTTTGGTTACTTTACTATCAAGCGCATATGCAAAGTAAGCTTCGCAACCTTTTCTCACATATTTCTGAGCTAACATTGAAGATATCACTGTTGGTAAACCATTCAGATCATTAGATTCAATCCGAATAATCTCATCATCCTGGCACCGTAAATCAAATAGTCTTTCTTTTGCAGTTTACGACAGCGTCATGCATCGTCAACCAATCCATACCTAGAATTATGTCGAACTCATCAAATGGAAACAACATCAAATTAGCCGAGAAGCATGAATCTCGAATCATCAGGGGACAATTCTTACACACTTTATCAACCATAACACACTTTACCTCGGATATCGACGGACGAAATCGACTACTCGACTACTTTCGACTTCCCCCGATCTAATTTTGTTTTCTTTCGTTCTTGATCTAAATAAATTCAAATTTAACTAATTTAATCACACATTCATTCAATTTAATCCAAAGACACATAAATGGGAAAATTACCATTTTGCCCCTGACATTTCACACTTTTTATAATTTATTCCCTATTGCATAAAACACAAAATACACAAAATTTACACATACCATAGCTAGGCCGAATATTCACAAGCATAATACAAGTCCA
Source organism: Gossypium sturtianum (assembly GCA_025698515.1). Lineage (NCBI taxonomy): Eukaryota > Viridiplantae > Streptophyta > Magnoliopsida > Malvales > Malvaceae > Gossypium > Gossypium sturtianum. The sequence continues at coordinate 111,163,544 of CM046944.1, forward strand.
TATATTTCATTTTTTTTTCACATTTTAGTCTCTCAATTTATTATTTTTAAAATTTAACCCTAATTACTCAAATTCACTAAAAATTCCAAGACAAAACATGTTAATCCTTCACATATCTTTAATATTTCATCATCAAACAACAAAAATCACAAGCTATCATCAATGGCAAAACACAAAATCATCATCAATTTCAAAAATTCAAGCATGGGTTTTGTAGTACTCGAAGCAACGTTATCAAAAACGTAAAAATTATCAAAAAACGAGCAAAATACATACCTTAATCAAGCTTTAACAAGGCCGAACCTAGGAAGTGTTTTTCTTTTCTTTTTCTTTTAAGTTTCGGCAATGGGAAGATGGACATGCAAGATTTTCATGTTTTATTTATTATAATAACTTTATAATATGTTATTTATTATTTTAACTTTTATATTTAATATAAAAACTATATAATATAACCTTAGTGTCGTCCATTCATTAATTAAATGGCAAAATTGAAACAAAAAACCTTCATATTAAAAAAACAACCATTATTAGGCCCTTTTGAATTTAACCACTAAATTTTCATTTTACGCGATTAAGCCCTTTTATTTAATCGGACATTCAAACGACGAAATTAAAACATGAGAATTTCACACAAGCAAATTCACACATAATAAACACAGAAAATAATTTAAACATATTTTTCAGACTCGAATTCATTGTCCCAAAACCACTGTTCTGAATAGGGTTTAAATCGGGCTATTACTGTAACAGGCCGGCTTAGACCCTGGTTGGAACAGTGGTTCCGGGACCACAAATCTGAGGTCGTAAAAATATTTTAATGATATTTTCTGTGTGAATAGTATGTGATATAGCCTGTGTGAAAATTCTGTGTGATAATTTTATCGACTGTGTGCTGATTTATGAAAAAGAACTTAATTGCATAAGGTGTAAAAGCTATGTGCTGATTTATAAGTGTCAATTTGTTGATGGATTTTTAAGGTGGAGGCATTATGTTGTTAATATACCATTTATAAGTTAGTGGCTAGTTAAATGACCTAATAACCTTATTGTTAATTTGTCTTTTATGTTAATAAAAAGGATAATATGGTAAAATGTATATTAATACATTTATAATAAAACAAAAGAAATAGATAGTGGCATTTGTTCATCCACATTTCTGAATTTTGAAGGAAAGAAAAGAAAGAAAACAAAGCGAGGTTTCAGCTAGCTTTTGATGCAAATTCAAGGTATGTTTTTGATCGGTTTTTGATAATTTCTACGTTTTTGAAATCGTTGCTTTGAGTTTTAGCTAGCCCATGTTTGAATTTTTGAATTGGTTGTGTATTTCGTGAGATGCCATTGAAGAGAGCTTGTTGTTCTTGTTATTTGAAGATGAAATATTAATTATATGTGATAGATTAGCAAGTGTTGTTCTTAAATTTTTTATGAAATTGAGTGATTTGGATTAACTTGAAAAAAAATTTTTGAGGGACTAAAACGAAAAATAAATGGAAGGTATGGACTTGTATGAGTATGAGCAACATTCAGCCTAAGCATGGTGTGTGCAAATTTTGCATATTTTGTGTTTTATGCTATAGGGACTAAATTGCAAAAAGTGTAAAATGTCAAGGGTAAAATTGTAAATTGATCGATTATGTATTTTTGGACCAAATTGAATGAAAATATGTTGAATGAGTTTAATTTGTAATTTATTTAGACCAAGAACAAAAAGGATCGGGAGTGGATCGGGGAAAGGCGAAGTTAATCGAATAGTCGGGAAACAAAGTCCGTCGATACTCGAGGTAAGTTTTTAAGCAATTGGGTTGTAATGAAATTGTTCTAGTCTATATGAATGTTTATGTACTTAATAAAAGTAAGTATGTATTATGTCTTAAAGCCGAATGTGATGTTGGTTAAGAAATGTATTTAGCCGAATGTGGGGTAGACATTTAAGCCTTTGGTTCATTTGAATGGAATGTGTATATTTATATATATATCATTGATATAATCAAATGTGGTAATGAAATGTGAGATGATTGTATTCGAATAAGGTGTATATACATATAATTCCAAATGTGATAATGTTTTATGGGATGAATGAGTTGAACTGGAAATGAGTATATGTATATATATATATAGTATTTGAAGACAAGGATATATGTATTTGTATGGATGGAGAGAAGATCGGATATTGAGCACTAAGTGTGCGAATTGAACTTCCGAGCACTAAGTGTGCGAAATTGGATATGAAAACTTTAAGTGTATAAATTGAACTTCAGGACATTTCGGGTGTTTAAATTCGGTTGATGAGCAATAAAGGTAGGAGTAAATATAAATTCAAGATTGATTTTGGTAAGTTTCGATGCTATGAGAGATTATCATTTGATTGGTAAGTATAGAATTTGTAAGTAATATATGTATAAGATATCAATTGTTAAATGTATGCATATGCGGTTTTTGGAGCTATGAAAGGTAATAGTTTGGTATGCATTTGTATTAAATTGAGGAATGGATTATATACTTGTGTGAAGCCTATTATTGAATGCTGGTATATTCGGTTAAAGGGGTTATGAAATGTGTAAATTTTCTTTTAAAATGTTTGAAAGCATTGTTATATGTAATTGCTTATAACTTACTAAGCTAAGATAGCTTACTTTGTGTGGTTGTTGTGTTGCTTATTAGGTTTTGAAGTCTAAGCTCGAGCACGGGGATCATCGTCAAGTCTATCACACTATCAACTATCTTTGGTACTTTATAAGTAGTACATCGTTTGAAACTATGGCATGTATAGGCTAGCTAATTTGTATAAGTTCGGAGATGAATCTAGCCATGTGATTTGGCTAGTTATGTGTTGGCAATATGTATTAATGAAAATGATATATGATGCATGTTTTGGTATGACTTGATAGCCTTTGAAATGGTTAAGTTTTTGGTTAGTAAATATGGATGAATTATGCTTATGTACACATGTGTTTTAGTCTTGTAAATTGGCATGAATAGAATTGGATTGGAAAGTAGAGATTGGTTGATTATTTCGGTATGATCTTGGTTGTCAAATGTGCATGATTTGCTTTGGTCATATGCTTTTAGGTTTGACCCTTATGTGGGCGGCATTTTGGCCTTATAAATGGCCTATTTTGTCATACGGTTATGGCACACGGGCGTGCCCAGTGACCGTGGGGCTAAGTCAGTAGCTGGCTAAGAGTACACGGCCTTGGCACACGGACGTGCCTGGTAGCTGTGTGGTTTCAACAGGATCGACCACGGCCAAAGTACAAGGGCGTGCTTGGTGGCCGTGGAGCCAAGTTAGAATTGACCACGGCCAAGGTATACGAGCGTGCTTGGTGGCCATGGAGTAAATACAGGTTCGAACACGGGGAAGATACATGGGGGTGTCTATCAGCCGTGGGAGGCACACGGCCTGCCCACACGGGCGTGTAACCCCTGAAACTTAGAAAAGTTTTAAATTTTTGAGAATTTTCGTATGTGTTCTGGTTTAGTCCCGACTCTATTTAATGCATGACTAAGGTTTCGTAGATCTAAGAAAGGGACACTATGATGTCAGTTGATGAGTGTGAATGATTATTTATTTTGCAAATTGTCTATTAAAGTTTTCGATCTGTTCGGTAATACCTTTAACCCTAATCCAACGACGGATACGGGTTAGGGGTGTTACAGTTACAACTCTCCCCCTTTAGGGATTTTCGTCCCCGAAAATCTTACCGGTGAATAGGTTCGGATAACGCTCTTTCATTGTATCCTCTGGCTCCCAAGTTGCTTCCTCAACTCCGTGCTTATGCCACAGTACCTTAACTAACGGAATTTTCTTATTTCAAAATTCTTTAATCTCGCGAGCTAGAATACGAATCGGTTCTCCTTCATATGTCATATCAGGTTTAATCTCAACCTCTGTCGGACTAATCACATGTGAGGGATCAGATCGATATTTACGAAGCATCGAAACATGGAATACATTGTGAATCTTTTCTAACTCAGGTGGCAACAACAGTCTATAAGCAACCGGTCCGATACGCTCTATAATCTCATACGGTCCCATAAATCTCGGACTCAATTTGCCTTTACGACCGAATCTGAGTATTTTCTTCCACAGTGAAACCTTCAAAAACAATTTGTCTCCAATCTGAAACTCTATATCTTTTCTTTTCAAGTCTGCATACGATTTCTGACGATCCATTGCTGTTTTCAGACTATCGCTAATCACTTTCACTTTTTGTTCAGTCTCTTTAATCAAATCGACCTCGTGTATCTTATTTTTACTGAGCTCAGTCCAATAGAATGGTGTACGAAATTTACGACCGTACAAATCCTCGTAAGGTGCCATTTTAAGCTATTATTATACGCAAATTCAATCAAAGGTAAGTATCATTCCCACGTACCTTCAAACTCGAGAATGCAACATCTCAACATATCCTCAAGTATCTGAATAATTCGTTCAGACTGGACATCTGTTTGCGGATGGAAAGAAGTGCTAAAGTGTAGTTTCGTACCTAAAGCATCTTCCAGTTTCTTCCAAAACCGCGATGTGAACCTCGGATCTCTGTCCAAAACAATAGAAATAGGCACTCCGTGCAATCTCACAATCTGAGAAACATATAATTCAGCCAGCTTATCAAGCGAATAATCTGTACGAACTGGAATAAAGTGAGCCGATTTAGTCAATCTATCCACAATAATCCAGATTGCATCTTTCTTGCTCGGTGTCAACGGTAAACCAGATACAAAATCCATCGTGACTCTGTCCCACTTCCACTCGGGTATCATAATCGACTGAAGTAACCCAGAAGGTACTTGATGCTCGGCTTTTACTTGTTGACAGACTAAACATTTTGAAACAAAGTCAGATATGTCTCGTTCCATACCAGGCCACCAATAAAGCTGTTTCAGATCATTATACATTTTCGTGCTACCCGAGTGAACAGATAACTGACTGCTATGAGCTTCATTCAAAATCATCCGAATGAACTCTGAATTTCTCAGAACACATATTCGGTTTTTGAACCTCAAACAATCATTAGTATCAACTCGAAACTCAGATTCAACATTCGATTCACATTGATCTCACTTTGCTAACAAATCATTATCAACTTTCTGAGCATCAAAAATTTGTTGAACAAACAACAGTCTTGCTTTTAATTCAGCTATTATCGAACAATCATCAGATATAACCATATGCGCATTCATTTCATGCAAAGCAAACAATGATTTTCGACTTAAAGCATTAGCAACAACATTAGCTTTTCTCAAATGATAGTCAATCACAAGCTCGTAGTCTTTTAACAACTCTAACCATTGACATTGTCTTAAATTCAGATATTTCTGAGTCATCAAATACTTTAGGCTTTTGTGATCAGAATAAACATGACATTTCTCACCGAACAGATAGTGACACCATATCTTCAATGCGAACACAATTGCTGCCAATTCCAAATCGTGTGTCGGATAGTTCATTTTGTGTGGCTTTAACTGTCTCGAGGCATAAGCTATGAATTTGCCTTCCTGCATCAAAACACAACCCAGACCACTCAAAGATGCATCACTATAAATAACAAATTCTTTACCCGATTCTGGCTGAACTAACACTGGAGCTTCGGTCAAAAGAGCTTTCAACTGATCGAAACTTTTCTGGCACTTTTCTGACCACTCGAACTTAACATATTTCTGTAACAACTTCGTCATCGGTGTTGCAATCATAGAGAAACCTTTCACAAATCGTCTATAGTAACCAGCAAGTCCCAAAAAACTCTGAACTTCAGAAACATTTCTCGGAGGTTTCCAATCAAGTATAGCTGAAATTTTACTCGGATCAACCCGAATACCCGATGCTAATACAACATGGCCCAGAAAATTGACTTCACGTAACTAGAACTCACATTTACTAAACTTTGCATACAACTATTTATCTCGCAAAGCCTGTAACACAAGTCTCAGATGTTCAGCATGCTCGGCTTCATCACGAGAGTAGATCAAAATGTCATCTATGAATACTACCACAAACCGATCCAGATACTATCTGAAGATCCGATTCATCAAATCCATGAAAACAGCAGGTCCATTAGTAAGTCCGAAAGGCATAATTAGAAACTCATAGTGTCCGTACCTTGTTCAGAAAGCAGTCTTTGGTACATCCGAGTCTTTAACTCGCAACTGATAGTAGATCTTAAATCTATTTTTTAAAATATTGTAGCCCCTTTAAACTGATCGAACATATCATCAATCCGTGGCAACGGGTACTTATTCTTTATAGTCACCTTATTGAGATGTCTGTAGTCAATACACATTTTCATAGTTCCGTCTTCCTTTTTCACAAATAAAACTGGTGCACCCCAAGGAGAGAAACTCGGTCGCGCAAAACCTCTATCTGTTAACTCTTGCAACTGAGCTTTCAATTCTTTCAATTCCGTAGGTGCCATTCTGTACGGAGCTATCCATATCGGAGTCGTCCCCGGCACTAATTCAATACCAAATTCAACCTCTCGTATAGGTGGCAAACCCAATAATTCTTCAGGAAACACATCCGGATACTCGCACCCAATTCTTTCTTTCGATTACTTTACTATCAAGCACATATGCAAAGTAAGCTTCGCAACCTTTTCTTACATATTTCTGAGCTAACATTGAAGATATCACTGTCCGTAAACCATTTAGATCATTAGATTCAATCCGAATAATCTCATCATTCTAGCACCGTAAATCAATAGTCTTTCTTTTGCAGTTTACGACAGCGTCATGCATCGTCAACCAATCCATACACAGAATTATGTCGAACTCATCAAATGGCAACAACATCAAATCAGCCGAGAAGCACGAAACTTGAATCATCAGGGGACAATTCTTACACACTTTATCAACCATAACACACCGGCCCAAGGGGTTCGATACTCTAATTACAAACTCAGTAGACTCTACAGGCAAAGTCTTGTTGAATACTAAAGTCTCACATACATAAGAGTGAGTCAAACCAGGATCAATCAATGCAACAACACTAGTATATAGAGAGTGAAAATACCAGTAATAACATCCGGGGATGAGGCCTCCTCGCGTGCACAAATAGCATAGGCTCTGGCAGGTGCGCGAGCCTCGGATCTAACAGTTGTATCTTTGGTCCCTCTCTGACTGCCACTCACATTACCCGTATTTTTGGGTGGTCTACCTTGAGCTGCAGTATTACCCGATCTTGTATTCTGTACCAGATTTTCTTCAACTAACTCTGGGCATTCACGAATATAATGATCCGTCGATCCACATTTAAAGCAAGCCCGATCATGCAATCTACAACTGCCGGGATGTCGTTTACCACAATGTTTACACTCGGGTTGATTTGATCTAACATTACCCACACTAGCTACTAAGGTAGCTCTCGAGCTCACAGGTGGTCTATCCCGATCTCTTCTAGAATACCCCGCAGTAGCCTTTGAACGACTAGCATCATCTCAGAACTTCTTTGATGCCGACTGGAATAACTTACTGAATGATCTCTTACATGTATCTCTAGCTTCAGAGTCAGCTTTTCTTTTCTCTTTCCGAGCTTTTCGGCTTTGCAAGCTCGCTCAATAAGTACCACAAACTCTTTTATCTCAAGTATGCCAACTAACAGTTTAATGTCTTCGTTCAGCCCATCTTCAAATCTTTTACACATTATAGCTTCGGTCGAAACACACTCCCGGGCATACCGACTAAGTCTCACAAATTTCCGCTCATACTCTGTCACAGTCATCCGACCCTGTTTCAACTCAAGAAATTCTTTGTGTTTCTGGTCGATAAATCTCTAGCTGATGTATTTCTTACGGAACTCAGTCTGAAAGAATCCCCAGGTCACTCGCTCTTCCGGAACCACCGATACTAGTGTATTCCACCAGTGATATGCAGTGTCTCGTAGCAAAGATATGACACATTTTAAGCATTCATCAGGGGTGCAAGATAACTCGTCAAACACCCGTATAGTATTATCTAGCCAGAATTCAGCTCGCTCAGCATCATCATCATCAGCGGCTCTGAACTCTTCGGCCCCGTACTTTCTTATTTTATCAACAGGAGGCTTAAGCAATCTCAACAGATCACTCACTTGAGGTATAACAGGTATCGAAGATGGATTAGTCGGGGGTGGAGGTTGTTGTGCAGCCAGATTAGTCCGGATATATTGAGTAAACCAGTCATTCATCATTTGGTAAAAGACTTGTTTCGCCTCTCCCTCCTGGTTACTCGAAATAGGTTGAGAATCAACCGGTGCTATCCCTTGCACGGGAGCAGGCGCTATACTCTCGACATCATTAGCTAGGGCTCGATCGGGATCCATTACTATACGAAATGTAACGACCCGAAATTGGGCCAAGTAGGATTAGGCCCAATGGGCCTTGGGCGTAGGAGTGTTTAAAATTTTTGAGAATAAGAGAACGGCATTATTTCAAGTTGGACTTATTAGGAAGGTGATTTTGGAAAGTTACGAGGTTTTTAGGAAGTTACGGGTTCAAATTAGGCTATAGGTAATTTTTTGTATTTGAGCACTTAAGGTGTAACATCCCGAAATTGGGCCTAGTAGGATTGGGCCCATGGGCCTTGAGCGTAGAAGCGTTTTAAAATTTTGAGAACAAGAGAACGGCATTATTTCAAGTTGGACTTATTAAGAAGGTAATTTTGGAAAGTTACGAGGTTTCTATGAAGTTTCGGGTTCAAGTTGGGCCTTAGTAAAATTTTGTGTTTAAGCCTATTAAGGAGAGATAGTAAGTGGCATCAAGGCTTATGGAAATAAAAGAGTAAATTGCTAGCATAAATGAGCTATTGGTAAAGAGGTTATGGCATCAAGTGATGGACTTTGAGGGAAGAGGTTCGAATCCCTTTGTGTGCAATTTTGACTTTTATTTTTGCATTCCTTCCCTAGTGTCGGCCAAGAGGCATTCATGGCAAGGTTGACTTCATTATTTTGGTAAGGTGGCTATACGAATAAGGCAAGGTTGAAGTTGGGGAAAGGAATCAAGGGAAATAGGAAAGAAAGGGGGACATGAGGCTTATTTCGTGGGTGATGATTTGGAAAGCTTGGGTGGCCAAACTCTTATCCTAGGGGGGATGCATGTGGACGGTTTTGGGGAGAATAGGTAGCTGAATTTTTAGTTGGCATTTGGTAAAGACTTAGTAGTGTTTTGGCAAAAATTCCCTTTGGCAACTTTGTGTCATTTCTCTCAATTTGCAACCCTCCTTGAAGAAACATATTAGCACAATAGTGCATTGTTTTTCTCTTTTGTTTGGTCACATACTCATTTTCTTTTCACCTTCCTTGATAGCCGAATTCTCCTTTGCCTTTTGATTGAATTTTTGGTGCTTGTTAGGCCAAAACCTTTCTCTTTGCACTATTTGGTATTCTCCAAATTTCTTTCTACCTTGTGCCGAAATTACAAGCCATTAGTGAACATATTCTCTTCTTTTCTTTCTTCTTATTGCCGATTGTACCCAAACCATTGAGACCAAAATTTGTTCATTCATATCTTCTTTATCATTTTCTCAAGTGGGTTGACACTCTTTTATTCGATTGAATCAGTAAGTGAATTCTTTTCTATGATCATATTCTTTTCTCTTTAGCCGAATTAGTATTTATCACTATTCGGTTGTAAATCGTGATCGTAACCAAAAATGGTGTTATCCTCCACTTCTTCATGTCTTAATCACTCTCTTTTCAAAGTGCTTTAAGTGGGAGACCGTGTATTGTTCTAGCCAAAGTCAAACGGTGGAAATTGGATCCAATATCGATAAGGTAAGGGGGTTCATTTTTGGATTTTTCGTTATATCTCTATTTGGCTATGTTGCAAATCGGATTAAAGTTTCGACTAATCGACTATATGTTTTAGGGACAAATCACTCGATATATTTCTACCTTCGGATATAGCGGTAAGTGATTCAAGTGTAAGTGATACGAAATCTTTTGGAAATCCGAGGCTAACTTTTGGTTGGTATTGTTCTAGGTCATCGACGAGTGGTTCGTTAGGAAATCAAAATCAGGTGTGTAATCCCGTACCTTCCGAATACATGTTTGATATGGTGTGTAATCTCACATATCTCTGAAATTTTGTATGATATGTTCTGTGATTTGGTCAAAATACCAAAGAAAACCAAAAACCGGCATCCGTGATCACTCGGGCGTGCGTATGATCGTAATGGTAATCGTATTTCGTAATAAAATAGTTTCGATCAGAAAAAGTTACGTGTATTTGAAAAATCACGAAAAATAGGAGAAAAGGAATTACGAAGTGAATAAGATATCAGATTAAAGCTTACTGTGTTTATTTTGATATGGAAGAAACGGAGAAGGAAAAGAAATTTTATATTTTGAGATATCTTAATTTTAGTGAGACTGGTTCTGAATGACTTCGTGGTTCCCTGATCTGTTTGGAAAAATCTTATAAAATTGTACAAAGTGAATTATGAGTTATAGTTTATATGTACAGATTCCTTAGTGAGTCTATTTTGAATAGAAACAAGTGGGAGCAACATATTAAAACTGTACAGTGAGATATTTGAATTTTGGGTAAGAGAGGTCAGAATCATTGGTCAGTGAAACAAGGGAATCTTTAAGGAATAAACTGTACTAAATTGATAAGTCAAAAATTCTGGAAAAATTATAGTAAGAATATATATGAGTCTAGTCTCAAGGAAAATTTACTGAGTTAGATTTCGAGATTCCTAACTCAAGTTATAGTCAATTTAGTTAGTACGACGCAGATGGATAGTTTCGATTTTTATGCTCCACATTAGTAGTTAAGTCTAGGTTGCGAAATTTCCAAGATACCCTTAGGTTGCGAGATTACCGAATTACCCTTAGTGGGTAAATTATCAAAATTACGAAAATGCCCCTAAAGGGCCGAATTACGAAATTGTTATATGGGCCAATCTGATATTTTGATAAATGGGCCAATCTGATATTTTAATAAATGGGTCAATCTGATATTTTGCTATATGGGCCAATCTGATATTTTGATAAATGGCCCAATCTGATATTTTAATAAATGGGCCGATCTGATATTTTGCTATATTTGCCAATCTAATATTTTGCTAAATGGGCCAAATCTGATATTTTGCTTAATGGGCCTTTTGATTAATTGTTGTAATGGGCCATAATTTTGTAATAAATATATGAATAAATCGTTGTGAATGGCTATGCATTATATACATGATTTGCATGGGATGGGATAATGATGAAGAGAAGTTCTGGTAGCTCTGCTACATAATTCTGGTGGCTCTGCCACAAATATGAAAAATGGCGATGCCATGTAAATTCTGTTAATCTGGTGGCTTGTCCAGAAATCTGATATAAATGGCTTAATGCCTACGTTTGGTGTGTTGGCGGGGTGGGTGACTAAAGCTCCCCACAGGTGTGTTGGTTGGTACGGGTGGTGTGTAGCGAATGGAATACTAGGTTTGGTTTGGGAATTGCATATCATATGCATATTATATTTGATACATTATTGTTGTTGTAAATGGGCTTAGGCCCAAAATATTGCTAATTGGGTTCCGGCCCAATGAATAACGGTAAGGGGATTTCACACTGAGTTCTTGTAACTCACCCCCCTTTCTCTTAACCCTTGTAGGTAATGCTTAATGATATGGACTTGGGATATGATGACTCGAGGGAGGCCATAATTCGAAAATTGTTTATTTGGACTTTAGACTTCTTTCTCGTTTATTTTATTACTTTACTATTTTGGGTTAAATGTTGTAATAAGGCCTCTGGACTATTTTTATTTTTGCTTTTTGGTTGGGATGTTTTTATTATTTTTCTTAAATTGTTTAAAAAGGGGAATTTTCTAAAAGCTTAAACAATGGTTTCCAAAATCAATTAACAAATGGATTTCAAAATAAACTTTTACAAATATTTTTAACACGAATATTTTCTCTCGAACTATTAACGATATTTTCAAAAGACTTGGATTCTCTTTCGAATTTTCAACGTCGTTTTCAAAAGTCACGGTTTTTTAAGTTCATTAGTTCAAATTTATCGATCTATCAATCAAATCTTTGAGGTTAGTAGTATTTTATCAAATCAAACTTGTTTTCTTGATTTTTAACAAAGCAATATTTTAGTACGAATAAAAAGGGTTTAACATGTTTTGCTCGTGTGACATACCAAATCCGCTCATAATGCATGGGCCAGGTTTAGGGTGTTACATTTTATGGTATCAGAGCCCAGTTGCAAAACTCGGCCGTGGTTTGGGTTCAAAAGCGTTTTCCAAAGCTGTTTAGAATTTTGATTTATAAATATATGTTCTAAAGGAAGTATGGCACCACGAGTATCCAAGCACCAAGTCAAGTAAGTATTTTTTTTTCATTTTATGATTATTGTGTTATTATCGTGGTACTAAAAATTCTACGAAATAGAATACTCTAGAACTGTTAGGTTTAGGAGTTGAAACTATAGAGATTGAGACTCTAGGATGCGGATTTGACACTCGAAAATAACTTTTCTACTCATACTCCATAAAACATCGTTTAATAAACATCGAATAGTATCTTTGATTCATAAAACTCGTAATCAAGATTAAATCGACTTAGTGAACATGAACGCTAGAAGATGTGGACGCGGTAGGCGTGGACGTGCTAGAGGCCGAGGTGCTAGGACTAGATCTTCAAAGATCGGGCGTGTGGACCGAAAAGGTGGCGTTAGCATCGCCGATGGGTGAGAGACGGGTCTCATGACCGAAATTTGGGGTTGTCGAGTTGACTCGAGATAGTTAAGGAGGTATTGGAAGAGGTTAAAGGAATCGGTGAAGCGCTTGAGTTGGGTCCGTGGAGTCGTAAGAAGAAATTAGATAGCGGTTCTTTCGGTCATGATCTCGTTCCATAAAGTATGTTAAGGCACGACCAAACTTTTTCGCTTGCAATTATTGCGAGAAGGCGTCATCGGGAGAATCTTTGGAAGAGGTCAGGAGCATGCTTGACATGCGGGTCTAAGGAGCATAAGGCTCAGGATTGTTTCATCACCATCAAGTCATGTATGTTTTGGTTTGACGTGATGATTGAATGTAGAAAATTTTCAGTATAAGTGGTAGATAACTGCTTGCTTCTGTGACTAGGTGTTTGGTTGTGTGGAAGAGGATTCAAGATTAAAGGTACATTGTGGTTATTAAGATCAGAGTGCGCAGCGAAAGCATAGTGGTGTGATTAAAGCGGTTCGATTAGTAGTTGGTTGGAAATTTTGAGGACGAAATTTCTTTAAGGAGGGTAGAATTGTAACATCCCGAAATTGGGCCTAGTAGGATTGGGCCCAATGGGCCTTGAGCGTAGAAGCATTTTAAAATTTTGAGAACATGAGAACGACATTATTTCAAGTTGGACTTATTAAGAAGGTAATTTTGGAAAGTTACGAGGTTTCTATGAAGTTTCGGGTTCAAGTTGGGCCTTAGTAAAATTTTTTGTTTAAGCCTATTAAGGAGAGATAGTAAGTGGCATCAAGGCTTATGGAAATAAAAGAGTAAATTGCTAGCATAAATGAGCTATTGGTAAAGAGGTTATGGCATCAAGTGATGGACTTTGAGGGAAGAGGTTCGAATCCCTTTGTGTGCAATTTTGACTTTTATTTTTGCATTCCTTCCTTAGTGTCGGCCAAGAGGCATTCATGACAAGGTTGACTTCATTATTTTGGTAAGGTGGCTATATGAATAAGGCAAGGTTGAAGTTGGGGAAAGGAATTAAGGGAAATAGGAAAGAAAGGGGGACATGAGGCTTATTTCGTGGGTGATGTTTTGGAAAGCTTGGGTGGCCAAACTCTTATCCTAGGGGGGATGCATGTGGACGATTTTGGGGAGAATAGGTAGCTGAATTTTTAGTTGGCATTTGGTAAAGACTTAATAGTGTTTTGGCAAAAATTCCCTTGGGCAACTTTGTGTCATTTCTCTCAATTTGCAACCCTCCTTGAAGAAACATATTAGCACAGTAGTGCATTGTTTTTCTCTTTTATTTGGTCACATACTCATTTTCTTTCCACCTTCCTTGATAGCCGAATTCTTCTTTGCCTTTTGATTGAATTTTTGGTGCTTGTTAGGCCAAAACCTTTCTCTTTGCACTATTTGGTATTCTCCAAATTTCTTTCTACCTTGTGTCGAAATTACAAGCCATTAGTGAACATATTCTCTTCTTTTCTTTCTTCTTGTTGCCGAATGTACCCAAACCATTGAGACCAAAATTTGTTCATTCATCTCTTCTTTATCATTTTCTCAAGTGGGTTGACACTCTTTTCTTCGATTAAATTAGTAAGTGAATTCTTTTCTATGATCATATTCTTTTCTCTTTACCCGAATAAGTATTTATCACTATTCGGTTGTAAATCGTGATCGTAACCGAAAATGGTGTTATCCTCCACTTCTTCATGTCTTAATCACTCTCTTTTCGTAGTGCTTTAAGTGGGATACCGTGTATTGTTCTAGCCGAAGTCAAACGGTGGAAATTGGATCCAATATCAATAAGGTAAGGGGGTTCATTTTTGGATTTTTCGTTATATCTCTATTTGGCTATGTTGCAAATCGGATTGAAATTTCGACTAATCGACTATATGTTTTAGGGACAAATCACTCGATATATTTCTACCTTCGGATATAGCGGTAAGTGATTCAAGTGTAAGTGATACGAAATCTTTTGGAAATCCGAGGCTAACTTTTGGTTGGTATTGTTCTAGGTCATCGACGAGTGGTTCGTTAGGAAATCAAAATCAGGTGTGTAATCCCGTACCTTCCGAATACATGTTTGATATGGTGTGTAATCTCACATATCTCTGAAATTTTGTATGATATGTTCTGTGATTTGGTCAAAATACCAAGAAAACCAAAAAACGGCATCCGTGATCACTCGGGCGCATGTATGATCGTAATGGTAATCGTATTTCGTAATAAAATAGTTTCGGTCAGAAAAAGTTACGTGTATTTGAAAAATCACGAAAAATAGGAGAAAAGGAATTACAAAGTGAATAAGATATCAGATTAAAGCTTTCTGTGTTTGTTTTGATATGGAAGAAACGGAGAAGGAAAAGAAATTTTATATTTTGAGATATCTTAATTTTAGTGAGACTGGTTCTGAATGACTTCGTGGTTCCCTGATCTGTTTGGAAAAATCTTATAAAATTGTACAAAGTGAATTATGAGTTATAGTTTATATGTACAGATTCCTTAGTGAGTCTATTTTGAATAGAAACAAGTGGGAGCAACATATTAAAACTGTACAGTGAGATATTTGAATTTTGGGTAAGAGAGGTCAGAATCATTGGTCAGTGAAACAAGAGAATCTTTAAGGAATAAACTGTACTAAATGGATAAGTCAAAAATTCTGGAAAAATTATAGTAGGAATATATATGAGTCTAGTCTCAAGGAAAATTTACTGAGTTAGATTTCGAGATTCCTAACTCAAGTTATAGTCAATTTAGTTAGTACGACGCAGATGGATAGTTTCGATTTTTATGCTCCACATTAGTAGTTAAGTCTAGGTTGCGAAATTTCCAAGATACCCTTAGGTTGCGAGATTACCGAATTACCCTTAGTGGGTAAATTATCAAAATTACGAAAATGCCCCTAAAGGGCCGAATTACGAAATTGTTATATGGGCCAATCTGATATTTTGATAAATGGGCCAATCTGATATTTTAATAAATGGGCCAATCTGATATTTTGCTATATGGGCCAATCTGATATTTTGATAAATGGCCCAATATGATATTTTAATAAATGGGCCGATCTGATATTTTGCTATATTTGCCAATCTAATATTTTGCTAAATGGGCCAAATCTGATATTTTGCTTAATGGGCCTTTTGATTAATTGTTGTAATGGGCCATAATTTTGTAATAAATATATGAATAAATTGTTGTGAATGGATATGCATTATATACATGATTTGCATGGGATGGGATAATGATGAAGAGAAGTTCTGGTAGCTCTGCCACAAATATGAAAAATGGCGATGCCATGTAAATTCTGTTAATCTGGTGGCTTGTCCAGAAATCTGATATAAATGGCTTAATGCCTACGTTTGGTGTGTTGGCGGGGTGGGTGACTAAAGCTCCCCACAGGTGTGTTGGTTGGTACGGGTGGTGTGTAGCGAATGGAATACTAGGTTTGGTTTGGGAATTGCATATCATATGCATATTATATTTGATACATTATTGTTGTTGTAAATGGGCTTAGGCCCAAAATATTGCTAATTGGGTTCCGGCCCAATGAATAACGGTAAGGGGATTTCACACTGAGTTCTTGTAACTCACCCCCTTTCTCTTAACCCTTGTAGGTAATGCTTAATGATATGGACTTGGGATATGATGACTCGAGGGAGGCCATAATTCGGAAATTGTTTATTTGGACTTTAGACTTCTTTCTCGTTTATTTTATTCATTTACTATTTTGGGTTAAATGTTGTAATAAGGCCTCTGGACTATTTTTATTTTTGCTTTTTGGTTGGGATGTTTTTATTATTTTTCTTAAATTGTTTAAAAAGGGGAATTTTCTAAAAACTTAAACAATGGTTTCCAAAATCAATTAACAAATGGATTTCAAAATAAACTTTTACAAATATTTTTAACACGAATATTTTCTCTCGAACTATTAACGATATTTTCAAAAGACTTGGATTCTCTTTCGAATTTTCAACGTCGTTTTCAAAAGTCACGGTTTTTTAAGTTCATTAGTTCAAATTTATCGATCTATCAATCAAATCTTTGAGGTTAGTAGTATTTTATCAAATCAAACTTGTTTTCTTGATTTTTAACAAAGCAATATTTTAGTACGAATAAAAAGGGTTTAACATGTTTTGCTCGTGTGACATACCAAATCCGTTCATAACGCATGGGCCAGGTTTAGGGTGTTACATTTTATGGTATCAGAGCCCAGTTGCAAAACTCGGCCGTGGTTTGGGTTCAAAAGCGTTTTCCAAAGCTGTTTAGAATTTTGATTTATAAATATATGTTCTAAAGGAAGTATGGCACCACGAGTATCCGGCACCAAGTCAAGTAAGTATTTTTTTTTTCATTTTATGATTATTGTGTTATTACTGTGGTACGAAAATTCTACGAAATAGAATACTCTAGAACTGTTAGGTTTAGGAGTTGAAACTATAGAGATTGAGACTCTAGGATGCGGATTTGACACTCGAAAATAACTTTTCTACTCATACTCCATAAAACATCGTTTAATAAACATCGAATAGTATACTGATTCATAAAACTCGTAATCAAGATTAAATCGACTTAGTGAACATGAACGCTAGAAGATGTGGACGCGGTAGACGTGGACGTGCTAGAGGCCGAGGTGCTAGGACTAGATCTTCAGCATCGGGGCGTGTGCCCGAAAAGGAGGCGTTAGCATCGCCAGTGGCTGAGACGGGGTCTCATGACCGAGCTGGGGTTGTCGAGTTGACTCAGATAGTTAAGGAGGTATTGGAAGAGGTTAAAGGAATCGGTGAAGCGCTTCGAGTTGGGTCTGTGAGCTGTAAGAAGAAATTAGATAGCGGTTCTTTTCGGTCGCAGTCTCGTTCCATAAAGTATGTTAAGGCACGACCAAACTTTTCGGCTTGCAATTATTGCAGAAGGCGTCATCCGGGAGAATGCTGGAAGAGGTCAGGAGCATGCTTGAGATGCGGGTCTAAGGAGCATAAGGCTCAGGATTGTTTCATCACCATCAAGTCATGTATGTTTTGGTTGGACGTGATGATTGAATGTAGAAAATTTTCAGTATAAGTGGTAGATAACTGCTTGCTTCTGTGACTAGGTGTTTGGTTGTGTGGAAGAGGATTCAAGATTATGTTAAAGGTACATTGTGGTTATTAAGATCAGAGTGCACAGCGAAAGCATAGTGGTGTGATTAAAGCGGTTCGGTTAGTAGTTGGTTGGAAATTTTGAGGACGAAATTTCTTTAAAGAGGGTAGAATTGTAACATCCCGAAATTGGGCCTAGTAGGATTGGGCCCAATGGGCCTTGAGCTTAGAAGCATTTTAAAATTTTGAGAACACGAGAATGACATTATTTCAAGTTGGACTTATTAAGAAGGTAATTTTGGAAAGTTACGAGGTTTCTATGAAGTTTCGGGTTCAAGTTGGGCCTTAGTAAAATTTTGTGTTTAAGCCTATTAAGGAGAGATAGTAAGTGGCATCAAGGCTTATGGAAATAAAAGAGTACATTGCTAGCATAAATGAGCTATTGGTAAAGAGGTTATGGCATCAAGTGATGGACTTTGAGGGAAGAGGTTCGAATCCCTTTGTGTGCAATTTTGACTTTTATTTTTGCATTCCTTAGTGTCGGCCAAGAGGCATTCATGACAAGGTTGACTTCATTATTTTGGTAAGGTGGCTATATGAATAAGGCAAGGTTGAAGTTGGGGAAAGGAATCAAGGGAAATAGGAAAGAAAGGGGGACATGAGGCTTATTTCGTGGGTGATGTTTTGGAAAGCTTGGGTGGCCAAACTCTTATCCTAGGGGGGATGCATGTCGACGGTTTTGGGGAGAATAGGTAGCTGAATTTTTAGTTGGCATTTGGTAAAGACTTAATAGTGTTTTGGCAAAAATTCCCTTTGGCAACTTTGTGTCATTTCTCTCAATTTGCAACCCTCCTTGAAGAAACATATTAGCACAATAGTGCATTGTTTTTCTCTTTTGTTTGGTCACATACTCATTTTCTTTCCACCTTCCTTGATAGCCGAATTCTTCTTTGCCTTTTGATTGAATTTTTGGTGCTTGTTAGGCCAAAACCTTTCTCTTTGCACTATTTGGTATTCTCCAAATTGCTTTCTACCTTGTGCCGAAATTACAAGCCATTAGTGAACATATTCTCTTCTTTTCTTTCTTCTTGTTGCCGAATGTACCCAAACCATTGAGACCAAAATTTGTTCATTCATCTCTTCTTTATCATTTTCTCAAGTGGGTTGACAATCTTTTCTTCGATTAAATTAGTAAGTGAATTCTTTTCTATGATCATATTCTTTTCTCTTTACCCGAATAAGTATTTATCACTATTCGGTTGTAAATCGTGATCGTAACCGAAAATGGTGTTATCCTCCACTTCTTCATGTCTTAATCACTCTCTTTTTGTAGTGCTTTAAGTGGGAGACCGTGTATTGTTCTAGCCGAAGTCAAACGGTGGAAATTGGATCCAATATCGATAAGGTAAGGGGGTTCATTTTTGGATTTTTCGTTATATCTCTATTTGGCTATGTTGCAAATCGGATTGAAGTTTCGACTAATCGACTATATGTTTTAGGGACAACTCACTCGATATATTTCTACCTTCGCATATAGCGGTAAGTGATTCAAGTGTAAGTGATACGAAATCTTTTGGAAATCCGAGGCTAACTTTTGGTTGGTATTGTTCTAGGTCATCGACGAGTGGTTCGTTAGGAAATCAAAATCAGGTGTGTAATCCTGTACCTTCCGAATACATGTTTGATATGGTGTGTAATCTCACATATCTCTGAAATTTTGTATGATATGTTCTGTGATTTGGTCAAAATACCGAAGAAAACCGAAAACCGGCATCCGTGATCACTCGGGCGTGCGTATGATCGTAATGGTAATCGTATTTCGTAATAAAATAGTTTCGGTCAGAAACAGTTACGTGTATTTGAAAAATCACGAAAAATAGGAGAAAAGGAATTACAAAGTGAATAAGATATCAGATTAAAGCTTACTGTGTTTATTTTTATATGGAAGAAACATAGAAGGAAAAGAAATTTTATATTTTGAGATATCTTAATTTTAGTGAGACTGGTTCTGAATGACTTCGTGGTTCCCTGATCTGTCTTGGAAAAATCTTATAAAATTGTACAAAGTGAATTATGAGTTATAGTTTATATGTATAGATTCCTTAGTGAGTCTATTTTCAATAGAAACAAGTGGGAGCAACATATTAAAACTGTACAGTGAGATATTTGAATTTTGGGTAAGAGAGGCAGAATCATTGGTCAGTGAAACAAGGGAATCTTTAAGGAATAAACTGTACTAAATGGATAAGTCAAAAATTCTGGAAAAATTATAGTAAGAATATATATGAGTCTAGTCTCAAGGAAAATTTACTGAGTTAGATTTCGAGATTCCTAACTCAAGTTATAGTTAATTTAGTTAGTACGACGCAGATGGACAGTTTCGATTTTTATGCTCCACATTAGTAGTTAAGTCTAGGTTGCGAAATTTCCAAGATACCCTTAGGTTGCGAGATTACCGAATTACCCTTAGTTGGTAAATTATCGAAATTACGAAAATGCCCCTATGGGTTGAAATTACGAAAATGCCCCTAAAGGGCCGAATTACAAAATTGTTATATGGGCCAATCTGATATTTTGATAAATGGGCCAATCTGATATTTTGATAAATGGGCCAATTTGATATTTTGCTACATGGGCCAATCTGATATTTTGATAAATGGGCCAATCTGATATTTTGATAAATGGGCCGATCTGATATTTTGCTATATTTGCCAATCTAATATTTTGCTAAATGGGCCAAATCTGATATTTTGCTTAATGGGCCTTTTGATTAATTGTTGTAATGGGCCATAATTTTGTAATAAATATCTGAATAAATTGTTGTGAATGGATATGCATTATATACATGATTTGCATGGGATGGGATAATGATGAAGAGAAGTTCGTAGCTCGCTACATAATTCAGTGGCTCGCCACAAATATGAAAAATGGCGATGCATGTAAATTCGATTAATCGGTGGCTTGTCCACAATCGATATAAATGGCTTAATGCCTACGTTTGGTGTGTTGGCGGGGTGGGTGACTAAAGCTCCCCCTGTGTGTCTTTGGTTGGTACGGGTGGTGTGTAGCGGATGGAATACTAGGTTTGGTTTGGGAATTGCATATCATATGCATATTATATTTGATACATTATTGTTGTTGTAAATGGGCTTAGGCCCAAAATATTGCTAATTGGGTTCTCGGCCCAATGAATAACAGTAAGGTGATTTCACACCGAGTTCTTGTAACTCACCCCCTTTCTCTTAACCCTTGTAGGTAATGCTTGATAATATGGACTTGGGCTATGGGTGACTCGAGGAGGCCATACTTGGAAATGGTTTATTTGGACTTTAGACTTCTTTCTCGTTTATTTTATTACTTTACTATTTTGGGTTAAATGTTGTAATAAGGCCTCTGGACTTTTTTTTTTTTTTTTTTGCTTTTGGGATGATGTTTTTATTATTTTTCTTAAATTGTTTAAAAGGGTAATTTTCTAAAAACTTAAACAATGGTTTCCAAAATCGATTAACAAATGGATTTCAAAATAAACTTTTACAAATATTTTTAACACGGATATTTTCTCTCGAACTATTAACGATATTTTCAAAAGACTTGGATTCTCTTTCGAATTTTCAACGTCGTTTTCAAAAGTCATGGTTTTGTAAGTTCATTAGTTCAAATTTATCGATCTATCAATCAAATCTTTGAGGTTAGTAGTATTTTATCAAATCAAACTTGTTTTCTTGATTTTTAACAAAGTAATATTTTAGTACGAACAAAAAGGGTTTAACATGTTTTGCTCATGTGACATACCAAATCTGCTCATAACGCATGGGCCGGGTTTAGGGTGTTACATAAGGGGAAAAGGCAAGTGGCATCAAGGCTTAAGGTAATAAGTGTGTATTTTGCTAGCATAAGAGAGCATATGGCAAGGAGGTTAAGGCATCAAGTGGAGAGCATGGAGGGAAGGGGTTCAAATCCCATCTTTTGCAAATTTTTTATTTATGTTTGTGCTATTCATCCAAAGTGTCAGTCAAGGCTTTAATAAGGCAAGTTGGACTTTTTTAAGTTTGGCAAGATGGCTAAGGATATTAGGAAAGGATGAAGGTAGGGAAAGAGATCAAAAGAAAAGGAAAGTATAGGGAACATGTTGGCACAAAGAGAGGAAAGTGTTTTGGAAAGTTTTGGTTGGCAAATGTTTGACCTTTTTGCCAAGGTATGTACGGTTTTGTTAGGGGGAAAGGAAGAGCTGAATTTCTCTTTTCTCTTTAGATCATTTTGTTAGTTTTTGGGTGCATGAGAGGTACACTTTTCTATTTGAACATTTGTGTCTTCTTTTCAAATCCATCTTCCTCTTAGCTTTGGCCGAAATCTCCCACCACATTTGTGCATTCTTTTCTTTTGTTTGGCCGAAACACTCACCTTGCTCATCTCCCTTTGATAGCCGAAATTACCAAAGCACTTTTCTCCATTCATTTTCTCTTTTGACCATTTCATCAACCTTTTCTTCTTCTTTAATCGACATCACTTTGTGATCACATTTCTGCTCGATTTTCTCTATAGCCGAACCCCTTATCATCCTATTTCTTCATCATTTCGTTCCCCATCGTGTAGGAAAAATCTCTTCTTAATCGAATCGGTAAGTGATCTTATATCCCTCTTTCTATTTTTATGTTCTTTTTCTTCCTAATCGAATATGAATGTTCATCGTTATTCGGTTAGTCAACTTTGTCACTCTCTCCATCACTCTCATGTTGTGATCAATACTCTTTCGTAGTGATCTTAGTGGGTGGTCGAATATCATTCTAGCCATAAGTCAAGTGGTGGAAATCGCAACAAGGTAAGGAGTTCTTTATGGATTATTTGATATCGTTCATTATTCGATTGGTTGCTAAATGGATTAATAGTTTGGACTAATCGGTCACTATAGGAACCAAATCGCTCGATCACCTATCCCTCGTAATAAGAGACTCGGATTGTTGGTAAGTGATATAGATTGTTAATCAATCGCAATACTTGGTTGAAGTTGAAAATTGGGCTTTGGACTAATTGTTAACCGATTGTACCTTTAGGTGCCGCGGAGAGTATCGTGTTACGAATTCCGAATAAGGTGTGTAATCCCGTACCCTACCGAATACATGTTTGAAATGATGTGTAATCTCATACCTCTCTGAATTTTTGTATGATATGTTCTATGATTCGGTCGAAATACCGAAGAAAACCGAAAACCGGCATCCGTGACCACTCGGGCGTGCGTATATTCGTAGTGGAAACCATATTTTTGCAATGAAATAGTTTGGTCAGCAGCAGTGATGTGATTTTAAAAAATCACGAAAAATAGGAGAAAGAGAATTTGAAAGCAAATAAGATATCATATTAAAGCTTACTGCGTCTATTTTTATATGAAAGAAACAAAGGAGAAAGAGAAATTTTATATTCTGTGATATCTTAATTTTAGTGAGACTGGTTTTGATTGACTTCGTGGTTCCCTATTCTATCTTGGAAAAATTGTTTAAAATTGTAAAAAGTCAATTATGAGTTATAAGTTATATGTATAGATTCCTTAGTGAGCCTATTTTCAATAGAAATAAGTGGGAGCAACATATGAAAACCGTACAGTGAGATATTTGAATTTTGGGTAAGAGAGGTCAGAACCGTTGGTCAGTGAAACAAGGGAAACTTTAAGGAATAAAATGTACTAAATGGTTAAGCCAAAAATTCTTGAAAAATTTTAGTAAGAAGATATATGAGTCTAGTTTCAAGGAAAATTTACGGATTTAAATTTCAAGTTTCCTAACTCAATTTATAGTCAAATTAGTCAGTATGACGCAGATGGACAGTTTCAATTTTTTTTAAGCCTCACATTAGTAGTTAAGTCTAGGTTGCCGAATTACCAAAATACCATTGGAGGGTAAATTACCGAAATAACCCTGGGTTGCGAGATTACCGAATTACCCTTAGTGGGTAAAATTATCGATTTACTGAAATGCCCCTATGGGCCGAATTGATAGAATGCCTTAGTGGGCTGAATTACAAAGCTCAATAATGGGCCGATTCATCGTATTAAATTACTAGACTAATGGTTGTTATACATGTGGATATTTTATGTTGTCATCATCACATATTGCATGGGATGGGAAACTTGAATGAAGAGAAGTATAGACCGGTGGCATTGCCACAAATTTTGATATGGGCTATGTGCCAATTTAAATATGGCTTTGTGCCATCGTGATTAAGGTTGTGTGCCGATTATATTACCGTATATGATTCTGGTGGCTTTGCCACAAATTCTGATAATGGCTATGTGCCAATTTAAAGATGGCTTTGTGCCATCATGATTAAGGCTGTGTGCTGATTATATTGTCGTATATGATACTCTGGTGGTTAAGCCACAAAATTATTATAAATGGCAACTTGTCTGCAAATTGGAGAGACTGGCGGGGTGGGTTGACTTGATCCCCACAGGAGAGATTGGTTGGTACGGGGGAGAGACTGGTTGGATGGGTTGGGTTGCATACATTTGCTTCATATATATATGTTCTGTTATGATAGTGGGCTCCGGCCCAAGATGTTGCTATATGGGTTCAGGCCCAGTGGATGACGGTAAGGGATTTCACACTGAGTTCTTGTAACTCACCCCCCCTTTTTCTTAACCCTTGTAGGTAATGCTCCGTAATGAGGACTTGGGCCCATGGATGACTCGGTGGAGGCCATACTTCAGAAATGGTGTTATTGAACTTTAAATTTCTATTTTTGTTTATTTTATTATTTTGCTATTTTGGTTTAAGTTGTAATAAGGCCTCTGGGATATGTTTTAAATTGCTTTATGTTTAGTCGTACTTATAATATTGCTTGAATTGTTTTTAACGGGGATTTTCTAAAATCATAAATAATGGTTTTCCAAAATTGATTAATAAATGGATTTTATAACAAACTTTTAAAAATATTTTAACTCGGAAAGTTTTTCTCGAACTATCAACGATATTTTCAAAAGTCACGATTTATAAAGATTTCTAGTTCAAATTATTGATTTATCAAACAACCTTTGAGGTTAGTAGTACTTTATCAAATATTTCAAATCAACTCGTTTTCTCAAAAGGATTTAACATGTTTTTCTCATGTGACATGTCAGATCCGGTCTTAACGCATGGGCCGGGTTTGGGGTGTTACATGAAAACACATTTTTAGATATCAGAAGTCATCACACTATCGAAGTATATAAAAATATGGCATGTATAGCTAGACTCACACACGCTACGTTAGTCTTAGAATCGACTAAACCGTAGCTCTGATACAAATAAAATGTAACACCCCTAACCCGTATCCGTCATCGGAATGGGGTTACGAGGCATTACTAAACAAAGCACACATCCGAACAATTTTATATGTACACATAAACAAGTCTCTTAAATTAATTAAATTTTAAACCATAAAGCTAACATAAACTCTTTACGAATCATCCCATAATTTATAACGAACATATATGTAGTCACATAAATCATAAGTAAAAATATCAAATAAATCAAAAATCACTCTTTTTTTTTAATCAGCACATCATGCGTTTACATTTAATAACTTACATTGACCGAATTTAATACATTTACCATTATACCTCTCGTATAATACTTAGTCATTAAAAACCCAAATAACAAAACCATTTTTCTTAAAACATATATATATATACCCTTCTAGATTTATTATAACACAAGTCACTAATCAAATGGTCAAACCTAAATACAAGAGCCGAATATAAACATACTAATTCATATGTTTTAGTAAATATCTATTTTCATTCTATTAAATCACATCACAAGCAATTAATATTACATAGTACCGAACAAAAATATATCATTCCCTACTTAAAAAATTATATCAAACTCATCACTAATATATATATAACATGACCGTATGTAACTAGGCTTAATACACCAATCATATCTAGTTCATCATATACATATCAAAATAAACTCAATCATTATCAAAGAAACTAAACCTCAAACACTAATAAACCACATCAACTTCATTTCATCTATATGCCATTCTAAACCAATTACTAAACTAACCACATATACAATTTGAACCTTACCAAACTTATTTATTTCATTTTCGTTTTATAACATTCAAAACATATACATTCATGCCTTTATAAACCGACTCTAATTAATCAAACAGCATAGCCGATCATACAACACAACCAAACAATATACTTATCCATTTTAGTTCATCACACATCCGAATACACAAGCACATTATAACCAATTTTGTAGCAACCCATAAGGCCGAATATGCACAAATTATTACATATCATATAACCAAAACTAAATGAACATTCTATCAATAATATACTTAGCATCTCACTTATATTTTCAAATCCACACCTCAAGACTTATACCTATCATAAACCATGACTTAATTCAAGCACTCATTAGCAAAACATATCAACCAAGTTACACATAAACTCACCTTGACCGAGATCATACACACAAACATAAACATAGCAATCATGTTTCACATATAATAAGCCAAGGCCAAATTGCTAAAACCAAACACATCAAGCACTTAACCAAGAACACATAAAACCAAACTTAAACATAATGATCAAGCCATTTTCGCATGGCTATATATATATATATCCCAAAATTTAGACATTTCATCTATACTATACATGTCCCAAAATCAACATTCCATCTATGTTATACATGCCATAAACCCAAATTCAACTTAGTAAAATACCGAAAAACTGTCGATAGTGTGATAGGCTTTGTTGACGGTCCCCGAGCTCGTAACGTGACTCCAAAATCTATAAAACAGAGGTAAACAAAAACACACACAGAGTAAGCTATTTAAGCTTAGTAAGTCATAAGCAAAATATATATATCAATGATTGTATATTAACACTAAATTAATAAGGCCGAATATACATATCCTAAAATACAAAGTTATCATTTTAATCATACATACATATATCATTTGGACAAATGCGTAATTACTGTAACACCCCAAACCCGGCCCATTAATTACGTAGAATTTGAGATGCCATCTGCGGAAAAAGCGTTTGAAAAGATTCGACCTAAAGATAAAATCATGACAACTTGTTGAGTTTGTAAAGCGGTGACCATTTAAAATCTTAAGTAAAGTGTGGTGTTTATAAAAATGTCTGGTTAAAACTTTATGATACATTTTAGGATCTGAGTTTTTGCCGAAAATAAACGATTTCAAAATAATAATTCAATCGTCACTTTGCTTTAACATAATAAAAATACTCAAATAGAAATACTTAAATACTTTAACCATCTTTCTCGCATGGAAATCGTCGCATGGGCCACCTCGTATCCACTCCAACCCGGTCCAATCACCATGAATCATCTGCGATGTTTAATAAAAATTGGGTGAGTCATACATGACTCGGTGTGTAATTAGTCCACTTGAATTCCACCCACATGTTAACCACATATTAACTCATATATCGGATATCAATTATCAAATTCACATGTTATCACATTACAGGCTTGGCCCATATTCATATCACATTCATCTAATAGGGTAGTTAACCACATAATTTCCACATCTTACGGGCTTAGCCCATTTCCATATTAATCCACATATCATATAGGGCTTGGCCCATTTCACATATGTTCACATACGAAATCATGCAATCATGAAGCCCAACCCAAACCTAGGGTCCATCCGCTACACACCCCTTATCCACCTACCACACACCAGGGGATTATCAAATCACCCTCTCCTTTTCACTCCAAAGGCAATCACTCGCCGTCCACGTGCAATTAAGCACAATAATCCACAATGCGACCTCGATCGGCGCCAATCCACGATGTAGCCGTAGCTAACACCAAAACCACGATGGGACACATAGTCACTCATCAACCACGATATGGCACATAGCCGATATCAACCACGATGAGGCACATAGCCACTCATCAAGCCACGCGAACTAAATCGCAATTAATCCACAAGCGTGACCTCGGTCAACGTCAATCCACGATGTAGCTCAAGGCTAACATCAAAAACCACGATGGGACACATAGTCACTCATCAACCACGATATGGCACATAGCCGATATCAACCACGATGAGGCACATAGCCACTCATCAAGCCACGCGAACTAAATCGCAATTAATCCACAACGTGACCTCGATCCAACGTCAATCCACGATGTAGCTCAAGGCTAACATCAAACCACGCACTCAAGTACACCCGTACCTTCTTTCATATCCCAACCCATGCACATGTCACATAAAATAATGATACAATGTAATGATGCATGAGCATGTTCATCAAGCATATTATCACATATTCATATTAATAATCACATATCATCGGGTTTGGTACTTACCGGATTATCGACATACCCCTTGAGGGTATCCTTATCACAATTTCCACCGCACTAGTTAGCACATTCATAACATATACACATTTCACATACATATCATACACACGAAAAAGCGGTGGGTTAATCACACACTGATCACTTGGAGAACTATGCTTTCGATCATCGATGCTATCACTAGGCGATACTACGGCTATTCGCCTACTTTCTTGTTCGTATTTGGTCCACACCCGGTGGCCAATCCCTAATCTGCAGAGACAGATCTCTTCTTAAACTTCGGGATAGGGACCTTCCCTTTCCCTTCTTGAATGGTATTCGCCTCCATCAACACACTCAATCAGAATAATCGATTTAATCATCAATATACGAATTCTTAACCAAATATCCACAACTTATCATACTTACCGAAAGGGTCTTGAAATCCCGAAAAGCTTGATCTAATGCTTAGATCCTTAATCCCTACATTTGATTAATCACCTACTACTTTAATAAAAAGCCATTTGGCCATAAATCCAAATCGTAGTAGGATTAGTATACTTAAACTTACCTTGTTGCCGTTTGACTTTAAGAATCAAGTCTTGAAATCTCTGCTATACTCTTCCTGCATTCGGCCAAGCATTGAATCAATTAACTTGGTTAGTTTTCGGCTTTTGAATAATTAATGAACACATATATTTACCAAACATGGCCTTGGCCGAATACTATAGACACTTACCTTGTGGATTTTAAATCCCGAAACTCACCGAATAACTAGGGAACACGTGGCCTATGGTGTACCTTCGGGAAAAGAACTTCTCCTTCCTTGTAGTCGACACTTAGTAAATCCCGAAAGATCTCTTCAAAGTTTCGACAACAAGATATTAATGGGGTTAGTCCTAGATTTCGGCAAATCTTAAGAAAAAAGGATGAAACCGAATGAGATCTTACCCTTACTTGAAGAAATCGATTGCACCTTCACTTCAACCTTCAAGAGATTCGGCTATGGCTAGATGATGATCTCACACCTTCGGCTTTTTGGAGGGATTAGAAAGAAAAGAAAAGGAAGAATAAAGATGGAGGATTCGGCTAGATCACAAGGTATTTCGGCTTGGCAAAAATAAAAGAAGAAGAAGATTTGGTGAAGAGAATTTGGTAGAGGCTTTCAAAGAACAGATAATAATGCAGAATGGCCTCTCTTTTCCTTTTATAGCCGAAATTATCATCTAAGGAGTCCTTTACTTGGCCATCACTCTTCTATTTTAATAGCTTTATCTCTTTAATTATCACTTAAAATAAAAGATAATTCAGCAACTATCCTTACTTAGCCTAAATTATTAAACTCAAAGTCCCTTACTTGGCCATCACTTCTCCCTTATTTTCCTCTTTATCTCTTTATTCAAATTAAAAGAATTTAATCCAACAATTATCTCTTGAAAATAATGATAAATAAATCCCTTATTTATCCACTATTTATAAAATAATAAAAGCTCCTAATTTATAGCCATGTGCCGTCCACCTCTCTGCTCGTTGTAGCAAAATAAAATTTCTTTTATTTGCTTCCCATGTGACTCGAACCCAGGCCCAACACCTTGCATGTGGCGCCATTTCCAGAGGCCCTAAGTGGCATCTTCAGGCCACTTTTCCAAGCCTGTTTGTGTGTCAAATTTCACAAACTTTTTCTTTTAAGGCCACCTTGCCTTAATTTCCCCTTTTAAACCTTAAAACTCGTCATTTCTAGGTCATTTCGAAGTTTCCAAAAATTTTCGATCGGCTCTGTAAACTTGACATTTCCTTACATTTCCATGACATTTCCTTAGAAGACATTTCCTTACATTTCCAAGACATTTCCTTACATTTCCATGACATTTCCTTACAAGACATTTCCTTACATTTCCAAGGTTCTAAAAATGTTCACTTTCCTCTTTTAAACTTAACATTTCCATACATTTCCAGGTTTTCAAAAGTGTTCATTTCTAACTTATTTTCACTCATTTCCGGGTTTCCAAAAATATTCAAAATTTATTCATAATACTTAAAACATGTCACTTCATACAATTAAATCGAAAATGCATAGGCCCTATTTTAGGATGTTACAGTTCTACCCTCCTTAAAAATAATTTCGTCCTCGAAATTACTTATTAACGAATAACTCACCGCACTACGCTTATACTGCGCACTCTGATCTTAATAGAATCATCATACTTCCTAGGCACAATTTTTTTAAGTTCACGTCCCCTAGAACTCATTTCTAACGTCGCGATTTAATCTGATTAAAAAGTTTTATGCATCGAAATTTTGTTCCACGATTATTCGCGAACAGTTTTATGAAAAGAGATGTTCGTAAGTAGTTCTTTCGATCAACCAAAGTTTCTAGTTCAAGTTCACTACTCTAACTCGTGGAGTCACATTCACATTCATAAAGAGAGACACATTCATTTTTTCATGAAGTCACATTCATTCACAACATCATTCACTACACTTTTATGGCCATTCCATCCATTTCCCTACCTGAGGTAATTTCGTCTTTTCCCTACTGAGGGTATTTTGGTAATAAATCGGGGTCAATTCGAAAATATTTTTCAAATTAAAGGTATTTCAGAATTTACAAAATCTCAGGTTATTTTGTTTTCCAAACTGAGAGGTGTTGCAAAAATTTTTAAATCGAGGTTATTTTTGTAATTTTGGAAGTCGAAGCGATTCAGTAAATTTTCCAAATCAGGGTATCTTGTTATTTGTAAAATAGAAGTTTTTGATATCTTTGTAAAGTAGAAATATTGTAGCAAACGTCGAGGGTATTTTTGAAAATCTTAAGAACTAAGGGTATTTTAGTAATTTACAATACAGGGGCATTTTTGTAATTTTGTAAATCGGAGATATTTTGGAAAAATTTTCACAATAATCTTTTACTACAATTAAAAGGGTAATTTAGGGATTTTGAAACTAGGGTTTTTATCATGGCTAGTCCCTTTCGGGTTTTAATTATCGGGTTTAGCCCCTGAATAAGTCCTCTTGGTTAGGGTGAACCGTAGCTACGCACCAGGTAGGATTCGAGTAAAGAGGAGGTGAGTCGCTAGGACTGCTTAAGTACCAAGCTCTTACTAAATACCAATCCTAGACATGCGTACTATGGTTGCCACACCTTAACTCGGCGACTTAGTTCACAGGTTTGTTTAATGGTCCTTAAGTCTTATGCACTTGTGTTTGAGTAGCCCAGTCCTAGGGTTCAACAGATCCTAGTTCACTAATCTACGTTCCCTTCATACTTATAACATTCACATATTCAAACCACTTCAATAGCCAGAAGTACTTACCTGGTGGACTTCGGGCCGGAGATACAGGTGCCATGCCAGAATAACTTGAAAAGTTTATGAAAGCCCATACTTTTGAAAAGCCCATCTTTGAAAAAAATTATTTTTGGACCCAAAACCCTCAAGGCCGAGTTTTGAACCGGGCTCTGATACCAATTTGTAACACCCCAAACCCGGCCCATTCGTTACAACCGAATTTGAGATGCCACTGCGGAAAAACGTTTGAAAAGATTCGACCTAAATATAAAATCATGACAACTTGTTGAGTTTGTAAAACGGTGACCATTTAAAATCTTAAGTAAAGTGTGGTGTTTATAAAAATGTCCTGGTTAAAACTTTATGATACATTTTAGGATATAGTTTTGCCGAAAATAAACCGGCTTCAAAATAATAATTCAATCGTCACTTTGCTTTAACATAATAAAAATACTCAAATAGAAATACTTAAATACTTTAACTATCTTTCTGCATGGAAATCTGCTTCTGCATGGGCCACCTCGTATCCACTCCAACCCGGTCCAATCACCACGAATCATCTGCGATGTTTAATAAAAATTGGGTGAGTCATACAGACTCAGTGTGTAATTAGTCCACTGAATTCCACACACATGTTAACCACATATTAACTCATATATCAGATATCAATTATCAAATTCACATGTTATCACATTCTGGGCTTGGCCCATATTCATATCACATTCATCTAATAGGGTAGTTAACCACATAATTTCCACATACTGGGCTTAGCCCATTTCCACATTAATCCACATATCATATTGGGCTTGGCCCATTTCCACATATATTCACATATGAAATCATGCAATTATGAAGCCCAACCCAAACCTAGGGTCCATCCGCTACACACCCCTTATCCGACCTACCACACACAGGGATTATCAAATCACCCTCTCCTTTTCACTCCAAAGGCAATCACTGCCGTCCACGTGCAATTAAGCACAATAATCCACAACGCGACCTCAGTCAGCGCCAATCCACGTTGTAGCCGTAGCTAACACCAAAACCACGATGGGACACATAGTCACTCATCAACCACGATATGGCACATAGCCGATATCAACCACGATGAGGCACATAGCCACTCATCAAGCCACGCGAACTAAATCGCAATTAATCCAACGCGTGACCTCGATCCAACGTCAATCCACGATGTAGCTCAAGGCTAACATCAAAAACCACGATGGGACACATAGTCACTCATCAACCACGATATGGCACATAGCCGATATCAACCACGATGAGGCACATAGCCACTCATCAAGCCACGCAAACTAAATCGCAATTAATCCACAAGCGTGACCTCGATCCAACGTCAATCCACGATGTAGCTCAAGGCTAACATCAAACCACGTACTCGAAGTACACCGTACCTTCTTTCATATCCCAACCCATGTACATGTCACATAAAATAATGATACAATGTAATGATGCTTGAGCATGTTCATCAAGCATATTATCACATATTCATATTAATAATCACATATCATCGGGTTTGGTACTTACCGAATTATCGACATACCCTTGAGGGTATCCTTATCACAATTTCCCTTTGCACTAGTTAGCACATTCATAACATATACACATTTCACATACATATCATACACCCGAAAAGCGGTGGGTTAATCACACACTTGATCACTTGGAGAACTATGCTTTCGATCTCGATGCTATCACTAGGAGATACTACGGCTATTCGCCTACTTTCTTGTTTCGTATTTGGTCCACACCCGGTGGCCAATCCCTAGCGCGAGACAGATCTCTTCTTAAACCGGGATAGGGACCTTCCCTTTCCCTTCTTGAATGGTATTCGCCTCCATCAACACACTTAATTAGAACAATCGATTTAATCATCAATATACGAATTCTTAACCAAATATCCACAACTTATCATACTTACCGAAAGGGTCTTGAAATCCCGAAAAGCTTGATCTAATGCTTAGATCCATAATCCCTACATTTGATTAATCACCTACTACTTCAATAAAAAGCCATTCGGCCATAAATCCAAATCCTAGTAGGATTAGTATACTTAAACTTACCTTGTTGCCATTTGACTTTAAGAATCAAGTCTTGAAATCTCTGCTATACACTTCTTGCATTCGGCCAAGCATTGAATCAATTAACTTGGTTAGTTTTCGGCTTTTGAATAATTAATGAACACATATATTTACCAAACATGGCCTTGGCCGAATACTATAGACACTTACCTTGTGGATTTTAAATCCCGAAACTCACCGAATAACTAGGGAACACGTGGCCTATGGTGTACCTTCGGGAAAAGAACTTCTCCTTCCTTGTAATCGACACTTAGTAAATCCCGAAAGATCTCTTCAAAGTTTCGGTAACAAGATATTAATGGGGTTAGTCCTAGATTTCGGAAAATCTTAAGAAAAAGGATGAAACCGAATGAGATCTTACCCTTACTTGAAGAAATCGATTGCACCTTCACTTCAACCTTCAGAGATTCGGCTATGGCTAGATGATGATCTCACAACTTTCGGCTTTTGGAGGGATTAGAAAGAAAAGAAAAGGAAGAATAAGGATGGAGGATTCGGCTAGATCACAAGGTATTTCGGCTTGGCAAAAATAAAAGAAGAAGAAGATTTGGTGAAGAGAATTCGGCAGAGGCTTTCAAAGAACAGATAATAATGCAGAATGGCCTCTCTTTTCCTTTTATAGCCGAAATTATCATCTAAGGAGTCCCTTACTTGGGCATCACTCTTCTATTTTAATAGCTTTATCTCTTTAATTATCACTTAAAATAAAAGATAATTCAGCAACTATCCTTACTTAGCCGAAATTATTAAACTCAAAGTCCCTTACTTGGCCATCACTTCTCCCTTAATTTCCTCTTTATCTCTTTATTCAAATTAAAAGAATTTAATCCAACAATTATCTCTTGAAAATAATGATAAATAAATCCCTTATTTATCCACTATTTATAAAATAATAAAAGCTCCTAATTTATAGCCATGTGCCGTCCACCTCTCTGCTCCTTGTAGCAA
Source organism: Gossypium sturtianum (assembly GCA_025698515.1). Lineage (NCBI taxonomy): Eukaryota > Viridiplantae > Streptophyta > Magnoliopsida > Malvales > Malvaceae > Gossypium > Gossypium sturtianum. The sequence goes on from CM046944.1 coordinate 111,197,898, forward strand.
AATAAAATTTCTTTTATTTGCTTCCCTTGTGACTCGAACCTGGCCCAACACCTTGCATGTGGCGCCATTTCAGAGGCCCTAAGTGGCATCTTGAGCCACTTTTCCAAGCTGTTTGTGTGTCAAATTTCACAAACTTTTTCTTTTAAGGCCACCTTGCCTTAATTTCCCCTTTTAAACCTTAAAACTCGTCATTTCTAGGTCATTTCTAAGTTTCCAAAAATTTTCGATCGGCTCTGTAAACTTGAAATTTCCTTACATTTCCATGACATTTCCTTACAAGACATTTCCTTACATTTCCAAGACATTTCCTTACATTTCCATGACATTTCCTTACAAGACATTTCCTTACATTTCCAAGGTTCTAAAAATGTTCACTTTCCTCTTTTAAACTTAACATTTCCATACATTTCCAGGTTTTCAAAAGTGTTCATTTCTAACTTATTTTCACTCATTTTCGGGTTTCCAAAAATATTCAAAATTTATTCATAATACTTAAAACATGTCACTTCATACAATTAAACCGAAAATGCATAGGCCCTATTTTAGGATGTTACAATTACACATGAACATATATAAATCTCACTATTAATATCACGTATACCTCATTTGGCCAAATATTACACAATCACATATGCATACACATAATTCAAATTTATAACTTAAACATTTATACAATCAATTTAACATTCAACTTACCTTATTTTCACAACTTAAGATAAGCACATACCTCAACCTTTTTATTCGATTTCATATTCGGACTTTAGTGACATTGCCCGTTGAACCGTTCGGAATTAAAAAGGATACGTGGATAGTCGGAAGCTCGTACAATGCCAACGTACCAGACGTGGTCTTACATGTAACCACATATCAATGCCACTGTCCCAGACAGGGTCTTACATGAATCAAATACGATGCCAATGTCCCAGACATGGTCTTACACGTAAACACAAGTCGGTGCCAACGTCCCAAACGTAGTCTTACACGTAAACACATATCAAAATCCTATTTCATGACATATGTATCCTATCTATTCCTATGGTTCATACGGGGCTTTCAGACATTAAATCTTGATCGAATCGAACTCAAAATATGTCTCCCTTACTCAAATTACATTCGGCCAACACAAGAATAAATTCACAAAATTTCATTTATCATGTAACATATTTATATTATCAAATTTAATAACATTTATGTGATTATAGACTTACCTCGGATATCGAGGGACGAAATCGACTACTCGACTACTTTCGACTTCCCCCGATCTAATTCCGTTTTCTTTCGTTCTTGATCTAAATAAATTCAAATTTAACTAATTTAATCACACATTCATTCAATTTAATCCAAAAACACATAAATGGGAAAATTACCATTTTGCCCCTGACATTTCACACTTTTTGAAATTTAGTCCCTATTGCATAAAACACAAAATACACAAAATTTACACATACCATAGCTAGGCTGAATATTCACAAGCATAATACAAGTCCATATATTTCATTTTTTTCACATTTTAGTCCCTCAATTTATTATTTTTACAATTTAACCCTAATTACTCAAATTCACTAAAAATTCCAAGACAAAACATGTTAATCCTTCACATATCTTTAATATTTCATCATCAAACAACAAAAATCACAAGTTATCATCAATGGAAAAACACAAAATCATCATCAATTTCAAAAATTCAAGCATGGGTTTTGTAGTACTCAAGCAACGATCTCAAAAACGTAAAATTTATCAAAAACCGAGCAAAATACATACCTTAATCAAGCTTTTTAACAAAATTTGAACCCTAGGAAGTGTTTTTCTTTTCTTTTCTTTTAATTTTCGGCAATGGGAAGATGGACATGCAAGATTTTCATGTTTTATTTATTATAATAACTTTATAATATGTTATTTATTATTTTAACTTTTATATTTAATATAAAAACTATATAATATAACCTTAGTGCTGTCAATTCATTAATTAAATGGAAAAATTGCAACATAAAACCTTCATATTAAAAAAAAAAACAACCATTATTCGGCCCCTTTGAATTTAACCACTAAATTTTCATTTTACGCGATTAAGCCCTTTTATTTAATCGGACACTCAAACGACGAAATTAAAACACGAAAATTTCACACAAGAAAATTCACACATAATAAACACAGAAAATAATTTTAAAAATATTTTTTGGACTCGGATTCGTGGTCCTGAAACCACCGTTCTAAATAGGGTTTAAATCGAGCTGTTATAGTGAAGCTACGGGGGAATATACAGTCCGAAGTTCTTACAAATGGTTGATAAATAACCCTTATGGAATTTCTACCCTACTCCAACTTATACAAAAGGCTCTGGAATATTGATCTACCCTCCAAAATAAAAATTACAACATAGAGGATTATGAACAACTATGTGCCTACTTATGCAAACCTATATTGCAAGAGCTTGATGAACTCCACAAACTATCCCTGTTGCCACAATGGTGTGGAAATAGTTGAAGATATTTTTCAAAAGTGTCTGCATACAAAGGAGATCTACAACAATTAGGGTTCACACAATGTATGCAGATGCATATGACTCAAATGGCAAAATGGGTAAACAATTTTTTTGAAATTAGTTCAATGCACCTTTGTCGATAGTTTTGCTGTGGGTTGTGGGCAATCTGGACTGTATGCAACAAATTGCTACATGAAGGGCAAAGTGTGTTTGCAAGGGAGACAATATATTCCATCAAGAAGTATTTGGGTGAAATTATGAGGGATAAGAGCAAAATTGTAGAGCCAATCGTACCCGCTGATGTGTGGAAGGCGCCTCAAAACCCTTTTGTCAAAACAAATATTGATGCAGGATTTTGCAAGCAAGATAATAGATCATGTTCTGATATTATTATTAGAAACGACACAGGTAATATTCTCTGTTCAATAATTGTTTTGCATGCCAACATACCTTCACCATTTGCAGCAGAGGCGATGGCTTGCTTCTAGGCGATTTTGATAGGAGCTCAAATGGGTTTTCTGAATGTAGAAGTCGAAGGAGATTGCTTGTATGTGATTCGTAATCTGAAATAAAATAGAGGAGAATGGTCAGTAATTGGAGAATATATTCATAATATCCGTGCGTCAAGTGTGATTTTCCAAAACTGTGTTTTCCACCATGTACAAAAGCATATAAACAGTGTTGCTCATGCTTTGGCTACAGAGGGTATTAAAAGAAATGAAGCAACTATCTTATGGGTGATGTTCCTACCTATGTACTTGATGCTGTTGAAGTAGATTGGCGATAACCACATCGTACAAGCCACATCTAATATCGGTTGCCTGTTCTGGAAGAGGGGAATGAAATAATTAGAAGAGGAATTTTTGGGTCTTTTTCGATGAAGGAGTGCCACGATTCTGAAGAGGCGCAATGGTTTTTGAAAGAACACCTTCGAATATATTATTGAAACAGATTGATAGGATTGATGGGATAATACTCTGATAGACTGCTTAAGGGTTTTGCTTTTCAGATGCTTTGGAATTGAACAATCTGCCTAGGTGGTAGGGATCATTTATGTTTCTTTTAATTCTTTGTCGGTTTCCTTTTCTTCTATCAGAACTAATTTCCCTTATGTTTAGTCTGTTCATTGGGTTGGTCTTATTTATTTTGAGTTGTAATTTCTGTTTTATTTTGTTGGGCCTATCTTTATAGGCTTCTATTTGAATAAAATCTCAGCGATTCTATTTCAAAAAGAAAAAAAAGAAAAAAAAAAGAATTTCCTAAGGAAATTAAATAGGAACTATTAGTGTTAGTAGAGAAGGCAGCAGAATACCGGAAGAAATTGAAAGGACTAGTGTATTGTGAGAAACAAATTCGAGGTATTGACTAATTCTAAAGAAGTGAAAAGTGATGGGGTCAAAATATAAATATTCAAAAATTGAGGATCAAAATGTAAATATGGAAAGTTGAAAGACTAAAAGTGAAAATAAACTGGAGTTTTTATGACACGAAATTGATTAACATGGACCAAATTGAATAAGTAGAGAAATATGAGGGACTAAATTACAATTTTACCAAATAAGGATGTGATTCAAGGGAGGAATTATAGATAATGTTTCAGGGTAAAATATTCATTTCTCCAATAGGATAATTATCATAAAATATCAGAATAATTATGGGCTAGGAGTTAAGTTTTGATTAGATGGAATTATTTAATATTATTTTAATAATATTTTATTTAAGATATTTTATTAATATTTTATTTAATTAAAGTAGATATAAAAGGATGGAAAAATGAAGAAAGTTGTAATAGGCCAATTTAGCCCGGGTCCATACAAAAATAATAAACCCAAAATAATAAAACAAAGTTCAAGTCTAGTCCAAAATATATCATTTGGCTCAATCGGAATGGCCCATTACTTGAAAAGATTGAAGGTCCATCTACAAGCTTGACGTATATGGAAACATAATCTTCAAGGATATGCAATCTTAGATATGATACGCAAATCTTAGATATGATATGCAATCTTAGAAGATATGATATGCAATCTTAGAAGATATGATTTTGTAATCTTAGAGATTTAATTTGTAGATACCTTTTAATCTTAGCCGTTGATGTAATTGATCTGTACCGTTGGATTTGGGGAGGCTCAACTATAAATAGAGGCCTCTCCCTCCATTGTAAAGGACTTGAGTTTTGAGTAATAAAAATTCTTGAGAGCATTCATTCAAATTTCTCTCTCTTTTGCGTTCTTATTTTCTGTGGCTTGTTCTTATTTTGTTCTTCGCTCATCTTCGTTTCTTTTTGAGTTGCTTCCGTTCGAGTTAGATTTTGGTGGAGGAATTTCGTCGAATCCTCATATTGCGGGAGTTAGGTTGACTTATGCGTTTTTTTTAACCTTTTTTATTTATCCATTTAATTGCTTAATCATTATTTATTCATTTATTTTAATTATTTTAAACTTGTTTTTCTTTTTTGCTTTTCCCTATTTACGTTAAATTATTTTATCATATATATTATTATTTTTATTTGTTACATATTATCTATATATTATAGATTATTTAACTTTAATCATATTATGTATTATTTGAAAATTTGTATGTTGTACATCATCTAAATTGTTTTATTATTAAGGCAAAATTTTCCATATATTGTTTATTTAAAATATGTATATTATCTATTTTTAAATGGTATATTATATGCTTATTATAAGTTATCCCTTATACATTTTTATTCAAAGTTTTTATATTATTTATTTAAAATATAAATTTATTTTATTATGTATATATTAACTATTTTAGATTTTGCCATATCGTTTTTTATTTTTTATTCTATTAAAAAAATTGTTATAATATCCCTTTATTGTTTTGCATATATCATTTATCTTATATTGTTATTTTACTTTTATATTTGATCTCATATGTAAAGTTTCGTATTCATTTCTTAGTTTTTTTTATCGTTCGCATAGATCTTTTGAATTATTATTGCTTACTTTATATCTTTTATTTGTTATTCACGTTCTTTTATTTGTTTATTATTCTTATGTTTGCTTTAGCATGGTCATTTTATTACTTGTATCATTTGCTATTTTATGTTATCCTTTCTCTTAATTGCCTATATTAGTATTAAATGTTATTATATCATGTAATTGTAGTATATTGCTTTGGTATTTGTGTTTTGTAATGTATTAATGATACATTTTACTCAAATCATTGTTTTAAAATATATCTCATTTAATTGCCACTTTTATCCAAAACTTTATTTCTTAAAATAAGGCAATATTTGACATTTGGAGTTTTGAGGGAATCGTGCCTAGCTTCACTGGGCTTGATTTTTCTCATTAAGTCTAAATGATCGAATACCCTTTTGAAATTAAAATATATGATTTTCAAATAAAAAACCTATCTTTGTGAATTTAAGATGTTGCGTCCTAACTTATTGGATGTGACATTTTGATATTTTGAGATAGGGATTTCAAAAAAAAAAAAACAAAACAAAGGATACTTGGTGTTTGGGAAATTAGAAAGGTCGTGCTCTAACTTACTGAGATTCGACTTTTTTTTTATCCAAATAATTGAATGTCTTTTTAAAGGTTATAAGTTTTGAAAAACCAAAAGGGTAATATTTTAAAATCTTCTCAAAGTATCGACATTAAGACATTAATTAATCAATTAGGCGTAACGAGGGTTCTAATCCTTCCTCGCGCGTAACCGACTCTCGAACCTGTTTTCTCGAATTTTGTAGACCAAAATCATTGTTTAAATAAATCAAAATGTTTTTTTATTAAAATGATCAATTTCAAGGTGACCCGATCACACCTCGAAAAAAATTGGTGACGACTCCATTTTCGTTTTTAAAGTCGATCCCCGTTTTTTAACAAAATAAAAAAATGGTTTCGACAGCTTGGCGACTCCACTGGGGACACCAAGAAAGTCAAGCTGTAAAATTGATTATTTTCTATCCTTTATCGGAAATTTGAAAATTCGATTTGAAAATTTGAAAATTTGATTTGAAAATTACGATCCTTTTGTGTCATTGCATATGATTTTTATTTTATTGCGCACATTGCATTGTATGACCGTTGTGTCGCACCTTTAAGTGGGAGTGAGAAACTATGCCTTCGTGAGGTTTTCACCTTCGCATGGGCTAGTGGATTGCTTAGGGATACATCTGTACCTATGTCTTCGTGAGGTTTTCACTTCGCATGGCCATAGGGAAATGTATTCCCCGAATCGAACTCGATCTGTATGAGCCTATAATGGGTGAAGATTGAGGAATCTCTTTGGTTCAGTACCTTTTCTTTAGAACTAAACCGCATATAGAGAGACCTAGGAGCCTACCTAGGTAGAACCATGCCAAACCCGATGAGTCACCCGGATAGGTGTTCTATGTTGTTTATTTCTCCTGTCTAACGTGTTTTGTTTTGTTTTGGTTGCATTGCATTCACATCATAGAAAAGAGGTGTTGATTCAAATTCGATTGCTAAATAGAAGAGTTTGTCATGAGAAAATGGATTTCTTGATAAAGTGGATTATAATACGGTCGTCCGAATATGGTCCAAGTAAACACAACGAGAGAAGACTGATAGTCCGTGAAGAAATACAAGACTCTATTGCCCAAGGATTCAAGCTGACAAAGACTATTCGAGAATCACCACGTCTCAGCTTTCTTGAAGAGGATAACGAGCATTGTGGAAATAAGTGAGCAGTGAGTCGCGGCCCAGATCAAGAAAAAAGAGCTAGTAGAGACATTTATCAGAAAGTTCGCGAGATTAGACCTTAATATCTAGATAAGAAGAAAGGGATCAATGTCTTCGCTTGGAATATGAGGGAAAGGCTGTATAAATATCCGTTTTTATGTAAAGGAATTTATTTTCTAGAAAAGTTGTTCTAATGGAATTGAATTCAGAATCAACGCCTCTCTTCCTTTTTGCATTCATGCATTTGCATTACATCGCATCATATGCATTTAAATCCATAGAAAGACCCTAATTAGTTGAAGTTATTATAGAGAGAGAGAGAGAAGGAAAGTTAATCTGGAAACTAAACACCGTTACGGTACACGTGCTAAGATAAAAAATATGGATCAAAGACTCGAATAGTTCCAGAGAGACATGCAAGACCAGCTGCAAGAGCACTTGGCAAAGATCCAACAAGATATGAGGGAACAAATGATGGAAGCCCAAAGAAATATGGTGGCTCAAATGACTCAGCTACTGAATGGGGCAATGGACAAGGGAAAAGGTCCCATGACTAATACTGGAGAAGATAATGAGGATTATCCTCCGGGTTTTACCCATCGCATGCACAAACACAACCTGAAGCATATCCTCGAAGGCCATCTGTTACAATTAGGCCTCAACAAGGTCAAGCTGATACTGGGGTGCCCATGAATTTCCAAGTGGGTTCAGGATCTAACCCAGGAGATAACCCTGCTAATCCTATTATCCCTGATTTAGATATAGCGGAGAGGGAAGGGACGAGAATTGAATTACCAAGGTAGTTAGAGGACCGTTGTAGATGGTTAGAAGAAAAGTTCGAGGCCTTGGGAAACGCTGATAATCACCATGGAATTGATGCTAAAGACTTGAGTTTGGTTCCAGATTAGGTGCTTCCTCACAAGTTCAAAATGCCAGAATTTGAGAAGTACAATGGGACTAGTTGTCCCGAAGCCCATATTACTATGTTTTGTAGGCGGATGGTGGGTATGTTAATAACGATCAACTGTTGATCCATTGTTTCCAAGATAGCTTGGTGGGGGCAGCGTCCAGGTGGTACAACCAATTGAGCCATGCTAGGATTAATTCCTGGATGGACCTAGCACAAGCATTTATGAAACTATACAATCATGTGACAGACATGACGCCTGACAGAATCACCTTGCAAAACACGGAGAAAAAAATAAAATGAAAGCTTCAGGCAGTATGCGCAAAGATGGAGGGAAGTTGCCATACAAGTTCAGCCGCCGCTTTTAGAAAAGGAAACCACGATGCTTTTCATCAATACTCTAAAAGCCCCATTCATGAACCATATGTTGGGAAAGCGCCACCATAAGCTTTTCAGATATAGTAATGTCCGGTGAGATGATTGAAAATGCGGTAAGGAGTGGGAGGATAGACAGGGGAGAAAGCGCCAAAAGATCAGCCCCGAGAAATAAGGAAAATGAAGTGAGTATCCTGAGCATGAATCCCAAATCAGGCCATCAGTAGGCGGTAGAGGGCTGTAACCACTAGCTATCAAGGCTCTTCAAAGCAGGAATCTAACTTGAGGCCAAATGCAGAAAGGCTCCAGTTCATACCCATCTCGATGACATATAAGGAGCTGTATCAGAATTTGTTTGATGCGTATGTGGTGTCTCCGTTCTACTCGAAACCCGTGCAACCTCTATTCCCAAAATGGTATAATGAGAATGCCCAATGCGAGTACCACGTGAGAATAACGGGTCACTCAATTGAAAAGCGTACTACGTTTAAAAAGTTGGTCGAAAGGTTCATTAAAATGGGAATTACAAGTTCGACGTTTCATCGAACACGATCACTTTGACGAGGCAATAAATACGATAATTGAGGAGGAGACAAGAAAGTTACGACTCCTTGAAGAAGTCAAAAGCGAAGAGGGAACCGGGAGCGAAGTTTCAAGCCCTTGCATACTTGGGAGTGTTTTGAATAATAGGGTGTGGAAGAGATCCTATATTTTTAGAGCTAATCTAGAGTAATATTCAAAACACGCTTGTTGCCTTAAGCCTAGAGGCAATAAGAACCCTTTTGTGAAATAGGCTTGTGTCCGAATTTTTATTTCAATAAAATGCATCTTTTGAGCAAATATTCTTTTTATTTTTTCCATTTCATCTTTGTACAAACAATTGTTCTTAGTTTTTTCTTTTGTTTGTTCTTTGGACTTTTTTCAAGTATTCTTTCATTCTTCATTCATGACCATACAAATAATCATTCTTTGAATCATATATTCTTTGGAATCTTCTTTCGAACCTATAATAGGTCTCCAGATATCAATGATGTGAGCAACACTGCTACTGACTCAGAGTCTCCTTTCGAGTAAGATATGTGACTAGAGGGATCTCAGGACTTTGAAGATGACAGATATTGTAACCTATCTTCTGATTTGTTAAGAATGGTAGAACAAGATGAAAAACATGATTTATTAAGAATGGTAGAACAAGATGAAAAACATGATTTGTTAAGAATGGTAGAACAAGATGAAAAACAGACCCTACTCTACAAAGGGTCAATGGATATTATGAGCCTAGAAAAGAGGTGAAGATTGTAGCCTAGCTCACCACAGAAATAAGGCGAGACATCATTGAGTTATTTTCAAGAATTCAAAGATGTTTTTGCACGATCATATCAGGACATGCCTGGGCTACTGAGACGCGGGTATGTTGAAATCTTAAAAGAGGTCCATAAAGATGTCAGAAGGACACATGCTAATGGTTTTACAATAGCCAAGCTAATCATGAGGTTTGGGTACTGCTAATCTACATAGAAGGGGATGGCATCAGTTATGCCGTATTTAAGGAGACAAGATTCATATGCCTCATTAATTTATTCATAGACTTTCTCTATGTGGGGCAGGCCAATCTCGGCAAAATTTCTAGTATACGTCGATTTATCTTGGTGGTCGTCGATTACTTCACTAAGAAGGAGAAAGTAGCTTCACATGTCAATTTTACAAGGTTTAAAGTAAAAAAAAAAAGAGATCAGGCGCCTACAAAGAATGCCAAAAGTAACAATGTCAAAAGTTTGTAGTCTATTCAAAGATCAGACACCATATCATAGAGCAACAAAGGTAGCCAAAAAGAAAAAAAGAAAACAAGGATTGTAGGAAAGATGAACGAGACTTGTAAAGATTGGCATAAAGAAGTTACCATTTATCCTCTATGATTATCGAACGTTGGCCAAGACCTTTGCCCGGGCAACATCTTACCCATTGGTTTATGGAATGGAAGCGTTTTTGCCAATTGAACCTAATCAAAGAAAAGGTTAAAAGCTATCCATCACGGTCAGATGATGCAAGCTTACGACAAAGAGGTTCATCCTAGAGAATTCCATGAGGGGAACCTGATGTTGAAAAAGATCTTTCTTATACAAAAGGATTTCAGAGGAAAGCAGATGCCAAAGCGGGAAGGACCTTATGTAGTAAAAGGGCACATTCTAGATGAGCATTGATATTGGCCAGAGACGGATGGCGAAGACTTTCCCAATTCGGCAAATTCAGGTTCAATCAAGAAGTATTTTACCTGAAAGGGGAAAGGCCAAGGTGAAAACCCGCAAAGGGCACCTGGAGATCAAATTCAAAAAAAAAAAAGAGGAGAGGCCAAGGCGAAAACCCGCAAAGGGCGCTTTGAGACCAAAGGGGTTTTGACCCGAAAACCCGAAAAGGGTGGCTTAAATTTTGATCAAAGATAGGGCATGTGGTAGTCTTCCTATGCCTGAATTAACAATGAGGAAGTATGCTACGTCTTGGGGCATTGACAAAGTACTCCGGATCCTCTAAACACGTATTGAGCTCAAAATGGTCCTCAAGAAGTTTGTACAGAGAAGCTCAAGCTGCGATATCTGGGGCACCTAGCTTCTATCTTACCTATTTCGAATTTGCTATCTTTGATTACTTTATTCTTTTCAAGATACACCCCAATCAATTTTCTTTTATTGCCTTGGTTATCTTTGATTAACTTATTTGTTTCGAGCTATGCTCTTGATTAATTTCTTTCTCGTCCATTGTTGTGATCTTTTTCAAGCATTTTATACTGAAATAACGATTAATGGACTAATAATACTTTCATAAAAGGAGTTTTAGCATATTACTCTGGAAGCTTTTAAATAGTATAAGAACACGAAAGCAGGACTATTGTTTAGAACTCAACAAGCTTAAGGGTTGGAAATATTTGAGCCCAAAGTGAGTTTATCTGTTCAGATTTTCTGTCAAGGACATAGGTTGATCAAAAGACTAGATATTGCATCAGTGATACAAATCTGACAGAAAATAAGCAATGACAACCCAATCGTAGAAGGAATCATTCTCGAAAAGAAAAAATGACATTCTGCATCCATGCGAGTATCATGCATACACATCTGGTCGGGTCACTGGGGAGTGATCAGTGGATGGAACAAGTTACAGATCCTATACCCCAAAGTTGTAGTACGATGAATTGAAAAATATACAAGTCCTATATCCTTGAATTGTAGTGGGAACGGATCGAAAAAGTTTCAAATCCTATAATCACGAACCCATGGTGAGATGGTTTGAAAATGGTACAAGCCTTATGTCCCCGAGGTACTGATGGAAAGGACCACGAAGTTAGTGGGGCAAATCGGTTGAGAAAAAAATGTTTTCGGGTTTTCTATCAAATGCCAAAGCGAGTAGGGAAGACGGTGTACTACGTTAATGATAGAGCCCGGATGAGCAACAAGTGGTGACATCCTAATTATTAAAAAGGATTGTCCTCATGACATTTTGCATTCGTACATATGTCATTCGATTAGGAGTAGTTGATTCGTTCAGATCATAGCATCCTAACCATTCTACATAAACATAAACACATAAAATCGATTTTCAAGATATAGGTCCCCGGAGGACGGTGTCGCAACATTGGTGAATTCACAGATCTTGTCTTCCTGAGATTGCAGTGAAACGGATCGAAGATACTAGTCTGGCATCCCTGAGTTTGCAGTGGAGCAGACCAAAGATAGCATCTTGTCCTCCTAAGTTTGCAGCGAAGCGGATCGAGGATACCAGTCTGGCATCCCTAAGTTTGCAGCGGAGCAGACTGAAGATAGCAGATCTTGTCTTCCTGAGTTTATAGTGAAGCATATCGAAAACATCAGTCTGGCATCCCTGAGTTTGCAGTGGAATAGACTAAAAGATAGCAGATCCTGCCTTCCTGAGGTTGCAGTGAAGCAGATCGAAGACATCAGTCTTGTTTCCCTGAGTTTGCAGTGGAGTAGACTAAAAGATAGCAGATCCTGCCTTCCTGAGGTTGCAGTGAAACAGATCGAAGACACCAGTCTTATTTCCCTGAGTTTGCAGTGGAGCAGACCAAAGATAGAAGATCTGGCCTTCCTGAGGTTGCGGTGAAGCAGATCGAAGATAGTAGATCTTGTCTTCCTGAGATTGCAGTGAAGCCGATCGAAAATTCTAGTCTGGCATCCCTGAGTTTGCAGTGGAGCAGACTGAAGATAGCAGATCTTGTCTTCCTGAGTTTGCAGTGAAGCGGATTGAAAACATCAGCCTGACATCCCTGAGTTTGCAGTAGAGCAGATTGAAGAGAGCAGATCTTGTCTTCCTGAGATTGCAGTGAAGCGGATCGAAGATACTAGTCTGGCATCCCTGAGTTGGCAGTGGACCAGACTAAAAGATAGCAGATCTTGCCTTTCTGAGGTTGCAGTGAAGAAGATTTAAGACACTAGTCTTGTCTCCCTGAGTTTGCAGTGGAGCAGACTAAAAATAGCAGATCTGGCCTTCCTGAAGTTGCAGTGAAGCAGATCGAAGACATCAGCCTTGTTGTAACACCCCTTACCCAGGTTCTACGCCGGAACCAGGCCCGAGGCGTTACCATAGTAAAATCCTCAAGATCGCCACTTAGGCTCATTGTGACTACTCTCTTAAGTCACCTCATTCTCGACTTACGATGCCTCACTCATACTCACGAGGGCTCTCGAGACCATATCAAAAATTCTACAATTTTTAAAACTTTTCCATCTATACAGGGTTCACACGTCCGTGTAAGATTTGGCACGCCCGTGGAGGTCACAGCCACCCATGGTCACTACCCGTGCATGAAAACTCAAGCATTGCGCCAATGCCCCACGGTTAGGAGGGGCTGCGCCCGCGTGCTCTCCACACCGTGGTGCACACTCGACTACCTTAACACGGCCTAGAGTCTAGACACACGACCGTGTGGCTGGCCGTGGCCAACAATGATTAACACACACGTTCTAGGCACACGCCCGTGTGACTAGTCCGTGGTCTATTCTGATTTAAAATACTAACATGCAGGGGACACACGGCCAAGTCACACGCCCATGGGCTGACCGTGTGTCACACATGGCATAGACACATGCCCGTGTGTCTACCCACATGGACAAGAACAAAGCTATTTGCCAAGTTATTTTCACCCTTCTAGCATACACAACATGCACTCATTCAACACATCCATAATCAACTCAAAATCTTACAATCTCACATAGATAACTACATCTTTTCATATAATAAAGTGCCAAAAATTATGGCATTATACAAAATAGATTATCCATCTAAAGGCCAACACATCATAGCCATATACAACAAAATTCACTAACTTGTTTAGCCCCTATACATGCCATATACAAAACATTGAGTCTCATGCACCAGAGTATGCTGATAGTGTGGGCGATCTTCCAATTGATCCTCGTATCTCGATTCAACACTTTTGCTCTATAAGACAAGGGTAAAGAAAGGGAGTAAGCTTTGAGCTTAGTAAGTTTACACATAAACAATTAAGCACCATAGTATAAGCTAAACAACAATTAGCATTATACTAACATGTAATGTACAACTATGCTTACTCTTTCTATCCCTTACCACATTTCCAACGCATCATGAGTCACTTACTTATAACCATTGACATGCACCCTTGCATTCAATATCACATTTACACAATATACATCACATCATTATTTCTCGATAATACATCCACACAACTAATCCACACGGCTAATCCACACAGCTAATGTCTCGGTGGTTTCGCACTTAGCCTACCAAAATCAATTAATAAGGTAGTATCGCACTTAGCCTACCATAAAGGTAATCGTAGTGGTTTCGCACATAGCCCACTAGACAATATACCTAATGATAGCATCGCACATAGCCAGCTCATCGTCATTATGTACTAGGATGGTATCGCACTTAGCCCATCTTTTAGCATTATCACTACACATTCACATATCTATTTACGCAATCATTCATCCATTCACAAAATCTATCACATTCATTCCACTTGAATCACATAGGTTCTCAATCATTCTCAACCATGCTATACACTAGCTAGCATTAACAAATTGTAAGTATGAATGCATTGTTTATGCATAGACTTACCTCGATACTCAAAAGTATAGAAACGTGCAATTTAGTCCACCACTTTGCTCTTGCCTCAGTTTCAGTCTGGGCTTTGTCTTTCTTGATCTATAATGATAATTCAACTCATCAATATACACATTGACTAAATTGACCCACATCTCATACTTTGGTAAAATTACCCTTTTGCCCCTAAACTTTCTCCTATTTACGCTATTGCCCCAAGGCTCGTAAAGTGATTTTTATTCAACTTTCTAGCCTTTCATGCTTAATGAATCACTTACTCAACTAAAGCAATCATCAATTCTCACTACATCACACATGTATGACCAAACTCAAGATTTTTACAAACTAGTCCCTACATGCATTTTCTATGGAAACTCATTTAGCAAAAGATGTTTCTACTACATCAAGCTTTCATAATCTTCCATAAAACATCAAAATACATGCATGTCATACATGGCCACATTTTTGAACATCCATCATAGCTCATCAAATAGCTAAAAATAGCTTACTCATACTACAAGGACTTCAAAAATACAAAGAATATCAAAAACGGGGCTTAGATGCACTTACTAGAAAGCTTGAAAATTTTGAAGAACCCTAACAATGGCTCTCTCAATTTTCAGCAGCCTTGGAGAAGAAGATGAATGAATTTTGTCATCTTTTCTCCTATTTTAATCACTTAATTGTTAAATGACCAAAATGCCCTTTTTGATAAACTTTCTATTTTAACACATCCAAGCCCAATTTTGTCCAAAAATTAGAAATTGGGAAAATTGCTATTTAAGGACGTCTAATTAATATTCTAAAGCTATTTCACACAAATAGCTTCTAGAATCTCACATTTTGCAACTTTTGCAATTTAGTCCTTTTGGATAATTCAACCGCAATTTCACAAAATTGCTTCATGAAACTATCACACTAGCATGCATACATAGCATAAACCTCAAAAACTCATTCATAAACCTCGGATTTGTGGTCTCGCACCACTATTCTGACTAGGCCCTAAATCGGAATGTTACAACTCTCCCCCTTTTAGAGATTTTTGCCCCCGAAAAACTTACCAGTAAAGAGGTTTGGATATTGCTCTCTCATAGCTTCTTTCGTTTCCCACGTAGCCTTTTCCACACCGTGTTTCTACCATAACATTTTCACTAGTGCTATGCTCTTATTTCTCAACTGTTTCACTTCTCGAGCCAAGATCTTAATCGGCTCTTCATCATAAGACATATCCGGTCTTATCTCAATTTTGGTCGAAAGAATCACATGTGAAGGATCAGAGCGATACCGTCGCAACATCGACACATGGAACACATTATGAATCTTTTCCAACTCTACCGGTAAAGCCAATCGGTAAGCTACTGGCCCAACTCTATTTGTAATCTCATACGGCCCTATGATCTTGGACTCAGTTTTCCTTTTCGTCCAAATCTCATAATCTTCTTCCATGGGGACACTTTCAAAAACACTTTGTCACCCACTTCAAACTCAATTTCTTTTCTTTTCAGATCTGCGTACGACTTCTGTCGGTTCGAAGCAACTTTCAGACTATTACGGATTATTTTCACTTTCTCGTCGGTCTCTTTTACTAGATCGCCCCATGGATCCGCTTCTCACTAAGCTCGGTCCAATACAAAGGAGTCCGACACTTATGACCATACAAGGCCTCATACGGAGCCATCCGTATACTTGACTGATAATTGTTGTTGTAAGCAAATTCGACTAAAGGTAGATATCTCTCCCAACTACCCTCGAATTCTAACACACAGCATCGAAGCATATCTTCGAGAACTTGAATCACTCTTTCAGATTGACCATCGGTTTGCGGATGGAACGCAGTACTGAAATTCAACTTTGTTCCCAAAGCTTCTTGCAACCTCTTCCAAAGCCTCGAAGTGAACATCGGATCCCTATCCGATATTATAGACACAAGTACACCATGTAACATCACTATCTCTGCAACATACAACTCAGCTAACTTATCCAGTGAATTATCAACACGTACTGGAATAAAGTAAGCCGACTTCGTTAATCTATCCACAACAACCCACACATCATCTCTCTTTTTCGAAGTCATCGGCAACCCCATCACAAAATCCATGGTAACCCGATCCCACTTCCATTCGGGTACCAACACTGGCTGAAACAATCCCGAAGGCACTTGATGCTCAGCTTTCACTTGTTGACAAATCAGACACTTTGTCACGAACTCTGAAATATTTCTTTTCATACCCGGCCACCAATAATACTTCTTCAAATCATTGTACATTTTCGTACTGCCCGGATGTAATTACAAACATCTACTATGGGCCTCATGCAAAACCTTTCGGATTAACTCCTCATCTCTTGGAACACAAATTCTGTCACGGTACAGCAAACAACCATTCGAGCTCACTCAAAAATCGGAATCACTTTCTGATTCACACTTATCTCTCTTAGCTGACATCTCACTGTCATTTCTCTGAGCCTCACATATCTATTGAACAAATAGTGGCCTAGCTCTCAACTCTGCCAGAATAGCACCATCATCAGACAATGCTAAATTCGTCCTCATAACTCTTAGAGCATACAAGGATTTCCTACTCAGGGCATCCGCAACCACATTCGCTTTTCCCGGGTGGTAATCAATGACTAACTCATAGTCTTTCAACAACTCAAGCCACCGTCTCTGTCGCAAATTCAGATCCTTCTGATCCATCAAATATCTCAAACTCCTGTGATCCGTAAAGATTCGGCACTTCTCACCATATAAGTAATGTCGCTAAATCTTTAACGCGAAAACAATCACAGCCAACTCCAAATCATGAGTCGGATAATTATTCTCGTATGGTTTCAACTGTCTCGAGGCATAAGCGACTACCTTACCCTCTTGCATCAACACACAACCGAGACCATTAAACGACGTGTCATTGTAAACCACGAACTCTTTCCCCGATTCTAGTTGAACCAAAACCGATGCCTCAGTCAACATCATTTTCAGTCTCTCGAAACTCTGTTGACATGTCTCAGTCCATTCAAACTTGACATCTTTGTGCAATAGTTTCATCATCGGGGTAGCAATCACAGAGAACTCCTTTACGAAACGTCTATAATATCCTACTAATCCCAAGAAACTTCTGATTTTCGACAGATTCCTCGGTGGTTTCCAATCCACAACAGCCGATATCTTACTTGGGTCAACTCTAACACCATCACCCAACACAATGTGTCCTAGGAATCCGACCTCTCAGAGCCAAAACTCACTCTTGCTAAACTTAGCGTATAACTGCTTATCTCTTAAAGTTTACAAGACAATTCTCAAATGATCTTCATGATCGTTCTCATCCCAAGAATAGATCAATATGTCGTCAATGAAGACAACTACAAACTTGTCCACATACGGTCTGAAAACACGGTTCATCAAATCCATAAAAATCGTCGGCGCATTCGTCAAACCAAACGGCATAACTAAAAACTCATAATAGCCATACCTTGTCCTGAATGCAGTTTTCAACACATCCTGCTCTTTCACTCTCAACTGATAATAACCAGACCTCAGGTCTATCTTGGAGAACACTGTAGCTGCCTTTAGTTGATCAAAAAGATCATCAGTCCTTGGTAAAGGATACTTATTCTTAACCGTCACTTTTTTAAGCTGTCTATAGTCTATACACAACCTCATAGACCCATCTTTCATCTTCACAAACAATACTGGACCACCCCACGGTGAGTAGCTCGGTCTTGCAAAACTCTTATCTGTCAACTCTTGCAACTGAACCTTCAGTTCTTTCAACTCTAAAGGTGCCATCCTATACGGAGCAATCGAAATAGGTGCCGTTCCCGAAACTAACTCAATCCCAAACTCAACCTCTCTCACTTTGGAGGTAATCAGGGTAACTCTTAGGGAATACATCCGGATACTCACATACCAGCCTTTGTTTCAAACTTTACTCCAACCTCTTGAGTATTCAACACAAAAGCAAGATAGGACTCATACCCTTTTCTCCAACATTTATCAGCCACTAAGAAAGAAATCATCACTGGTAGACAATCCGATCCACCTGATTCAACCCGACCCACATCTCCACTCTCACATTTCAATTCAATAAACTTATTACCACAGTTCACTAAGACACTATGGGTAGTCAACCAATCCATGCCTAGGATTAAATCAAACTCATCAAACGACAACAACATTAGGTTTGCCGGAAAGCAATGACTCTCAATCATTAAAGGACAATTCTTACACACCTTGTCCACTAACACATGCTTACCTAACGGGTTTGACACCCTAACCACAAAGTCAAGTAGACTCACGGTCATACTCAAACTAGATGCCAATCTCATGCAAATATAAGAATGAGTAGACCCTGGATCTATTAAAGAAATAACAAGGGTTTCAAAGAGAGAAAAAGTACCCGTTATCACATCAGGGGAGGATGCCTCTTCGCGAGCGCGAATGGCATACGTCCTCGCAGGTGCCCGACCCTCCAGTATCACAGCAGAGTCTCTAGATGCACCTCTACCACTATTTTCGCCTCTCGGGTTCCTTGGTGGTCTACCCCTTGCAGACACATCACTGGATCTCATCTCTAGCTTCTCTTCCTTATCATCCCTCTCGGGGCAATTTCGGATAAAATGGTCGGGGGAACCACACTTATACTTGCTTTCGATTTGTTACCCCAACACTCTCCAGTGTGATATCTACCACAACTTGGACACTCCGGTTTGTTCTTTGGATTGCCCACACTTTCCATCGAAGTAGCTTGGACTCTCGAACCCGAACGAGTATTGCCCAAGTCTCGATGCGAATAACCCATCGGTAGTCTTTGTCGTCCCAGGACTCACTTCCTTGGACCTTTTCGACTGGGCTTGATACAACTTGCCCATCGGCCTCTTTCTAGCATCTCGGGCTTCACTTACAGCCCTTTTCTTTTCTATACTCAACTCTTCGGCCTTACTTGCCCTTTCGCCCAACACCACAAAATCTTTCAACTCCAAAATACCCACTAGGAGTTTGATGTCCTCATTCAGTTCGTCTTCGAACCTCTTACACAATATGGTCTCTGTCGACACACATTCTTGAGCGTATTTCCTAAGCCAAACAAACTCACGCTCATATTCCGCTACTGACATTCTTCCTTGCTTCAACTCAAGGAATTCCTTCCTTTTCCGATCAGTAAATCATTGGCTTATATACTTCTTCCGGAAATCTTCCAGAAAGAAGTCCCACGCCACCCGCTCTCTCGGGACTACTGACATCAACGTCTTCCACCAATGGTATGCCGAGTTCCTCAGCAAGGATACGACACACTTCAAGATCTCTTCAGGTTTACAAGAGAGTTCCTCAAACACTCTCATCGAGTTCTCTAACCATAACTCTGCCCTCTCAGGGTCATCATCAACCTTAGCTCTAAACTCCTCAGCCCCGTGTTTTCTAATCTTATCTACCGGGGGTTTCGATATCCTCACTACATCAATACCTTGAGGAGCCACAGGAATTGGCTGAGGTATAGGAGGAGGTGGAGGAGGTTGAGCATTAGGGTTCGCTCGAACGTAATTCGAGTACCAATTACTCATCATCTGGAGAAAGGCTTCCCATGCCCCTTCCCCTTGACCCCTAGCATCAGGTCCATTTTGAACAGGCACGGTTCCTTACGCAGGAGCCGGCGCATTACTAGCTGCTTCATCAGCAGTCAATGGATCGGAATCCATATTCTATATAAAACAAGATTTAAAATCATCAGAAGCCACCACACTATCATTGTAAACTTATGGCATGTATAGCTAGACACTTACACCCGCTACGATAGTCCTAGAATAGACTAAACCATAGCTCTGACACCACTAAATGTAACACCCCTTACCCGGGTTCTACGCCGGAACCAGGCCCCAGGTGTTACCATAATAAAATCCTCAAGATCGCCACTTAGGCTCATTGTGACTACTCTCTTAAGTCACCTCATTCTTGACTTACGAGGCCTCACTCATACTCACGAGGGCTCTCGAGACCATATCGAAACTTCTACGATTTTTAAAACTTTTCCATCTATACAGGGCTCACATGCCCGTGTAAGATTTGGCACGCCCGTAGAGGTCACACACGTCCATGGTCACTACTCGTGCATGAAAACTCAAGCATTATGCCAATGCCCCACGGTTAGGGCACACGCCCGTGCTCTCCACCCGTGGTACACACTAACTACCTTAACACGGCCTAGAGTCTAGACATATGCCCGTGTGGCTAGCCTGTGGCCAACACTGATTAAAACACACGTTCTAGGCACACGCCCGTGTGACTTGTCCGTGGTCTATTCTGATTTAAAATACTAACATGCAGGGGACACACCGCCAAGTCACACGCCCATGGGCTGACCGTGTGTCACCCATGGCCTAGACACATGCCCATGTGTCTACCCACATGGACAAGAACAAAGTTATTTGCCAAGTTCTTTTCACCCTTCTAGCATACACAACATGCACTCATTCAACACATCAATAATCAACTCAAAATCTTACAATCTCACATAGATAACTACATCTTTTCATATAATAAAGTGCCAACAACTACGGCATTATACAAAATAGATTATCCATCTAAAGGCCAACACATCATAGCCATATACAATAAAATTCACTAACATGTCTAGCCCCTATACATGCCATATACAAAACATTGAGTCTCATGTACCAGAGTGTGCTGATAGAGTGGGCGATCTTCCAATTGATCCTCGTATCTCGATTCAACACTTTTGCTCTATAAGACAAGGGAAAAGAAAGGGAGTAAGCTTTAAGCTTAGTAAGTTTACACATAAACAATTAAGCACCATAGTATAAGCTAAACAACAATTAGCACTATACTAACATGTAATGTACAACTATGCTTACTCTTTCTATCCTTTACCATATTTCCAACACATCATCAGTCACTTACTCATAACCATTGCCATGCACCCCTGCATTCAATATCACATTTACACAATACACAACACATCATTATTTCTCGATAATACATCCACACAACTAATCCACACAGCTAATCCACATGGCTAATGTCTCGGTGGTTTCGCACTTAGCCCACCAAAATCAATTAATAAGGTAGTATCGCACTTAGCCTACCAAAAAGGTAGTCATAGTGGTTTCACACATAGCCCACTAGACAATATACATAATGATAGCATCGCACATAGCCAGCTCATCGTCATTATGTATTAGGATGGTATTGCACTTAGCCCATCTTTTAGCATTATCACTATACATTCACATATCTATTTACTCAATCATTCATCCATTCACAAAATCTATCACATTCATTCCACTTGAATCACATAGGTTCTCAATCATTCTCAACCATGCTATACACTAGCTAGCATTAACAAATTGTAAGTATGAATGCATTGTTTATGCATAGACTTACGTCGATACTCAAAAGTATAGAAACGTGCAATTTAGTCCACCACTTTGCTCTTGCCTCGGTTTCGATCCGGGCTTTATCTTTCTTGATCTATAATGATAATTCAACTCATCAATATACACATTGACTAAATTGACCCACATCTCATACTTTGGCAAAATTACCCTTTTGCCCCTAAACTTTCTACTATTTACGCTATTACCCCAAGGCTCGTAAAGTGATTTTTATTCAACTTTCTAGCCTTTCATGCTTAGCCGAGTCACTTACTCAACTAAAGCAATCATCAATTCTCACTACATCACACATGTATGACCAAACTCAAGATTTTTACAAACTAGTCCCTACATGCATTTTCTATGGAAACTCATTTAGTAAAAGATGTTTCTACTACATCAAGCTTTTATAATCTTCCATAAAACATCAAAATACATGCATGTCATACATGGCCACATTTTTGAACATCCATCATAGCTCATCAAATAGCTAAAAATAGCTTACTCAAGCTACAAGGACTTCAAAAATATAAAGAATATCAAAAACGGGGCTTAGATGCACTCACTAGCAAGCTTGAAAATTTTGAAGAACCCTAACAATGGCTCTCTCAATTTTCGACAGCCTTGGAGAAGAAGTTGAATGAATTTTGTCATCTTTTCTCCTATTTTAATCACTTAATTGTTAAATGACCAAAATGCCCTTTTTGATAAACATTCTATTTTAACACATCCATGCCCAATTTTGTCCAAAAATTAGAAATTGGGAAAATTGCTATTTAAGGACCTCTAATTAATATTCTAAAGCTATTTCACACAAATAGCTTTTAGAATCTCACATTTTGCAACTTTTGCAATTTAGTCCTTTTGGACAATTCAACCGCAATTTCACAAAATTACTTCATGAAACTTTCACACTAGCATGCATACATAGCATAAACCTCAAAAACTCATTCATAAACCTCGAATTTGTGGTCTCGCACCACTATTCTGACTAGGCCCTAAATCGGGATGTTACAACTCTCCCCCTTTTAGAGATTTTTGCCCCCGAAAATCTTACCAGTAAACAGGTTTGGATGTTGCTCTCTTATAGCTTCTTTCGTTTCCCACGTAGCCTCTTCCACACCGTGTTTCTACCATAACACTTCCACTAGTGCTATGCTCTTATTTCTCAACTGTTTCACTTCTCGAGCCAAGATCTTAATCGGCTCTTCATCATAAGACATATCCGGTCTTATCTCAATTTTCGTCGAAGGAATCACATGTGAAGGATCGGAGCGATACCGTCGCAACATCGACACATGGAACACATTATTAATATTTTCCAACTCTACTGGAAAAGCCAACCGGTAAGCTACTGGCCCAACTCTATCTGTAATCTCATACGGCCCTATGAATCTTGGACTCAGTTTTCCTTTTCGTCCAAATCTCATAATCTTCTTCCATGGGGACACTTTCAAAAACACTTTGTCGCCCACTTCAAACTCAATTTCTTTTCTTTTCAGATCCGCGTACGACTTCTGTCAGTTCGAAGCAACTTTCAGACTATTATGCATTATTTTCACTTTCTCCTCGGTCTCTTTTACTAGATCGACCCCATGGATCTGCTTCTCACTAAACTCGATCCAATACAAAGGAGTCCGACACTTATGACCATACAAGGCCTCATACAGAGCAATCCATATACTTGACTGATAACTGTTGTTGTAAGCAAATTCAACTAAAGGTAGATATCTCTCCCAACTACCCTTGAATTCTAACACACAGCATCGAAGCATATCTTCGAGAACTTGAATCACTCTTTCAGACTGACCATCGGTTTGCGGATGGAATGCAGTACTAAAATTCAACTTTGTTCCCAAAGCCTCTTGCAACCTCTTCCAAAGCCTCGAAGTGAACCTCGGATCCCTGTCCGATATTATAGACACAAGTACACCATGTAACCTCACTATCTCTGCAACATACAACTCAGCTAACTTATCCAGTGAATTATCAACACGTACTGGAATAAAGTGAGCCGACTTCGTTAATCTATCCACAACAACCCACACATCATCTCTCTTTTTCGGAGTCATCGGCAACCCCGTCACAAAATCCATGGTAACCCGATCCCACTTCCATTCGGGTACCAACACTGGCTGAAGCAATCCCGAAGGCACTTGATGCTCAGCTTTCACTTGTTAACAAATTAGACACTTTGTCACAAACTCTGAAATATCTCTTTTCATACCCGGCCACTAATAATACTTCTTCAAATCATTGTACATTTTCGTACTGCCCGGATGTAATGACAAACATCTACTGTGGGCCTCATGCAAAACCTTTCAAATTAACTCCTCATCTCTTGGTGCACAAATTCTGTCACGATACAGCAAACAACCATTCGAGCCCACTCGAAAGTCGGAATCACTTTCTGATTCACACTTATCTCTCTTAGCTGACATCTCACTGTCATTTCTCTGAGCCTCACATATCTGTTGAACAAATAGTGGCTTAGCTCTCAACTCTGCCAGAATAGCACTATCATCAAACAATGCTAAAATCGTCCTCATAACTCTTAGAGCATACAAGGATTTCCTACTCAGGGCATCCGCAACCACATTCGCTTTTCCCGGGTGGTAATCAATGACTAACTCATAGTCTTTCAACAACTCAAGCCACCGTCTCTGTCGCAAATTCGAATCCTTCTGATCCATCAAATATCTCAAACTCTTGTGATCCGTAAAGATTCGGCACTTCTCACCATATAAGTAATGTCGCCAAATCTTTAACGCGAAAGCAATCACATCCAACTCCAAATCATGAGTCGGATAATTCTTCTCGTGCGGTTTCAATTGTCTCGAGGCGTAAGCGACTACCTTACCCTCTTGCATCAACACGTAACCGAGACCATTAAACGACGTGTCACTGTAAACCACAAACTCTTTCCCCGATTCTAGTTGAACCAAAATCGGCGCCTCAGTCAACATTATTTTCAGTCTCTCGAAACTCTGTTGACATGTCTCAGTCCATTCAAACTTGACATCTTTGTACAATTGTTTTATCATCGGGGTAGCAATCACAGAGAACCCCTTTACAAAACGTCTGTAATATCCTGCTAATCCCAAGAAACTTCTGATTTCTGACACGTTCCTCGGTGGTTTCTAATCCACAACAGCCGATATCTTACTCAGGTCAACTCTAACACCACCACCCGACACAACGTGTCCTAGGAATTCGACCTCTCGGAGCCAAAACTCACTCTTGCTAAACTTAGCGTATAACAGCTTATCTCTTAAAGTATACAAGAAAATTCTCAAATGATCTTCATGATCGTTCTCATCCCGAGAATAGATCAATATGTCGTCAATGAAGACAACTACAAACTTGTCCACAAACGGTCTAAAAACACGGTTCATCAGATCCATAAAAATCACCGGCGCATTCGTCAAACCAAACGGCATATCCAAAAACTCATAATGGCCATACCTCTTCCGGAATGCAGTTTTCAACACATCCTGCTCTTTCACTCTCAACAGATAATAACCAGACCTCAGGTCTATCTTGGAGAACACTGTAGCTCCCTTCAGATGATCAAAAAGATCATCAATCCTTGGTAAAGGATACTTATTCTTAACCGTCACTTTGTTAAGCTGTCTATAGTCTATACACAACCTCATAGACCCATCTTTCTTCTTCACAAACAATACCGGAGCACCCCACGGTGAGTAGCTCGGTCTTGCAAAACCCTTATCTGTAAACTCTTGCAACTGAACCTTCAGTTCTTTCAACTCTAAAGGTGTCATCCTATACGGAGCAATCAAAATAGGTGCCGTTCCCGGAACTAACTCAATCCCAAACTCAACCTCTCTCACTGGAGGTAATTCGGGTAACTCTTCCGGGAATACATATGGATACTCACAAACCACTGGCACTGTTTCAAACTTTACTCAAACCTCTTGAGTATTCAACACAAAAGCAAGATAGGACTCACACCCTTTTCTCAAACATTTGTCAGCCACTAAGGAAGAAATCATCACTTGTAGACTGTCCGATCCACCTGATTCAACCCGAACCACATCTCCACTCTCACATTTCAATTCAATCAAACTCATCAAACGACAACAACATTAGGTTTACCGGAAAGCAATGACTCTCAATCATCAAAGGACAATTCTTACACACCTTGTCCACTAACACATGCTTACCTAACGGGTTTGACACCCTAACCACAAAGTCCGTAGACTCAACAGTCATACTCAAACTAGATGCCAATCTCATGCAAATATAAGAATGAGTAGACCCTGGATCTATTAAAGCAATAACAAGGGTTTCAAAGAGAGAAAAAGTACCCGTTATCATATCAGGGGAGGATGCCTCTTCGCGAGCATGAATGGCATACGTCCTCGCAGGTGCCCGACCCTCCAGTCTCACAGTATAGTCTCTAGATGCACCTCTACCACTATTCCCGCCTCTCGGGTTCCTTGGTGGTCTACCCCTTGTAGACACATCACTGGATCTCATCTCTAGTTTCTCTTTCTTATCAACCCTCTCGGGGTAATTTCGGATAAAATGGTCGGGGGAACCACACTTATAATGATTTATTTGTTACCCCAACACTCTCCGGTGTGATATCTACCACAACTTGGACGCTCCGGTTTGTTCTTTGGATTGCCCACACTTTCCATCGAAGTAGCTTGGACTCTCAAACCCGAACGAGTATTGCCCAAGTCTCGATGCGAATAACCCACTGGTGCTATCGTCCTAGGACTCACTTCCTTGGATCTTTTCGACTGGGCTTGATACGACTTGCCCATCGGCCTTTTTCTAGCATCTCAGGCTTCACTTACAGTCCTTTTCTTTTCTGTACTCAACTCTTCGGCCTTACTTGCCCTTTCGACTAACACCACAAATTCTTTCAACTCCAAAATACCCACTAGGAGTTTGATGTCCTCATTCAGTCCGTCTTCGAACCTCTTACACAATATGGTCTCTATCGACACACATTCTTGAGCGTATTTGCTAAGCCTAACAAACTCACGCTCATATTCCGCTACTGACATTCTTCCTTGCTTCAACTCAAGGAATTCCATCCTTTTTCGATAAGTAAATCGTTGGCTTATATACTTCTTCTGAAATTCTTCCAGAAAGAAGTCCCACGTCACCCGCTCTCTCGGGACTACTGACGTCAACGTCTTCCACCAATGGTATGCCGAGTTCCTCAGCAAGGATACGACACACTTCAAGCTCTCTTCAGGTGTACAAGAGAGTTCCTTAAACACTCTCATCGAGTTCTCTAACCATAACTCTGCCCTCTCAGGGTCATCATCAACCTTAGCTCTAAACTCCTCAGCCCCGTGTTTTCAAATCTTATCTATCGGGAATTTTGATATCCTCACTACATCAATACCTTGAGGAGCCACAGGAATTGGCTGAGGTATAGGAGGAGGTTGAGCATTAGGGTTCGCTCGAACGTAATCCGAGTACCAATTACTCATCATCTGAAGAAAGGCTTCCTGTGCCCCTTCCCCTTGACCCCTAGCCTCAGGTCCACTTTGAACAGCACGGTTCCTTGCAGAGCCGGTGCATTACTAGTCGCTTCATCGATCAATGGATCGGAATCCATATTCTATATAAAACAAGATTTAAAATCATCAGAAGCCACCACACTATCATTGTACACTTATGGCATGTATAGCTAGACTCTTACACCTGCTACGTAGTCCTAGAACCGACTAAACCATAGCTCTGATACCACTAAATGTAACACCCTTACCCGGGTTCTACGCCGAAACCAGGCCCGAGGCGTTACCATAATAAAATCCTCAAGATCGCCACTTAGGCTCATTGTGACTACTCTCTTAAGTCACCTTATTCTCGACTTACGAGGCCTCACTCATACTCATGAGGGCTCTCGAGACCATAAAGAAACTTCTACAATTTTTCAAACTTTTCAATCTATACAGGGCTCACACGCCGTGTAAGACGGCACGCCCATAGAGGTCACACACGCCCATGGTCACTACCGTGCATGAAAACTCAAGCATTCGCCAATGCCCCACGGTTGGGGCACACGCCCGCGTTTCCACCCGTGGTGCACACTAACTACCTTAACACGGCCTAGAGTCTAGACACACGCTTTGTGTGGCTAGCCCGTGGCCAACATCGATTAACACACACGTTCTAGGCACGCGCGTGTGACTAGTCCGTGGTCTATTCTGATTTAAAATACTAACATGCAGGGGACACACGGCCAAGTCACACGCCCATGGGCTGACCGTGTGTCACACATGGCCTAGACACATGCCCGTGTGTCTACCCACATGGATAAGAACAAAGCTATTTGCAAAGTTCTTTTCACGCTTCTAGCATACACAACATGCACTCATTCAACACATCCATAATCAACTCAAAATCTTACAATCTCACATAGATAACTACATCTTTTCATATAATAAAGTGCCAACAACTATGGCATTATACAAAATAGATTATCCATCTAAAGGCCAACACATCATAGCCATATACAACAAAATTCACTAACTTGTCTAGCCCCTATACATGCCATATACAAAACATTGAGTCTCATGTGCAGAGTGTCTTTGATAGTATGGGCGATCTTCCTATTGATCCTCGTATCTCGATTCAACACTTTTGCTCTATAAGACAAGGGAAAAGAAAGGAGTAAGCTTTGAGCTTAGTAAGTTTACACATAAACAATTAAGCACCATAGTATAAGCTAAACAACAATTAGCATTATACTAACATGTAATGTACAACTATGCTTACTCTTTCTATCCCTTACCACATTTCCAACACATCATGAGTCACTAACTCATAACCATTGTCATGCACCCCTGCATTCAATATCACATTTACACAATATACAACACATCATTATTTCTCGATAATACATCCACACGGCTAATCCACACAACTAATCCACACAGCTATTGTCTCGGTGGTTTCGCACTTAGCCCACCAAAATCAATTAATAAGGTAGTATCGCACTTAGCCTACCATAAAGGTAATCGTAGTGGTTTCACACATAGCCCACTAGACAATATACCTAATGATAGCATCATACATAGCCAGCTCATTATCATTATGTATTAGGATGGTATCACACTTAGCCCATCTTTTAGCATTATCACTACACATTCACATATCTATTTACTCAATCATTCATCCATTCACAAAATCTATCACATTCACTCCACTTGAATCACATAGGTTCTCAATAATTCTCAACCATGCTATACACTAGCTAGCATTAACAAATTGTAAGTATGAATGCATTGTTTATGCATAGACTTACCTCGATACTCAAAAGTATAGAAACGTGCAATTTAGTCCACCACTTTGCTCTTGCCTCGGTTTCGATCTGGGCTTTGTCTTTCTTGATCTATAATGATAATTCAACTCATCAATATACACATTGACTAAATTGACCCACATCTCATACTTTGGCAAAATTACCCTTTTGCCCCTAAACTTTCTCCTATTTACGCTATTACCCCAAGGCTCGTAAAGTGATTTTTATTCAACTTTCTAGCCTTTCATGCTTAGCCGAATCACTTACTCAACTAAAGCAATCATCAATTCTCACTACATCACACATGTGTGACCAAACTCAAGATTTTTACAAACTAGTCCCTACATGCATTTTCTATGGAAACTCATTTAGCAAGAGATGTTTCTACTACATCAAGCTTTCATAATCTTCCATAAAACATCAAAATACATGCATGTCATACATGGCCACATTTTTGAACATCCATCATAGCTCATCAAATAGCTAAAAATAGCTTACTCATGCTACAAGGACTTCAAAAATACAAAGAATATCAAAAATGGGGCTTAGATGCACTTACTAGCAAGCTTGAAAATTTTGAAGAACCCTAACAATGGCTCTCTCAATTTTCGGCAGCCTTGGAGAAGAAGATGAATGAATTTTGTCATCTTTTCTCCTATTTTAATCACTTAATTGTTAAATGACCAAAATGCCCTTTTTGACAAACATTTTATTTTAACACATCCATGCCCAATTTTGTCCAAAAATTAGAAATTGGGAAAATTGCTATTTAAGGACCTCTAATTAATATTCTAAAGCTATTTCTCACAAATAGCTTCTAGAATCTCACATTTTGTAACTTTTGTAATTTAGTCTTTTTGGACAATTCAACCGCAATTTCACAAAATTGCTTCATGAAACTTTCACACTAGCATTCATACATAGCATAAACCTCAAAAACTCATTCATAAACCTCGGATTTGTGGTCTCGCACCACTATTCTGACTAGGCCCTAAATCGGGATGTTACAACTCTCCCCCTTTTAGAGATTTTCGCCCCCGAAAAATCTTACCAATAAAGAGGTTTGGATGTTGCTCTCTCATAGCTTCTTCCGTTTCCCACGTAGCCTCTTCCACACCGTATTTCTACCATAACACTTTCACTAGTGCTATGCTCTTATTTCTCAGCTGTTTCACTTCTCGAGCCAAGATCTTAATCGGCTCTTCATCATAAGATATATCCGGTCTTATCTCAATTTCTGTCGAAGGAAACACATGTGAAGGATCGGAGCGATACCATCGCAACATCGACACATGGAACACATTATGAATCTTTTCCAACTCTACCGGCAAAGCCAATCGGTAAGCTACTGGCCCAACTCTATTTGTAATCTCATACGGCCCTATGATCTTGGACTCAGTTTTTCTTTTCGTCCAAATCTCATAATCTTCTTCCATGAGGACACTTTCAAAAACACTTTGTCACCCACTTCAAACTCAATTTCTTTTCTTTTCAGATCCGCGTACGACTTCTGTCGGTTAGAAGTAACTTTCAGACTATTACGGATTATTTTAACTTTCTCCTCGGTCTCTTTTACTAGATCGACCCCATGGATCCGCTTCCCACTAAGCTCGGTCCAATACAAAGGAGTCCGACACTTACGACCATACAAGGCCTCATACGGAGCCATCCGTATAATTGACTGATAACTGTTGTTGTAAGCAAATTCGACTAAAGGTAGATATCTTTCCCAACTACCCTTGAAATCTAACACACAGCATCGAAGCATATCTTCGAGAACTTGAATCACTCTTTCAGACTGACCATCGGTTTGCGGATGGAACACAGTACTGAAATTCAACTTTGTTCCCAAAGCCTCTTGCAACCTCTTCCAAAGCCTCAAAGTGAACCTCAGATCCCTATCCGATATTATAGACACAAGTACACCATGTAACCTCACTATCTCTGCAACATACAACTCAGCTAACTTATCCAGTGAATTATCAACACGTACTGGAATAAAGTGAGCCGACTTCGTTAATCTATCAATAACAACCCACACATCATCTCTCTTTTTCGGAGTCATCGGCAACCCCGTCACAAAATCCTTGGTAACTCGATCCCACTACCATTCGGGTACCAACACTGGCTGAAGCAATCCCGAAGGCACTTGATGCTCAGCTTTCACTTGTTGACAAATCAGACACTTTGTCACGAACTCTGAAATATCTCTTTTCATACCCGGCCACCAATAATACTTCTTCAAATCATTGTACATTTTCGTACTGCCCGGATGTAATGACAAACATCTACTGTGGGCCTCATGCAAAACCTTTCGGATTAACTCCTAATCTCTTGGTACACAAATTCTGTCACGGTACAGCAAACAACCATTCGAGCCCACTCAAAAATCGGAATCACTTTCTGGTTCACACTTATCTCTCTTAGCTGACATCTCACTGTCATTTTTCTGAGCCTCACATATCTGTTGAACAAATAGTGGCTTGGCTCTCAACTCTGCCAGAATAGCACCATCATCAGACAATGCTAAACTCGTCCTCATAACTCTTAAAGCATACATGGATTTCCTACCGGGTTACAACAACCCATAGCCTTTCAACAACTCAAGCCACCGTCTCTGTCGCAAATTTAGATCCTTCTGATCCATCAAATATCTCAAACTCTTGTGATCCGTAAAGATTCGACACTTCTCACCATATAAGTAATGTCGCCAAATCTTTAACGCGAAAATAATCACAGCCAACTCCAAATCATGAGTCAGATAATTCTTCTCGTGCAGTTTCAACTGTCTCGAGGCGTAAGCGACTACCTTACCCTCTTTCATCAACACGCAACCGAGACCATTAAATGACGCATCACTGTAAACCACGAACTCTTTCCCCGATTCGAGTTGAACCAAAACCGGTGCCTCAGTCAACATTATTTTCAGTCTTTCAAAACTCTGCTGACATGTCTTAGTCCATTCAAACTTGACATCTTTGTGCAATAGTTTCATCATCGGGGTAGCATTCACAGAGAACTCCTTTACGAAACATTTGTAATATCCTGCTAATCCCAAGAAACTTCTGATTTCCGACACTTTCCTCGGCGGTTTCCAATCCACAACAGCTGATATCTTACTCGGGAACTCTAACACCATCACCTGACACAATGTGTCCTAGGAATCCGACCTCTCGGAGCCAAAACTCACTCTTGCTAAACTTAGCATATAACTGCTTATGTCTTAAAGTTTACAAGACAATTCTCAAATGATCTTCATGATCGTTCTCATCCCGAGAATAGATTAATATGTCCTCAATGAAGATAACTACAAACTTGTCCACAAACGGTCTGAAAACACGGTTCATCAGATCCATAAAAATCGCCGGTGCATTCGTCAAACCAAACGGCATAACCAAAAACTCATAATGGCCATACCATGTCCAGGAATGCGATTTTCAACACATCCTCGCTCTTTCACTCTCAATCGATAATAAACGGACCTCGTGTCTATCTTGGAGAACATCGTAGCTCCCTTGGTTGATCAAAAGATCATCAATCCTTGGTAAAGGATACTTATTCTTAACCGTCACATTGTTAAGCTGTCTATAGTCTATACACAACCTCATAGACCCGTCTTTCTTCTTCACAAACAATACCAGAGCACCCCACGGTGAGTAGCTCGGTCTTGCAAAACCCTTATCTGTCAACTCTTGTAACTGATCCTTCAGTTCTTTCAACTCTAAAGGTTCCATCCTATACGGAGCAATCGAAATAGTTGCCGTTCCCGGAACTAACTCAATCCCAAACTCAACCTCTCTCACTGGAGGTAATACGGGTAACTCTTTCGGGAATACATCTGGATACTCACATACCATTGACACTGTTTCAAACTTTACTCCAACCTCTTGAGTATTCAACACAAAAGCAAGATAGGACTCACACCCTTTTCTCAAACATTTATCAGCCACTAAGGAAGAAATCATCACTGGTAGACTATCTGATCCACCTGATTTAACCCGACCCACATCTCCACTCTCACATTTCAATTCAATAAACTTATTACCACAGTTCACTAAGACACTATGGGTAGTCAACCAATCCATGCCTAGGATTAAATCAAACTCATCAAACGTCAACAACATTAGGTTTGCCGGAAAGCAATGACTCTCAATCATCAAAGGACAATTCTTACACACCTTGTCCACTAACACATGCTTACCTAACGGGTTTGACACCTTAACCAAAAAGTCCGTAGACTCAACAGTCATACTCAAACTAGATGCCAATATTATGCAAATATAAGAATGAGTACACCCTGGATCTATTAAAGCAACAAGGGTTTCAAAGAGAGAAAAAGTACCCCTTATCACATCAGGGGAGGATGCCTCTTCGCGAGCGCGAATGGCATACGTCCTCGCAGGTGCCTGACCCTCCAGTCTCACAGCAGAGTCTCTAGACTCACCTCTACCACTATTCCCGCCTCTCGGGTTCCTTGGTGATCTACCCCTTGCAGACACATCACTGGATCTCATCTCTAGCTTCTCTTCCTTATCATCCCTCTCGGGGCAATTTCGGATAAAATCATCGGGGGAACCACACTTATAATAGTTTCGACTATTACCCCAACACTCTTCGGTGTGATATCTACCACAACTTGGACACTCCGGTTTATTTTTTGGATTGCCCACACTTTCCATCGAAGTAGCTTGGACTCTCGAACCTAAACGTGTATTGCCCAAGTCTCGATGCGAATAACCCACTGGTGTTGTCGTCCTAGGACTCACTTCCTTGGACCTTTTCGACTGGGCTTGATACGACTTGCCCATTGGACTCTTTCTAGCATCTCAGGCTTCACTTACAGCTTTTTTCTTTTCTGTACTCAACTCTTCGGCCTTACTTGTCCTTTCGACAAACACCACAAATTCTTTCAACTCCAAAATACCCACTAGGAGTTTGATGTCCTCATTCAGTCCGTCTTCGAACCTCTTACATAATATTATCTCTGTCGACACACATTCTTGAGCGTATTTGCTAAGCCTAACAAAATCACGCTCATATTCTGCTACTGACATTCTTCCTTGCTTCAACTCAAGGAATTCTTTCTTTTTTCGATCAGTAAATCGTTGGCTTATATACTTTTTCCGGAACTCTTCCAGAAAGAAGTCCCGCGTCTCCCGCTCTCTCGGGACTACTGACATCAATGTCTTCCACCAATGGTATGCCGAGTTCCTCAGCAAGGATACGACACACTTCAAGCTCTCTTCAGGTGTACAAGAGAGTTCCTCAAACACTCTCATCGAGTTCTCTAACTAAAACTCTGCCCTCTCAGGGTCATCATCAACCTTAGCTCTAAACACTTCAGCCCCGTGTTTTCTAATCTTATCTATTGGGGGTTTCGATATCCTCACTACATCAATACCTTGAGAAGCCACAGGAATTGGCTGAGGTATAGGAGGAGGTGAAGGAGGTTGAGCATTAGGGTTCGCTCCAACATAATCCGAGTACCAATTACTCATCATCTGGAGAAAGGCTTCCCGTGCCCCTTCCCCTTGACCCCTAGCCTCATGTCCATTTTGAACAGGAACGGTTCCTTGCGCAGGAGCCGGCGCATTACTAGCTGCTTCATCAGCAGTCAATGGATCGGAATCCATATTCTATATAAAACAAGATTTAAAATCATCAGAAGCCACCACATTATCATTGTACACTTATGGCATGTATAGCTAGACTCTTACACCCGCTACGGTAGTCCTAGAACCGACTAAACCATAGCTCTAATACCACTAAATGTAACACCCCTTACCCGGGTTCTACACCAGAACCAGGCCCGAGGCATTACCATAATAAAATCCTCAAGATCGCCATTTAGGCTCATTGTGACTACTCTCTTAAGTCACCTCATTCTCGACTTACGAGGCCTCACTCATACTCACGAGGGCTCTCGAGACCATATCAAAACTTCTACAATTTTTAAAACTTTTCCATCTATACAGGGCTGACACGCCCGTGTAAGATTTGGCACGCCCGTAGAGGTCACACACGCCCATGGTCACTACCCGTGCATGAAAACTCAAGCATTCTGCCAATGCCCCACAGTTAGGGCACACGCCCGTGCTCTCCACCCGTGGTGCACACTGACTACCTTAACACGGCCTAAAGTCTAGACACACGCCCGTGTGGCTAGCCCATGGCCAACACTGATTAACACACACGTTCTAGGCACACGCCCGTGTGACTAGTCCGTGGTCTATTCTGATTTAAAATACTAACATACAGGGGACACACGGCCAAGTCACACGCCCATGGACTGACCGTGTGTCACACATGGCCTAGACACATGCCCGTGTGTCTACCCACATGGACAAGAAAAAAGCTATTTTCCAAGTTCTTTTCAGCCTTCTAGCATACACAACATCCACTCATTCAACACATCCATAATCAACTCAAAATCTTACAATCTCACATAGATAACTACATCTTTTCATATAATAAAGTGCCAAAAACTATGGCATTATACAGAATAGATTATCCATCTAAAGGCCAACACATCATAGCCATATACAACAAAATTCACTAACTTGTCTAGCCCCTATACATGCCATATACAAAACATTGAGTCTCATGTTCCAGAGTGTGCTGATAGTGTGGGCGATCTTCCAATTGATCCTCGTATCTCGATTCAACACTTGTGCTCTATAAGACAAAGGAAAAGAAAGAGAGTAAGCTTTGAGCTTAGTAAGTTTACACATAAACAATTAAGCACCATAGTATAAGCTAAACAACAATTAGCATTATACTAACATGTAATGTACAACTATGCTTACTCTTTCTATCCCTTACCACATTTCCAACACATCATGAGTCACTTACTCATAACCATTGACATGCACCCCTGCATTCAATATCACATTTACACAATATACAACACATCATTATTTCTAGATAATACATCCACACAACTAATCCACACAGCTAATGTCTCGGTGGTTTCGCACTTAGCCCACCAAAATCAATTAATAAGGTAGTATCGCACTTAGCCTACCATAAAGGTAATCATAGTGGTTTCGCACATAGCCCACTAGACAATATACCTAATGATAGCATCGTACATAGCCAGCTTATCGTCATTATGTATTAGGATGGTATCGTACTTAGCCCATCTTTTAGCATTATCACTACACATTCACATATCTATTTACTCAATCATTCATCCATTCACAAAATCTATCACATTCATTCCACTTGAATCACATAGGTTCTCAATCATTCTCAACCATGCTATACACTAGCTGGCATTAACAAATTATAAGTATGAATGCATTGTTTATGCATAGACTTACCTCGATACTCAAAAGTATAGAAACGTGCAATTTAGTCCACCACATTGCTCTTGCCTCGGTTTCAATCCGGGCTTTGTCTTTCTTGATCTATAATGATAATTCAACTCATCAATATACACATTGACAAAATTGAGCCACATCTCATACTTTGGAAAAATTACCCTTTTGCCCCTAAACTTTCTCTTATTTATGCTATTGCCCCAAGGCTCGTAAAGTGATTTTTATTCAACTTTCTAGCCTTTCATGCTTAGCCTAATCACTTACTCAACTAAAGCAATCATCAATTCTCACTACATCACACATGTATGACCAAACTCAAGATTTTTACAAACTAGTCCCTACATGAACTTTCTATGGAAACTCATTTAGCAAAAGATGTTTCTACTACATCAAGCTTTCATAATCTTCCATAAAACATCAAAATACATGCATGTCATACATGGCCACATTTTTGAACATCCATCATAGCTCATCAAATAGCTAAAAATAGCTTACTCATGCTACAAGGACTTCAAAAATACAAAGAATATAAAAAATGGGGCTTAGATGCACTTACTAGCAAGCTTGAAAATTTTGAAGAACCCTAACAATGGCTCTCTCAATTTTCGGCAGCCTTGGAGAAGAAGATGAATGAATTTTGTCATCTTTTCTCCTATTTTAATCACTTAATTGTTAAATGACCAAAATGCCATTTTTGATAAACTTTCTATTTTAACACATCCATGCCCAATTTTGTCCAAAAATTAGAAAATAGGAAAATTGCTATTTAAGGACCCTTAATTAATATTCTAAAGCTATTTCACACAAATAGCTTCTAGAATCTCACATTTTGCAACTTTTGCAATTTAGTCCTTTGGACAATTCAACTGCAATTTCACAAAATTGTTTCATGAAACTGTCACACTAGCATGCATACATAGCATAAAGCTCAAAAACTCATTCATAAACCTCAGATTTGTGGTCTCGCACCACTATTCTGACTGGGCCCTAAATCGGGATGTTACACTTGTCTCCTTGAGTTTGCAGTGGAGCAGACTAAAAGATAGTTGATCCTGCCTTCCTGAGGTTGTAGTGAAGTAGATCGAAGACACCAGTCTAGTTTCCCTGAGTTTGCAGTGAAGCAGACTAAAGATAGCGGATCTGGCCTTCTTGAGGTTGCGGTGAAGCAGATCGAAGACACCGGCCTTGTCTCCCTGAGTTTGCAGCGGAGCAGACTAAAAATTGTAGATCTTGTCTTCCTGAAGTTGCAGTGAAGCAGATCGAAGACATCAGCCTGGCCTCCCTAAGTTTGCAGCGGAGCAAACTAAAGATTGCAGATCTTGTCTTCCTGAAATTGTAGCAAATCAGATCGAAGACTCTAGCCTTGCCTCTCTGAAGTGGTAGTGGAGCAGATCGAAGAAAGTAAATCTTATGGCAAATCTTATTTTCCTGAAGTTGCAGTGAAGTAGATTGAAGCCGTCAGACTTATTTCCCTGAAAGAGCAGTAGAACAGATAGTCCGATACTTCTGAAGTTGTAGTAGTTGCAGAGAAGTAAAGTTAAGTTGAAATTACAATACCCCTAAAGTTGCAGTTGGGTTGGAAGCCATTTGGAGAAGACGAGGACCAAGAAGTCAAGACTCGGCAAGACCGGGCAAAATTGGTCCTTTTATAGTCTTTGCTCCATTCTCGTTACACGACAATGAGCAAAGAAGGGCAGCTGTAATAGGCCAATTTAGCCCGGGTCCATAAAAAAATAATAAACCCAAAATAATAAAACAAAGTCCAAGTCCAGTCCAAAATATATCATTTGGCTCAATCGGAATGGCCCATTACTTGAAAAGATTGAAGGTCCATCTACAAGCTTGACGTATATGGAAACATAATCTTCAAGGATATGCAATCTTACATATGATATGAAAATCTTAGATATGATATGCAATCTTAGAAGATATGCTATGCAATCTTAGAAGATATGCTATGCAATCTTAGAAGATATGATTTTGTAATCTTAGAGATTTAATTTGTAGATACCTTTTAATCTTAGCCGTTGATGTAATTGATCTGTACCGTTGGATTTGGGGAGGCTCAACTATAAATAGAGGCCTCTCCCTCCATTGTAAAGGACTTGAGTTTTGAGTAATAAAAATTCTTGAGAGCATTCACTCAAATTTCTCTCTCTTTTGCGTTCTTATTTTCTGTGGCTTGTTCTTATTTTGTTCTTCGCTCATCTTCGTTTCTTTTTGAGTTGCTTCCGTTCGAGTTAGATTTTGGTGAAGGAATTTCGTCGAATCCTCATATTGCGGGAGTTAGGTTGACTTATGCATTTTTTTAACCTTTTTTATTTATCAATTTAATTGCTTAATCATTATTTATTCATTTATTTTAATTATTTTAAACTTGTTTTTCTTTTTTTCTTTTCCCTATTTACATTAAATTGTTTTATCATATATATTATTTTTATTTTTATTTGTTACATATTATCTGTATATTATATATTATTTAACTTTAATCATATTATGTATTATTTGAAAATTTGTATGTTGTACATCATCTAAATTATTTTATTATTAAGGTCAAATTTTCCATATATTGTTTATTTAAAATATGTATATTATCTATTTTTAAATGGTATATTATATACTTATTATAAGTTATCCCTTATACATTTTTATTCAAAGTTTTTATATTATTTATTTAAAATATATTTATTTATTTTATTATGTATATATTAAGTATTTTAGATTTTGCCATATCGTTTTTATTTTTTTATTCTATTTTTTTAAAAAAATTGTTATAATATCCCTTTATTGTTTTGCATATATCATTTGTAACAGCCCGATTTAGGGGCTAGTCGGAACAGTGATCTCGGAATCACTAATTTGAGGTTAGAGAAAATTATTTTCATGTTATGTTATGAGTTATAACATGTTTATAAGGATGCATGAAAATTTTGGTGCCTTAATTTTAGCGATTTCTAGCTAAATTGAAAAAGGACTAAATCGCATAAAGTGCGAAAGTTCTATTTTATTTCCTAGAGGTACCAAATAGCTATGGTTTATTAATTGGAGGTCCCAAATGTGCAAGTTGGCCTTGTCTAAGTGAGTTGACCGGCAATAATAATGCATAGGGGACAAGTGCATTTATTATGATGTTTAGTTGGTGATATTAGTTGGAAAAAGAAATAAAATAAGATGATATAAGTAAAAGTTATCATCTTTTTAGTTCTCTTTCTTCTCCAACAAAAAATATCATCCATGAGAGGGGTTTGGAAGCTTAAAATTTCAGCAAGCATTTCTCCTCACAAGTAAGTGATTTTGATGATCTTTCTTGATAAAAATTGTATTTTTGGAGTCCCCAAAGCTTAAGATAGCTAAAAGAGGGACTAATTTACAACATGGTTGAAAGTCTAGGGACTTTCCATGAGAGAGTTATGTTGTTTGAAGAGTTTTTATGGAAGAAAATGAATGATAGGATGATGAGAAACAACTTTTGTGAAAGGTGTTGTCATGAAAACACCTATTTGGGACTAAAATGCAAAAGTTGTAATTTGTTCATTAAGGCATGAAATTGATGAAATTGAGAATAGTTGTAAGAGGATTAAATGTTTAGCTAGGCTTGTTTAACAAGAAAATGTGATAAAAATTTATTTACGAGCCTAGGGGCAAAATCATAATTTTGCCAAAGTATAGGGGCAAAATGGTCATTTTTGCCTAAGTAGAGATTATGTTGTAATACGATCATTAAGTGATTAAATGAGTAAATTTTATTGTTTTAGATCAACGAAAATGAGTTTCAGACCTAGAACGGATGAAAAGAGAAATTTGGGCAAAAAGTCCTTTTCGGCTCTTTTGACATCGAGGTAAGTTCATGTGCAAATGTTGAAATCACGTATGAGCTTATTTAGTATTCCAATATTGTATGGAATGTATATTATTATGTGAATGTATGAAATGTCTCTTGATGAGATATCAATGGAATCGAATTTAGAGTAATGGGAAAGGTGTATAGCACGATAGAACGATGGTTAAAGGCTCGAGTAAGACCATATTGGGATATGGCCTCGGTGTAAGAATTCGTATATGACCATGTCAGGGACATGGCATCGATATGTTAGAGTATGTAAAACCCAATTGGGGTAGAGTGACGATGAGAACTAGGTGCATGAGACTCAAGAGAGTTATTTAACAATTCGAATGATTCAATGTATATATGAATGTATGTGGTTGTACTATGAGTAGCACAAGTAGGTGTAAAATTGAATTGAGATGAACATGTGAGGATGTTCTTGAATGAACATTTGAAATAGAGATATACTTGTGAATTATTTTCCATGAATGTAAATAACGGTAAGCTATGTGCAATGTCACCTTATTGATTATTGATCGATGGGCTATGTGTGATACCATCACTTATAAATGAATGGTGGGCTAAGTGCGAAACCACCGAGATATTAGTTGCATGAGCGGCTTATTGAAAATGCTTGATGTGTTGTTATATATGATCTTGTGACGATCATTGCAGGAACGGATGCTAATTAAACGAGCGAATTGGCTTGTGATATGATAAGAATGTGGTAAGAGACTGAATGAGTAAGTTTCAGGAATGGTTGAGTAAGTAACCATGAGTTGATGAGAAAAACTCAACATATTGCCTTGGTGTTATGTATATTCAGTGAATATCAATATTTGTCAAATTATACAGATGAACTTACTAAGCATTATTGCTTACTCCTTTACTTTTCTCATCTCTTATAGGTTTTATAACTTAGCTCGGGTTGGAGGCCGCCGAAAATGTTTTCACACTATCGAGCAGACATACGATATGAGGTATCAAGTTTTTAAGAGTCATGGCATGTATAGGGATTTGTTTAAGGTTGATGAAGTCTAATTGTGGTAGCCAAATGTTTTTGGCCAAAGAGTATTCATAGTATGGTTGTGTATAGCCATTTATGATGGTTTAAGTTGTTGTAAATGTTGTGGGAACAATTCTCCCAAGTGTATGAGAGGAAAACTTTATTTTCTTGAACCAAACGTGTTAATTTATGTGTTTCAATTGATGTTTTGAGAATGTTTTGAAGAAGTATATTAATGTATGCAATGGAGAGTAAGAAAAGGCTTGGTAGATAGCTTCCGAGTGCCCACACGGTTAGACACACGGGCGTGTGTCTAGGCCATGCGTAACCTGCACCTTAATCTCATAAGTTAGAATAGGCCACGGGTTAATCCCACGGCCGTGTGTTGAAGCCGTGCATGACACACGGTTAGAACATGGGCGTGTGCCCCGGCCGTGTGTAATAGGTCAGTATATCACGGTATAGTACACGGTCTAAGTCCACGGGCGTGTCCCAAACCGCATGGGCGTGTGCCTTAACCGTGGGGCATTTGGCAGTATGCTTAGGTTTTTAAGCACGATTGTTGAACATGGCCGTTTGTGTCTACACATGGGCGTGTCTCATTATACACGGGCGTGTGGTGTAACACCTCAAACCCGGCCTAAACGTTACGACCGAATCTGGCATGTCACATGAAAGGAATGTCTAAAAACTGTGCAATCGTTACAAAGCTCATATTCTTTATAGTTGTGGTGAGAAATCGAGTTTAAGTTTGAAAATCATTTGAGTTTCCTTGATACCAAATCATAGTGTGATACCCGATGGTATAGTTTAAAACACATTGCGTTATAGTTTTGAAACCGTTGTCCTTCCAAGTTTTTAGCAAATTTTAACTCAATTAATTTGTTAAGGCATATTGGAAAGCTACTTTAAGCAAAAACATAGTAAAACTTAATTTAAAGGCCATTTACAACCCAAAATTAAACCAAATAGTAATAAATAAGCTAAAGTACCAAATTTTATAAAGTCTGAGCAAATCTTTATTAAAGCATGGCATGAGCACCTCGAGTCCATCCCGGCTCCATGTCCGCGTCTAAGTGTCACCTGAAATGTCAAAGGAGAGGGTGAGTCGCATGACTCAGTGCATAAATCCCACTCCCGATAATACAACATGCTAACACACATCAAATCATAGCAACATAATCAATGCACCCCGATCCTAACCATCCATATCACCTTTCTACCCCGTGTGGTACCAAACCACCGGTGGTGCTAAACCACTGGTGACCCAAAGTCACGATATCCATAAATGTGGTGCCAAACCACCGGTGACCCAAAGTCACGAATAATCCAATGATGGGGCCAACCCATCGGTGATACCAAATCACTAGCGACAATCCCTATCTCATAAGTGGGGCCAACCCACGGTGGTGTTAACCATGTGGACGAGTCGCAATGAGGTGCCAAACCTCCGTGTCCCAAAGACACAGCAGTGTGATACCAAATCACCGTGACCGTAGTCACAAATCCGATGATGGGGCCAACCCATCGTGTGATACCAAATCACTAGCGAAAATCCCGTATCTCATAAGTGGGGCCAACCCACGGTGGTGTTAACCACGTGGACGAGTCGCAATGAGGTGCCAAACCTCGTGTCCCAAAGACACAAGCAGATACCAAATCACCGTGACCGTAGTCACAAATCCGGCGATGGGGCCAACCCATCGTGGTGATACCAAATCACCGGGCGCCAATCCCAGATAATCAATGTGGGGCCAACCCACCGTGGTACTAAGCCACTGGGACGAGACGCCGAGGTGCCAAAACCTCCGTGACCCAAAGTCACAATAATCAATCTGTGGTACCAAACCACCTGGAGGTGCCAAACCTCTCGGTGTCCCAAAGACACAAAGTGTCCCAAAGACACGGATATCATATTCCCCCTCCTCTCATATCACCCACACATGTCATACTAATGCAAATGATATAAAACATGCAATCATGCTAACATGCTCAAATGGCATCTCATGGTATTTACATCATAAAACATGTTATCACATATATCACTACAGATCTCGTAATGAAATGGACTTACCCGTATCCGTGCTTATACCCCATCCGTACCCAATCCATCAATCATATTGTTTCACTTTAATAAGTAATCGGGTTATTAATCATATTACTAAATGTATGTGTTAGTTTACACACCGAAATAGCGAAGGTTTTAATCCTAAGAACCCTGCCTAAGACCTCGATCCTTTTGCTCCTAAAAACAATCGACCAACCATGGGTTAATCACTTAAACCATTTGGCCATAACCATATAAACCAAAGGGTATATCGATTAACCCTTACCTTGCAAACGCTTGGTTTCCTACCAAACCCGAACCAACAATGGTTCCTCTTTTAACAATCGGCACACCCTATTAAAAAGAACAGCTTAATCCGTTGTCACCCTTGACTTAATCGAAACCAAAAGATTGAACTAATAAAATAATACCAATCACTTACCCCTTACTTACCAATCGGTCACTGCAATCAAGGCTTCAATTGATCGCTTCACCGATCACCACCACAATCCAAGGCCCTAGCAGAAAACGGTTCAACACAAAAGATTAACCCCTTCAACTCATGCCCAAAATCGGCTATTAACCAACCCACAACCAATAGAGACAAGAGAGGGGAAAATGGCCATTCGGCCACCCACTTACCTTGTTCAATGATTGAACAACCAACCAAGATCAACCCTTCACCGATATTCGCCAAGAGAGAGCTACTAGGAGAGAGGGGAGATTCGCCTAAGCCAAGAAAGAAAGCGCAAGAAAAAGATGAGAAAGGAGGGGTTGATATTCGCCAAAATGAGAGCAAATGCTAGAAGAAAATTTCAGCAACACAAGGGAGGGATTCAGCTAGTATTTTAAAAGTGAAACAAAAGAAATATATGTTCAAGAAGAAGAAGAGAATCGCCAAGGTTCCGAGAAGAAGAGAGAAAATGCACAAGGGGTAGGTGCTTTCTGGTTTAGAAGAAAGAAATGGAGAAAGTGAAGTTTTGGCCACAATGTTTTCAAGCAAAGAAGAAGAAAAACAAATGTGAAAAGAGAGGATAGTAGTTCCGATTTACACAATAGAAAGAAAGGGGAAGAAATGGGAAGGAATATTCGGCTATCAAGCGCTCCTAGAGACAAAATGCAACTTTCTGCAGCTTTGGAAGTTTGGCCTTTTCGTTTCAAAAGTAGAGAAAATGAGAGATAGTTTTCTTGAAAATTCAATAACAACAAGGGAGAATTGGCTTACCAACTTGACCGAAGAAAAAATGCACAAA
The DNA here is from genome assembly GCA_025698515.1 of Gossypium sturtianum. Classification (NCBI taxonomy): domain Eukaryota; kingdom Viridiplantae; phylum Streptophyta; class Magnoliopsida; order Malvales; family Malvaceae; genus Gossypium; species Gossypium sturtianum. The sequence continues at coordinate 111,242,562 of CM046944.1, forward strand.
TTTCCAAATGAAATTCGCACTACCTCTCCTACCCACACCACCAAGCCGCCCACTCCCAAAATCCTCCAAAGAATCGGCCTCAACTCCCCACTAGCTCCCAACCACTCAATTCAAACTAGTTTGAACTAGTCTCCTCCTACTTTCACTCTCCACCCTCCATTTGATTGAGTTGACAAAGTCCATGGTAGAGTTTGAACTACCAACAACTCCTCCTCCTTAAGCCGTCAAATGGAACAAAAAGGAGCACTCTGCAGCCTTGAACTCGTGGACCTCTCCTCCCGAAATTGACGCCAACCACACACTCCAAGTGACGCATGCCTTGCCACTTTGCTAGCTCCTCACTTGTGCTCAAAAACGCCAAATAAAATACATATGACCCACTCCTTCAAATCTCCCTCATATAAAGCCCAAAACTAAAATTTCCTACCGCTCGTGCATAGTCCTAGCCTACAATTAAGCCCCTAAGACACCAAAACAAAGAACATAGCAAGCTCCTAACATGCAAATTATGCCATAACAAAGATAACCCCTAACCCGGATATTACGCTTCTACCTCTTAAAATAATTTCGACCTAAATTACCTCGATCGTAAAAGTTGAGGGTATTGTTGTCTCATCATATCCTCAGTTCCCATGTAGCTTCTTCTACGCCATGATTCCGCCAAAGTACCTTAACCAAAGGCACAGATTTCTTACGCAGTAACCTTCACATCCCAATCTAGAATCGCATGTGTTCTTCCTCCATGGTCAAATCGAATTTACCTCGATCTCTTCCATCGCTACCACATGCGATGGATCCGAACGATAACGCCAAGCATCAAACATGGAAAACGCCGTGGATCTCGACTTAGCTCGCCGGCAACTCAAGCCGATACGCCATCGGGTCCCACTCGCCTCAATACCTTATACGCCCAATAAACCTCGGACTTAGCTTGCCATTCTTTCCGAACCTCAAAACCTTCTTCCATGGCGAGACCTTCGTAAAAACTTGATCCCCACGTAAAAACTCTATGCCTCTCCGCTTAAGATCGGCATAAGACTTCCGCCGGTCCAAGCTTCCTTCAACCGAGCTCGAATCAACTTAACCTTGTCTTCGGTCTCAAAGAACCAACTCGGGTCCTAACAATCGGCGTTCACCTAACTCCGCCCAACACGTAGGTGATCGACACTTCCTACCATACAACGCCTCATATGGTGCCATCTTGATGCTCGCTTGGTAATCGTTGTTGTAGGCAAACTCGGCTAATGGTAGAAACTCCTCCCAACTACCTCAAATCCGTAACACAACCCTCAAAGATATCCTCCAAGATCCGAATAACCCTTTCCGATTGTCCGTCGATCAGCGGGTGAAAAGCCGTGGTTGAAATCCAACCGCGCACTCCAGAGCCTCGATGCAACGCTTCCGTAACCTTGACGTAAATCGGGATCCCTATCCGAGATGATCGACATCGCACACCGCAACCTCACTATCTCTCGAAACATACAGCTTCGCCAACTTCAAGTGAGTAGTCAACCCTCACCGGAATGAAATGAGCCGATTTAGTCACGATCCACAATTACCCAAATCGAATCCTTCTTGCTTGGCGTAAGCGGTAACCCACCGATGAAATCCATGGTTATCCTTTCCCACTTCCATCGAGGAATCTTCACAGTGAAGCAACCCCGACGGCAATCGATGTTCAATTTTTGACTACGACATGTCGACACTTCCCAACAAACTCTATCACTTCTTTCTTCGCACTGTGCCACCAAAATCGCTCTCTCGAGATCCCTATACATCTTACTACCTCCGTGGATGCATAGCATAAGTGGCCGCTATGTGCGTCTGAAGAATCCTCCGCCTCACTCAACATCCTTGGGCATACAAGCTTTACCTTGAAAACACAAAGACCCCATCACTAGACAAGTTGTAACCTTCCAAACCACCACTCTATACCGCAACCTCCGCGCACTCGTAACCTCATCCTCTATCTGCTTTCTCTCGACCGCTCAACCCAAGTAGGCTTAACTCCGCAACTCGCGTAACACTTCCGTCGCCATACAAACTCAAGTGAGCAAACATCGCTCTTAAGTCCGAAACAACCTTACGGCTCAACGCGTCGCCACCACGTTAGCCTTGCCCTGATGATACTCAATCGAACAGTCGTAATCTTTAAGCAACTCAACCCATCTACGCCGCCTCAAATTCAAATCTTTTCGAAGTTAAAAGGTACTTCGGACTCTTATGATCTGTGTAGACTATTGATCTCTCTCCGCACAAGTAGTGCCTCCAAATCTTCAACGCAAAGACTACAAACCGCTAACTCCAGATCGTAAGGCTTCGGATAGTTGACCTCATGTGGCCTCGGCTACCGAGATGCGTAAGCCACAACCTTACCTTCCTCGCATCAAGACACAACCCAACCCCGTATGTGATGCATCGCAAGAGACCGTGAATTCCTTACCACTTTAGGTTGAATCAAAACCGAGCTTCGTTAGAATCTTCTTAAGCTTGTCGAAACTCTCCCATTGCTTTCTCACCCAAACAAATGGAACCTCTTTCCTTAACAACTTGGTCATGGTGCCGCAATCAACGAGAAACCTCTACAAACCTTCTGTAGTATCCTACCAAACCCGTAAAAACTCCGAATCTCACCCCACCGACTTAGGCGGTTTCCAATCCAAAATCGCCTCAATTTTTCGAGGATCCACTCCAATCCCCTCACCGACACTACATGTCCCAAGAAAGTCACTTTCTAAGCCGTAACTCGCACATACCGAACTTAGCATAAAGTCGCTTCTCCTCAAAATCTGCAGCATTCACACGCAAATGCGCATCATGCTCTTCTTCTGTTTCTTGAATACACCAGATGTCGCCAATAAAAACTACCACGAATCTGGTCCAGATATCGCTGAAACACCCTATTCATCATATCCATGAATGCCGCCGCGCGCGTTAGTCAACCCGAACGGCATTACGTAAATTCAGAGTGCCCATACCGAGTCCAAACGCTGTCTTGTGAATATCCGCTTTTTTCACCTTTAATCGGTGATACCTGCACTCGTGTCAATCTTAGAAAATACCGCTACACCCTTTCAATGATCAAACAAGTCATCTATCCGTGGCAACGGATACTTGTTTTTGATCGTCACTTATTCACCGGGCGTGTAATCTATGCACATCCGCATTGTACCATCTTTCTTCTTAACAAAGAGTACCGCGCAGCACCCACGGTGAAACACTTGGCCCGATAAAACCTCGGTCCAACAACTCTTGGATCTCGAGCCTTAAGCTCCACACAATTCCTTTGGCGCCATCCTATACGGAGCAATAGACACCGGCGCAGCCTCCTGCAATGATCTATCCCGAACTCTACCTCACGATCCGGCGGCAAACCCGAAGTTCTTCCGAAACACATCAAGAAATTCCTTAACTGTTTCGGACTTTTTCTACAAAGCAGACTCTTTAGCCTCCAAGGCATACACATGAACCACATACGCTTCATAGCCCTTTCTCACCATCTTCTTTGCCTTTAGAGCAGATACCACATTAGATAAGTAATCTCTCCTATTACCTATCATAGCCACTTCATCACCTCACTGCCTTTAGAACCATGCGCTTAGCCACGCAATCCAACTTCGCTGGTACTTAACCAACCAGCCCATCCTAAGAATCAAATCGAACTCCCAAATGGCGTTCCATCGATCAAGAAGCAAACACTACCCCTTGGAGTTCTAGGGGTACATCTCTAAATGACTTATCTACCACTACAGAGTGACCTAAAGGGCTAATTACATGCCATCCGCCTAGAAGATATCTCGAGTCTAGATCCATGGTCTCTACTATACCATCGCCATGTAAGAATGCGTCGAACCCACATCAATCAAAGCAAAGAAAAGGAGAACCAAAGATCAAGAACGCACGGTTATGACGCCCGGCAGGCCGCTCTCCTCTCGCTACTTTGCCGCATACACTAACCCAGCCGTCTAGCGCCGTAACTACCCGCACTCGCCTGGTGCTCCACGCCCGACTGGATCCATTACTACCTCTCGCCATTACCACGGCCCTCTCGCGGTGGCGGTACATTATTCTCGAACCGAGTACGGCCCGACTCTCGATCAATCTCGCCAACCTACGCGGACGGTCCCTCACGCGATGATCCAGAGAACCACACTCAAAACAACCTTTTCCACCGGCCCAAAGAGCCTCCCAATGATATTTCCCACAATGGTTACACCGCCGCGGTCCTCGACAGCAAAGAACAACCCTACTGATCGATTCGCCCACTGTCTAGCCCCTTTCTCGAGGGTTACCCGACGATCCGTAAGACCCAAAGCTCCTCTTATGCCTGCTCTCGCCCATGCCCCGCCTTACGGACTCCTTAACACCTCGGCTACCTTAGCCTTTTCAACCAAGACAAGAAACTCACGCTCCCGCCGAGGAGCAATCGCTAGCCTCAACTCGCCTCTCGCACCATCCTCAAACGAACACACCTCTCGTGTTCGGTGAGCCACAATACCCCTAGCATACCGGCTCGCCTTCAAGAACTCACCTGCACTCTGGAAACAGACTTACTCCCCGGACTAGCCTCAAAATGCTTTGGCCGCTGGGCCGATGTAGCTAGCTCCAATGTACTTTTTCTCGTAGGCACCCTAAAATAATCCCACGTAAGATCCTCTCTCACGCCACATCGTCCCGAACCGTGAGCCACCACCGGTATGACTCATCCCGAAGAAGCGATACTATGCCCTTCGGGCCTTCTCTCAAGCAATCAAGTCCAGATCATCCATGATCCGCCTGTCACCTCCACCAATACTCAAGCAAAGGCTGGAGCAACACCGTAAACACTCGAAGAATTCACCGCGCTTGCCCGAGTCGCCAGAACAGATTTCCTAACTCCCGCACCACCACCTACACCGGCTACCCTTTCCAACACTCACAAAGATCGCTCGTGACATCGCTGCGTCATCCCGCCCGATCTTGAAACTCACCACCTCCGGTGGTGTGATGACGCAGATCTCATTTTTCGACTTTCGACCAGATCCTACGGGTTCGTAAACCGTCATCCTACTACGACCACGCCCACCTCTAGCGCTCATGACTAAATTCTCTACGATTCGATTTAGGAGTTTTATGCATCAGCAATTATTCCACTATTTTAAAGCAAAGTCTTATGAATATTTAAGAAGCTTTGTTTTCGCGAGTTCACGTAATCCTATCGGTTTCAGCTTCTAACGTAATCCACTATTGCAATCATCCAATCACATCAATAAATCACAAGCAATAGTAAGGGTACTTACGGGCTGATCTGGTGCCGAGACTCGGTGTCATGCCTTTCAAACCATTTATTTCAAACAAAACACTTAAAACAGACTTTTGAAAACATTTTGGGCCTCAGCCCACATGAGCCTTTGAACTTGGCTCGATATCACAATTGTAACACCCCAAACCCGCCTAAACGTTACGACCGAACCGCATGTCACATGAAAGGAATGTCTAAAAATCGTGCAATCGTTACAAAGCTCATATTCTTTATAGTTGTGGTGAGAAATCGAGTTTAAGTTTGAAAATCATTTGAGTTTCCTTGATACCAAATCATAGTGTGATACCCGATGGTATAGTTTAAAACACATTGCGTTATAGTTTTGAAACCGTTGTCCTTCCAAGTTTTTAGTAAATTTTAACTCAATTAATTTGTTAAGGCATATTGGAAAGCTACTTTAAGCAAAAACATAGTAAAACTTAATTTAAAGGCCATTTACAACCTAAAATTAAACCAAATAGTAATAAATAAGCTAAAGTACCAAATTTTATAAAGTCTGAGTAAATCTTTATTAAAGCATGGCATGAGCACCTCGAGTCCATCCCGGCTCCATGTCTGCGTCTAAGTGTCACCTGAAATGTCAAAGGAGAGGGTGAGTCGCAAGACTCAGTGCATAAATCCCACTCCCGATAATACAACATGCTAACACACATCAAATCATAGCAACATAATCAATGCACCCCGATCCTAACCATCCATATCACCTTTCTACCCCGTGTGGTACCAAACCACCGTGGTGCTAAACCACCGTGACCCAAAGTCACGATATCCATAAATATGGTGCCAAACCACCGTGACCCAAAGTCACGAATAATCCAATGATGGGGCCAACCCATCGTGGTGATACCAAATCACTAGCGACAATCCCGTGATCTCATAAGTGGGGCCAACCCACATCGTGATAATTTCAATCAATAAATACAATCTCAGATCTGTGGCCAACTCACTGGTGGTGTTAACCATAGGGACGATTCGCAATGAGGTGCCAAACCTCCGGTGTCCCAAAGACACAAGTGTGATACCAAATCACCGGTGACCGTAGTCACAAATCCGATGATGGGGCCAACCCATCGTGGTGATACCAAATCACTAGCGACAATCCCGTATCTCATAAGTGGGGCCAACCCACGGTGGGTGTTAACCACGTGGACGAGTCGCAATGAGGTGCCAAACCTCGGTGTCCCAAAGACACAATGTGATACCAAATCATTGGTGACCGTAGTCACAAATCCGGATGATGGGGCCAACCCATCGTGGTGATACCAAATCACCGGGCGCCAATCCCGTATAATCAATCGTGGGGCCAACCCACCGTGGTACTAAGCCACCTGGGACGAGACGCCGAGGTGCCAAACCTCGTGACCCAAAGTCACAATAATCAATCTGTGGTACCAAAACCACCGGAGGTGCCAAACCTCGGTGCCCCAAAGACACGGATATCATATTCCTCCTCCTCTCATATCACCCACACATGTCATACTAATGCAAATGATATAAAACATGCAATCATGCTAACATGCTCAAATGGCATCTCATGGTATTTACATCATAAAACATGTTATCACATATATCACTACAGATCTCGTAATGAAACGGACTTACCCCAGATCCGTGCTTATACCCCATCGGGTACCCAATCCATCAATCATATTGTTTCACTTTAATAAGTAATCAGTTATTAATCATATTACTAAATGTAAGTGTGTTAGTTTACACACCTGAAATAGCGAAGGTTTTAATCCTAAGAACCCGGTCTAAGACCCTCGATCCTTTTGCTCCTAAAAACAATCGACCAACCATGGGTTAATCACTTAAACCATTCGCCATAACCATATAAACCAAAGGGTATATCGATTAACCCTTACCTTGCAAACGTTTGGTTTCCTACCAAACCCGAACCAACAATGGTTCCTCTTTTAACAATCGGCACACCCTATTAAAAAGAACAGTTAATCCTTTGTCACCCTTGACTTAATCGAAACCAAAAGATTGAACTAATAAAATAATACCAATCACTTACCCTTACTTTACCAATCGGTCACTCTGCAATCAAGGCTTCAATTGACTGCTTCACCTGATCACCACCACAATCCAAGGCCCTAGCAGGAAAACGGTTCAACACAAAAGATTAACCCCCCTTCAACCCATGCCCAAAATCGGCTATTAACCAACCCACAACCAATAGAGACAAGAGAGGGGAAAATGGCCATTCGGCCACTCCACTTACCTTGTTCAATGATTGAACAACCAACCAAGATCAACCCTTCACCGATATTCGGCCAAGAGAGAGCTACTAGGAGAGAGGGGAGATTCGGCCTAAGCCAAGAAAGAAAGCGCAAGAAAAAGATGAGAAAGGGAGGGGTTGATATTCGGCCAAAATGAGAGCAAATGCTAGAAGAAAATTCGGCAACACAAGGGAGGGATTCAGCTAGTATTTTAAAAGTGAAACAAAAGAAATATATGTTCAAGAAGAAGAAGAGAATCGCCAAGGTTACGAGAAGAAGAGAGAAAATGCACAAGGGGTAGGTGCTTTCGGTTTAAGAAGAAAGAAATGGAGAAAGTGAAGTTTAGGCTACAATGTTTTCAAGCAAAGAAGAAGAAAACAAATGTGAAAAGAGAGGATAGTAGTTAGGTTTACACAATAGAAAGAAAGGGGAAGAAATGGGAAGGAATATTCGGCTATCAAGCAGTCTAGGAGACAAAAATGCAACTTTCGGCAGCCTTTGGAAGTTTGGCCTTTTCGTTTCAAAAGTAGAGAAAAATGAGAGATAGTTTTCTTGAAAATTCAATAACAACAAGGAGAATTGGCTTACCAACTTGACCGAAGAAAAAAATGCACAAATTTCCAAATGAAATTCGGCACTACCTCTCCTACCCACACCACCAAGCCGTCCACTCCCCAAAATCCCTCCAAAGAATCGGCCTCAACTCCCCCACTAGCTCCCAACCACTCAATTCAAACTAGTTTGAACTAGTCTCCTCCTACTTTCACTCTCCACCCTCCATTTGATTGAGTTGACAAAGTCCATGGTAGAGTTTGAACTACCAACAACTCCTCCTCCTTAAGTCGTCAAAATGGAACAAAAAGGGAGCACTCTGCAGCTTGAACTCAGGACCTCTCCCTCCTGAAATTGACGCCAACCACACACTCCAAGTGACGCATGCCTTGCCACTTTGCTAGCTCCTCACTTGTGCTCAAAAACGCCAAATAAAATACATATGACCCACTCCTTGACTCCTCTCATATAAAGCCCAAAACTAAAATTTCCTACCGCTCGTGCATAGTCCTAGCCTACAATTAAGCCCCTAAGACACCAAAACAGCAACATAGCAAGCTCCTAACATGCAAATTATGCCATAACAAAGATAACCCCCTAACCCGGGATATTACATGTGGCCCCTGTTTTAAAGAAATGTTTCTTTTAGCTCGTAAAAGTTTCCGAATGCAGGTTTAAGGCCTCGTAGGCCCACGATATGAATGACTTGACTAAGAAAGAGAAGTTTTTAATTTGGAACAAAATTTTACAGCCCGTAAGTGCATGATTAAGCAAGTTAAAGCATAGTAATATCTCGTATTCGGTCTAAGCCTTGGACTCGGGTATGGGGTGTTACATTTAGTGGTATCAGAGCTATGGTTTAGTCGGTTCTAGGACTAACCTAGCGTGAGTAAGAGTCTAACTATACATGCTGTATGTGGAACGTGATAGTGTGATGTCTCCCGGCTCTAACGAAATTATTTTGTTAAGACAGTGATGATTCCCAACCGAGCTAATTTTAGTAAGTTTGTATGATTTCTAAGCTTTATGATTTATATCATTGAATTTCTTAGTATAATGTACAATGTTATTATGAAAAATGTTTAATGTTATGTTAAATAAAGAAATTAATGAGATCAAGCATGAGAAAGCCCCGATTGAAGTTGAATAACTTAGGGTACTCGATCTACCACATGAAACAAGAAAGTCGTATAAGACCAAGCCAAGGCATGGCATCGGTAAGCAAGCAAGTTATCATGTAAGTCCAAGGCAAGCTTGGCATTGAACAAGTTATCATGTAAGTCCAAGGCAAGCTTGGCATTGAGTAAGTTATTATGTAAGTCCAAGGCAAGCTTGGCATTGAACAAGTTATCATGTAAGACCAAGGCAAGCTTGGCATTGAAAAGTTATTAAGAGAAAGAGATCCCATATAAGTCCAAGTTAAGGCATGGCATTGGTGAGAACAAGAACAACTTCGTATAAGCCCATGTTAAGTCATGGCCTCAAAATTTAGATGAGATTTAGTATCCTCGGTTATTCATATAAATTCATCGGGCAAATAAGCTAAGCTCAAATGAGATAACAAGAAAGCTAAGTAAGCAAAGTTATTATCAAGTGAAAATGAGTATTATTCATGTTATGAATGATGAATCAGAGATTATGATTATTATGTTAAAGTATACTGATCTATGTGATCAAGTGTTACAGGTTCCTTGTTTACCTTACAAGCATGAGACTAGTAAGTGCCATGATGTATGTGAAAAGTAGTAAGAGTAAAATGCAGGATATGAGTACGGTCGTCCAATGATAAAATCATGAATAAGACCATGGCGGTACATGTCATCCCATGAAAGACCATATCTGGGATATGGCGTTGGCACCTAGAGGAAATCCCATATAAGACCATGTCTGGGACATGGCATTGGAGATGATACGTGTGCTAGTGTAAGACCATGTCTGGGACATGGCATCGGCCACATTATGAGGGCCAGTGTAAGACCATGTTTGGAACATGGCATCGGCGTTGATACGTGTGCTAGTGTAAGACCATGTCTGGGACATGGCTTCAGCACCAAAGAAAGATCTCGTATAAGACCATGTCTGGGACATGGCATTGACATCTAAGTATGATCTTGTATAAGACCATATCTGGGATATGGCATCGACATCGAGTTACAAGATCCCGTATAAGACCATATCAGGGATATGGCTTCGGTATTGAAAAAGTTAATCGGATAAGACCATATCTAGGATATGGCATCGATATTTGTTGTGAGATCCTGTACAAGACCATATCTGGGATATGGCATCGGCATCAAATAGTAATCCCGTGTGAGACCACGTCTGGGACCTGGCTTCGGTATGAGATCGTGTAAGACCATATCTGGGATATAGCGTCGATATCGAGATAAGATTTTGTGTAAGACCATAGCGAGGCTATGGCATCATGACGACATGTAAAACAATAGCTGGACTATGATGTTGTGATACGAGTAAGACCATAGCTGGACTATGGCGATCAAGTAAACGACGTACTCAAAAACCGTAAGACATTCTCTAGATTAATAAGCAATAGTAAGAAAAAGTAGAGTTAAATGTTAAGTACTCGAGTAGAGATTAATGTGAAACTTGAGTTATTAAAGTCACAGCTCGAAAGTATGAGTGATAGAGATAATTGTAACGTGATAAACGTGAAAACTCACTTGAGATGAGTTATGTGACTATGATGATATTTCATTGATGATGAATATTAAATCATATGTATGTAGTCACGAGGGTCAAGTTAAGAGGCTCTGTGACCTCACCCTCCTTACCACTGTTGAATTATGATGAAATGTTATGAGAGTTAAGTTGAGTAAGTTTGCATTCGATTAATGCAATAATTATGTTAGTATAATTGAGAATGCTTTGTATCACATTGATACATGATACTCTACTATATAGAATAATTATTTTTGAAAATGAGGTTGAAGTCCTTGGGGACTATAATGAAAAGGCTATCATTGAGATATGAAATAGATAAGGTCTCGTATAAGACCATGTTCGAGGCACGGCCTCGGCACCAAGTTATGATTCCATATAAGACCATATTAAGAATATGGCATCAGTACTTGATGTGGAAGCCATTATAAGACCTTATCCGGGAAATGGCATTGGCATTTAGAGGTGACTCCATATAAGACCACCTTGGAGATGTGACATTGGTGTCGTACCTATATGTATGACGATGAATATACATCTTTGATTATCCCTAGTGATCGAAGGGACAGGTAGATGAGTTAGAAATAGAAATGAGACTAGTACTAAAGTCATGTTAAGGAGTGAATACAGATATTCGTGAATGAATCACGAAGAAGCAAGTGCGATGTGTGGCACGATATGTGCTAAATAAATGGCAAGTTTGAGTAAGTTGGCTTGAAGCCTGTAGATTGTGCATGGTTAGTTGATGCCATAGATGGATTATAATAATCCCCTTGTGTATTGTGTACCATTATCCATTGCCTTTCAGAGCGGTGGTGGTTTTTCTTTTCATAAACTGTAACTATGTGAGAATGTTAGCTGATAGTGAAAATTAGACAAAACGGTTGTCGATTTAGTTAACTGAAATTGACATTTCTTTATCTCTTTGTAACCCTATTCGGGTATTATGAGGAGGAAGTGGGTGATGATTCTAGTATAAGAAGTGAAATCACAAGTTTCATGGTGTATGATGAGTTTCGAGTAAGTCATATAGAGTTAATGAATTCGACCTAAATGCCCCTGCTATCATGAGATATGATGTTAGTAAAGGCTTTAGATTACTACAGCAGGAGAAACTCAGATGAGAGTGTGCTAGAAATATGTTCTCTGTGTGGAGAAAAGAGTAGATTAAGGTATTGAAATATGATTCAAGTTTTGTGTATATTCACGCGTGAATGAATAAAGAGAATAAAATTGTGTGTACGTGAGTAGGGAGCATGATACAAGGGTATGCTCATCTGAATGTTCAAACCGTGATAGTTGAGTCGAAAGCTATAAAAAGAACTATTTATTTGAAAGTTCTAGTACTGAAATCAGTCTGAATCGAGAGAAAGAGTTGATAGGTTAGTGATCCTGAGACGATCGCTTCTGTGTCCTTGTTGTAAGTTAGATGTTACGAAAGATCCATGTTAAGCAATGAGAGCTGGTTACTCAATTGATCTCAGATGGTAATATCCCAGTTTCAGCAAAGTTAATGACAAGAGCAAGCTTCTTTTCAGAACAAAAAGGTTCAGAAATGAGATAGTAAGTGGTATTTTAAATAAGCTCTGAACGAGTTTACTGAGATGATAAAATACAAGTTGTATAAGTTTTCTATTTTCGATGATTCCTCGAGATAGGATTTGAACGATGATGAATCCAGAACTTATACAGAAGTTTTGGTATGAGATTTAGCAGCGGCATATCTGTTAATGCAAGAATAAAGAAATGCAGTTATGTGCATAAATGTTTTGACAATAGAGTACATTTCATGATGCGATTGAGTTTATGGTCAGAAGTATTTGATCACTAAAAGCTGAGTTTTCAAAGCGTACAAGTCAGGACTATTACAATCGGTGAATGCTTTAATGAGAAAGTGAGATGAAACCTTATAGATTTCAAATTTGGTTTGACAAAATTCCCAAGGAGGGGAATGTCATTCAAATTGTAGTGAATCAACCAGTAAAGATCCAAATGATCAGTTGGACATGTACAGAGCTCCAAATTGGTGGATTACTGAGTATAGTATATGCCCCAGAGGAAGAATAACCTAGGTCTCAAGTTACGTTTTGACCTTATGTATCATCAGCTTAAGAGTTATTGGCAAGAGGAATTTGAGGATAAGTGGATTTGCGATTTTGAAGATTAGATGGAAACATTTTAAGAATGTTGGTAGCTAACACTCCTGATAAGATTTTCGGGGACGAAAATCCCTAAGGGGGGAGAATTGTAACAGCCCAATTTAGGGGCTAGTCGGAACAGTGATCTCGGAATCACTAATTCGAGGTTAGAGAAAATTATTTTCATGTTATGTTATGAGTTATAACATGTTTATAAGGATGCATAAAAATTTTGGTGCCTTAATTTTAGCGATTTCTAGCTAAATTGGAAAAGGACTAAATCGCATAAAGTGCGAAAGTTCTATTTTATTTCCTAGAGGTACCAAATAGCTATGGTTTATTAATTGGAGGTCCCAAATGTGCAATTTGGCCTTGTCTAAGTGAGTTGACTGGCCATAATAATGCATAGGGGACAAGTGCATTTATTATGATGTTTAGTTGGTGATATTAGTTGGAAAAAGAAATAAAATAAGATGATATAAGTAAAAGTTATCATCTTTTTAGTTCTCTTTCTTCTCCAACCGAAAATATCAGCCATGAGAGGGGTTTGGAAGCTTAAAATTTCAGCAAGCATTTCTCCTCACAAGTAAGTGATTTTGATGACCTTTCTTGATAAAAACTATATTTTTGGAGTCCCCAAAGCTTAAGATAGCTAAAAGAGGGACTAATTTACAACATGGTTGAAAGTCTAGGGACTTTCCATGAGAGAGTTATGTTGTTTGAAGAGTTTTTATGGAAGAAAATGAATGATAGGATGATGAGAAACAACTTTTGTGAAAGGTGTTGTCATGAAAACACCTATTTGGGACTAAAATGCAAAAGTTGTAATTTGTTCATTAAGGCATGAAATTGATGAAATTGAGAATAGTTGTAAGAGGATTAAATGTTCATATAGGCTTTTTTAACAAGAAAATGTGATACAAATTTATTTACGAGCAGGGGCAAAATCGTAATTTTGCCAAAGTATAGGGGCAAAATGGTCATTTTCGCCTAAGTAGAGATTATGTTGTAATACGATCATTAAGTGATTAAATGAGTAAATTTCATTGTTTTAGATCAACAAAAATGAGTTTCGAACCTAGAACGGATGAAAAGAGAAATGTGGGCAAAACGTCCTTTTCGGCTCTTTCGACATCGAGGTAAGTTCATGTGCAAATGTTGAAATTACGTATGAACTTATTTAGTATTCCAATGTTGTATGGAATGTATATTATTATGTGAATGTATGAAATGTCTCTTGATGAGATGTCAATGGAATCGAATTTAGAGTAATGGGAAAGGTGTATAGCACGATAGAACGATGGTTAAAGGCTCGAGTAAGACCATATTGGGATATGGCCTCGGTGTAAGAATTCGTATAAGACCATGTCAGGGACATGGCATCGATATGTTAGAGTATGTAAAACCCAATTAGGGTAGAGTGACAACGAGAACTATGTGCATGAGACTCAAGAGAGTTATTTAACAATTCGAATGATTCAATGTATATGTGAATGTATGTGGTTGTACTATGAGTAGCACAAGTAGGTGTAAAATTGAATTGAGATGAATTCAATAAATGATGAACCCCTAGTGGGGTATGTGTATTTGATGCACTGTGTGAATGAGAACGAGTATCGTAGAAAGTTAAGTAAAAATGGGAACATGTGAGGATGTTCTTGAATGAACATTTAAAATAGAGATATACTTGTGAATTATTATCCATGAATGTAAATAACGGTAAGCTATGTGCAATGTCACCTTATTGATTATTGATCGATGGGCTATGTGTGATACCATCACTTATAAATGAATGGTGGGCTAAGTGCGAAACCACCAAGATATTAGTTGCATGAGCGGCTTATTGAAAATGCTTGATGTGTTGTTATATATGATCTTGTGACGATCAGTACAGGAACGGATGCTAATTAAACAAGCGAATTGGCTTGTGATATGATAAGAATGTGGTAAGAGGTTGAATAAGTAAGTTTCAGGAATGGTTGAGTAAGTAACCATGAGTTGATGAGAAAAACTCAACATATTGCCTTGGTGTTATGTATATCAAAGTGAATATCAATATTTGTCAAATTATACTGAGATGAACTTACTAAGCATTATTGCTTACTCCTTTACTTTTCTCATCTCTTATAAGTTTTATTACTTAGCTCGGGTTGGAGGCCGCCGGAGATGTTTTCACACTATCGAGCAGACATACGATATGAGGTATCAAGTTTTTAAGAGTCATGGCATGTATAGGGATTCGTTTAAGGTTGATGAAGTCTAATTGTGGTAGCCAAATTTTGGTAGCCAAAGAGTATTCATAGTATGGTTGTGTATAGCCATTTATAATGGTTTAAGTTGTTGTAAATGTTGTGGGAACAATTCTCCCAAGTGTATGAGAGGAAAACTTTATTTTCTTAAACCAAACGTGTTAATTTATGTGTTTCAATTGATGTTTTGAGAATGTTTTAAAGAAGTATATGAATGTATGCAATGGAGAGTAAGAAAAGGCTTGGTAGATAGCTTCTGAGTGCCCACACGGTTAGACACTGCAGGCGTGTGTCTAGTCCATCACGTAACTGCACCTTAATCTCATAAGTTAGAATAGGCCACGGGTTAATCCCACGGCCGTGTGTTGAAGCCGTGCATGACACATGGTTAGAACATGGGCGTGTGCCCCGGCCGTGTGTAATAAGTCAATATATCAAGGTATAGTACACGGTCTAAGTCCACGGGCATGTCCCAAACCGCATGGGCGTGTGCCTTAACCGTGGGGCATTTGGCAGAATGCTTAGGTTTTTAAGAACGGTTGTTGAACATGGCCGTGTGTGTCTACACACGGGCCTGTCTCATTATACACGGGCGTGTGGCCCCTGTTTTAAAGAAAAGTTTCCTTTAACTCGTAAAAGTTTCCGAACGCAAGTTTAAGGCCTTGTAGGCCCACGATACGAATGACTTGTCTAAGAAAGAGAAGTTTTTAATTTGGAACAAAATTTTACAGCCCGTAAGTGCATGATTAAGCAAGTTAAAGCATAGTAATATCTCGTATTCGGTCTAAGCCTCAGACTCGGGTATGGGGTGTTACATCATTCAACTTATATTGTTATTTTACTTTTATATTTGATCTCATATGTAAAGTTTCGTATCCATTTCTTAGTTTTTTTTTTATCTTTCGCATAGATATTTTGAATTATTATTGCTTACTTTATATCTTTTATTTGTTATTCACATTCTTTTATTTGTTTATTATTCTTATGTTTGCTTTAGCATGGTCATTTTATTACTTGTATCATTTGCTATTTTATGTTATCATTTCTCTTAATTGCCTATATTAGTATTAAATGTTATTATATCATGTAATTGTAGTATATTGCTTTGGTTTTTGTTTTTTGTAATGTATTAATGATACATTTTACTCAAATCATTGTTTTAAAATATATCTCATTTAATTGCCTCTTTTTATCCAAAACTTTATTTCTTAAAATAAGGCAATATTCGACATTTGGAGTGTAACACCCCAAACCCGACCCATGCGTTATGACCGGATCCGGTATGTCACATAAAGAAGAGGTATAAAGAACTTGTGATTGTACTAAAGATTGACGTTAATTTGTTATAGTTAAGAAAACAGTTTTGGTTTAAAAATACTACAAATTTCAAGAGGTTGTTTTGATGAATCGAGATTTGAACTAGTGAACTTTAAAAACCGTGACTTTTGAAAATGACGTTGATAATTTGAAAGAGAATCCGAGTTAAATTATTTGCGCATATTTATTATGAAAACCATTAAATAAATTTTTGGAAAACCTTCCATGATTTATTTTAAAGGGGGATTTTCTAACAAAAATCCCAGAGGCCTTATTACAACTTTAAACCCAACATAGTAAAAGTAACGAAATAAAGCGGAAAAGTAATTTACTAAAGTTCGAAATTATTATTCCAAAAGTATGGCCTCCACCGAGTCATCCATGGCCCCAAGTCCTTGTCACTGAGCATTACTTGCAAGGATTAAGAAAAAGGGGTGAGTTACTAGAACTCGATTGCATAATAATCAATTCTCAGTCATTCACTGGGCCTGAACCCGCATAGCATACTCTTGGGCCTAAGCCCATTTACATAGTAATAATTAAAATGAAGTAAATGTATGCAACCCAACCCATCCATCCATCACACCCCGACTAGCCAATCACACATGTGGGGATCAAGTCAACCCACCCCGCCACTCACACCAATTTGCAGTTGAGCTGCTATTTATATAATATTTTTGTGGTCAAGCCACCGAAATCATATTTAAGCACAATAATAAACAAATTGTGGCAATGCCACCAGGCTACACTACTCTCCATACAATTTTTCCCAACCCATGCAATATGTAAGAATGCCACATACATAATATAATAAAATATCTACAAATATATAACAACCATTAATCTAGTGAATTATTACAGTGAATCGGCCCATTATAGTACTTTGGTAATTCGGCCCACTAAGGCATTCTAGCAAATCGGTCCGTTAGGTCATTTTGGTAAATCGGCTCATAGGGGCAATTTGGTAAATCAGCCCATAGGGGCATTTTTGTAAATCGGCCCATAGGGGCATTTTCGTAAATCGGCCCATAGGGGCATTTTCATAATTTAACAAATTAATACCGATTTTGTGATTTTAGATATAATCTTGTGTTTAAGCCAATTACTCGATTCATGCTATATTACGATTATTAGACTTGTAAATAACAACGATCTATTCTTCCAATAGAATAGTGAATCGCAATTACGAATTTCGATTGTGGGATTACACACACGATTACAGTAAGAACTAAACCTTCTTGATCGTCGGCACCTATGTCACCATAACACTCGATTAACTAACAAAAGAGTTTCTTAATCCAAATTTAAATCAGACGATCTAAGAAAATGCTTACCCTTAGTATCGTGAACGACCACGATTTGCCTATTCTCACCAGATGATGGTCCACAACCCGGTGGGAAATCCCGAACTGTCGATACCGCCCTACGTTTGAACTTGGGAGTAGAGATTGCAAGTCCACTCCCTATTTTCCCTCATATCGATTTTCTTTTAATAATGCTACCACTCGCCTCCATTGAAAAAAGTCTTGGTCAGAATAATACTACTATGAGAGAGAGTAGTTATCTAAGGAGAGGTTTCGGCTTACCACCACTTCCGAAGGATCAACGAGTAGAGAAAAACGATTGGTTTAGTCCCTAAAATATTCGATTAGTCACAATTTCGATTCGATTAGCAAAATAACCGAGTAGAGAGATATCGAATGAACCAAGAAGAAACCCCTTACCTTAACGATGATGAATCCGATTCCCACCGATTGGGCTTATAGCTAAGGATGAGACAAGGATATAAGATTCGGCTTTCCCACTAGAACACTACAAAAAAGAGTTGATCATGATATGAGAGAGTAGGAGAGAGTGATGTTTCGGTTAGAGAACCATCCAATGATAAGGGTACATATTTGGCCATGAAGAAAAGAAATTGGAAAGAAAAGAAACAGATCACTTACCGATTCAGTCAAGAAAAATGCCCAAAATGCAAGAAAGAAGAAGAAATAATGTGATTAAAGTTTCGGCTATTTAGAGAGAAAAGATCAAGCAAGATTCGGCCATCAAAAATATTGATTAAAGAAGAAGAGAGAAGAGTTGAAGAAATGGTGAAAAAGAAAAGAAAAGATGGAGAAAAAGTGCTAGATAGTTTCGGCTAACAAAGGAAAAATGAGCAAGAATGGATTTAGGGTTAGAGCAAAACAAGGGAGAAAGATGAACAAATAGGCTAGAGTGTTTCGGCCAAAACAAGGGGAAAAGAAGTTGGAAAATAAAGTACCAAAATGTTAAAAAGAATCAAAACCTCTCATGCACAAACTTGCAAAAAGCTATAGGAAATTCGGCTCCCACATTCCCCCTACCAAAACCGTGTATCCCTTTACCAAAAGGATCAAGGTTGACCAAAAATTCTATCCCAAACACCTTCCAAAAATTCAGCCAACATATCCCCCTTTTTCCACAATTCCTTTACTTCTTTCCTTATTTTTCCCTTGATCTTCTCCTTACTCTTCTCCCTTGTGTTCTTTCCATCAATAAAAAGTCTTCCTTTCCTTCTTTAAAGCTTGGCCGACACTTACCATCTATCACATGGTTAGCACAAAAAATTAAGTCCCAAAAGTTGCAATAGATGGGATTCGAACCCCTTCCCTCCATGCTCTCCACTTGACGCCACACCACTCCACCATGTGCTCCACTTGTGTTAGCAAAATACACTCTTATTTCCTTAAGCATTGACGCCACCTACCTTCTCCCTCCTTAAGGTGCTTAAATACAAAAATTCTACTAAGGCTCAACTCAACCCCAATCCTTCTTAGGGTCCCTAAACATACACAACTGACATTCTTAACTAGCCTAATGCATGGTGTAATGCAAAACATAAAATCCCGAATTTCAGGATGTTACATGGAGTTTTGAGGGAATCATGCCCTAACTTACTGGGCTTCGATTTTTCTCATTAAGTCTAAATGATGAAATACCCTTTTTGAAATTAAAATATATGATTTTCAAATAAAAAACCTATGTTTGTGAATTTAAGATGTTGCGTCCTAACTTATTGGATGTGACATTTTGATATTTTGAGATAGGGATTTCAAAAAAAAAAAAACAAAACAAAACAAAAAAAGGATATTTGGTGTTTGGGAAATTTGAAAGGTCGTGCTCTAACTTACTAAGGTTCGACTTTTCTTTTATCCAAATA
This sequence comes from Gossypium sturtianum, assembly GCA_025698515.1. Taxonomy (NCBI): domain Eukaryota; kingdom Viridiplantae; phylum Streptophyta; class Magnoliopsida; order Malvales; family Malvaceae; genus Gossypium; species Gossypium sturtianum. The sequence continues at coordinate 111,262,205 of CM046944.1, forward strand.
ATTGAATGTCTTTTTAAAGGTTATAAGTTTTGAAAAACCAAAAGGGTCATATTTTAAAATCTTCTCAAATTTTCGACATTAAGACATTAATTAATCAATTAGGCATCAATTTTGGGCGTTATGAGGGTGCTAATCCTTCCTCGTGCGTAACCGACTCCCGAACCCGTTTTCTTGAATTTCGTAGACCAAAATCATTGTTTTAATAAATCAAAATATTTTTTATTAAAATGAACAATTTCAAGGTGACCCGATCACACCTCGAAAAAAGATTGGTGGGGACTCCATTTTTGTTTTTAAAGTCGATCCCCGTTTTTTAACAAAAAAATGGTTTCGACAAAAGTTCTACACTTTCCATCATTCTCACGTCCATAGAGAGAAGAAAGAAAGTTTTACTTTCTTTACAATCTAGTCATTTTCCATAAAATTCACCTTTTCACCAAAAAATCTTGAGAATTTCCACAGCCACCAAAAAAGAAAAGTGAAGTAGAGCCCTAGAGAGTTAGAATATCATCTTAGAAGAAAGAAATGGGATGTGAAAGTGGAGAAAGTTGTGCTAAAAGTGAAAGGATTAAATAGACAAAGTGGGAAATTCAAGTATTACTTATAGAACTTATGTTTAATTAAAGTAGAGACATAAGAAAGTACTTTTAGTATGAGTTTTCATTATGTATTTGATGTGTTCATGAAGTAGAAAAAGAGAAGAAATAATGAAAATGTTGGAAACAAAGTGAAGATGATGGCAAACTTAAGGAAGAAAGAGAATCAAAGGCAAAATAGTGAAATCCTAACAAAATGAGAGCTAAGTATTTCAAGAATTTTACTTTACCTATTAGAATCTAAATATAAAATATGTTAAATCTTTAGATTAAAAATTGTGTGATTAATTTAAAAAAAAATTTGTTACAATTTAATTTTAAATTAATTAAAGTATAGTGAAAATATATATTTAATGTAAATTTCAAAGTGAATTGATGTTGTGTAATAGAAGTATGGAACAAGGGACTAAATTGAAAAGTGTACTAAAGTTTATGTGTGTAAACTCAAAATTGTTTAGGTGTTTTCTAACAGTTTTTACCACCTTTTTACTTAAAAATAATACTAATCCCGAGTATTTGTTAATTAATTAAGTGAATTTTGTTTGTATTCTGATGATGGGTATGAATTTATAAAAATTGTAAATATGATCTTTATTGTATTATTTTGGTGCATAAATTATATTATTTCATGTTATTTATTAATGTGTTATATTTTATTATGCAGGGGACCATGAAGTTGATTTGATAAAGAGCCTATTATAATGTTGCTTGAACATGAGCTATTTTCTTCCTATGTTGGACGGAAAAACCATGTTAAATGGGTCATCAAGATGTTACTTTGACCCGGGAAAAACAAATATGATACATGATGGACAAGTCTGACAAGTTCAGTGGGTCGTGAAACTGTCCAACAACCAAGAATCAATTTTTGGGACAATTATTTGGAGTTCCCTACATTTGGAGAATCATTGGTAATCAACACATGATAAACCGAAATAATAACATATTTTAGGCCCACATTTAGTATGCTTTTGGATGAATTATCCTTTGATTTATGTAAAAAGGTGCTTTTAATCCTTTCTTTTCATGTCTTATACCCAGGAAAGCACCCAAGGATAAAAAGAACGAGAAACGGGCTCAAAACGGACCAAAACGGACCAAAGAGGAATTCGACACGGCCTGGACTTGGATCCACACGATCGTGCCAAGTCAATCATCTAGAACACGGTCTAACCCCGACTCACACGGCCGTGTCTCATTAAATAAATTCGAACACGGCCTGTCCACGATTTACACGGGCGTGCGCCATGGCCGTGCCTCTGCCGTGGAGAAGAGAAATTTCATTCGGGAAAGGATACTTAGGGAGAAAGAAATGTATTTCAAAAGCCTATAAATACACCCTAAGTATGACCTGAAAAGGGGGAGCCCAAAGCCATCATCTAGGGGCATCGTGCTAGGCCAGAGAAGGCAGATTTGTGGGGATTCACTCAGGGATAGCCAGTTGATCCATCTCAAGAAGCCGGAATTATACTCAAGGCGGAGGATCTCCTCTTCAATTCCTTCAGGGGGTTTTAGGGATTTCTTATGTTTTGTTTTATCTTTTCTCTTGAGATGTTTTCCTTTATTGTTATGAACTAAACCTTCGGATACCCGAAGGGAATGAAACCTATGATGAATCTTGTTATTTGACTTTGTGAATTATATGATAACAACTTAGTTTGTTCTTAATTGTGTGAACTTAATCCAAATCTAATGTGCTTAGGTGGAGGAGGAATAGACCTTGCCTAAGAGTAGATCCAACATAATTAAGCGGAGTTGATCGCACGCCTAGAGATAGGGTGACGAGATTTTTCCGGATTAGGGTGAAACCTAATATGGGAGTCCACAGATCGATTTACTGCTATTCTAGGGGGTTATTATAAGATAACGAGAGTTCCACTAATTAACCTAGGCTTAGACATTATTCGCCTCGAGAGAGGGTTTAATATACGTTAGGGAGTCTTACGGATCAAACTAAGTGAATAAATCGTATGGTTCAGTGTTAGATAACAAGTGAAGTCTAGGTGGATTCTTCCTAGGGTATCGTCTAAATCAACTGAGTTTTTCCCAAGTTATTTTCCAAATTCATTCTTCTTTGTCTTAGAGTCTTTAGTTTAGTAGTTAATTAATTTAGATTAATAAACAACTTCACTTATTTTAGGCTAAATAATAAAAAGAAAGTTAGTATTAGTACTTTTAGTTCCTTTGGGTTCGATAATCCGGTCTTGCCTAAGCTATACTACTGCTCGATAGGTGCACTTGTCTTTAATCATTGTCAGAGTTAGTTTCCAGGTTCGATCATTGTTTTATAAATTTTAAAACTCTGATTTACAGCGATCAAGTTTTTGGTGCCGTTGCCGGGGAGCTAAAATATTAAGAAAGCTCTATTTTTATTACTTTAGCCATTATTTTTATTTTTCGCAATTTATTTTTATTTTTAGTTTTAATTTTAATTTTGCTAAATTCTCTTTCTTTGTTTTCCTCGCAGGTACCTCTAGTTTATGACTAGAAGGAACCCGAGAGGACCTTTAGAATACGACAGTGATATTGAAGCTACCGCTCGGAGAAATCGCAGAGAAATTAGGCAAGCCCTAAATTACCAAGGAGAGCGAGAAGACAGACCCAATCCTACTGAAGGGATGGACGAAAATAATCCTCCACCACAAGATGTGGTCGAAAATAATGCTCCTCGTACTATGTTTGATTATGCTAAACCACATTTAACAGAAGTCGAATCAAGTATTGTTAGGCCTGCTATAGCTGCTAATAATTTTGAATTAAAGCCTAACACTAAACAAATGATTCAACAGTTTGTTCAATTTGATGGTTTACTGAGGCGAAGATCCAAACGCTCATATAGCTAATTTTTTAGAGTTCTGTGATACCTTCAAAATAAATGGCGTTTCTGATGATGCCATACGACTTCAGTAATTTCCCTTTTCATTAAAGAATAAAGCTAAACAGTGGTTAAACTCGTTACCACGAGGGTCAATCACTACATGGGAACAAATGATCGAAAATTTTTTATTAAAATATTTCCCACCAGCCAAAATGGCCAAATTACGTAATGATATCTCTTCTTTTGTGCAGATGGATTTAAAGACATTATACGATGCATGGGAGAGATATAAGGATCTCTTGAGAAGGTGTCCACACCATGGTTTACCCTTGTGGCTCCAAGTCCAGACTTTCTATAACGGTGTAAACCCCTCAACGAGACAACTAATTGATTCAGCCATGGTGGAACCTTGAATAATAGAACTTTCGAGGCGACCTACGAGTTTATTGAAGAGATGTCATTTGAATAACTATCGATGGCAAGTTACAAGAACAAGGCAAACAAATACAGCGGAGTTTACAACCTCGACGCGATAACCATGCTATCAAATCGGTAGAGTTGATGAATAAAAAGCTTGATAGTTTGTGTTCTTCGCAGGTACATCCAGTCATGCAGTGCGACACAAGTGGAACTGTGGCGAATCCTGAGTACCCACCATACCAACCAGAAAGCGAACAAACAAACTATATAGGTAATAATTTCAGATCTAATAATAACACATATAGTAATAATTATAATCCAGGTTGGAGGAACCACCCAAATTTTTCGTGGGGAGGACAAGGAAATCAGGGAAACCGGAGACAATAACCTCCTCAAACCTTCCAAAACCAGCCCTATTCGCAAGAAAAGAAGCCGAATCTTGAAGAGATGCTGAACAAATTCATGGAATCAGTAGAGGCCCGCTTCCAAAAGTTTGAGACAACATGAGATAATCAACAAACATCGATCAAAACGATCGAGAGTCAAGTTGGGGAACTTATTAAGTCAATTGAACAACTTACTGAGATGGTTTAGAAATTCGATCGCCAGATTTTCTCTAAAGAAAGCGAGCGGTAAAGGCAGTTACACTAAGAAGTGGAAAGGAGCTAGTCAAATCAAAGAAAAGAATACCACCCGTAGATGACAAAGCAAAGGATATGAGAATTGAGGATGTAATTCCAGTACATAAAGAAAGTAAACCACCGATCCCATATCCAGCAAGGTTGAAGAAAGAACGATTAGACTCCCAATATGGTAAGTTTCTCGAGCTTTTTAAATAAATACATATTAACCTACCTTTTGTCGAAGCCATTTCACAGATGCCGACGTACGCGAAATTATTGAAAGAACTCCTGACGAATAAAAGGAAGCTTGAAGAAATATCAATGGTGGAGCTTAATGAAAAATGTTCGGCCATCCTCCAAAACAAGTTACCAACCAAATTAAAAGACCCAGGAAGTTTTACTATTCCTTGTTTAATTGGCAGTTTAAATGTTAAGAAAGCATTAGCTGATCTAGGTGTCAGTATTAATTTAATGCCTTATAAGATGTTTAAACGACTAGATCTCGGGGAACCAAAACCCACTAGGATGAGTATTCAGTTAGCTGATAGATCTATTAAATATCCTAGAGGAGTTATCAAAGACGTCTTGGTAAAAATTGATAAATTTATTTTTTTAGTTGATTTTGTTGTGCTTGACATGGATGAAGACATTGAGGTCCCCTTAATTCTAGGGCGCCCTTTTTTAGCTACTTGCTAGGGCTATTATTGATGTAGGTGATGGTAAACTTGCATTGGGATAGGCGATGAGGAAATTATTTTTCAAATTTATGATGCCATGAAATATTCCAGAGAACAAGATGATTCATGTTATTTTGTTGATACCAATGACCATCTCATTCAAAACTCATTACAGAAATCTGCATGATGACACACGATGGAGCCGTGTCTCACTCAAGAAGAGGGGAAGAAGATGAAGCTTAGAGCTAAAATTATCATCAAAACAAAGCGGAAAAAGAAAGCATCAAATTTGATGACGATTTCAAACAAAACCCTCTGTTGATGAACCACCCAATTTAGAATTAAAACAATCGCCAAAGCACCTAGAGTATGCATTCCTTGGGGAAAATTCTACATTACCCGTAATTATCTCTTTGAATTAGAACCCAAGGAAAAAGAGGAGTTGATACAGTCTGCGAGAGAGCATAAAAAGCCATAGCTTGGAAAAATCTCGACATTAAGGGAATAAGCCCAACATTTTGTACCCACAAAGTTTTAATGGAAGATGAGTACAAGCCATGTGTGCAACCACAAAGATGACTAAATCCAAACGTAAAAGAAGTCGTGAAAGCCGATGTAACACCCCAAACCCGGCCCAAACATTACGACCGAATTTGGTATGCTACGGAGGGAAAAACCTTTGAAAATCCCTTGTTAAGTCGTTTTAAATTTTGATAAAAGATATTGTTTTGATTTAAAACAATTGAGGTGTTATGAAGAAAGCATTACTTAATGTCATTTAAAAAAATATACTAAGTTAGGTTATTCTGATTTCAAATGTACCCGATGGTACTTTAAAAACATTTTGCGTTTAATTTGAGAAAACATGTGCATCCGTCTTAACATCATCAAATAGTTTAAACAAAACATGCAAAGCAATAATAAAATAATCCTAGGAGGCCTTATTACAATTAAGCAACATAAACCCAACAGAAAAATAGATAAAATCCAAAATTCATTTATTAAAAATCTCCACTTTGCATGGCCACCTCGAGTCCATCAGGCTCCTCATCCGCGATCTACGAGTCACTGAAAAATTAAAGGAGAAGGTGAGTCACCAAGACTCAATGTGTAACCCTTCCCGATTTAATGTAATAACATACACAAATTATAACCAATTAACATGCATAAGTTTAAATGCACCCAACCTAACCATCCATACGCCTTTTTCTACCCCTTGTGGTACCAAACCACCGTGGTGGTGCCAAACCACTTTGGTGACGTATAGTCACAAATGTGATACCAAATCACTTTGGAGATACCAAATCTCTCGGTGTCAGAAGACACAATTGTGTTACCAAAACACTTTGGTGACCGAAGTCACAAATAGATGATGGGGCCAACCCATCGTGTGATACCAAATCACCGAGACAATCCCATATCTCAAAGTGGGGCCAACCCACGGTGGTATTAACCACAGTGGACAAGTCGCTATGAGGTGCCAAACCTCCGGAGGTACCAAACCTCTGGTGACCGTAGTCACGATGTGTTACCAAAACTTTGGTGTCCGTCGACACGAATATCACCGCCCCTCCTCTCATCAACCCATAACAATCATTTATATGCATGTACCACAAATCATGTTGATAGATTTATTTAACAACATCCAATCGATTTATCATAAGCCATATATCAAATAATACACATACCAAATGTGTCATGCTTCCCAAAAGCATCAAATAATAATCACATAGTAATAAGAACTTACCCAAATCCTTGTTAATACCATGAAAGTATTACATCCATGTCTACACAAAACGTTTAGGGATAAAATAACACTTAGCATATTAAAAGTTATAAGATGTGTATGTATACACACCTGGCACCAAAAAGAGTTCTAAATCCCGAATAGACAAATCGGCCACACAAGTATTCTTGCCCCCAAAGCCTTCGAACACTTATCCAACACACTCCTAAAAGAATCGGCCTCACTTCCCTTCAATATTCGGCCAAAGTTGATCAAGATAGGAGAAGAAAATTCGGTATACCCAAGAGAGTGGATTCGGCTATGATTTGTTCAACACAATCAACCAAGGTTCAACTTGTATGGAAAAAGATGAAGTAAGAAAGTGAACTAATAGTTTCGGCTAAGTGCTTTTGAGAAGAGAAAAGAAAGAAATAGATAGAATATTATGGTATAGGAGATTCGGCTAAGAAAGAAAGAAGAAAATGGACAAAAGAGATAAGTGTTTGGCAATGGTTGAAGAAAATACTCAAAGTTTCGGTTTGAGAGAATGAAAAGGAGAAATAGAAAATGAGCCAAAAATGACCAAATGGTCAAAAAGTATTAGGCTTATCAAAAGGTGAAATTCGGCTAACAAGAAAAGAGTTTGAGAGAGAATTGTTTTGTACTTTTGCACCAAATGAAAGAAATGACCAAAAATTCTTCCCAAGCCTTACCAACACTAGCATATTCGGCCAAATCCCCCCCCTTAGCCACATTGCCGTCCAAGTTCATGGCATAAAGGCCATGATTTTGTTTCCAAAACATAATCCTTGATACTAGCCCCATGTCTCCATATTTTCCTTAATTACTTGATTCCCTTCCATATGTTAACACTTGCCTTAAACCTATAGTCTACTAACCAAAAATTAACATGGTCAACCCTTATCTTAATTATCCTTGGCCGACACTTACCATACCAAAGCAAAAATAAAAATTGTCCCAATGCTATTTAAGGGATTCGAACCTCTCCCCTCAAGCTAAACTCCATGCGCCATTACCAACTTGCCATGCACTCATCTTGTGTCACTTATTGCTACTTAAATTAACTTAAGTGCTAAGCTCATTTAATCCTCTTCTTTAAATAAGCCTTACTAAGAATTATTCTACTAAACCGAGCTTACTCAAGACCCCTAATTAAGCCTTATAACATCACGAATAATATCACGTAAATTCAAATACAAGAAAATAATTCAATCACAAATAACCCCTATTTTGGGATGTTACAGTTCTACCCTTAAAAATAATTTCGACCTCGAAATTACCCGATCGAAAAGGTGGGGTATTGCTGCGCATCACCTCCTCGAGTTCCCACGCCGCTTCCTCCGTACCATGGTTTCGCCATAGCACTTTCACTAAAGGGTACCGACTTTCTACGCAACACCTTGACATCACGATCTAAAATCGAAGCTGGTTCCTCCTCGAATGATAAGTCGGAGTTAACCTCAATCTCTGCATCGCACGATGTGCGATGGATCGACCTATACCGTCTAAGCATCGACACATGGAAGACATCATGAATCGACTCAACTCTGCTTTGGCGATTCGAGGTGATAAGCTACCGGTCCTACTCGCTTCAACACGATTATACGGCCGATGAACCTTGGACTCAATTTCCCTTTTTGCCCAAAGCGCAACACCTTTTTCCAAGGCGACACCTTCGGAAAGACTTTATCTCCTACCTCGTATTCCATCTCCTTGCGCTTGAGATCGGCGTAAGACTTTTGCCTATCCGATGCTTCCTTGAGACGAGCCCGAATTACCTTAACTTTATCCTCGGTTTGACCACCAACTCTGGACCCAAGACATGTCGTTCACCTAGTTCCGTCCAACACGTAGGAGTACGGCATTTTCGGCCCATACTGAAGGCTTCATATGGAGCCATTTGGATACTCGCTTGATAACTATTGTTATAAGCGAATTCCGCATGTGGTAGATACTCCTCCCAACCGCCACCGAAATCCGTAACGCAACCTCCGAGCATATCTTCTAAAATCTGAATCACTCTCTCCGATTGTCCGTCGGATTGCGGATGAAAAGTCATCTTTGAAGTCCAATCTCGTACCCAAAGCTTGATGCAACGCTCTCCAAAACCTCGATGTAAACCTCGGATCCCTATCCGAGATAATCGACATCTTGGCACACCATGCAATCTCACTATCCCGCTACATATAACTTAGCTAACCTCACAGGCTTAATAATCTACCCTTACAGTGTATGAAATGCGCGATTTAGTCGACGATCCACAATCACCCCAAGCTGAATTCTTCTTGCTAGGCGTAAGAGGTAATCCACTGACAAAGTCCATGGTGATCCTCTCCCACTTCCACTGAGGAATCTTCACTGGCTGAAGTAAACCAGATGGCAACTGATGTTCAGCCTTGACTTGTTGACACGTCAGACACTTACCCACGAACTCAGTTACTTCCCGTTTCAGACCTGGCCACCAAAATTGCTCTCTCAAATCCCGATACATCTTGCTACCTCCAGGATGCATAGCATATGGGCTGCTATGTGCGTCCCGAAGAATCCTTTGTCTCAACTCCACATCCTTCGGCATACAAGCTCTTCCTTTAAAGCACAAAACTCCATCACTGGACAGACTAAAATCCTCTAATCCACCATTCTGGACTTGCAACCTCCGATCATTCAAACCATCATCCTCTAACTGCTTCTCCTTAATCTGATCTAACCAAGTCGGCTTGACTTGCAATTCTGCCAAAAGACTCCCATCATCGAACAGACTAAGTCGAGCAAACATCGATCTTAAATCCGATACAACCTTACGACTCAACGCATCTGCCACCACGTTAGCCTTACCAGGATGATACTCGATCGAGCAAATCGTAGTCCTTCAACACTCAATCCATCTACGCCGCCTCAAATTCAAATCCTTCCGAGTCAAGAGATACTTAAGACTCTTGTGATCCGTATAAACTATCGACTTCTCTCCGTACAAATAGTGCCTCCATATCTTCGTGAGCGAAGACTACGGCCGCTAACTCCAAGTCATGAGTCGGATAATTAGCCTCATGTGGTCTCAAGCCGAGATGCATAAGCCACTACCTTCCCTTCTTGCATCAAGACGCATCCCAAACCAATATGTGATGCATCGCAATAAACCGTGAATTCCTTGCACCGCCTCAAAGTTGAATCAAAACCGGAGCTTCATCGAATCTTCTTCAATTTGTCGAAACTTTCTTGTTGCTCCTTGGTCCACACAAATGGAACTCCTTTCCTCAACAACTTGGTCATCGGTGCGGCAATCAAAGAAAATCCTTCCACAAATCTTCGGTAATACCCCCGCTGGACCTAGAAAACTCCAATTTCAACCACAGATTTAGGCGGCTTCCAATCTAACATCGACTCAATCTTTCGAGGATCCACTCTAATCCCCAATTTGAAACAACGTGACCCAAGAAAGTCACCTCCTTAAGCGAGTCGCACTTACTAAATTTCGCATACTGTTGCTTTTCCTCGGAATCTGCAACACCACTCGCAAATGCGCATCATGCTCCTCTTCCGACTTCGAATACACCAAAATATCATCTATAAAGACCACAACAAACCGATCCAAAAGCGTTGAAATACCCTATTCATCATGTCCATGAAAGTCTTTGGTGCATTAGTCAAACCAAACGGCATCACCGAGGAACTCGTAGTGTCCATACCGAAAGTCACGAAATGCCGTCTTATGGATATCAGCCTCTTTCACCTTGATTGATGATATCCGGACCTTAAATCAATCTTAGAGAAAACCGCGACCCCTTTCGGTGATCAAACAAGTCATCTATCCTCGGCAAAGGATACTTGTTTTTAATCGTCGACTTATTCAATGGCGCGTAGTCTATACACATCCGTATCGTACCATCCTTCTTCTTGACAAAAGTACCTGGCGCTCCCAAGGTGAAACACTTGGTCGAATGAAACCTCGATCCAACAACTCTTGTATCTCGAGCCTTCAATTCCAACAATTCCTTGGTGCCATCCTATATGGAGCTATAGACACTGGCGCCGTTCAGTGTAACAGATCTATTCCAAATTCGACTTCACGATCCGGAGGCAATCCGGAAGTTCTTCAGAAATACGTCGGCAAATTCCTTTACGATTTGAACATTTCCCACAGAAGACTCCTTAGCTTCCAAAGCACACACATGAACTGAACGCCTCACGGCCCTTCCCCGACCATCTTTATCGCTTTCAACGCAGATACCACGTTGGATAGATAATCTCTCCTATTACCTATCATGACCACTTCTTCACCTTCAACCGTCTTCAAACCATGCGCTAAGCGGCACAATCCAAACTTGCTTGGTACTTGACCAACCGATCCATCCCAAGAATCGATCAAACTCCTCAAACGGCGGTTCCATCAGATCGGCTACAAACACTACCCCTTGGAGTTCTAGGGGTATATCTCTATCTGACTTATCTACTTCTACAGAGTGACCTAAAGGACTAAATGCAGTCATCCTCTTAGAAGCGATCTCGGGAACTAAACTCATGGTCTCAACTATACTACTAGCAACGTAAGAGTGCGTCGAACCCACATCTATCAAGGCAAAGATATGGAACACCAAAAATTAAAAACGCATCGATTATAACGTCCGGTGCGTCTCCTTCCTCACGACGCCTCGCAAAGATACACCAAACTAGGTCGCCTAGCCTCCGTGTTGCCAATACCTCCGCCGGTGCTCCGCGACCTCCACTAGAGCCATAACCACCTCTACCATAACCACGACCTCTCTCGCGGTTTGGTCCCTCCTTTCGAATCAGGCACGACCTTGACCTTGATCGATTCCTAGCTTGCTTACGCGACGATCCCTCACACGATGTTCTAGCGAACCACACTCGAAACATCCTTTCCCTCCCGGTCCAACATTCACCCCAATGAAACTTTCCACAACGGTTACACGGGGCGGTCTTTGATTAGCATTTGTGGACCTCCTCGCCGATTTGACCCACTCTGCCTAAAACTTTTCTCGAACATTACCACCGACCTGCACGATCCAAAGCCTCTCTTCACTTGCTCCTATCATAACTTTGCCTCGCGGACTCCTTGATTCCCTTGGCTACCTTGGCCTTCTCCACCAAGACGGCAAACTCACGTTCTTCTTTGTGGAGCAATCGGCGAACTTTAACTCGCTCTCTAAGTCCGTCTTCAAAACGAACACAACGATCATGTTCCGATGCCACTATTCCTCGAGCATAACGACTCACCTTAGGAATTCGCTTCATACTCCGAGACGGACTTATTCCTTGCACTAACCCCTAAAAGCTTTCCTTTGAGCATCAATGTAGCTTGATCCAACATACTTCTTCCGATATGCGGCTTTGAAGTACTCCCAAGTGAGATCATCCGCCGTAGCACCATCTCGGACCGTGAGCCACCATCGATATGACTCATCCTTGAGAAGCGACACCGCTCCTTTCTGGTTTCTCCTCATTTGTCAAATCTATCTCATCCATGATTCTTTCGGTCGATTCCAGCCAATACTCACCGTATTGGGCGCTACACCGCAACACACCTCGGAAAAATTCAGCTCAGTTAGCTCGAAGTCTCTCAGAACCGACTTCCGAGCTCCTCCACTTCCACCAATTCCAGCTACCCTTTCCGTAACCCGTAGCATCGCTTGTGACACAAACGCGTCACCCCGCATCCCGATCCTCGCTCTTCACTCCAAAGGTTGGGGTGGTGGTGGCGATATCTCATTCTCGAGATCCTTGACCCGACCCGACGGAGTTCGAGCACGGCCATCCTTCCCTTCCGCGCCCACGACGGCCACGCCCTCTAAAGCTCATTCTAACTATCACGCTTTAATCGATTAGGAAATTTTTATGAATTAGTACATGTTTCACTTGATTATCCGCGAAGAAATTTTATGAAAAGAGTTTAATAGAGATTCTTTCGATCAAACAAGGTTTTAAGTCTTCTATCATGGTTTACATAGAATAATACATCCATTCCCTATACCTTTCATACCTATGCACTCTTGAGTGCATTCTTGTCAGTTTCTAACCTGAGGGTATTTTCGTCATTTTTCCAAAAGGGTATTTTTGTAATTTTGTCAATCAAGAATATTTTGAAAATTTTCGAAGATACATTTGTCCTACCATCTAAAAATAATTTAATGATTTTAAAACCGAAGTTTTTCCTTAAAACATGGCTAATCCCTTTCGGGTTTTATTTAGGATTTCGCCTATGACCGAGTCCTCTTGGTTAGGGTGAACCGAAGCTACGCACCAGGTAGGAATCCCGCGAAGAGGAGGTGAGTCACGAGGACCGCTTAAGTACCAAGCTCTTAGGATCCAATCCTAGACATGCGCACCAAGGTTACCACACCCTAACCTCGCGACTTGGTCGTAGGTTGGTTTAATTAGGCTCTTAAAGTCTTATGTCTTTGTTTGGAGTAAACTAGTCCTAAAGTTTAAAATACTATCACTATCTACGTCCCATGCTTCCTACCCTTCTACAGTAAATAATTCATACAAAAAGTTAGTGGTACTTACAGGCGGATCGGTCTGTAGGAGACTCAGTGCCATGCTTATTCAAAACCATATTATTTCAAATAGACCTACCAAAACATTTTTTTGGGCCTTGGGCCCCCACAGCCGAGCTTTGAACCGGCCTCTGATACCAATTTTGTAACACCCCAAACCCGGCCCAAACATTACGACCGAATTTGGTATGCTACGGAGGGAAAAACCTTTGAAAATCCCTTGTTAAGTCGTTTTAAATTTTGATAAAAGATATTGTTTTGATTTAAAACAATTGAGGTGTTATGAAGAAAGCATTACTTAATGTCATTTAAAAAAAAAATATACTAAGTTAGGTTGTTACAGTTTCAAATGTACCCGATGGTACTTTAAAAACATTTTGCGTTTAATTTGAGAAAACATGTGCATCCGTCTTAACATCATCAAATAGTTTAAACAAAACATGCAGCAATAATAAAATAATCCTAGGAGGCCTTATTACAATTAAGCAACATAAACCCAACAGAAAAATAGATAAAATCCAAAATTCATTTATTAAAAATCTCCACTGCATGGCCACCTCGAGTCCATCCGGCTCCTCATCCGCGATCTACGAGTCACCTGAAAAATTAAAGGAGAAGGTGAGTCACCAAGACTCAATGTGTAACCCTTCCCCGATTTAATGTAATAACATACACAAATTATAACCAATTAACATGCATAAGTTTAAATGCACCCAACCTAACCATCCATACGCCTTTTTCTACCCCTTGTGGTACCAAACCACTGGTGGTGCCAAACCACTGGTGACGTATAGTCACAAATGTGATACCAAATCATTGGAGATACTAAATCTACGGTGTCAGAAGACACAATTGTGTTATTAAAACACCTTTGGTGACCGAAGTCACAAATAGATGATGGGGCCAACCCATCGTGTGATACCAAATCACCGCAGACAATCCCATATCTCAAAGTGGGGCCAACCCACGGTGGTATTAACCACGAGGACAAGTCGCTATGAGGTGCCAAACCTCTGGAGGTACCAAACCTCTGGTGACCGTAGTCACGATGTGTTACCAAAACACTGGTGTCCGTCGACACGAATATCACTGCCCCCTCCTCTCATCAACCCATAACAATCATTTATATGCATGTACCACAAATCATGTTGATAGATTTATTTAACAACATCCAATCGATTTATCATAAGCCATATATCAAATAATACACATACCAAATGTGTCATGCTTCCCAAAAGCATCAAATAATAATCACATAGTAATAAGAACTTACCCAAATCCTTGTTAATACCATGAAAGTATTACATCCATGTCTACACAAAACGTTTAGGGATAAAATAACACTTAGCATATTAAAAGTTATAAGATGTGTATGTATACACACCTGGCACCAAAAAGAGTTCTAAATCCCGAATAGACAAATCGGCCACACAAGTATTCTTGCCCCCAAAGCCTTCGAACACTTATCCAACACACTCCTAAAAGAATCGGCCTCACTTCCCTTCAATATTCGGCCAAAGTTGATCAAGATAGGAGAAGAAAATTTGGTATACCCAAGAGAGTGGATTAGGCTATGATTTGTTCAACACAATCAACCAAGGTTCAACTTGTATGAAAAAGATGAAGTAAGAAAGTGAACTAATAGTTTCGGCTAAGTGCTTTTGAGAAGAGAAAAGAAAGAAATAGATAGAATATTATGGTATAGGAGATTCGGCTAAGAAAAAAAGAAGAAAATGGACAAAAGAGATAAGTGTTTGGCAATGGTTGAAGAAAATACTCAAGTTTCGATTTTGAGAGAATGAAAAGGAGAAATAGAAAATGAGCCAAAAATGACCAAATGGTCAAAAAGTATTAGGCTTATCAAAAGGTGAAATTCGGCTAACAAGAAAAGAGTTTGAGAGAGAATTGTTTTGTACTTTTGCACCAAATGAAAGAAATGACCAAAAATTCTTCCCAAGCCTTACCAACACTAGCATATTGGCCAAATCCCCTTAGCCACATTGCCGTCAAGTTCATGGCATAAAGGCCATGATTTTGTTTCCAAAACATAATCCTTGATACTAGCCCCATGTCTCCATATTTTCCTTAATTACTTGATTCCCTTCCATATGTTAACACTTGCCTTAAACCTATAGTCTACTAACCAAAAATTAACATGGTCAACCCTTATCTTAATTATCCTTGGCCGACACTTACCATACCAAAGCAAAAATAAAAATTGTCCCAATGCTATTTAAGGGATTCGAACCTCTCCCCTCAAGCTAAACTCCATGCGCCATTACCAACTTGCCATGCACTCATCTTGTGTCACTTATTGCTACTTAAATTAACTTAAGTGCTAAGCTCATTTAATCCTCTTCTTTAAATAAGCCTTACTAAGAATTATTCTACTAAACCGAGCTTACTCAAGACCCCTAATTAAGCCTTATAACATCACGAATAATATCACAGAAATTCAAATACAAGAAAAATAATTCAATCACAAATAACCCCTATTTTGGGATGTTACAGCCGAGGTAATTAAACTTCTAGATGCTGGAATAATCTATCCTATTTACGAAATGCAAGTGGGTAAGTCTGTGTGTTGTTCCAAGAAAGGGGCATGACATGGTGGTGGCTGGCTAACAAAGGAATGAACTAATTCCCACCGGGGCGATTCTGAGTTGGAGAGTTTGCATCGACTACTGAGAAAAGTTGAATGACACCACTAGAAAAGATCACTTTCCCTTGCCCTTCATTGATCAAATGTTAGAAAGACTATCAGGGCATATGTACTACTGCTTCCTAGACGGACTCTCTGGCTTTTTCCAAATCCCAATAGCACCTGAAGATCAAGAGAAGACAATGTTCACATGTCCATACGGTACGTTTGCCTATCGTAGAATGCCTTTCGGATTATGTAACGCTCCTGTTACTTTTCAGCGATGCATGTTAGCAATCTTCGATGAACTAGTCGAAGATATAATGGAAGTATTTATGGATGATTTCTCCGTATATGGTAATTCTTTCCATCTTTGCCTTAAAAATTTAAATCAAGTCTTAATGAGATGTGAGGAAACGAACCTTGTTTAAAATTGGGAAAAATGTCACTTTATGGTACAAGAGGGAATTGTATTAGGACATAAAATTTCTAGTAAAGGGATTGAGGTAGATAAAGCAAAGATTGAAACCATAGAAAATTTACCTCCTCCTAGTTTAGTTAAGGCCATTAGAAGTTTTTTAGGACACGCAGGATTTTATAGAAGATTCATTAAGGATTTTTCTAAAATAGCTAAGCCTTTAACAAAATTACTAGAAAAAGATGTTCCTTTCAATTTTGATCAGGAATGTTTAGACGCATTCAATATCCTTAAGGATAAACTAATAAATGCTCCGATTATAATTGCACCTGATTGGAATCTACCCTTTGAACTAATGTGTGGTGCAAGTGATTTCGCAGTAGGTGCAGTTCTGGGACAACGAAGAGGCAAGCATTTTCAGCCAATCTATTATGCTAGCAGGACTTTGACACCCACACAAGAAAATTACACCACCACAGAGAAAGAACTACTAGCTGTAGTCTTTGCTTTTGACAAATTTAGAGAATATTTATTATTATCTAAAGTTTTCGTTTACACTGATCATTCAGCCCTTCGTTATCTACTAACTAAACCCGATGCAAAACCACGACTCATAAGATGGATCTTACTTTTACAGGAATTTGATTTGGAAATACAGGATAAGAAAGGAGCTGAGAACCTTGCGGCGGATCACCTCTCTAGGCTTGAAAACCCCCATATTGAAGAGTTAAATGAAGATGAGATAAATTATTCATTCCCAAAAGAACAACTCTTTTCGATAACTCATTCTGAGGTACCATGGTTTGCAGATATTGCGAATTATTTAGCCGCTAACATCTTACCAAAAAGGCTAACACATCACCAAAAGAAGCGATTCTTTGCTGATGCAAAAAAACTATTTTTGGGAAGACCCCTTTCTTTTCCGAATATGTGCAGATCAGGTAACTCAAAGATGTGTTACAAGAACAGAAGCAAGCAAAATCATGGAACATTGTCATTCAAGACCATCAGGAGGACACTACAGTGGCATCAAGACAAACACATAAAATACTCGAATCGAGTTTTCTTCGCCCACTCTATTTAAGGATGCCAACAGGTACGTTACCTCGTGTGATAAATGCCAGAGAATAGGTAATATTTCTAAACGTGATGAAATGCCCCAAACGTATATGCTATCATGCGAAATATTTGATGTATGGGGTATTGATTTTATGGGACCATTCCCTAGTTCATTTGGAAATAAATACATCCTAGTAGCAGTTGATTATATGTAAAATGGGTAGAAGCAGAAGCCTTGCCTACAAATGACGCTAGGGTAGTAGTTAAGTTCCTCAAGAAACTGTTCTCTCGATTTGGAACGCCTAGAGCTATCATTAGTGATAGGGGCACTCATTTCTGTAATACTCAATTTGACAAAGTCTTAAAAAAGTATGGAGTACACCACAGGATAGCTACCCCATATCACCCTCAAACCAGTGGGCAAGCTGAAGTAGCAAACCGAGAACTTAAGCGCATCCTAGAAAAGACGGTTGAATTAAATAGAAAAGACTGGGCATTAAAAGTAGATGATGCCTTATGGGCCTATAGAATAGCATTTAAAACCCCTCTAAGGACATCCCCATACAAACTTGTATATGGGAAAAGCTGTCATCTACCATTCGAGTTAGAACACAAAGCTTTTTGGGCCATAAAGTTTTTAAATTTTGATCTTAGCACCGCAAGAAAGAAAAGAATGATGGATGAAGCAGGCTAGGCGAATGGAGAGTGAGAGGCCTATGAGAACTCGAAACTATACAAAGAGGCAACTAAGCGACGCCACGACACTCGTCTAAAGAAGTAGAAACAATTTGAAGTAGGAGACTTGGTCCTACTATACAACTCAAGGCTTAAATTATTTCCTGGGAAGCTAAAATCGAGATGGTCAGGCCCATTCATGATCAAAACAATTTTTCCATACGGCACAATCGAGGTAACTCACCCCACTAAGGGCACATTCAAGGTAAATGGTCACCGACTAAAAATTTATAATGGTGCAGATTTTAGAGATATGAGAGAGGAGCTTCTGCTCCATGAACCTTCTTTTAGAACCGAAAACAGGGAAAGTCTAGCTTAAGACTATAAACAAGCACTTCTCGGGAGGCAACCCGAGCACTAACTTTCCTAACATTTTACTTTTAACTGTTTAGCATCTAACTTCATACTAATTAATCTAATAAAGTGCAGGTTTAAGACCACACGGCCTTACACACGGGCGTGCCCGTGGCCGTGCGGAAGCCAGGGGATAAACCATAGGCATGCCAGCAGTCGTGCACGACAAAGAAGAATCTTTTTCCTCAAACACGGGTTGCGATAATATCCCACGCCCGTGCCGACAACCCGTGCGAGGTTACTGACTTATTAAGCACGGACTAAACACGGCCATGCCTACTAACTGTGTGAGGTTATTGACTTGTTAAGCACGGGAGAAACACGCCCGTGCCACCCAACCGTGTGAGGTTACTGACTTATCAAGCACGGGCGTGTCATAAGCAACACGGCCGTGGAAAATCCACCTGAACGCGCCTAAAATTCGAAATCGCGAAAAACACGGGCGCATAAACATCAAACACGGGCGTAGCACCTGCCCGTGCTCGTATCCCTATTTAAGCAAATTTAACCGTCACCCTTCCCCCAAATAAAACCTAAACCTAATTTTAAGCTTCATCCCTCTCAAATATGGCCACACTCAAACCCTCCACCACCCCATCAAACCCTCAACCTTCTTTTCTTTCAAGAAAACCACACTAAAACCGTGAACACGCCCGCGCCACCACCGTGCTGCAGGAAAAAGACGCCCGCCCCACCACCGTGCGCCTAAAGAAAACCTCACAGCACCATCGTGCTCCGCTCGTGTCAAGCCGATTTGCACCATCACGACCCCTGGTTCCCTCCACTACTTCATTTTCTTAACTTAAAGTTTGATAAATTTCATATTATTTCATATTATCTCATTTTGTTTAGTTTTAGTATTAAGCATAAATTATTATCTTTTAAAATTCATTTTAGAACTTGTTTCAATGTTTCATTTCCCAGGAATGTTTATAGTGAAAATCTTGATTGATAGCTATTTTTCACTATTTATCGTTGTTAGATCAATTTCATATTGATATTTTGCTAGGTAAAATTAGAATAAGTTGCTCTTAGGTGAATAATCGTATTGAGCATTTAAATATCTTGGGTCTAGAGAACAATTTGGTACCAACACTACTTAAATATCCATTATTTCAGGTACAATGTCGTCATCACGAGGAAAACAAACCACGGCCGCCCCAACGAAGAAAAGAAAGGGGCCCGGATCGTCCTCAACCAGTGCTTCTTTCGAAATAAGACACCGTCTCCTTCAATTCACTCAACAAGCTCAGGAAGAACGATATAAGACATTCCGGCAATGACCCCTTGGCACCGGTAGGTGCATTGACTGGGACGCTGTGGAACAGGTCAGCCTAGCAGTCGACATTCGGGCCCTCATCTCGACCGAGCCATGGGAGAAATTTTTCTCTATCATGGAGCCCACATATTTGGAACTCACTCTCGAGTTCTGCACCACTTTTACCTTACAAAGAGTGATGGCCCAATATGACGACCCAGGCACAGTCCAATTCCGGCTAGGGGGCGCGGTATGTCGATCGAAAGCGTACCACAATTCGGTAAGACAAAGACTCGGACTTATACGGAGGAGTTTATAGCAGACAATCCACTCTCCGAGTTAGACCGTCAACTCCACTGCACCCCCCTTTATTGCTGGTGCAGCTTAGCACCCACCACGAATGTCTACGACCCCAGTCGCTCGAAGGTGACAACCCTTGGCCCACCCCTACGGTATATTCACGACATTCTCGCTCACACCATCACGGGACGACATGAAAGCACAGGTGTGGTAAACAAGCACGATGTCTACTACCTATCGTGCATGTCAGAAGGGCACATTTTCGACCTGGCATACTTCATCGCCTGTGTAATTCAACATCAGACAGAGCCACACAGGAAGGGTATTTTATTTATGGGGCCGTACATAACACGACTGGCTCGACACTTTGGTCTTCTCAACACAGATGCACAAATCTCTTCACTCATATTGACGGGATAGATGATACCTCAGGGCATCCAGACGATGCTACACATGAGGATGATTCAATATCGTCGGGGGACCGACCCTCCTTAGTACCGATTAGTGACACCCACAGACAAGGGGGAGCCCGAGGACATCCCACCACCATCACAGGAGGCACCGATTTCGAGCCAGCGGCCATCCCATGTAGCAACTTCATTAGCGGATATCTCTGCACGCCTAGACCAGTATTACATTAACAACACTCGACGATTTGATAGGTTGGAGGCCACCCTCCAACAGATATGCCAGCACCTCCATATCTCATCGCCACCTCAACCACCCAGTGACCCAGCTGACGATGAGGAACTTTGAGTCCCTACATTTTTGTTTTGTTTTCTTTATTTTTATTTTCAGTTCTGTTGCTTTAATTTAAACTTTGTTGACTTTTATATTTCATAACTTTATTCATGTTTTTATTGGCTACCTAACCATAGAATCCTCGCTAACAAACACTTGCTTAAATCCGCCCACGACATCTAGCGATGACTTCGGCAGAACAAGCAGATTTAATTTATCACTCAAGGAACGAAACATTGTTTCTACACAGTCATCTCAATAAGTCAAGTTTCCACACCATCATACAAGGATGCCATCCGAAAATTCAGGGAGTTTCACTTCTTCCCATATCTTATGATTTTATAATGATATTATCTATCTTTGTACATTGAGGGTAATGTACATCTTAAGTGTGGGGGGGGTGAATCTTAGATATACCAAATTTTTTTCATTATTCTCAAAATCCCTGAATTTAGTCTTGTTTTTAAGTAATTTACTCATATTACTAATTAGGATGAAATTTCTGATGATTTATGATTTTTATTGATATGTTTTATATTAAGTCATTGATAATTGTGCATTGATAATTAAATTTAAAGAATACTAGAGAATCAAGCATGATAAGTCTATTTTTCAGAAATTAAAAATTTTCTAGGTTGTCGAACCGTGTTTAAATATTACTTTAAAGTTTGAAATTTACGAGGTTGACATCAAAATACCTATAATTTTTGTTAGATTTTGAGCCTTATAGAGCATAAATTCTTTTTCTTGCTCACTTTATTGATTATGAGTATGTCAACACTGATTTGTTATTCTAGAACTTGCATCGATTATACATGTCGAGACCACATTTTTTGATTTGATACACAAAGATGATAAAGGCACCTAGGATCTAACCCACTAACTCCATTAAAAAGCCTACCTTCACAATTAACCCCTAGTGAACCCCTTTTAATCCTAACAACCCTTTTTATTGACATAACCGCTAATATTAACCCAGAAACCCTTTATTTTTGTTATCACCATTCCTTTTGACTACCCTTATATCGAGATTTGATCTGATTAGTTGCTTAATTATGAATTTTAGTAGTTTATCATTTATTATGTATTTAGTTTGTTCTAAAAAAAACGAAGTATATTCATTATTAGTTATGTGATTAAATGAGCTTATACATTTATTCCAAATATCGAAGAAGAAGCTCGTATTATTAGTATTATTAGTTTCCAATTGATGTAATTATTAGTTCATTAGTTCTTAGTTAGGTAATTTGTCAATTCAATCTCGATTCTAACCCTCTAATTTAGCCTTATTCCACACCTTAACCCTAGCCCCGTTACAACCCTGTTAAAGACCTTTTGATTTGTGTTTCATCTCATATTTCAGTGGTGGAGATTTGATTTTCATGCAAGCCTATGGGATTAACACTTCATGTTTGACTTTTGAGTGCCTAAATTCTGAACCTTAAACACTTTGAGTGATTTGAGTGAATCTTTTGTGAGGATGTCAATCCTTGTCAATTTCAAATTAAAGGTAATTATCTAGATAAGGGGAGACGCCTATGTTTTCGAGCTACAAAATCTATGACTTATACTGTTTGAATTTTTAGGACACTTTGAATTGAATTATCCATGTATAAATTATCTATGAATTATGATGAGACACTATCAATGACTATTATGAATTATAGGAAGTTCGTTTTAATTGTAAGTTGAGAATTTTGCTTGAGGACAAGCAAAAGCTTAAGTGTGGGGGTATTTGATAAACCGAAATAGTAACATATTTTAGGCCCACATTTAGTATGCTTTTGGATGAATTATCATTTGATTTATGTAAAAAGGTGCTTTTAATCCTTTCTTTTCATGTCTTATACCCAGGAAAGCACCCAAGGATAAAAAGAACGAGAAACGGGCTCAAAATGGACCAAACGGACCAAAGAGGAAATCGACACGGCTGGACTTGGATCCACACGGCCGACGTGCCAAGTCAATCATCTAGAAACACGGTCTAACCCCGACTCACACGGCCGTGTCTCATTAAAGAAATCGAACACGGCTTTGTCCCACGATTTACACTGGGCGTGCACCATGGCCGTGCCTCTGCCGTGGAGAAGAGCAATTTCATTTGGGAAAGGATACTTAGGGAGAAAGAAACGTATTTCAAAAGCCTATAAATACACCCTAAGTATGACCTGAAAATGGGGAGCCTAAAGCCATCGTCTAGGGCGTCGTGCTAGGCCGTGAGAAGAAAGCGATTTGTGGGGATTCACTCGAGGATAGCCGGTTGATACATCTCAAGAAGCCAGAATTATACTTAAGGCGGAGGATCTCCTCTTCAATTCCTTCAGGCGGTTTTAGGGATTTCTTATGTTTTGTTTTATCTTTTATCTTGAGATGTTTTCCTTTATTGTTATGAACTAAACCTTGAGATACTCCAAGGATGAAACCTATGATGAATCTTGTTATTTGACTTTTTGAATTATATGATAACAACTTAGTTTGTTCTTAATTGTGTGAACTTAATCCAAATCTAATGTGCTTAGGTGGAGGAGGAATAGACCCTGCCTAAGAGTAGATCCAACATAATTAAGCGGAGTTGATCGTGACGCCTAGAGATAGGTGGCGAGATTTTGCTGCATTAGGGTGAAACCTAATATGGGAGTCCATGCATCGATTTTTCGCTATTCTAGGGGGTTATTATAAGAGAACGAGAGTTCCACTAATTAACCTAGGGTTAGATGTTATTCGCCTCGAGAGAGGGTTTAATATACGTTAGGGAGTCTTACGGATCAAACTAAGTGAATAAATCGTATGGTTCAGTGTTAGATAACAAGTGAAGTCTAGGTGGATTCTTCCTAGGGTATCGTCTAAATCAACTGAGTTTTTCCCAAGTTATTTTCCAAATTCATTCTTCTTTGTCTTAGAGTCTTTAGTTTAGTAGTTAATTAATTTAGATTAATAAACAACTTCACTTATTTTAGGCTAAATAATAAAAAGAAAGTTAATATTAGTACTTTTAGTTCTTTTGGGTTCGATAATCCGGTCTTGCCTAAGCTATACTACTGTTCGATAGGTGCACTTGCCTTTAATCGTTGTTAGAGTTAGTATCCAGGTTTCATCATTCTTTTATAAATTTTAAAACTCTGATTTACAGCGATCAACACACAAAGATTGCCCTTAAAATTGTCCAACCCATGCCTAAATTTAGCATAATTCTATGATCAAATAAAGGAACCATCACCCACCTTTTCCGCAAAATGTGGTCGGCCAAGCAATGGAGAAAATTGAGGGATTCCAATCCCTATTTCTAGTAAACTCTACCATCTACTTCAAGTATAAATACCCCATTCATTCCTCAGATCAAACATCACTTACTCATTTCCCTCATCTCTCATTTCATAAGCATTCTTCCTCTCATTCTTTCCTCTCTTCAACCCCACGCATAGTATCCCATATTTCCATTCTCCCTTAGCCAGCAAAACCTTGAGAAGATCATCTCTTGACCGGCCACCTTGAGGAGCCATTAGCAAAGGAGCAACACAATGATGGAAGGAGAACATCTTCAATCAGAGTCGTGAGACTGCTGATTCGATAGAGTTTATTCTTCCTTTACTTTGTTATTTTAATTTCATCATGTTTGCAATGTGCTTTGTTATCTTGTCATCAACAATGGTAGCTTAAATTTGTTTAGCTATGATGACCGCATTAATTCCATGCTGTTTTTTAAATCATGTTTATCATGTTTGTGCCTTAGTCGACCATGTTTTCAGTTAAACTCTAGTATGTATATCATTCATACGTGATTGGTTGCATTAGAATTAGTTGAGCGGTCCAAACCAAACGACGACTAATAGACATAATAATTGAAATGTGCATGCTTAATTTATGTTCGACCAAGAATAAATTAAGGTTCGTAATAACTTGACCGAGCTCTATTACCTTGCATGGCTTTTACGTTTATGTGATTAAATTGTTTCAAACCGACCCAATCCTTGTTACTTCACATGAATACTAAGAAACCCTTAGTTTAATATGATAAGTAAAATGCATGTTTTACTAAGTAAAAGATTCCGAAAGGACTTAATTTGGTTTCAAGCCCATGAAAGATCGAGTTGCAATGGAGTATTTTCCGAACACTATTAAGTATGAGAAAAATGAATTAAGTTGAATGAGGTAATTATCCTAGCCTATTCATGTTATTAATTGTTGAATTTTGTGTTTTTATTGTGAACTCATTTCATATATTTCATCTCATACTTTGCATTTAGATTAAAATTTCATTAGGGATCATATTACATTTAGAAATTATTTCTACATGACACCATTCAGAAATATTGTGTTTTTATCACCAGATTATTAACTCTAATTTTACAATTAGTTTATTAACATACATAGTCCCTGTGGAGACGATAACTCTTTTACTTACTTATTACTTGAAACAACTATGTACACTTACACAAACCGAGCGTTACAAGTTTTTGGCGCCATTGTCGGGGACTATTGCCTTAATTATTTTTGTGAAATTATTCTTTTCAATTTGGTTGTTATTTCATTTTTATCTAACTTATAACCTTACTAATTTATTCTTTATTCTTTATTCTTTATGATTTATTTTTCAGGTGTTTATGAGCATAGATCGAATTATCGGTTTATTACCTGTTGACCTTGAAATCGAGCAGACATTTAGACAAAGAAGACAGAAAGATTAGCTCAAAGACAAGCCTGGATGGACCTTGGAAATCAAAATGATGGACATGGGAATGGAGCCAATCATGTGCACAATACAATCATTATTGCTGATGATTGGGATCGTGTCATAAGACAGTACGTTGTGCCACTCTTCAATGAATTAGACCCGGGAATTAGGAGACCAGAGATTGAGGCACCGCAATTTGAATTAAAACCAGTGATGTTTCAAATGCTCTAAATGGTGGGCCAATTTAGTGGAATGCCCATAAAAGATCCACACCTTCAGCTTCTATTATTCATGGAGGTGAGTGATTCGTTTAAGATAGCCGGTGTGACTGAAGACGCGTTGAGGTTGAAGTTGTTTCCATACTTGTTGTGAGATCGAGCATGAGCATGGCTTAATTCATTGCCACCAAGTTCAATATCCACATAGCAAGAATTAGCAAACATATTTTGGGTTAAGTATTTTCCACCTAGCAAAAATGCTAAGTTGTGAAATGAGATAACCACTTTTCACTAATTGGATGACAAATCATTGTACGAGGCATGGGAGAGATTCAAAGTGTAACACCCCAGACCCGGTCATTACACCACGACCGAATCTGGTATGTTACGGGGAAAACGTACTTGAGAGGTTTAGGTTTTTCGTTTAAAAGCAGGATGTAAACACTTCACTATCTAGTGTATTTGAAGAAAATTTGAGTAGGCTTGTTTGAAAAAAAGTGGTGTATTCAGAAAACCCAAAAAAATTTTGAAAGCTTAACCAAAAGATGTAGTTAAAACGAGTTTATTCCATTTCATTATTCAAATAGTTTCTTAGTGTTACTTAAGACATTTTAACTTGGTAGAAAATCGAGTTTTGATTTGGAAATCGTTTGAGTTTCTAATGCAAGTCATGGTGAGATACCCGATGGTATAGTTTAAAACACTTTATGTTATAGTTTTTAAATCATTGTCTTTCCGAATTTTAGTAAAATTTCAACCCACTTATTTTGTTAAGGCATATTAAAGTCTATTTAAAGCATAAACATCATAAAGCATAATTTAAAGGCCTTTTACAATCCAAAACAAAACCCAAATAATAAAAAGCAAGCTAAAGTACCCAAATTATAAAGTCCGAGTAAAACTTTATTAAAGCGTGGCATGAGCACCCGAGTCCATCCGGCTCCATGTCCGCGTCTAAGTGTCACCTGAAATGTCAAAGGAGAGGGTGAGTCGAATGACTCGGTGCATAAATCCCGCTCCGATAAAACAACATGCTAACACACATCATACATAGCAACATGATTAATGCAACCCGATCCTAACCATCCATATCGCCTTTTCTACCCCGTGTGGTACCAAACCACCGGTGGTGCCAAACCACCGGTGACCCAAAGTCACGATATCCATAAGTGTGGTGCCAAAACCACTGGTGACCCAAAGTCACGAATAATCCAATGATGGGGCCAACCCATCGTGTGATACCAAATCACTAGCGACGATCCCATATCTCAAAGTGGGGCCAACCTTACGGTGGTGTTAACCACGGAGGACGAGTCACAATGAGGTGCCAAACCTCTGCAGTGTCCCAAAGACACGATGTGATACCAAATCGCTGGTGACCTTGATCACAAATCCGATGATGGGGCCAACCCGCCGTGTGATACCAAATCACTAGCGGAGCGATCCCATATCTCAAAGTGGGGCCAACC